>CM026286.1:10445679-11193867 GCA_014851415.1 Cnaphalocrocis medinalis
ATGGTCTTAGTACCTCGACTTCCAAAGGATTTGGACGCTGTTTAAATGTCATACTTTGATAAATATGAAGACACTTTTATATGATTTAGATGACAGAAAGACAGACAGATCACCTGATGGTAAGCAATCACCGTCACCCTTGGACACCCGTAACACCAGAGAAATCACAAGTGCGCTGCCGACCATTTAAAAAGGTAAAGATGTTATGAACGTACAGTCAGCCATTACATCATCATTACATCAGGTTACCACAACCTGTCACATTTCTTAATTGATATTCAACCTAATGTGTATGATAGTAAGATGAGAGTCGATTGAAGAATTTTTACAGTTTTGTAAACTTTGATATGTAGATGTCTGTACAACTAAATTAGCAAAGAATTTGATAATCCCTTACCCAGGTAAAGGGGCTTAATCCGTCTCCAACTCCCTGGAACCCTTGATAAGGCGCGGAATGCCAAAGCCTCTCAGGGCTAAGTGCAACGTGGGGTATGTTTATGCAAAATTAGTTTTCCAATAGGGCACCCCTCGTTCTCCGTATTAGCTTATCTTTCCGCCTGGCACGTCGTAAATTGGTCAAAATCTCGTTGGCTCCTCGACTTTGCCACGTATGAATTGGTGGTGGCCATGGTAAAGGATATAATTGGGATTTGACAACTCCGGCTATAGAATGAAAAGAAGGAAGGAGTTTTGAAATGTTAAAAGCTCAGTAAAGTAAATTATGCACTTAAAAATCGATAAGTTGACCTGACATCTTTAATGATTTGTTTCGAAGTGCATTGCGATAATAAAAATAAAAATATTATGCTCTAGAACAAAGTATTTTTAGGTGTATTTTTGGCTTTTAAGTACATATTAGGTAGTTGCCTAAACCTTGACTGTTATCTTCAACCTTTCAACACATTGCGTGTAAAATACTAAAACGGAAAAATAAATAAATTGCAGTCATTATAATATATTAATAATAATAGCAAATTCTTTATTTGGATTAAGGACAAAGTTTACAATAAATTGTGTTTGATACAAAGACATTGGTTTGATAATGCCTGCATTAGTTTATAACTGTATCGCAGTTAACCTCATTTGGGCTCAATATTGTTCAAAATATATTGTTTTTTTTAATGTTACGTTATTTGCTTCATAAATTATACCGTCTTGATTTGTCATTTTATCATGACAACTTTTTGAAGAACAGCAACGTAATGAAAATTGCCTCATAATTTCTAACCGACAGTCACCCCACAAACTAAACTGGAGTAGTATCGCAGACTCGCGGGCCCAACGAGTCGAAAGATATTATCGGCCAACATATTGTTGTTATTGGCTCGTGCTATGTATGTACTGTGTGGATTTATTGACTGGCTGCCTGATGTTGGGGGTGATAATGTGTATTGTGTTTAATGTGATTGTGTGAACGTTTTGACTTGAGGTCGGTCTTCTGATGTAGGTTTATGTGACCAGTTACATAGAGTGTGTATTTGTGAACATGTATATACTTTCAACCATATCTTCTATTAAACATTCTAAATAACTTTTGTCTTTTCGAAACTCACATGAAAAATTTCATCTTTTCATACAAAGTTGGTCACGTGACTTGATCAGTTTGTATGGGTAATAATTGTTGGTTTGCTTTTTTGATATTTTTTTTTTTAAAGTGGTGATTGGTTATTTTTGTATGATAATTATGTCAAAATATCACTAAACAACTAACGACGTTGAAATTTCACTTGACATAGGCGGAATCATCGCGTTTCGAAGGCGCGAGTCCAAGGCCATAATTAAAAAAAAAGACGTTGAAATTGGGCCTGAGTCTAACAGTATGCCAGCTAGCGGATTTTTGATACGCCATAGCCCCCATTAACACTGTTTTTGATGTATGTATAGATTCCTTTTGCCTGATAGTATTTACCTAATAAGTTATTCATTCCTGCGTTCATCACCCTACACGCGATCTATCACAGCTTTCCTCTGTTTCATGTTTCCCCCTCCAAAACCGTCACTCTAATGGCGATATTAAACGATCCCAACATACCTTCGTTTGTATACCCCCTAATGACCCTGCACGCGCCGGACCTAAGGGGGTGACCAAAACCGGCGAAAATCTCCTAAAGGGTGACTCCAAGTCTATACGATAATTAAGCATTAAACGAAGGCTGTGAGATGCTATTGCTGGGAGAAAATAAACTTTAAAATTGGAGGATAAGATCCCTTTTTGTTTTTGTGAGTAGGGTGCGTTTGGTTCAGTTTTATAGTATAGCAAATAATAGTCCGGGAGGTGACGTAAAAAGTCTTAGTCAGCAAGTAAAAGTAAAAAGTAAAGTATTAGCCTAAATACTGTCCCACTTCAGGACAAAGGTGTCCATGAAGGAATCATGTTATCACTTCTATGATGGGATCATGCTCAGTCACCACGCTTGCCTAATGCGGATTGGTGATCACAAACCCGAGCTATCTTCGAAAAATTCAAAACATATTTTGCTCGATCCGTGAATCGAACCCCGAGATCATGGACCGGTACTTACCACTAGACCAATGCAACAGGGCGTAATCAGCTAGTATAAAAGCATAATAATCTTGACTTATTTTTTTCCCAAAAATTAAAAGAGATATACTTAAGTACATTATTCCTCACTGGAACTGGAAAACAGTGGTTGAGGGTGGCAGGTGACCAAAGGTAGTACTAAAATAGAAAAGAAGACTTTGCTCAATAGTGGATGGTGTAAGCTACGATTACAATGATATTTTTTTAAACAAAAAAAGTAGTATGTAACATGACTGATTTAATAATTCAAATAATGTAAGACAAATCTTTATAGATCAATCATTTTATTAAATTTTAACTCCCCGTACAAATCCATCATCAGATCCCGCACTACAAGGTTCCAGTACATACAAACTTGGGCCCGAGTTGTTGATGAATGACACTCCAAGGGCCCATTGCCCTTCCGACGTTTAAACCGGGTAGGATAAGAAATGTCGGATAGACTGGTAAAATATTCCACTCTGTGTGTGGCTTCTTACGGCTCTAATTAATACCCAAACTTGGGTACGACTGTCCTCCAGGGTTTGTTTTTGAATTATGTTTATTGTGTATCTAATCTCGTGTGGGTATCTCTTTTGATATAAAGGGTGTGTGAAGTACCGAATGTACGTTTTATGACACTTGTCTTGTGTTTGTTGGGTGTCTATATCTATCTTTATTAGACTATATCTACTATTGAGGACGTCTCTTTGGTCGGTGGCCTAGTATAATAAGATTTTAACCTATTTTTCCCAAAGTTTTTATCATTGAAAATATTTTCTGATTCATGTTTACCACGATTCACTTGGTCTGGTTTCCATCTGATGTCTTTCTGAGGTCTGGTCTGATTCCCTGTAAAAGGCCTGCGAAGGTCAGACGGCAGTCACTTCTTTGCAACCGGACTCCCCAAATCCTAGATCATTTATTCAAGCACACTTTTTTTCGTCACAGAACTACGCGTGCAGTTTCAACCACCAGCGCCGTTTCAACGTAGAAAACATTCCATCGCGAACAAAAAAGTTTGGCAGGTCCTATTTCTGTCGTAGGTAGGTATCATAAAGAAATGGAACATGTTGCGGACGCATTTCGTCTATCCTACAATACAGGGTGTATCTAGTAGTCGTTATAACAACATTTGTACTACGACTTTAAAAAAAAAGATTTTTTTTTCTTTTCGAAATTCATCAAAATTTTTTTCTTGTCCCCATACAAAATGACTAAGTCACGTGACCAACTTTGTATGGAAAGATGAATTTCAGAATTAGGATGATGTTCAGAATGGTTCACAAATACACTCTGTATAGATTCACTGCCCGTCTGCTCACTGATCACATAAAAAACTGTTCTTGCAACAAAGTAGGTATATCTATCTATCCACCCTTTAATATATCTAATAACTCAATTATAAAATGCTAAAGCTTCATGCCCCCATGGTGAGGATGACGTGTGTATTCCGTGAGCATCGCACCATCTGTGAAGGGAGTTGGTTCGACACGGCAATTATGACCGGTTTTGGGTACCTAATAATGCTACTTTATACTGGTATTTAGAAAATTAGAGGATTATTTGCCAGGATTGCTGAGTCTCAGCGATATATTTTGGTAGATATGATATATTAAAAAGAGTTTGTAATAATAATAAAGATAAAACTAATGGTCTGATTCGCAATGTAAACATAAAGTTTCACATACCTACCTACATATATTTTGGGGATTAAAGTTGCGATTTCTATCTGTCAAATTCACGCAAAAAAAAGAAGTTACTGAAGTCGGCACCAAATTCTAAATATATCACTGTAAAAGTTTAAACTCAAAGCGAAGTATAAAAAAAATTAAAATGGAGAAAACATAATAGGTAGGGATTTGGCGCTGACCTCAGTAACTTTATTTTGCGTGAACTGTTATTGGTAAAATATGTTACGTGAAGAGAATTTTGTAGAAAAAAATATTTTCAACTTTACAGTTTTTTATTATTAGATAATCGTTTTTTTTTTCAAACTACTTAAACATATTGTGGTACTTTAAAGTTAAGTATTATCATTTTTTATATTTTGGGTAAATTGTCCTAGGTGGTTGAAATGCTTAGTAAAAAGACAAGCATATACGAGTCATGTTTCGTAAAAAACATTGCATTTAAATTTTTTTTACTCTTTAATAAACTACACTGGAGGGTGGCTAGACATGCTTTTTGAGTAAAACACCATAGTTATTTTCAAATAAAGTGTAGGGTTAGTGTTTACAAAACCTGCTTATTACCTACCCAGTAGAAGCATACACCATCATATGTACGAGTATATACTTTCAGATAACCAACTCGTTAATAAATTACTTTGTGTCCAATATTGCCGTAACGATGTGAAATCTCGCCACACGAGTATCTGTGTCAAAGCGCTTCATTAGGAACTTGCATCTTATCTTAATATTTGCTTCAGTGATTATTGGGTATCGATGTATCATCAGTAGTTTTAATGGATAACTCACATTAAAATATTAGATTGTAGTGAATATAATGAATATGAATATACGTATAACGACTACA
This sequence comes from Cnaphalocrocis medinalis, assembly GCA_014851415.1. NCBI lineage: Eukaryota > Metazoa > Arthropoda > Insecta > Lepidoptera > Crambidae > Cnaphalocrocis > Cnaphalocrocis medinalis. Next base: position 10,450,739 of record CM026286.1, read on the forward strand.
TAAAAGCAAACGAGAGCCTCGACTGACTCCATGCCCCACAAGGGAACAACAAAATGTACCTATAAGTATATTTCTGAACATATCTTACTGTATCTAGACAGACCCGTGTGTGTATTTGCTAGAGACCCTGCGACACACTCCAAAGATTGTGGATTCGAACCCCACCCTGGACAAACATTAATGTAATTACCTATATAATTATTGTATCTACATCATTTTAGTCATGTCTTCTACCAGCCGTTCTGAACTACATTTGCTTTGCTCTACGACTTTTGAAAATAGGTACGTTAAAACATTTTTCAACTCCCCATACATAATGATGAAATCACGTGAACGACATAGTACGAAATTTTTTTTTTTTGTGAATTTCAATAAGTTACTGGACAAATCAAATCAAATCAAATAGTTTATTGCCAATTAAGTGTACAACATACAGGTCATTAGTAGTAATAAGTAGCTTAGGAACTTAATTACCTTTTACAGGTGTTGCAATATTATTATTAAAAGATAATTATAAATTTTTCAATTACATACTACGTAGCTAGGTAATTACTTACAACTTAACTTAATTTACAACTGATAAATTATGTAGGTAGACTAGCCTACATCTACAAAGAACATTGACTATTTACTTAAAATAATGACAATGCCTATAGACAAAACTATTAATATTATTAAGTATTTACAATAAAACGAAAGTACATAATATGTTTATTTAAGCATAAATTGTTAATAAATTGACATGTTATTCAGAATGGTTAGTAGAACACGTGGTTAAAGGAATGTAAATGGTTACTAATAAACACTGTATGTAAGTACAGTCGAGGTCAAAAATATGTATACACTTTAGGACCTTGTCACAGTACATAATGTAAGTATAAGAAAACGAATTCCACTTTCTTATAAATATGTATTATGACAAGGTCCTAAAGTGTATTTGCAAAAAAAATCATAGATTATTATTATTATTGCTTGCAAAAGTCTGTGCTATTTAAAGATTAGCTTAGTTTTCTTATCCTACCTAAAGATAAAGAAAAAATCAGCAACGGCATGAAGTATAATCAAATGCAATACTACCGCTTATGTACGTTCTAATTATGTAAATATTACTCAGTTGAAAATCCCGCTAAATGACGAATCAAGCAACAAAACCTGAACAATAAACCACATTTCGGCCTAAACATCACTATTTAACAACCTGCAATTTATCACCCCCATCATAAACACACAAAGACGCCATCAGATCCAGCGGAGTCGCTTTAGCGAACTATGAAAACCTAATGACCATGCGTCACGTAAAATACTTAACAAAACAATGGCAGCTCGCGGCAGAAATTAATATATCATTATGTCAGAGGCATGTATTGCCAACCCTGTATACATCCCTCCTTTCCACACTCCAGCAAAAAGGCTACTTCTGTCTTTGTTCATCCAAGGGTGGGCAAACTTTGCAAGAGCGGGTCTGAACCGTGATTGGGATTTCTTAATCTTCGCGCCTAAACTATGGAAGTTAAAATTCTAATGTGATACGGCGCCTTGGGGTCGCGTTTGCCTTATTAAGATTTGTACTAAAAGTTTTCGTAGTTTTGTTAGAGTTGTGGGAATAGGTGATTTGTAATAATTTTGTATTTAATGCCGGAATTGGAGAAATGGGACAATGTATGCCTGAGGTAATTTTCAAGTTTCGAAACATTAACTTGTTGTCCAATAACTCATTTATTAGGGTTCCGTAGCCAAAATGGCAAAAACGGAACCCTTATAGTTTCGTCATGTCCGTCTGTCCGTCTGTCCGTCTGTCCGTCTGTCACAGCCGATTTACTCGGAAACTATAAGTACTACAGTGATGAAATTTGATGGGAATATGTGTTGTATGAACCGCTACAAAAATATGACACTAAATAGTAAAAAAAAGAATTGGGGGTGGGGCCCCCCATACATGTAACTGAGGGATGAAATTTTTTTTTTCGATGTACATACCCGTGTGGGGTATCAATGGAAAGGTCTTTTAAAATGATATAAAGTTTTCTAAAAAACATTTTTCTTAAAGTGAACGGTTTTTGAGATATCAGCTCTCAAAGTCGTAAAAAGTATGTCCCCCCCCCTCTATTTTTATAACTACGGGGTATAAAATTCTAAAAAAAATAGAGGTGATGCATGCTAATTAACTCTTTCAACGATTTTTGGTTTGATCAAAGTATCTCTTATAGTTTTTGAGATAGGTTGATTTAACTGTAATTTTGGTTAAGTTATTGTGCTTACACTGAAAACGATGGCTGAACCTTATAAGATAGATCAAATTATATTTGCTGCTACGGAACCCTTTGTGCGCGAGCCCGACTCGCACTTGGCCGGTTTATTATTTGTTATTTGAGCATGCGGTTTTCGGTTTTAATGTTCGTGGTAGATAGAGCAAATATTTTTGTTTTAAAATTTCAGGTTCCAGTCTGTTACAGAAATAATCTGTACTTTAGTAATATTCCACGTTAATGAGTTCTATACACCTTTGCAATGACGTTAACATGCCATTAGGGGCAGTCAATCAGCAATCAGTAGATCCTGGAATGTGTGCTTCGCTTTATTCTCCCAGCCAAGCATAATTTGCAAATGCCGAGCACAAATCCGTCTTCTTTAGTTAGTAAGAGTCAGTTTAGCTTAGACAAAGAAGGAATATCTTGAAAGTTTGTTAACACATCTGATATGTTATAAGGATATTTAAATACCAATACATAGGATTAGGTATCCAGTATCTGTATACTGCAGGTCCCAACCGAGTATAATTTGCCAATGCCGAACACAAATCCGTCTTTACAAAGAAAAAATATCTTGAAAGATTTTTTAACACGCCTGTTATTAAGGATATTTTCAAATACCTGTCCAGCATCTGTATTCTTCAGGTCCCAGCCGAGCATAATTTTCTAAAGCCAAGCACAAAACTGTCTTTAAAAAGAAACAATATACAGAAGATTCTTTCAACACGTCTGATATGTTATTGGGATATTTTCAAATACCTACCCAGCATCTGTATTCTCCAGGTCTCAGCCGAGCATAATTTGCTAATGCCGAGCACAAAGCCGTCTATAAAAACGGGGGCAATGATGAACGCGCGCTCCGCACTTCACATCAGAGGCTAATTTACACGGCGCGCCACAAAGAGAAATACGCTAATTAAAAAGTGAGTCGTCACAAAGTGTCACGGCAAACGGAAAAGTCGGGAAATGTCGCAGTGTGTGGGGCGCTTTTTGTGGGGGATTTTGTTAGGCGAAAGGATTTGTTGATTACGTTTCTAGTTGAGGATTGAGTGGTTGTGGAAATATGGTTTTTAGGTTCATTGTAATAAGTTTGTATTTTTCGAAGCCTTGAAACTTTCATGACATAGGTAGTTGTTAGGTTTGACTAAGAAAGATTTTCGTTTTGCGATTGGACTTCCTAAATCGGAAGCAAAACGGCAGATTTGGACATAACTGGGATTTAACCGCTGAGATAAGTAAGGTGAAAAAAACATTATCAGGTTTGAGTATTTTGTAAAGTAAGTTTTACAAGATAATATAGGTGTTTTTTGGGAAAAGTGGCAGACAAAGATGATAGTAAGCGATTGCGGCCAACCATAGACACCTATAACACCAGTAGAGTCACAAGTGCGCTGCGGTCAACCTTCAACCCCCTTTGCAAGCACTGTTTCATGACGGCTTTCTGTGAGACCGTGGTATCACACCGTTCCAGTCAGCCGTTTCATGCCGAAGTGCAGCTCACCCACGGTTAAACTGGGTATACGTTATTATAACTCACCGCAGTTTTATCTATGTAGTCTTTAAAAAAACTGCATTAATTTACGACACAAAACATCCCTGCTACTTAAGCCACATGCATCTTCGTTTCAAAATGATCTATTCAGAAACAAAAGCTACATACCATTAAAAACACAATCCAAAGAAATCCCAAGCTCATTACGTTAAACATATTAACAAAACGTCATTGTGGACTAACAACCGACATTAGTGTACAAACGTAAAAACAGGCATTCTAGGACATAAACAAGACTGGAGGAAATGATGCGGGTATAACGAGCTGGTTCCAATGAATGGTATACTGACGACAAAAGACCGGAGCTTCAAAGGGAGTGATGCGCTTGGTGCGTGGAATATGGCAGGCCATGTGCTACTTAAACAAGGGATAATGAAAACTAGCTAAGTTTTGGTAGATTCTACTCATTGTTTTGTTAGTTTTTTTTTTTGCGCTGCTACCGTGTATATATACAATCTTTGCAGTACCTAAGCAGGCATTGTAAAAAAACCGATATATTTCAAATTTCATTTGAATTTGAACTAGTAGTTTAAGAATTTTCTTAATTTTGTCACTCACTTACTAACTGAATGACCGATCATCAAAATTCTAAGACACTTATAGCAGACATAGAACCTTCCTTAGAACATAATTTGTGTTTAGTGTATGAATCAAGGAAGAAATGATGGCCTCAAATGGCCAGTGGCTAAGATGTTTGCTCAAAGCGTGAAAGGTCCCGGGTTCGATTCCCGGCCAAGTTAATTTGCCTGCCTGAGATACAGGATATTCGTAGTTCAGGCAGCAAACTGCAAATGATTCCATTAGTTTAATTAGATTATTTTACACCTTAAGAGCGTTTATCCGTAAGAGCCACACTTAAGTCAAAATCGTTGATTTCCGATGGCCAATAAAACGATAATCTATACAATTTGTAGATAAGATATTGATGTCAAATTATTGCAGATTTCATAATCTAATGCATAATTTCAAAATATTTTCAAATGATCATTTAGTTTTCTCATTAGAACAGTTTTAATACAAACCCTTTTTGAAACTTGTGGTCGAAGGTCTACGCAAATGCTCGATAATAGTAAAACTATAAACGACAAACTTATGACAATATTTTTATTAAAAGAACAATAACATTTATTAGGGCATGGCTACAAAACAATAGTGATTACTGTAAGTTTTCATACAAGAAAAGTGTACTCAAAAGTATCATTGTTAGTAATTTTTCGAGTTATTACACGTATTAGTTTAGGATGAAATAAAAGGTATTCTTGATTTTTTTTAAACCTATTAAATGAAGAAATTTATGCTTTAAAACGTGGTATTTTTTTTATTTTAATAACTTATTTTTTTATTTTATTATGAATAATTTAGTACTACTATATAATCGGCGCAGAATCGCACCAGCGCTCAGTGCCGGCCGAGGCCTTTCAGAGGTAGGACCTATGTCGCTCCCGGTCACCGCGTGCTACGTAAAATTTTATTTGAAATTGGAGATTTTTTGACGCGACTGAGACGGATTGATACTTTTTGTTTTAATAATATTAATTTGTTTTAACAAAACAAAATTTTGGTGAGTACGTATATTAAAGAAATGCAATTCTAGTAACTTCAATAGATTAATATATTATATTCTTTACAATTTACATAATAATATAAAATGTGATATAAAAGGCGCTATTCGGGGAAGAAAAGGAAAAGTTATGGTAATTTGGCCAAAGCTAATGAAGCTAAAACGTAAGTTACCGCGAATCCACTTTCAATGACATAGCTGGTCATAGTCTATTCACATTTTTCTTTTACGATGATTTCAATGAGCAGTTTATTGCTAAAGGCAGAAAAGAGAAGGTCAAATACATGAGAATACCACCGAAGAATTGGAAATAGTTGAATCGCAAACTACAGAAACATGACTATGATTTTAAAGTATAATTACATCATCATCATCATCAACCACCCACACTCGTCCACTGCTGGACATAGGTCTCCTCTAATGCACGCCACCGCTTCCGATTTTCAGCCACTCTCATACAGCCCACACCAGCCAGCCTTCGAATGTCATCATCCCATCTTGTCGCAGGGCGTCCAACACTTAACCGAGTCGCGGTCTCCACTCAAGGACTTTACGGCTCTAACGGTTGTCAGTTCTGCGGCTAATGTCCACTGCCACTTCAGTTTGCTGATTCGGTGGGCTATGTCGGTGACTCAGGTTCTCTGTCAGATTACATCATTTCTGATGCGGTCCTTCAGAGATACTCCGAGCATAGCCCTTTCCATAGCTCTTTGAGCGACTTTAAACCGGTGGAATAGTCCAGCCGTGAGTGTCCACGTCTCGGCACCGTAAGTCGAAGACTTTCGACTTAAGACTTTGACGGATGGGTGACGAGAAGACTTGACGAAGCCTACCAAATGCTGCCCAGCCTAGCTGAATTCTTCTATTGGCTTCTCTCCTTGTTTCTGCCTAATTGGAGCGTTTATCTTAGATAGACATATTCCTGGACAATTTCGAGAGGTACTCCATTAACAGCGACCGGTCCCGGATCAACGAGCTCGTTGAAAATGACCTTGGTTTTATCCAAGTTTATCCGAAGATCGATGTGATTGGAAGATTCAACCAGGCTGATCACCTGTAGGCCATGTAAGGTTTCCGTCAAGATGACGATGTCGTCTGCGAATCGTAGGTGTGACATGTACCCGCCATTAATATTGATTCTGCGCTCTTTCCAGTTTAGCGTTTTAAACAAGTCCTGCAGCGCAGCGGAGAACAGTTTCGGAGATATAACATCTCCTTGTCTCACACCACGTCGCAGCAGGACAGGCTCGGTTTGGCCATTTTGGATTACTACGGACATATTAGCGACGTTATACAGACACCTCAACACCTCGTGCCAAGTCGATATCGCCAATCGACTTGGCACCTCTGCAAGGCCTCGAGAACAGACCAGGTCTCGACGGAGTTAAAAGCTTTTTCATAGTCCACAAACGCCATACACAGGGGCTGGTTATATTCTTTGGTCTTCTGTTAACCTGTCTCACTGTGTGAATATGGTCTATGGTGCTTAAACTCCGTCGGAACCCGGCTTGCTCTGCAGGTTGAGCTTCGTCAAGTCTTCGTGTAAGGCGATTCGAAATGACTCTTGAGAACAACTTATAGACGTGACTTTGGTCGATAGTTCTTCAGTAAGGTTTTGTCGCCTTTCTTGAAGAACAATACGACCAAGCTCCGCGGCCACGCCCTAGGAGTTCTCCCGGAGAAAATAACTGAGTTAAATATACGCCAAAGTTCCTTCAACACCGGCTTGCCGGCAGCTTTCAGAAGCTCGGTGTGACTCCGTCTTTTCCTGGGGCTTTTCCATTTTTAAGTTGTCCAAGAGCTGCCTTGATCTCCTCCAAGCTGATGTCGGGTAGATCCTCCGTCGCATGGCGGGTTAACGTGGCTCTTGAATCCTTCTCATCCGGCGTAGGGTGGGGTGAGTGCGACGCGTATAACTGGCTATAGAAGGTGTAAACTTCTGAAAGAATTTCTGGCTTTGATGTGACGACTCCTCGATTTGTTTTGGTCAACTTCGACAGGTGGCTCCTGTCAAGCTGTTGTACGAAGACTTTGGACCCCCCTGGTTCTGCTCAATTGCTCTCTGCATTGAGAGTGTATTGGAGCTTCGGAGGTCACGTCTTAACAGCTTGGAGATGGACTTATTATGAGCCTGTTGTTCTGCCGAAGTGACTGATGGATCTTTTCCGCCTCTTGTCCATTAAATCCAGAGTATAGACCGCTTGCTACGGGCAACTCACAGAACTTTGTGCCCTCGTCCCGAAGGATTTCCACCACTTGGTCGAATTCTTCGTCGATATATACGTCAATTGTGGTTTCCAAGGCAGTGAATCGATTTTCCAATTTCATTTGGAAGGCATCGGAACCAGCGAGTGATTGGAGCAGATTTGGCTGGAGCGTGGACTTCATCAACCGAGAACGTTCAAGCTTAAAATTGATATTCAGAGTGCCTCTGAGAAGTCGGTGATCACTTCCGGTTTTAAACCTATTGATCACTGAGACATCTCTGAATATTCGCTTAATGTCCGATATATATTATGAAGTCGATCTCATTTTTAGTCATAGTATCTGGGCTCTGCCACGTCCATTTCCTCTGGGGCTGTTTCTTAAAGAATTGATCCCAGAAAGAGCCGACCAAATTGAGGGTTTGCAACTGTTTTATAATGTATAAATACAACTGTTTTATAATGTATAATGTTCTTTTATATTAAATGATTTATTAAACAAAACATGATATCTTTAAGTATTTAATTGCTTACCTGTCCTGAGTAAAAAAGGTAGGTAGGTATCTAAATGATATACCTATTTTTTTATTTTTCTTAAATCAAAAAATCAAAAGAATAACAATAAATCAACGTTGGATTTAACTTGCAATTAAATTTTACAACAATACAGTAATTTACTTTGCTATAAAGCGAAAGGATCAAAATTTGTCAGTCTAACTATAAAGAAAACGTACGCGGCAACTCTACGCAAACAGTAACACATGCTTATGTGTGAGTGAAATTTTGCAAATCAAAACCGAAACATGACATTCCGCACGAGCCGAGAACGCTCTTAAGTAGCTCTAATGTTTTTTCAATAAAGTTTTTATTTATTTATTATAATTTATTAATTTAGGAAACTACTTTTTTTTGGGTCTGGCTGTTCTGAGTCAATGATCGTCATCTGGTGCTCATAGTACAGGGTTTGCTCTAGTTTGAAACCAGGTTGACTGGTGTGATTGTCTGGTACATTTGTTCATTATTATTTTTAATTTCGGTCTAGTTTTCTAGATACATTACATACTGAAAGCGTCTAAAACTTTTAGAATGGAACTGTTTATCTAAGATTATTCAATGAATTAATTTATTTATTCGGAATAATCATAGGTACATAAAAAGAGGTTAAAATAGTATTGAGTTCCACTACAATTTGCCTGGCAGGTATACGAATATTTGTATGAATTTATTATCATTATAAACAATCCATATTATAAACAGTACATTATTATAAACAATCTATATTTTAAAGACAATCCATTATTATCACAATATATTAATCTGACCTTATATCCAAATATCTATACATACATATAATAATAAAAATGTAAAAAAGCTGTGTCTGTACATTGAAGATATTTATCTCAAAATAACCTAGGACGACTAAAAAACAGTAACAGAACATGAATCAATGATTTTTAAAATTTTTGTCTGTCTGTTTGTCTGTTTGTCTGTTTATCTGTTTGTCTGTTTATCTGTTTGTCTGTTTGTCTGTTTGTTCGCGCTAATCTCGGAAACTACTGAACCAATTCGAATGAAACTTTTTTCATTGTATAGCTGTAATATCAGGGCAACTTATAGGATATATTATATTTTGAAGACCAGGCTCCTTGATGTAGAACCACAACAGCCCAGCTGAACTATAAGAGGTAGGTCAATGGCACTTTAACAAAAGTTGTTCAGATTGATGAGCATTTTATGATGCCATGAAAAAATCAAAGATCATGGAACATCTGGTTTGGAACTCTAAGAGCCCAGCTCCACTATAACAAATATGGAATGCAATGAAATGGAAAATTGTCAAATGTGATGAGCATTTTTGGATGACACCCTATAAGGAAGGATATTCCGAACTTAAACCCCTAAATAAAATATAAGATAGAATACTTTATATCCCCTAATGGAATAAAAAAATATTTGGGGGTTACTTTCATTAGAAGTTGATATAATTTTTTTTTTAAATATTAAATGGGTTTGCACTTGACCTCATCTCACCTGATGGAGAGTGACAATGAGGTCTAAGATGTAGCGTGCTTTCCCAGAAGAAGCCTATTCACTCTCGACTTAAAGACACCCAAATTGTAGCTCTCTGGAAATACAGAAGCCGGCAAGTTGTTCCATTCCTTAGCAGTTCGTATAAAATATCAATGAGACGCCTTAAAAATCTATTAACCTATAAACGAACATTTATAATAAGTAATATTTTTTTTTGTGTATCTATATAAATAAGTAATTTAAATAAGTCTTTAAGTCAAGAGTCATAAAGTTCACGCAAACGAAGTTGCGGGCGGCCACTAGTATAAAATAAATCTTAGATCTAATGCTTAATTATAATGATCGACTTAAGTACGTATTAAAGCGGCATCCTAGTCTATGATATAAACGAATATTTCTACTCATTACTCTAACATAAACCTTCTACCAACAATTCTAACGCAATAACATAAACTGTAGTATGTACCTAGAAGAAAATCCATACTTCAAAAGAAACGATTCCACTCATAGCACATAAGTAGACGCGAATATATTGCAAACAATTTCGTATTTTGTTTGAGGGCTCGTATCGGCCATGTGAATGGAGAAAGCATCAAGAATTAAAAGCCTTTTAATGACGGCCCTCTGCCTTCAGCTGAGGGCGGCAGTATGCAATATGGAGGCAAGAAGTAAAATAAGATTTTTTTATGTCACAGATGGCCATAAATTCTTGTCAAGCCAGCACATACATGCCGAATGGTGGTTGTTCCATAATTTAGCGACGATGAAATAAGAATGTGTTTTTATTTCCAAAGTCTATTTCTGTTCTGGTCTACATTGTAGTCAATACATGCGTTCATCTGGAAAAGTTAAAACGTTGCGATAGTCAGAACAACACCCAAAACAGTTCTATTTAATGCAAAGCGTCCCTACATGCGGTGGTATCTCCAACCACTCAAAAACTTTAAAATATTATACAGATAACGCCGCTAACGACGCCACAGCGCGTCTTATAATTATATGGCATCGAAGACCATTCGATGAAACTACTAGGTACTTACTATTGAAAAAAATCACCGAGTAGGTACAATTTCAAAATGTGATCCGCTGGGGTAATGACGTGGTTAGGGACAAGCAAACAAAACATAAAATATTCACATACCCCAAAACCCCTCTCAAAGACCAAGATTACATAAGATTGCTTACCCCCTACCCCCAAAAAATACTTACCATCTTTTTTATAAGTATGTAATAATTTTGGTTTTGTATTGATTTCTCATCAACATCAATATTCTCTTTTACTCCTTTATCCTCCGTTTCCTGTCGTCCGACACAGATAATATTTCCATTTTTTTTCCTGTCTTCCAATTGCATAACACCATTCCCCTTAAGTGCTGTTCGCTTCTTAAAGCCATAGGTGGTTTTATCGGAGAGCGTTCAGCGCTACGACGCTACGAGCGTTCATCTTTGACGATTTTTTATTTGTTTCCTTCTGCATTTACGTGTCCATATTTCTGATATGGATGGCAAAGAATGGGAATTCGAAAGAGCTTTTGTGATCGGTGAAATGGTCGGAAAAGTGTGTAGACTATTTTTCTCATGTTTAACTAAATTGTGTCTGTACAATTAAAATACTGACAAAACTTTGTAAGGGAATTACGAACTACTACCGATGTCATTTATTTGCAACAGTTCTTATTTATCTGGAAAATTTCTAATAGTCAGAATTAAGCAAGCTGTGGAAAGAGCTATTTTGGTATATCTCTACGCGAGCGAATCAGAAACGATGTGCTTAGGTAGAAAACCGAAGTCATCTACATAGCTCACCGGGTCAGTTAGCTGACATGACGTGGCAACAACATACCTTATTTAAAATGCTATTTATAACATGCAATAAGTCGAACCAATGAATTATTTAACACCTTTAAAGTTTTAAATATGTACAGTCAACTCCAAAAATATGTATCCTACACTTTAGGACCTTGTCACAATACATATGTATAAGAAAGTAGAAGTCGTTCTTATACATAAATATTGTGACAAGGTCCTAAAGTGTATACATATTTTTGGAGTTGACTGTATATCATTGGTTTCTGCAGGATAATCTAGCAGTCCAAATTTTTAAATTGACATCGGTATAATTAAGGCCTCTAAAATATTATTTTCACAGATGCCTATCACTTGCCTCCTCTTCAGTCTCAAAGTGTCACGGTCTAGGTGCGTATGTAGGGCCCTTAATTAGCATCGACGCATCACCTGATCGTCGCAATAGGCAAGTGGCAAACACCCGACAATCGGCGAGTGGCAAAACTCTGACAATCGTGGCAAGAGTGGCAATTCCCTCGGTCGCAATGCGCTAATTAACAGCACAATATCAAAGCACTGCGATAGTTTAGGGTTCAATTCTGAATAAACCTTTAATCGAAATCCAGTGGATTAATAAAAAAAAACAAAGGGGAATGCCCAAAGTTCAGAATAGTTTTGGCTGAAAAGCGCACACCAATAATTTTATGCGTAAAATATAGTATATAATGTAATTATTGTTGTGAGGTAATCATCAGATAAGTAAAAGTCGGAATTTCATTTAAAAAACGTTCTTTATTCATCGTCATAAACAATTAAGACGTCATCCAGAAATTGCGCAGGTACTGCTATATTACTTTCATGGCGAGCCCATCCCAAATACTAGATCACAGACAAGACGTGGGCACAGCATCCCACAGTTCGACGGCTTACAATACAATTGCAACAGTATTGTTGTATTGCTGCACAACCTGTATTATTACTGTTGATCAAGATCAACACCGATCAGATTTATCAACACAAATAAATGCAACCTTAATAAAGTCAAAAACTTACCTCACGAGGTGCAATTTGACGAGTAATATCTTGTCTAATACCATCCACACGAGGTGTGGTATTTGTCAATGTGTGTGATCTACTTCGTAAAAGCTATCGTCCACAGGAGATACATACATGTGTATGACCAACAATTGGTGCACTTCGTTGATCTGCAGAAGTAGGCTGTCTTATTTCACTCCAAGCTTCTGTCCAGCAAGAATAATTCTTGTTAATACCTTAATACTTTAATGTCGTCGCTTGTTAATACCTGTTGCAATGAAAAAGCCCATATAATACAATCAATATTGTCCACTATAAATTGTTTAACAATCAAAAGATATTATGATAATTATTTACCACTGAATTAATCAATCTTTGAATGAGATTTTGCACCTCAGCGATAATGGCGGGCGAGTGGTTACGGAGGAAGCGGGAGCGGAATCCATGTACAAGTCAAGGTCTTCAGGATTAGATCGATCACATTCGAATTCACGAATCCATTTTTATGCAAATTCGTTGTTTTACTTAATAAAAATATTATACTCAATTTCAAAAGTTCAAAACTCGAGAGCTAACGTGAATTTACGTAAAATGACGTTTGACGTATTGTAAGTGGAGTTGCCACTGCAAATAAATCAATCGATACCTATTGAATAAATGAAACAGTAATCAATATCGATTGTTTCAAATTATTTAAAAAAATACATTCATATTATTGTTTGTTGTGTACCTAATTGGTGTCCTGGGATATTTATTTATTATTTTTTTTTATTTTTATTGACTCCATTCAGCCTGGTGGTAAACAAAATGGTAGCCAACGGTAGACAACGGATGAAGTATCCTCAGGGTATCCTATCCGTTGGCATCGCCATACTGGCCCGCAAGCGTGAAGCAAGGAATCTGTCACGACACTGGATAAAAAAGCGCGAAAGACGGTAACCTCTCTCTCTTTCTCAAGTATGGTAAACCCCCGCTGAATATCCGGTACCCTCACTCACTGAAAAAAACACAGCAGTTAGGCTGCTATTGACGTTTGGCATGTTGACATTTTGGGAAATTATGAGCTGCTATTAATTGTTCTATTTTGAATAAATAAAGAAAATAACTCGTCCTTAGGTACTTTTATTTACATCCTTAAAAATCCGACCCCTTGAGTGGTGGCTTGACTCTAATCGATAAGAATCGATTTAATTGACGTTTGGCTCTAAAATGGCAACTCGGCTCTGCACTTCCAGGAAAAGAATGATTCCTGTGTTAGTGAGCTCAATTCAAAACTTATTTAGTGTGATAAATTATTCTGGACTTTAGGGGTAAAACGAATATGTTGACCATTAAAAATAATTAAAAATATAATTTTTAACCAAAATCTTTTTTATGGGCGTGCTATGGCCATTTTTGGGCATCGTGCTTTAAAAATTAATACGACCCCCGACAAGTGGTCATAATGTATGCATTCTACTTGCACTATTCAAGCCCTTTCATTTGATACCTATATTACGGGAATCAAGTCAATAAATGAGTGTCATGATGATGTACTGTATGTATGCAAAACTGCGTGTGTAAGTTTTACACGAGGTACTTCTGAAGTAAATGGTAGATAACATATCTTACTGATGTAATAAAACAAAAGAAATCAGCCTATATACTGCCCCACAGCAGCGCAAGGCCTCCCTCATAGAAATCCCCTAGAGGCTTTATCAGCACACGTTGATATTATGCTTGCTAGATTACTGATAAGTAAAATAAATCGATGTAGGCCTTTAGGGTGAGGAATGAGGATGACAGATTCAATAGGTAGGTACTTTGTTGGTTCTTTTGTGCCTGTCTTCATCATATTTGGATCCACGGCCGCTTACCATCAGACGGAGTGAGTTCACCATGATTGTCCTCAATTTATATAAAAAAAAACTCAACAAAATATGTAGTTAAAAATCTAAATGAGTTGCGCGAAATCGCCATCTTTTCTTGAATGTTAGAAAGCAAACAAGAACAACAGCTTCCAGGTAATCTAAATGAATGCAAAATATTTTTACGTCAAAGAAAATTCTAAGAAAAGTTCTTCGATCTAATTACCTACCTACATCGGCTACTGGAGTTTGTTTTAAAATGCAATAATTTTTATTTACATAAATGTGTTAAGTGGCAGACGAACAGACGGATCATGATGGTAAGCGATTGCTCCCGTCCATAGACACCTGCAACAGCAGTAGAGTCACAAGTGCGCTTCCAACCTTTAACCCCTTTCCCCCGGGCCTCCGGTACCCTCACTCACTCGACGATACACAGCCCAGTCCCTTGTGAGGCCATAGTATCTGATGGAGCCGGCTCATTCATGGTGAAGCTTTGCTCTCCCACGCTTGGCTTTTTCTTTCATTTTATAGCAGACCTACAAGCAGACGGTAGGTGATCACCGCCGCCCATGGACATCAGCAAAATCTGAGGCAATACTGATGCGTTGATAAGCCCTTTTCTTGAAGATAGTTAATACTAGGTGTTATATGCTCGGAAACACCATCGTTGGGAACTGGTTCCACAATTTTTCCTACGGGACCCGTAACTCTGACGCAAGTCGTGATGGCGTTTTTCCCACTTGTATGGTGGCTTAATTGGTAATTTACACTGTTGCAGGGACTCCTTGTTATAGGGCTTGTTTTCATACGGATTTTTTTTTTTGTCTCGATAAATTAACTACGTAGACATTTTTTAGCATAAAATTGTATTTGTCTCTCGAAGTCATAATAGACATTTTGAGTTTGGAACGGGACGTGTGGTGCCGTTGAAGTTGGAAATATGTTGTTACGTAATTTTATTTTCGACCCTAATCCATAGAAATTGTGTTTAAATTCCGGGAATGCGAAAAAACGCACTTTTGCTCATGGAATCTTCGTCGCTGACGCACGCTGAATCTCGGGTTTCTATGACCGAAGTCATAAGTGACTGTTTAATGTTGACGTTTAAACATAACAACGATAAATTGTCTTAATTTTGGTTTTGTTATGGCAATTTTTTGCAATTTATTCTTGAGTAATAATGCATTCAGAACAGCCACCCGGTAAATGGAAGGTTGTGGGTTCGAGTCTCACTTGAACCCTACGAATCCTACGATGAAATTTTAAAGTGCATTATTTACTTAATAAATTGTCTTAACTATGGCGAGTCAACCCAATTTGTACCGTTTAAAATCAGATAGTCGTAAGTAGAGCAGTACATGCCGCCTGGATCTAGCAGGAGTTAGCATTAGCATACAAACGACTGCAGACAGACTGTTGGACGACAGAACCACGGATTTACGACTATAAGACGAAACAGGAGATAAGAAACTGCTGTGTAATGTCCAAACTAGCTCTAAGATTTTTGTTTTATCTCCTTCTCTATTATACATACAGGTTGTACTTATCTGTGAAATTCACAAATACACTTTAAGGGGCTATATCGACGAAACTAACGCCGGCAACCAATTTACGCTGATTGTGGCGAAAAATGATATTTAAAAAAAAAATAAAACATTACAGACTTAGATGCAAGTAAATTGAATTTTTCGAGATGCAAAACAATATTTTTTTTCGCCACGCTAAAAACTCTGATATTGAAGATTTTTTTAACAGAAAACTCAGGTATGTACCTACCTACAATTTTAGCCTGACCTAGGGATCGAACCCGACACCCCAAGGATCCCAGTAATCACTGCACCACCTCTCTCTCATCTTGGCATGTAATTTCAACTTGTATCTAAAGCTGTCTTAGAGGTTGGGGATCAAACCCACGACCTCTGGCGTGTGAGGCAGGGTCACTACCAAATGCGCCAGCCGGCCAGTCTAATGATAGTCTGAAGATTTTTGCAATCGTTCTTTATAAAACTGCCTGAAGGGCGAAACATGTAGATCTAAGTTGAAAATTTCCATTCTGTATTTTTGTACTCATGTTTTCACAAACAAAAATCTTTATCTTTGTCTTTAACATTGAAGAGGTTCAATCCCAGTCGCCAGTCGCAAGCGCAGACGTAGTCCCGTCCCGATGCGATTAGTGGCTCACACGGCTTCGTTACGCGCTCTATTGGCACTTTGTGTGGATCGGACGGTTCGTTTGTCCCACCTGAGACCTGTACTCAGTGGGAAATCTGTAGGGGAGCAAGTAAATTAATTTCTCAGTAGCTGAGAGTTTAAATGGATGTTATTTAATTTTGATCCGATCAGGACTGATCAAGTGAGAGGAGCATCTGCAGATAAGTTTTGCTTAGCCGTCAGAGACGCCATGAGTAGGCACCAGTGAAAGCAGATAGCACTAGAGGTCCACAGCATCCACATTTAATGATGACCACGATACTCAGTCATGAGGGAGCGATCGCGATCGAAGAGACTGAAAAAAATATTTTTTGGGGCAAAACCTTATGTTACTTAAATGATCTTTGAAATCAGGAATTTATACTTGACGTGACTTTTTTACATATTATAATAACAATTGCATACTTACATAGACTGCTATGATTATAGAAAATCATACATGATAATGAAGCTGTCACATTCACTTTGTCACTTTTATAAAAGTGACAGCACATTTTTAAAACTGAGACTCAGTTTTGTATTAGGCAAAAAAGTAATAATTACCGATTTTAGTAGTTTAACCCGGTATGTTAACTGTAGTTACTGCATTAAGAAAACTAAAAATTGATGGTATTAAGTACTTTTCACAACACAAATCTAACTTAACCCACTAAAATTATTAATTACACACAAACATTTCTAATTAATTACACACCGAAATGATAACGCGTGCATCAAATTCTTTGCTGTACAAATAGCATTTTTGAGTGCTCAAATTGATGTTTTTTGTTGTACCAAATAACCGAAAGTTGATCGATGACGCCGACCACGCAGACATCAACACGTCCATTATTTTGAGCTGGTAATAATTTGTCAAATAACCCTTCGCCGGTCGCGCCTCCTGTTGACTAAACTTTATCACCGAATATTAGACAATATTACCTCAAATCGGGCAATAGTTTTTTTGTGTCCCACCACCGGTTTTACAAAGAATAACCTAGTTCAAATGACCCCAGAGCGATGTTTTCAAAAACTACAATGGGAACTAGTAATACTGGTTTTTGGGTTAAATTCGGGTATGAGGGACCGTAGACATGAATTACGGCAAATTTGTTTGAAATGTGTGAATTAAATTTGATGTTATTACTATTTTATGTGGTATTCGTCAGTTAGTTCAATGATATTATGGTGTTATTAGACCAATTCATCGATCGTCCATCGCGCACATCGACCGACGGAAGTTGTTCGGATGGTCTGGTACCTTTTAATTGATTGGAAGATACCGTTTGCCTAACCAATCGATTGATTCTATCGGTCGACTTTGACCGATAGGTATAGTAGCTATACCTAAATGATGGATCCGGTCGTCTTATCAATTTCACCGAGGATTTTTATTTATCTTTTAAAAAAGTAAAGTTTTAGCCTAGGTACATTCCTTCTACTAACCATTGTTCTTTTATTTAAAATGTAAGTAATATTATAAATTATGATGTCAATTGTGTAGGAATATGCATTCAAAGAGTGCCACGGTAATGTCATCTCAATAATATTGATCCTTGATGATTACAAAGTTATTAAATTAGATTTTTTTCTAAATAAAGAGAGGCAGACAAAAACGGTGATGATGATGATCATAAGTAAGTACTTCTTCAGTGCTTACAGTAGGTTCCAAGCAGTACACAATAACTATTATTAGGAGAGAAAAGAAGCTATGCAGATACGTTGCCAGCTAACCCTCGAATGGGTAGGTAGGCTCGTGTCTTGAAGATTTCAATGGGGTACCTACTGGTTGATCCCGCATTTAATGTAGTACGAGTATTTGCATAAAACTTGTGTGTGAATTAAGTGCCGGGATGTATTCAGATCTCCAATGTAAAGTGGATAGATTTTATAATGTATTTTTTTTTGTTTGTGGTGGCTGCTATCGTGCTATCACGAGCACATTTAACTCTGCCAACGTCGAGTGATTAAAGAGACACGTACAAAATAAAATTGACCGGTGTGACGAGAATAGATCTTCTGGATTTATTAATAATTGAGTTTTAACACCATCTAGAACAAAAACAACAAATAAACAAACACATATAGACGACACTATGTTAGGAGAGATTCGTTTTATAATGTAGGTAAGAAAGTGTATTCATCCGCCTTGACATTTAAGTATATTCTGTTTAAAAAAGTTGCAACTATAAAAGAGAGTAGTGAGTCTAAAGCAAGTTTCCTAATATGATTTCCAATAACTACTTTAGTGTTTGTCTTCCAAAAACCTCGTGAATTGCTTGAGAATTATGGAAAAACTGCTTGTATTAATAAAAAAATATTTATTCAAACTTATGAGCACAACAATACATATAAAAGTACGCAAGAAATTTCATTTGCCTGAACTAGTATTGGACATAACATTTACTCATATTCATATTTTCTAAGCTTCCACCCCGTACAAGCATTTTAATATCACCACTCGTTATTGTCACAGATAGTACTTGCCAAAATTAAGTCGGGTGCGCATTCTAACCCCCTCGCACACACGGACAAACTTCGCCGACAGCACACAGCGGCCGCACAAAAGTTGTCCGGGGGGGCGAGGTGACCAATAGCATGCATTTAACCCTTCGAGGATTAGGCACCATTGTTTCAAATCTCCGAGTTTCGCTTTAACGCTTGAATTTAGAACGACGCCATTTTGTTCATTTAAAATGGACGTAACACAATGGTCACTATTGTTCTTCGAGCACGCTAGACCGAACGCTCCGCAGTGCAGTCGGCGAGCGAATGTTGGCCATTGTTTCACAGTTTTCTAAATTTGAATTTTTTATGGAACACTCAAAGCGGTGACGGTTAGGCCATCTTGTTGTTTTGTCTAACTGGATAAAATACTGGAGTAGGATGTGAGGATGAATCGAAATGAAAAATAAAAGAGTTTAAAACTACTTGGTCCGTAAAATGATAGCAAGGCTAGTTAGCTCGTAGTTAGATGTTTTGTATGATAATTTTCTTATAATTATGTACCTAACGTATTTTTAACCGTGGAAGAGCCAAGCTTCGGCATGAATAGGCCGGCTCGACCGAAGTAATACCACGGCCTCACAGAAGACCGGAGTGAAGCAGCGCCTGCGCTAAGTTTCGTTGAGTGAGTGAGGGTACCGGATGCCCAGTTCGGGGGAAAGGGGATAAAGGTCGGCAGCACACTTATGACTCTATTGGTGTATGGGCGGCGGCAATCGCTATCCAGGTTATCCACTTGCTTGTCTGCCATCTATCACAGAAAAAAAAGCAAACAGAACGTCCGTCTTACTTGAGAACATTTAGCATTTGTAGAACATAAAGTTCTATTTTTAGTTTATATATTAGTAGGTACAAAACAATCTGCCCATTTTGGATGTATAATTTAAAAACACTCGTCACTTGGACAATAGAAACTACCTCCTATAAATTAGGTACAAAACAATGTGCCCATTTTAGATGTACTATTTAAAAACATTCACCACTTGGACAATGGGACCTACCTCCCAACTCTTCCTCCGCTCATCGAACCGTCAACCGCGACAGCCGAATCGCAATCAAAACTTCCTCACGGGCACATTGTACCCACGCCTACACGTCCCACTTTTCTCCAAAGACTATTATTTGAATGTCTTTCAACCCGTGAGAAGGGTCTAACGCACCCCGCGTGTGCCCGCCTGATAATGTAATTAAAACAACACCTTTATTCCGAGTTACGTTTTGCAAGTTTTAGTTTGATATTCTCAGTTTAGGGTTGAAAGTGGTAGAAGCATTGGTGACATATTATTCTAAATCCTCAATGCTATATTTTTTTAATGCTAGATGCAACAACGCTTCGTTGGTCTGGTGGTTTAAGTACCGTTACAGTGATCTCGGGGTCCCGGGATCCATTCCCGGGTCGAGCAAAAAGTATATATTCACTAGGCAATAATGTGTTTAGTAATTTTAAAATAAAATATTTTTATTTTGTTCTTTTGATCATCTAACAAGCTAAAGGGACTTGATTCGTGATGTTTGTTATGTGGGTTTAGAGATTAGAACGACTAAAATTTAACGGTAATATATAGTAGTGTCTCTTTCACACACGTATCCATAGTTACTTACCCACGTGTTGGAAAATTTTGTGTGGATCATACTGAGATCGCTGTAATTTTTAGAGTTTATGCTTAGAAAGTTTCGCATGTGTATTGTGTTGTGACGTAAAAATATTTCTATCCTACTCTACATAATTTAGCATGTTTATCCAAAAAAGCGTTCACCAAACAAAATCACCGAATCTCAGCTGAAACAAAGCTCGCATTAAAGTCTCCGAATTTGAAAGTGTAGTCGAAATTTGGGGGTAACATTATACCCGTACATTAAGGCTAAGTGATAGCGTCACATTTGTTGGATTAATTCATCATCTGAATTGCCGTGGCCAGACTGATGGGCCGGAACGCCTCCCCTTGGGGGGGATCCCCCCTCTCGGGGTCTTTTCCACCCGTCGGAACGTGTGGTGTAATTACTGAACGTTTTTGATGCGTTGTTTTCGTTTTTGGGCGCAGGGTTAAGTGTGAATTTGGTTTAATGAGTACAATTTGTATGCTTCAATCTTGAGGCTAGAGAACGTTAGGTCGCTAAGAAACCTAAAGTCATGCACATTTTCGTACTCTCTATTTTACTTATGTGGCTTACATAACTATATTAATCTACTAACACAAATGTTATATTTTATGTGATTGATAGCTGATCTGGAATAACCTGATGGTCACCGGTTGCCACATCTGCTTTTTTTTACTTTTAACTTACATGTGAGCCATAAAAGTGTAAAAGTTAGTGTTTCTACACTAAAAAAATAAGTTTACCCAAATAGATTTAGGCTCAATTTATTTGAGAACAAAAATTGTAATTCAGGTTTTCTTATGTCATCATCATCATCATCACCATGGCTAAAGATATTCCCGCTGCAAAGGAACAGTGTCATTCACTACCAGCTGTTTCATTTCATAATAATGTATAAAACAGAGGTTTTTTCCGCATAAATATTGTTGACCTAACATGCTAAAGGGGATTTATTTATATTACCTAGTAAGTTGGTTTCGGTATTAAAAAAAGGTGTATAGTGAACGAAATATGTGCGAAACGGTGTAAAGTTTATCTCCGACCTTTTTTTTCAAATAATAAACCTTACACCATTGGGATAATTCATTAATTTTTTTTTTTACTGCAGTTTGTTATTTTCAAAAAGTTAATGAACTTCCTAGAAAATTTATCAACTTACAAGTCAGATTATTACACTGTGACATATCCGCACCTACAAATAATGCCCACAAAAACCCAGATCGATATTCCTTTTCTAAAATCGAGACCGTAATTACGTAACACTAGAGGTCAAATGACAAAAACATATTAAGACAAAGCCCAAACCAGGGGGCCCTTCCCCCGGGGCCACCCGCAGGACACTGCGAGTGGGGCCCTTCCCCACGGCCCCCCCGCAGGACACTGCGAGTGTAAGGATAAATGGGAGGGCCTGGCTCGCTCTCTGGTTAAGTGTAGATTTTCCGAATGCGGTGTTGATGACGTCTGGGATGTGCGGTGGTTTATCGATAAATGTTTTTGTGATTATTTTATTTTTGTTATAGCAATTCTTAACATAAGTAAATAATGCACTTAAAAAAACATCGAAGGTGAACACTGAATGTGGGACACGAACCCACAACCTTTGACATACCGGGTGGCTGTAAGTTTAACTGGTAGAATGGCCACCATGAAATGAGTGCAGCATTATTTACTTAAAAGTATTTTTGGGAGTTTATTTTATACTAATATTATTATACTAGCCCCCTCACTTCGCTTCGGGACCGTAATTCATAAATGAACTAATAGATGGCGCTGTGCTCAATTACATCGCGCAAGCGTTTCGTGTTTTCGGTTTACCTATAAGCCTTGTCGTTGTTTATAGAATTATCTCTTTATAAATAGTATAGATTATGTAATAGGTGGCAGACTGACAATGGGTGAAAGTCGCGGGAATTTCTCAGATACGACTAGCTCATGACCGATCTGTGTGGAGAACATTACAACAGTTGCCATGAAGAGGTGCTCCTTGGGTCATCTTCAGTTTTTCGTTGAAGCAGCGCAAGACTTTTTGATTTTCAAAATACACCAGCTGATATAGCCACTCACGTCGTAATTTATTTATCCACCAAATAAATAACCACTATCAAAGATCAACTTAAAAGTTATCGACCCTAGCATCGTCATGCACCGCCAGTCCGCTGGTGACCACGGCTGCTGTAACGTAGCCGAAACGTCAAGCAGCAATTAAAAAGCAAAGTACCTACTTACTTAACAATAATAAAATACCCCCTGTACTATGAGTACCAGATGACGATATTTAACTGGGAGCGTCTAACCTAGAACACGTAGACCCAAGAAAACTTAGAAAATGTAATTTCCTAAATGGAATTGACCGGAATCGAACCCGGGACCTTTCGCGTTTCGGGCGAACACCTTAGCCTCTGCGCCATCGAGGCCGTAACAACAAACGTCAACAGGTAAAAGTCGCGTTAATAAATCTATACTACTAGCGGCCGCCCGCGACTTCGTCCGCGTGGAAAAAATTTCCCCGTTTTTTACACATTTACCGCTCTGTCTTTGCTCCTATTGGTCATAGCGTAATGTTATTTAGCCTATAGCCTTCCTCGATAAATGGACTATCCAACAAAAAAAGAATTATTCAAATCACACCAGTAGTTTCGGAGATTAGCGCGTTCAAACAAACAAACAAACAACAAACAAACAACAAATTTACTAGACGCGCACACAGAAGTTTGAGTTGTGATGTCACAATTCAATAGCCATTTGTATAAAGCGTTTTGGGCTTGCCCAAAATATGTGCTCTTAAAGTTGTGATATCTCAGGTAATTCAAATGAGAATCAAGTGATTCTTTCAACGATGTTTCTTAAATTGACGCGTCTTTTGATTAAACACATAAAAAAAAATTGTCAAATACCCAATTAAACGTTATCGATACCTCAACACGAGCCCATCCCTAAGTAAACGATTTCCCGAGACCGTTGGACAGCGGGGTTGTAAATAGTCGTGTAAAATTGTCCACATTCCCTCCCCGGGAGCCTTTTGTTATATATTCTTTGTTATTTACCTTGCGCTGTCGCAGAAATGATACGTATGTTGCTATTGAGGTCTTGGGTATTGTTTGACTTGATGTTTTGATTTAGAGTGGATTTGTTTTAGTCGTTTATAACTTTTTGTTTCTTTTATATGTAATAACTGTGGGAGAGCCACGCTTCGGCATGAATGGGCCGGCTCGACCGGAGTAATACCACTGCCTCACAGAAAACCGGCGTGAAGCAGCCCCTGTGCTGTGTTTCGCCGAGTGAGTGAGGGTACCGGAGGCCCACCCGGGGGGAAGGGGATAAAAGGTGGCAGCGCACTTGTAACTCCACTGGTGTTGCAAGTGTCCATGAGCGGCGGCAATTGCTTACCATCAGGTGATCCGCCTGCTCAGTCTGCTACTAAGTATACCATAAAAAAAAATAAGTGGCAGATGATCAGACGGACTGATGGTGACCGATTGCAAACTCAACTTCCCCGGATTGGGCCTCGGGTACTCCCACTCATTAGGCGTAAGAGACCCGGAGCGTGACTCCCCACAAACAGAACCTATTAATTTATGCAAGAATCGAGTTGAGACATTAAATTGGTTGGGCCAACGAAATATAAAAAAAAAAACGATTTACTATATTTAAAAAAAATACACAGGCACTCTGAACAAATATCGTAGGTATAATGAACATATTTTATTCATATTCTGTGCCTAGACAGAGGAGACCCATGATACACTCGTATGTATGTTTCAAACATTTGTGTTGGTGTAGGATTCGAAACCCTTACCCTTACGTCCCAACCACTGCTGTAATCATAATCTTAACAGCAAAATCGATCACAGAATTCACAGATCGTTTCTTTTTAGTTACATTTGCCACATTAAAGACCCGTAACAAAATGACACAACAACTTTATCCTGAAGAAATGATTACGGCCACAACGTTTGGTTCCAGCGCGTGTCCCGAGAATCTACGAGTTAATTGCTAAGCACAAATGAGCAGCGGAGCAGAGGTGCGGGTTATAGCTGCCCACCTGAGGACGCACAGTGAGGCTGGAGGGAAAAATATGGACCGAATGCTGACGAGCAGGCGGATCACCCGATGGTAAGCAATTGCCGCCGCTCATGGACACCTGCAACACCAGTGGTATAAGTAAGCTGCCAACCATTTATCCCCTTCCCCCCGGGTGGGCCTCCGGTACCCTCACTCGGCGAAACACAGCACAGGGGCTGCTTCACGCCGGTTTTCTGTGAGGCAGTGGTATCACTCCGGAGCCGGCACTTCATGCCGAAGCGTGGCTCTCCCACAGTTAAATGTTATACATTACAAGTGGCCCTTCGCTTGGGGACAGTAATTCTAAGCTGAACCAATAGCTGGCGCTGAGCGTCGATCACATCGCGCTAGTGTTTCGATTCGGTTTGCCTTATCGTTGCGTTGTCTATAGAAGTTATCTCTTTATTAGATCGTTTCTTTTTAGTCACATTTGCCACTTTAAAGACCCGTAACAAAATGACAACAACTTTATCCTGAAGAAATGATTACGACCACAACGTTTGGTTCCAGCGCGTGTCCCGAGAATCTACGAGTTAATTGCTAAGCACAAATGAGCAGCGGAGCAGAGGTGCGGGTTATAGCTGCCCACCTGAGGACGCACAGTGAGGCTGGAGGGAAAAATGTAAGAGACCCAATTCTGTGAAGTCTGATTGTTTTTATACATTACTAGCGGCCGCCCGCGACTTCGTACGCGTGGAGTTAATTATTGACACTTACCGTCATATTTTGGACAATCCACACAATATATTGTTATAAATTGTAGCCTTATGTGTTATTTTGATGTATAAGCTATATTGTGGTAAAGTTTCATTCAAATCCATTCAGTAGTTTTTACGTGAAAGAGTAACAAACATCCATACATCCATACAAACTTTCGCCTTTATAATAGTAGTAGGATAGTGGATAAACGAGTAGACGGCTCACCCGATGGTAAGTGGTCTGAGTCAGATTCTGTGAAGGGAGGGAAGGGAGGGAGGGAAAAGGTCGGCAACGCATTTGTGACTCCACTAATGGTGGTCCACACATGTGTCTATGGGCGGCGGCAATCGCTTGCTATTATGACGTGATCCGTCAACGCGTATGCCATTAATATTTTTCCTTAAGGTCTAAGTCAAGCACCGCTAGAATAATTTAGATTTGAATTATAAATTAAAATTATATATTCTAGCGGTGCTTCTTGACTTAGACCTTAAGAAAAATATGCTTATAATGCTGGATTTACGACCTAAAATTGCTTGATTTATGCTTCAGAAGAAAAACTGAGGTTTACTTCAAATGGCAGACACAGTTGTACTTATGACCCACAAAAAAAAACAATAATAATATGCTTGTTACCAGAGCTGAACGAAGGAAATAATAATATGATTGCTGATATCCATAGAAGCAGAATTATAACCTGCAGGAAAAATAATGCTTGCTTAAAGAATCACAACCAAACTCAAATTACGAAAAGGAAAAATATCTGCAAAGGTGGACTTACAACTTTAAAAAAACATTTTTTTCATGGCTGTATTTAAGACGGACAAAAATGATGGAGGAAAAATGCTTATAGAGTTAGATTTAGGACACAAAAGTCTATTGTTTCAATTTGTTTAAAGTCTATTCATGAATAAATAAAATAAAATAAAATAAAATTGTGCTTGTAAAGATGGACGGGTCTTGAAGGAAAAAACATGCTGCATGCTGAAATCATTATGTCTTGTTGGCTACTTTACTGTGTATTATCATTATCCTTCAACCGTCAAGTGTGCGTCGCGCTTTGCAACAAAATGTCTCCCTTTCACCTTCTACTTTCGCTTGGGTAATCTTATTTTGGGCTTCCCAACTCCCAGTGACCCCACCCACCATTGCAATAAGGTTGAAATTCGCACAACCGCAACGCAGAGTTAAAATGTATTACCTTTTATTGTGATCCTCAACACGGATTAAGAGAGAGCGCGGTTTTGAATTTTGATTCGGATTGTAGCGGCGAACCTGGCCAGTTGTACGAGAGCCTTCTCTGATTAGGAGATGACCTTAGTTTTCGTGGTTGTTCTAAGTTCGAAGAGAGGCAGGGGAGGTCACCTTTGGCTGGTGGTTTTGTAACTATGCGCACCTATTTCGTCTATTGCTTTGATTACATTCAAGAGAATGATCTTTAATGAAGATTTTGAATGTCGGAGGCGTGGCCCGGATGTTTGGAGACTTAAGTAGTTGCAATGTTATTGTCTAGCTGTTTGCGGAGCTTAGCCCTAATTAACTTCTTGTTTCGAGTCTATTTAAAGTTTTGAGATTTGCGAGTTGGCGGCTTCTGCGTTGTTAAACGATGGGATTAAAAGTTAGTCTTTATTAAAAGGTTTTTCAACCTACAAAACTGTTATAAAATAAACTTGTACTGTTAGGTGCCTACTATTTTTTGTCAATTTTGGCTAACTCATATCTGCTAGCAATTTTTTTGTATGCTACTGTTATTTATTACTGGGATACTGTGGAATTTTGTTCGACCTTACTTCTTTTTGTTATCATAATCTAAACCTTCCCTAGACTTACAAATATTTCAAGGCCAAAATTAGCAAAATTTGTTCAGCCGTTCTCGAGTTTTAGCCAGATTAATGAATACCAATTCATATCGATATAAATACCACCTCTATCTGTTTTTGTAACAAATACTGCAACTAAAAAAAATCTGCAAAACTTACGTAAGTTAGTATTTTTTGCTACGAGCAGCTCCCAAAGGCATGACCTTATTGGTATGAAAAAAATAAGTTTTTAATGCGAATTTTTTCGCCCAATGTTTGACTGGTAGAGAATGCTAGGCATTAAAGTCCGCCAATTGTACTTTTTATTTTGTGCAATAAAGAATATATAAATAAATAATAATTTTCAAAACTCACTGAACCAATGTTATTCAGAATGTTTGATAGATCGATTCAAAAGTATTAACGGTTTTTGATACGGAACCATTTTAAAACGGTCGAACACAGTTGTTTCTTGATGGGTAACGTACAAACATAAGAAATAAAGTTTGCAGTGTGTTGCAAAATTCAGTTTTTTTTTAAATAGCTTTTTTGTAAGTACAAAGCCGACGAAAAAGACGGCACTGTTATTCATTGTAAAAACCTCCAAAATGTTTGTATCCGCAGACATGTACCTATGTAAAAAGAAATAGTTT
Source organism: Cnaphalocrocis medinalis (assembly GCA_014851415.1). Lineage (NCBI taxonomy): Eukaryota > Metazoa > Arthropoda > Insecta > Lepidoptera > Crambidae > Cnaphalocrocis > Cnaphalocrocis medinalis. Next base: position 10,478,513 of record CM026286.1, read on the forward strand.
GAGGTCTAGGTTGGAGACCCCAAAATGTGTTTTTTTTTTGCATATTAATTTTTAAATAATTTGGGGGAGAGCGGATCGCCCTGTTTAACTCCTTTGAGGATGTTAAAAGAAGGACCAAGGGCATGGAGTTTTATATTGGCGGTACTCTGTTGGTACACAATTTGGAGGAGTTTGATATTACGGTGCACAAACATGGTCCCTAACTGAAATCCAAAAGTCCAAACTTAAGGTTAGCCAAAGGGCTATGGAGCGAAGTATTCTGGGTGTGAAGAGAGTGGACAGAATACGGAACTCAATAATACGTGCCAAAACTGGAGTCACCGATGTAGGCAAGAAAACTGCCGGGCTGAAGTGGGAATGGGCGGGTCATGTCTGTCGAATGGACCCCGAAAGATGGACTAACATCGTAACCCTATGGTTACCTGATGGACGCCGACAACGGGGCAGACCTAAAAAGCGATGGAGTGACGATCTTAACACCTTTGCAATCGATTGGCCACAGATGGCGATGGATAGAGATCGATGGAGGGACTCGGGGGAGGCCTTTGCCCAGCAGTGGGACAATATAGGCTAACATAAAAAAAAAAAAAAAAAAAAAAAATAATTTAAGTGGTTTACAAAATACGTCATCTACGTATCAAGTTTCAAGGGTTTTTTATAGTTTGAGAAAAAAAGAGGCTTTTACAAACGGACTGACCTTTGCGATTGGCTTTTTGCGATTTAGCTACGGAACTCTAAAAGTAAATCTTGTTTCTATTCAAAAAACGCAACCCAAAACGCGCAAACCCAGGCGCGTGTATTATACTTGTAGTTACCATTCATTCCATTTCCAAACCCACGTACTATGTAAACGAGATCAACCCTAAGTTGCTACAGTCCAGTTATTAGGGCGTTCCAACCCTTCACTGCTCCCCGGTCGAAGTGACCTCTCCGACCCGTTTACCCGTTTCTCTCAAAATTGTAACCCAGCGCGTGCGGGGCAAAAAAATATTATTTTCACATAATAAAGTTTTATTATTTATTGTGAGACACATGTCGGCGGCGATTATTGCGCTTATTGATGGTGTTGATGTGCCGATAAGTTATTAGTTTGGATACAAGTTTTGTTGTTTGGAATAAAGTGTGGATTTTTTGCTTTTGATATAATTTAGAGAGTAATTGTCATCTCTGAATAAATCCATTTTTCATATCAATTTTGTTTAAAGTGCTTTAGATTTGGAGTCAGTGCAATGTAGAAGTTGTTTTATGAATAAAAAAGAATAATAATAATTATTTATTCTAATCAATGTAATATAAAGTGTTTAATTATATAGAAGTAACCTTTCCTTACTCATAAATTTGGTGATTTGAAATAAAATCACAAATCCATACTTATATTATAAATGCGAAAGTAACTCTGTCTGTCTGTCTGTCTGTCTGCTACTCTTTCACGCCAAAACTACTCAACGGATTTAAATGAAATTTGGTATACAGATAATCTAGACCCTGAGAAAGGACATAGGCTACTTTTTATTGCGAAAAGGGGGTTGTAAGGGGTTGAAAGGGGGGTAAAAAGTTACTTTTCCACGCGGACGGAGTCGCGGGCGGCCGCTAGTCATACATAATTTGAAAAATTTTAAATTGTATAGTAATTTTACTACTGATTTATTAGCTTTTCGACAACGAGCAGTCTGTTTTTCTTAGTACCTAATCAATGTTTTCATTGTTGCTAATTATTTATAGGTTTAATTTCAAATAAAGTACCTAAAACCTTATTTTGATATAGAGTCAAAAAATACATTTTTATACTGTTTAGACCAGATCTACGTAGTGACTGAATTTACTGGTCCAATTTTAGAAATTACTATTTTATTTCTTATCTGTTTATTAGAATTCTTCAAATTTTAGGGACGCATCATTATTATGTAATAATATTTGGTCCTGATAAATTATGTCATCGTAATTATACGACCGCATTATATTTGACTCAAGTTGACTACCTAAATTTTAAAATTTTAGACACATTGATTGAAAAATATTATTCAAAGTAGACTTAGCATTTCATTTTCGTTTAAACGTAGATAACATCAAAGCATTAGTGTATTTTAATAGTATAATTGGTATATTGGATATAATAGTTCTACGACTACGCTTTTTATGAATGCAAACTAAAACCAGTTTTTCTTGTAACTTACCCCTATCAATAGTTGCAAAATGCATTTCGCAAAAAAATTGCATTGTCAAAAACGGCAGATGGTCAAATTATAATGGGCGACGTAATAATATTAAAATATAATAAAATATCTAACGGTCATCGTGAACATAAAAATGTCTGTTAGATAATGTTATCTTTTAAAATATTGTTCAAATTGCAATGTGACATTTGAAAAAAAAAAACAAAATAAAATTCACATTAATATTTCTGTTACACAAATTCAGAGATTTTTTAAGGATAACAATTTGTGGATGATTCTATTTAAGTGTCAAAATCGTCATTATTATATTTTTTGAGGAATATCTCTGGTTATCTTAAGATTTTATTTTATTTTTTCACTAAGGTGTATCAATCTCTATTTATTTCTTTTTTACATTGAACAATTCACTACAAACGTATATTTATGAAACATATTGTATTTTTTTTCAAAGTAATTACCTATGTTAAGCTAAATACTTAAAAATATTTACCAATTATTATATTTGGGTTTTTTTTGGTACTAATAAAAAAAGTGAAACTATAGGCAAGTTAGAAAAAAAACAAACATACCTATATGTTCACGAACCTCCGAGCGTCCAAGTATAAGCTAACAAAACTGCCCCATATCATTTCTATGTCCACTTTCCTCTATTGGGCGGGGTCAGACTGCCCATTGGTCAAGGGTGGTCGGACGTGGGCCCCGAAAGAGTGATCGCATTTTAGGGTTGAATAAATCTTATTGGAAAATAAAAATACTTGTTCAGAGCATGCCTCTTATTAGGTTAGGCAAATACGTATTTAACTTCTACTTTGGTAAAAGTAAATATTTTTGAAAATGTTAATTATTTCGCGAATTTTGTCTACGAGCTTTGATTTGTTCAATAGTTTTTTCTCTCTGTAACTGTACCTAATTTACATAGCTGAGAAAAGATAGATAAATAAGTTTCTCTATCTTATTATTAACTCTATGTGTACTTACCTCTTATTTTCTTCTTATTTCTGGCCCGTGGGAGAGACACGCTTCGGCATGTATGGGCTGGCTCGATCGGTGGGATACGGTCACAACGGCTTGACAGAAAACAGGCGTAATAGCGGCTGTGTTTCACCGAAATAGCAGATAGCAGGCCCAATTTGGGGCAAGTAAGGGTTGAAGGTAGGCAGCACACTGGTGTTGTGGGTGGAACCCATTGGTGGTAGCAATTGATTATTATCAGGTGATTCGTCTGCTCGCCTGTCACCTATCACCAAAAAAATCTGGTAAAATTTGTAGTAAGCCCAGTCCCGTTATTTCTCAGGCTGTTGCTTAATTACTTTTTTAATAATTTCCTTCAGTTTTAAAAAATCTTTCACAAAATCTATAACAAGAGTAAACATTTAATTAAATTCTTGAATCACAAAATCATACCCATACGCAATCCCATACAAACTAAATTCCAACAACCGAAATAATTTCTTATTAGTTTCCAAGCCGTAAAATGGACGGCAAATCGTAACCCTACAACATTAATGCCCGGTGCACTGAGTAGCGAATAATAATTAAATAATAAACCGAAACTTGGCAAAGAATTATTAACTCTGTCCGGTCCCTGGGCCCTGCCGCGTTTGCGGGTTAAACTTCAAATTTGGAAGCTGGACAGTAAACAAAGTGTTGGAATTGTACTAAATAAATGATTTTGCGTTACGGCAGTCACTGGAGGATTTAAGTTTTTTTGTTGTCGCTTGGACCGTGCTGTTGGGCAATTTAATTCTGCCAATGTCAAGAAAATGAAGAGACACGATACGTTGTTTTAAAATTGACCAGTGATTTTGAACAGTACTTATCTTATTATTATAATAAATTGAGTTCTAAAGCACGTCTTTGATATTAATTATGATGTTATGTTAAAGCCATTTGAAGGCTTATGAATTGAAAGAAATTATGAATATCTAATTCGAATGATATTCATAAATATCTAATTTGAACATTGGGAGATCCACGCTACTTGAACGGGCCGGTTGACCGGAGTGATACCACGGCCTCACAGAAGACCGGCGTGAAGCAGCGCCTGCACTGTGTGTCACCGAGTGAGTGAGGATATAGGAGGCGGCGAGGAATTGGGGTTGAAAGGAGGTAAAGGTTGGCAGCATTTGTGACTCTACTGGTGTTACTACAGCTGTCTTTGGGCGGCGGTTATCGTTTACCATCAGGTGATCCGTCTGCTCGTCTGCCACCTATGATATAAAAAAATATAAGATTTTTTATTTTCTACTCGTTATAGCACAGCAAAGTATTAGCAACTTTTCAAATCTCGCAAATGTTCATCAGCAACGATGATTATTTATCAACAGGTGACCCGCTTGCTTGTTTGTCAATTCTTTATAAAACCTAAGTAGTTTTCATTATCAACGAATATTTACTTCTCATAATAAAAATACCTAAGTCAGAATCTATAGAAGTGAATAGAATAAGTGACTAATGTAGTAAAAATAAAAATATTTTTCCCCAACTATCTTTGATATTATACAACTAGTGCCATCTATTGTAATGTTGCCACAATAACCCAGCGCCCTCTATCGGAGTACAAACAAATTAGAATATAAAATCGATCCTTGCTTGGGAAAACTTTCTTATAGGAAAAATCCCCAACAAGACATTGGAAGTGTCATATTTTCCATTGGTATTATTGAGGACCCGATTTTTTTTATTCGGAGAGGGAAGCAAGTCTGTGTTTTTCTTAGTTCAATATATTGAGTACTCGGTACTTTGTTTCAATTTCCAATGATTTTTTATAATTGTTGATACCTATCATCCTTAAAAATAATGTTTTACATTCTATGTAATGTTTCGTTTTGTGACTTTGGTTTTTTTTAAGTAAACCCATTTTTTTGCAATGCTTATTTCGGTGAACTAATTTTAACAAGTGTAATAAATCTTCCAATCGATATTCCGATACGGCTGCTAATTTTAATACGATCAGCCACGTAGGGCAGGATATATCTAATAGTGCTCACGTGTGTGCGCAAACACAGGTGCTCTTTCCTTACCCTGTTTACCTTACTGATTTTAATAAGCATTACTTAAATCGTTTGCCAGTGTAAAATTTCAAATTAAAAACATGATTTAAAGTTGTCATTACACCATTTTGTATTTTATATTTTTTTATTAACTGTGGTTAGTTACATTATTTATGACAATTTGACATAGAAAAAAAATCTCTTCGTTACATACTTAGATACCTACTCGAAGAAGACTTATTAAATACCAAAGTGATAGAAATTCGATTTTCTAAGTTATCTGATACTTTTTTATTTAAAAATGAAATGCCTTAAAACCATTAAAATCATTTGAAATTTATTATGTTCAATTCTAAAATCACGAAATATATCAATAATTTTTACAAAAAAAAGTTGAAAACTCGACGTTTTCTGCAGTAAAAATTAATAATTATAATTTTTTCCCATTTTATTGAATTACCTCATTATTTCCGGTATCTCAATAAGTAATTTGATTAATTATAATAAACATACGAAAAAATAATTACAAAAAAAACGTACTCACCAGTCCCCGGTCACTTGCACCACACACCAAACGCAAAGCTTTCGGAATAGTTCCGCTACTCTCCGATAGATGGCGTTAGTAGGCAGACTGTTAAAGTGAGTGCTATCTGCTACGAGTTGGCGGGAACTTGTCAGATAGTGGTACTTACAAGGAAATAAAATTTTCATCTTTATTAAAATTATTTTGACTTATTTTTGACAGATTTACGACCTCCTAATATCATACTGTCTGATTGTAAACTTAAGAGCCGTGTGTGAGTGGCGATTTTTTTTTTGTGATTGATTGACAGATGAGCAGACGGATCACCTGATGGTACGCGATTGCCGTCACCCATAGATACCTGCAACTAGTAGAGTCACAAGTTGGCTGCCAACTTGTAACCCCCATTCCCCCCGGCATGAATGGGCCGGCTCGACCGGAGTGATACCACTGCCTCACAGAAAACCGGCGTGAAGCAGCCCCTGTGCTGGGTTTCGCCGAGTGAGTGAGGGTACCGGAGGCCCACCCGGGGAGGAAGGGGATAAAAGGTCGGCAGCGCACTTATAACTCTACTGGTGTTGCAAGTGTCCATGAGCGGCGGCAATTGCATACCATCAGGTGATCCGCCTGCTCGTCTGCTACCTATCACATAAAAAAAATATGTCGCGTCTGCTGTAATGGGGACTATCGCGTGTGAAAAATCCGCTAGATGGCGTGACTGTAGACTGAGGTCCACCTACACGGTGATTGGTTACTTTTGGTGTGAAATGTCATTTTGTCACTAAACAACCAATGATGTCGAAATTGGATTCTAGCGGATTTTTGACATGCGATAGCCCCCATTGCAACGTGGGCTCTCCTTTTGCTTACCATCAGGCTAAGGTGAGCCAATATATTGTGCCCCTACATTTTTTTAAAATGATTGGTAGCAGACGAGAAGACAGAGTAAGGAACTGCCGCTGAACGTAGACATCTGCAGCACCAGTGGAGTCCCAAGTGCCCAGTCAGCCTTTAACCCCCCTTTCCCACTATTAGGCCTCCGGTACCCCCACTCACTCGGCGAGACACATTTGGAAAACCCCAGCCCCCTAAAATAGAGACTAATGTTAGTCATGGTTTAAAACCTTTTTTTTTATGTTATAGGTAGCAGACGAGCAGGCGGATCACCTGATGGTAAGCAATTGCCGCCGCTCATGGACACTTGCAACACCAGTGGAGTTACAAGTGCCTGAGGTGGGCCTCCGGTACCCTCACTCACTCGGCGAAACACAGCACAGGGGTTGCTTCACGCCGGTTTTCTGTGAGGCAGTGGTATCACTCCGGTCGAGCCGGCCCATTCATGCCGAAAGCGTGGCTCTCCCACAGTTGTCTAAACTGATGTCGTAACTTGTATAAAAGTTACAAATGAAAGTGACTGCATCAATTTTAAATCAAGACTAAATTGAAACAACGCTTTGTAATAAGGGGCAGGGTACATCCATTGAGCTCCCACACTGCTTTTATTTAGTTGGTTATCCTTTTGTTGTGAATTTTTTCATCATCATCATTTCAGCCAATAGACGTCCAATGCTGGACATAGGCCTTCCCCAAAGTTCTCCACACAGATCGGTCCTGCGCCACCCGCATCCAATGGACTCCCGCGACCTTCACCAGATCGTCGGTCCACCTGGTGGGAGGCCTGCCACGGCTGCGGCCTCCTGCGCGTGGCCTCCACTCAAAGACCTTTCCACCCCAACGGTCGTCTGTTCTCCTCACACTGTGGTAAATGAGCCGAAAATTTTGTGCAATAAAGTATTTCTATCCATCTATTTATCTATAGTCCAAAATAGGAGGTTTATCTACTGAACACGGCGGTAGTTCAGGAGATAAACGTGCGCCTTTTAACTGGAGGATTACAGGTTCGATTCCGGGTAGTATCAAAGTGCCTAGTGTTTATTATAAGTGTCTAAAGTGATGGCAGGTAGAGTAAGCCTTACCTTATGGTGTAAACGAAATCATGATCGGTCATGACCGTATTTTGGCGAAAAAGATAAAAGGCCTTCAGCAGTGGGTACTTCCGGGCTGATGATGATTATGAACCATGATTTGATCGTTTTTTGCTAGGTGGCAGACAATCTGACGGATCACCTGATGGTAAGCGATTACTGCCGCCTATTACCTACAGCACTAATAGAATTTAAAAGTGCGCTGCCAACCTTTAATCCCCTTTCCCCTCAATTGGGCCTCCGGCACTATTCATCTTTACTACTTACTAGAGCCAATTTCTATGTAGTTATTGTGGTTGGTGTTAGGTCAATTGAAACAACGGCATTGATTAACAAATCGTGGATATTTATTGAAATAAAAATAATAAAAATGAAAAATAATAAAAACAGTTCATCTTTCACGTTACACAATAAAATTTGTCTTAGAGTTTTTGTTTCGCTATTTTGTCTCCATTCGTCGTCCTCATTTACGTATTTATTGATTGGAATTAATTTAAATTTAAATTAATTTAAAGCGACAATTACAAGAGATAAAATTGTGAAATTCTGTCGATGGAAACAACAACAAGAAACAGTTATCTCACAACGTATAATATCTATTTTTACATCAGTATCATGAAGTCACATTTTTTACTAAATTGGAATATATTCTGACATAAGTAGAACTAGCTTTAATTTTTACAATGATGCACGTAAAACACTGGGTGAAATAAGGAAAAAAACTTTCAAATTGTCATTTTAGTTGTGTGTTCACACTTTAAAATGACCTTTTGAAGGTCACCGGACAATCTCAAGTAGCCTTTTGTCCGATTATCATTATTAGGTCTCGTCCAGACGATGTAAAATTCAAATTTATTTGAATCCAAGAGATTTAATTTACACAGTCTGAAGAAGCCCTAAATAATTAACAACAGAACTGAATTCATTTGGAGACTGATGGACGACAAAATGTTGATATTATAATTTACTTAATTATTATCTAATATAAATTCTATAATAATTTACATTAAGTACGTATACTGAAAGATTTCACGCTTGGACTAAATTTAGGTACGAGTGAATGCTCTTCCACGAATCAAGAATCACATGAAAACATTAATTTAAAACAAAACTGGAATTATTTTCAGTCTTAAAAAATAACTAGCTCTTTTTCATAAGAAACAAAAGCATAGAAAATGAGGATCGAACTTCTCACAAGATATTAATTAATTTAAATTTAATAATTTAATCACTAATTAATTAGAAATACCTCAATACCGATAACACCTACCCTTAGATTGATTCCAATTTTGCTTTCTACAATGCTTATTTAATTATCGATTACAGGAAACTCACCGTTTTTTCCGTTAATTTTATAATTTGCGAAATGTCATTTATAAATATGAACATCAATAGGTAGGTACTCATTTACACGTCATCGCCCTTAAATAATATGTACACAAGTTCATTATCTAGGATAGGAAACATTTTGCTTATCATATATTACATAATATGCTAAAATTACGAAACAACTTACTGCGAAACACATACTACATCAAACTATGAAGAGCCTAAAAATTACTGGAAAGAATCTATGTTTAATTGACACTATACAGCTTAACAACTAAATCATGTTAAATCAACATAGCTAACTTTGGCATTAGTTTCCACATTTTTTTCTATAAATAAAAACATGTCAAAACAATATCGAAATAGTAACGTCGTCATGCGATACAGCCTCGGGAAAAATCAAACAAAATTCTCAAACTAACATCAACAACGAAACGGGAACTTCAACACTACTTCAGTACACGAAAGATATGTTAATAATGCCCTTGGGTGCAATCTTTTGGGCGTATATTGCAACGGTCGTCAAATAATTGCCAACTAATACATTTCTTAAGACTAGAAGTTGAACAAAGAGACCTAGCCCTTACTTCCGATGCAACGGAACTCGGGCCTTAGAAGATCTGGCTGGGCGGCGCGGGCGGCGGCAGTCGGAGACCACCCCAGGGGTAAAGTCACGACGCCTCATCACGACACGCGTTAGAGTCATCAGATAATGCTAATGGAGCACCATTACTTTGATTCACAACACACTTCCGCATGTGCTTCTCGAGGGTCGAGGGTACGGAGAAGGGCATCTCGCAGAACCGGCAACGGTACACGTCCTTGCCTAACCTGCCGTGGGTTTTCATGTGACGTGTGAGCTTTGAACTCTGAGCGCAGGCGTATGAGCACAGCTCGCACTTGTAAGGTTTCTCCCCGGTGTGTGATCGCCGGTGGACAGTCAAGTTTGAGCAATTCTTGAACACCTTCCCACAGTATTCACAGGTGTCATTTCGTCTCCCGTCTTTGGACTTCAATAAAGGGTTTTGTAACAAGCCATTGCTGCTGTTCTTGAGACCGTCGAAAATGTTCTCCGGAGGCCTCTGCGCGTGTAATGTGGGTAGCCACCAGCCTTCACCCCTCTCCATATCTAGCTTCATCCTTTTGGAAGCTTCAAACGGGTTCTCAAAAGGGTTGAACAATGGATGAGGTTGAGGAGGCATTTTTGCAAACTCCTCTTTTAATCTTAGAGCTGCAGTGGGAGGCATGCCATTAGGTTTGTCACTAGGCGGACCGTTGTTGTTGTCTCGGTCTTTAGCTAGCTGCCACTTCAGGGAGTTTCCCGACTCTTGCAGAGCTTGTTTGAATGCTTCGCTGTACTGCGCAATATTTGATAGTCCGAATTTATCCATAAGTTCGCCGACAACCGAGGCTGTAGGCGGGTGAGCCGGTAAGGCAGGTGTTTGTTTTCTCGGTGGTGCTGAGGGTGCGCTACTATTTGAGACTGTCAAATCTTCAGCCTCTTCAACGTCTTCGCCATCCTCATTCTCCTCTTCTTCCTCACCATCGAGCTCTTCATCCTCCAATTCATCATCAGAATCGTCCTCACCTGTATCTCCACCAGATTCACCATCCTCTGTATTCGCATCAGGACCTCGATGCACTTTCATGTGCCGCTTTAATTTTGAGGCCTTTTCGAATGTTTCATCACACTCAGAACATTTGAATGGCCTTTCTCCTGTATGTGAGCGGCGGTGGACCATCAGGTTGTTTTCAAATCTGAACTTCTTACCACAAAACTCACAACTGTGGACCGCTTCGTCGTTATTGCGTTTGGCCGGGGGTGTCGAAGACGGTCGCTCTGGAGGCGGCGCGTCGGCTGCCATTGGCTCAGTACGGCGTTCGGGAGAAGTCGAACTGTGCGCCCTCGTGGCCTCGCGAGGGGTGTCCACCGTTCCGGGTCCGGCGCCCGCCGGTGGAGTCTGACCGACTCGGGAGGGCGACGGGGAAGCGAACGGCGGCGAATGCTTCCTGGGGCTAGGAGAGCTCGAATTGCCTGTGGCCGCCCCTGGACTGGTCGTACCGGCCAGTTGCCGCAAGCGCTGCGAGTAAAAATCCAGCTGGGGTTCAAGAGAGAGTGGTTGTGATACTGGTGGTGCTCTGTCTCGACCCGAGACCGACGTTGGGACAACTGGTGGTCGGTCAGCTGGGGATGGGAAAGCTTGATGTGGTGGCAGCGAGTTCGCTGCAACAGCTGCGGCCGCAGCTGCTAAGTTCAGTCCGTGATGGCGGAACTGTTCTGAGACGAGTTGTTCCATCCTGAACCGGTGGTCGTGGTGGTTGGGACGCGCGAAAAGTGGCGCTGGTGGGACTGAAGGATGAGCTAGAGGTGGTAGGCTGCCTGGTAATGGCATTCTTAGGAGGCCTCCGACTCCAAAAGGTGAGTGCATGTCTGGTGGTGGGAGGAGGGGGTGGTGGACGTAGCGTTGGTGGGGGGAGGGGTGCTCCAGTGGAGGAGCAGCCGGAGCTGGTTGAGGAGGTGCTGGAGGAGGAGTGGTTCTGCTTGGGCTGCTGCGGCAGGGTCTCGACGTAGATCTTGACGCCGTGCACGTGCTGCACGTGCTGCAGCAGCCTCCATGCCGAGTGCACGCGCGCTTTGCACGTTGAGCACACGTAGTTGCTCGGTTCTGTGGACAAGAGAAAAATAGTGTTACTTCATCGGCTATAGTCAATTTCAAACCAAAGGGACGCAATACCAGCGGACTCTAAATTCATATAGACCTATGAAAACTGCTATAGTCATTGCTTCAATACATGTTTGACGCTCACAACATATTAAGTGATAATAATAGTTGCAGGTGAAATTGATCTAACACCTTTTTTTGCATAACAAAAATAGATTTCATAATCTAGCCAATCTCTTAATAAGTATTATTGAATTCTAATCTTATTTATAAATCTTAGAAAACAAAAATGTGATTCATATTATGCTAATTGGCTTATCACTACTTTCTTGCACAAAAGTTTACAGGTGTTATAGTAAGCTGATTGAAAGTATCAGATTAAATATTGAATGATATAGTTGCACTTGTGACTAGACATTCTGATAAAATCACCATACCAACAGAAGACAAGACAAATTGAAATGGTGAAAACGCTTTCCGATGGGTGATTTACAGCAATATTAACAGTGGCAAAGTATCTAGTAACAGCTCTCACATATCGTAGTGCTGGGCCTAGGGTGCGGGCGAGGGATGCATGCTAAGTAGGAAGACCAAGGGTTCGCGCGGCGGTGACTGATCGCCCTTTCGTGTCTCGGGTGATTCATGCACCTCTAAAATCTTATGAAATATACGAAGAGAGATCACGTACAGGCGCGGGTTAAGACTGTTGATATTGAAATCTATATGTAACATTATACGTTTGGTTTTTTGGACGAGGATAGTTTTCTTTTACGCGTTTATCTGGACTTTTTATTTTGATAGCGTTTTTTTAACTGTCTGCTCTGTTATCATATCCTCATTGCCATTCAAACGTTGTGGTTCTTAGCGTGAATTCACGAAAAAATACATTACTAATTTCACAAATAAACGCCTTTAGGACAAGATACCCCAATATCTAGCCGTACAATAATTGAAAGATTTAAATTGGCATACACCATTTTTATTGTTATTTTGGACTCTAATCTCTAGTAGATAATTAGTTTTCAAAAGTTGAATAAATAATAATAAAGTAAAATAAATAAATTGAGACAACATCACATACATTGTCCTAATCCCAAACTAAGGTTTTCCCTTGTACTATGGAAACCAGAAACAACGAAGGAACCACAAACACCCAGACCCAACACAAATATCTGTTTCATCAACAAACATTTGTGTTGGTGCGGGAATCGAACCCGCGACCCTTGCGTCTCAACCGGCGCTCAAACCATTGCGCTAAACGGGTCGTCGGATCGGATGAATATCAATAGAGGAAATTTAACAGGTTATGGTAACCTGGTGTGAGGCTGTCTGTACCTATGACATAGAAGATTTCGTACGTAATGTTTGTATCAAGATACCTAGGCTATTCATAAAGCCCGTGAGAGATGAGGTCATATGGTCAGCGCCCGTGCTGCGCCCGCGCCGTTTGACAGTAATTTGATTGCTCATTGTGAACCGAGACGCATTTTATTGCGGAGACAATCGCTCTTGCCGGCCTACTAGAGATGGGATAGATAGGAATATGAACGTATTTTTATGTGATAGATGGCAGACGAGGAGACGGATCACCTGATGATAAGCGATTGCCGCCGCCCGTCACCTGCAACACCAGTAGGCAGTAGAGTCACAAGTGCAGTAACTCGTTTTACAGTCATCCAGAGGGGGATTGAATCCATCTTTGGTGAACAAGGTAGGTACGAGGTAGAAACCTCACGCTACATAGTACCATCAATACGTTTTTTTAAACCTTCATTAATAAAGTAGCCTTGTGAATTGAGGCGTTTTAAAGTGACGAAAAAATATTAATCTATCGTTTTACATAGTTTGCTACTTTTAAACAAAATAGTCCTATAGGCGTTTAGCTCAAAACAAAGAACTCCGCGTTAATCCCCGTGTTAATTATAAAACACTTCATATAACTTTACACACTCATACGCATACATTAAGCAAATAATTTATTCTAATTGATTGCCACAACATATCGACAAAGGCCAAGTAGGCGTGTCCTCGCCAATAGCCGATTAACATATCGGCCGACACCCACGCGTTAAATTAAAAACGTCCGCATCGAATCTATCGACATTTTTATCGATACAGGCGCGTCACTAGCGGTGGGCGCGGCGATAAGGGATCTCGACTGTTAAGACGATTATTGAATTGTAACGGTCAGATTGTGACCGACCGGAAAGAAGAAGATATACAGGTTGTTGTCAAAAATATTATTTATTTTCCTGCAAGCAAAAGACAATCGAAAGATTTTATCGATCTTTTACTTCTACTCCAAACGATCGATAAAATCATTTTCCTCTTCCTCATATAAATTCCCTTGATTTTATCCATTAAAAAGAAATTAATGAACTAATTACTAAGCAATATTAGTTATTGTCAAACTTCTTTATAGTTCAGAAAAATGTATATCAGGTTAAAAAAGTATTTATTTAGCATCAAATACTTAGTACTTGGATTTAATTATGGCATGCCTTAAGTTAGCAGTAGTAGTTACACATATTATGTGCAATTTCTACCATTATGTACATCGGCGGTTAGAGATACTAAGTTATTCAAATGGCATGACATGAGAGATTCTTTATCAAGGATATTTTGTTATCAAAAATCCTCAATGGTAAATCAGGGTCTAGAACTATTTAGTAACACCCTGTATGTAGAGTCTTCACGATATCAATATTGTGACCTTTTTGTCCAGAGCATTGTTCATTGTGTTGCGTTTGGTCATCATAACTTGTAGTGATAGCAAAAAAATACTAAAGATTATTCAATTATTTTTTAAGAGATAAACGCAAATGAACAAGCTGGCCTGATAGCGAAATTCTACTGCAGGTTAAAGACATTTTTTTTATAGAATGATACTTTGCGCAAGGTGGCTAGAAAGAGCTAATTGCGAGTATACAAAGATCCATCGAAGTCATTATCATAAACATTTGGAGAGTTTTATGGTCATCGGACGACAGGCCGATGATGATGATTTCCGTGTTCATCATCAAAATTTGATGATCAAATCATGAAACATATTATACGCGTTTGCAAAGATCGTAAAACAAGATTCCATAATCCTTGTTCAGTGACTAAAACCATTTTTATAACACACTATGATAAGACAAACGTCTTGCACAGATTTATGTGAAAAAAATAAATATTTTAAGCCTAAAATATAAAACAGTCAAAAATAAGTGACCCTACATTTTAACATCCAAATAATTGGAATTCATTTTGTAATCCTACAAGCTTTTTTCACTTTTTTTCTACCAGTACGATTTAGTAAGTAGGGTCAACAAAAGAGTCGGTAGCGGGACTTACAAATCGATTGATAAGGGATTAACTCGATTACGAGACGAGTAATACCGATTACCGATAGCGATACCATCGGGCGTGTGTGGTCGAGTGACAGGACTTTTTTTATTTTGAATAAGTATTTAAAGAGTAAATTAAATATTTGATTCGTTTGAATACGTTTAAAAACTGGTATAGTGTCTTGAAAAAAAAAAGCAAAAATCTCTTTGGTGTAATGTTAATGTAAAACTCAATAATTAATAACACTATTTATTTTACGATTATTTGTTTTTTTTTATATAATAGGGGGCAATCAAGCACATTGATGACCTAATGGTTAATCTTGATAAACATGGAGGCCAATACCAGTAGAATCACTAGTTAAGCACACCTTGCCAGAGTTCAATAACACTTCTTAAAGTTCTGTCCTGAAAAGGAAAAGTTGGAAATCTTATAGAATCATTCCTGTGTCTGTCTGTGCAACCAAAAATAAACAGTCACAGAACAACTAACGAAAAATGTGCGGAAAAGACACGATATGATACCTATGCTGCCTAGCGCGTAAGTCAACGACCTCTTCGATATCAATATTAGCTGATCTTTGTCTATTTTGTGGTCAAAACGTCAGTCACACTTGGTTTTTTGTCTCAATAGATACACGTAAGACATATCCGTTTATCCGCATTAGGCAAGCATGGTGATTAAGCCTAATCCTATCATAGTAGCAATGATTTCTATGATGAAGGCCTTTGCCCTGCAGTGGGACAGTATAGATAGATACTCTTTATTGCACAAAATATTACAGAACTTAATGCTAATATGTAATTACAATATCGGCGGTCTTATCGCTAATAGCACCTCTTCAGACAACCTTGGAGTAGAGGAATAATACAGCGAATTAACAAGGGCTATTTATATAGGCTGATACTTTTTTGCTTTACACGTGCGACACAACCCACCAACAAAAAGAAACACGCTACAGAATCACCTCTTTGCCCGCTGTCCGCAAATAGCAGATGCGCCCCCACCCCCCTGGGGGTCAGACGGGTGGTGTTTAAAAATTTCACCCCCACTGGCTCGCTCCACAATGGACGGTAATCAGCGATTGGCTTTTGAAATCGAAACGGTTATTAAACTTTTTGTTTCCAACAGTAGAATGGATAGTGGTGGGTTGGAGTCGAAGGTTTTGGGGTGGGCAGGTTTTTGGATTTAATTTAACGTCGTAAGGCCCATAAGCCTTTTAAAAGGCATAAAACAGTTGATTTTCCATTGTGTCTGCTGTCTGGGCGTTACGACGTTAAGGCAGTCTTTTACTGTTCATGTAACTAACTAAATCCGTCAAAATTACTTTTTTTTTATTAAACTATAGGCCAACGATTGACCACAATCGCAACTAATGGAAAGTGACGATGAGGTCTAGGTCTAATTGCACAGCAAAATTACTAATTGCACATCAAATTCCAGTTAATTATCGTCATCTGGTACTCATAGTACAGGGGTTGTCCTAGTTTGAGACCAGGTTGATTGGTGTGATTGTCTGGCGCATTTATTTATTTATTTTATTTTACTAATTGCGCACCAAAAATTACTAAGTGTGCAAATTTAAGGCATTTTTAAGGGCACAATCACTCTTCCATGTTAAAATATTAATACTACTTTTAGCAGTGGGAAACTACGTTATCTTTGAATGTAATAGTGGTTCTACTGAAAAATGTCTTATCCCTCAAAAACACCATTTCGTGCACGTAGTTTTCACGAGTAAAAACCAAATTTGGTAATAAAATAAAACGCAACTAAGCCTGTTAGGCTAATTTACATATTAACATTCCACTAAGCTAACTTAAAGACTCATTATATCCCAGACATTCGTTAAAAGTCATAAGTGCTTGCACTTTTAAACGCATCCCTTCAAGTGTGCGAAGTTCCGCGGGCGCCCGCGAGAGGCGCTGGGGTGCTAACAACAGTGTCGCCGGAAGCAGCGCCGGCGACTTCCGGTCCAGGGATGTTCTGCTTCAGACGCGGTTTTGCATTTTATTTTTGTATTCCTTTTTTAAAAAACTTGGAAATTTGTCAATGTATGAATAAAGAAGGAAGATAAAATGATTGTTCTTTTGTTTGACATATTTTTATCCGTTTCTCTCACAGAAGCAACATTAAGTTTGGTTAATTACGAGTGAAATTGCATTTTTAGTTTAATTCACATTTCTAATGATTTGCGGCTCTAGATTGTTTTTGTAACGCTAATAATCTTAACGCTTATCTAATGTTATGTTTTTTTTTAATTATGTATCTGGGATTACCCCAAATATTGGCCAATGTAAGGCAGTCATGACACAAAATATGGGCCAAATTGACAATCGCAAAGTTTGCTATCATTCTGAATTTTTAAAACTAACATTTTATTATGGATGGACCAGTCGCTTGGCTTATACACTTCAATCACGCTTCTCAGAATAAAAACCTTACCGTTCTATTTTCGAATCTATGCGAAATTTGAAATAAGAATGGCGGGTGGCGCGCTCCGGCGAGACTCGCCATCGACTTGTTATGCGGCGGATGTCCGTCGCGCCGCTGCGCTGAATGACCGCCTTCCCCTTCCGCCCCCCGCAGCCCGAGTTATAACCCGAACGGTGCAAATTGTGACCCATAACTGGGGACATGTCGCTGGCAGCAGAGAAATAAAATTTCGAAAATGGAACGCGGTTTTGTTTCTGGCCAGGACTGGATGTGTCACGTTATGAGGTGCCAAATTGAACCGCAGAATAAAAATAAAGTTATGTTTTTTTGTTTTTTATTTTAATCGTTCACGTCATAGAGTAAATGCTATTTACAGAACGGTTTATAAATTGTTATCTGGTTTTAAACTAGGGCAACCCCTGTACTAGTACCAGGCACTAACTAACTAGGGCAACTAGTACCAGGTGACGATAAATAACTGGGTAAATTATAGTAAAGTAATGATCAAATCTCAAATCTGATAAATGAAATCCCAACTTCTCTAAATATGTCTTCTTAAATTTTAATGTCAATCTTAGTAATAACATTTAATTTGCTTTAAAAATATTATTAGAGTTATAAGATAAAGTTACTAAACTGCTAACATATCCAATAATCCTGAATATGAGTGGTAAAAAAGAAGTTTGATACCTCCTGAATAACTATTATGACTCGTAGGTAAGTATAAAGCGTGACAACAATTTTGGGAAAAAGTGCACTTTTTCGTCATTGGTAAGTACCTTACAAACTTAAGTAAGGTACCTACGTCGCAATAAGTCGTAAGGAGAAATGACGCACCGTCTCAATGTTGTCTGGGTCAAAAGTACGCATATAAAGTAATAATTATCAATAGGCATTTTTTGTGTAAAATGACCGATTCGACCGCCACTGTTGTATCAGACACATGTGTTTTGAAAAACGTACTTATTTAAACAGCGACGTCACGCGGCAAAAAGTGACCTGCGCACCTATAACTAATTAGCATTACATATTTTGTAGTTTAAACTGAGAATAAACAGAAGTTACACTCTGAGTTAAGTGCGCTGATGATCCTCATGATTGATGAAAATTTTGCTTTGGTAACTCACTCGGCGAAATGCACAACAAGCCCAGTTTAAGCAGTTTTACGCAGGTTTTCTGTGAGGCTATAGTATCACTTCGGTCAAGCCAGCCTTATCATCGCTCTCTCCAAGTCAAAATTGTTTATTTTATATTTCGGCAATGCTACTCGGTAAACTGACTACTTGCAATATTCAAACCAGTGTTACACTGGGTTTAATATTTGTATTTAAGTATTATTTGTGATTCTTCTGTTGTCTGATATCTGTAACACAAGTGCATAAGCTACTTATTCCGGAGTCATGTCAATGTATGACGTCATGTTCTGAGACTGAATGTGAGTGTTACGTATTCCAATTTTCAATTAAACGAACAGTCTGTAACCTTGTACTCTTTGCCTAAAAATGACCCTTGGCTGACAAGTGCTCGGTTCAATGTCATTCGTAATGTATTGTATTTGCATGGAAACTTGTGTTTAGTTATATTTTATTGCATATTTCTGTACACGTAGTTTTAATGCTATGAGAGTAATGCTCTTGCTCTCTTATTTCATACAGGTTTTATTGTCCGTTTCGCTGAGCCAGCGTAATCAGTAAGTATTTATAAATAACTCAACTTAAGTGACTGTCCTTGAAAATTGTAATTAAGTTAATTACGATAAAACACACTTAATATTTGCATGTAGGTATGCCTACTTCCTATGTTTTTTTATTTTGTGCAATTACATACTTACATAATTATCACATACCTACGAGTAATATCGTTTTGGAATATATCACAATTATTTTTCAAATTATTATATTTTACCTCGCAATCGAGCGGACGGCTCACCTGATGGTTAGTGATCACCGCCGCCAATGGACATCTCCAACACCTGAGGCATCACAAATGCGTTGCCGGTAGTTCTTTGTTATTTCAAAAAAAGGTTAGTAAAGTAATATATTTTTATTAGACTAGCGGCCAATGCTTGACCACAATCGCACCTGATAAATAAATAAATTGAGACAACATCACATACATTGTCCTGGCCCCAAACTAAGGTTTTCCCTTGTGCTATGGAAACCAGACACAACGAAGGTACTACAAACACCCAGACCCAACACAAATGAATCTGTTTCATCAACAAACATTTTGTTTCGATTCCCGCATCAACATGCGGGAATCGAACCCGCGTTCCTTACGTCTCAACCGGCGCTCAAACCATTGCGTTAAACGGGTCGTCAAATGATGGAAAGTGACAATGAAGTCTAGGTTGACAGGCGTCTATTCCAAATGACCATTAAGTATCAATTTAATCATGTCCCCACTATGTTGCCGCCCACGCAATTTCCCGCGATCGCTCCAATATCCAAAGCCATTAACAACACACTTAACATTTCGTTACATTTTGAGTGACAAATTGTAACGGCAATAAAAAACAAAATGGCTACCGCGACCGCCGCGCCCTCGTTTAAAGCGGGGTTTCAGCAAACTATTGAGTTACTACAAATTTGCTTGAAGCACACCCTAGGAAATCAGTTATGGTATATAAAGGGCGTACTGTTGATAGCCGCTTATTAAGTTTCCTGCTCCCTTGGTTTGTGGGGTTATGAGCAATTATTAGAAAGTGTAATAAAATGTCCAGCTTAAAGTATCAGCCTATATGTAGATTATCCTACAGCAGGGCAAAGGCCTCCATCATAGAAATCAAGTCATCGCTACTATGATGGGATTTAGTTTAATCACCACGCTTGACTAATGCGGATTGGTTATCTCAAACCCGAGCTCTGTTAGGAAAAATATAAAACATATGTTTTGTTCTACCCGGGAATCGAACCCTGGGTTCACGGTCACGGACCACAAGAACACGTAGTAGCAATTCATTGCTATTTATTTTGTGCATTATTTGCGAAATATATTTTTATAGAGACGAATAAAGTTATAAAGTTACTAAGTGCTAACACATCCAGTAAAATCTTAATTATGAGAGTGAGAAAAGAAGTCTTTGGCAACTTAAATACAACAATAGAGACTAAGCTACCTAAGCTCATACATCAAGTGGCTACTCAAAATATATTGAAAATAAATAAAAATGCGCCAATAAGTCAATAACATTGATAAAACATGTCTCACATCACACTACACCCAATAACACCCACCCAACCGAGTCAAACCCAAAAATCAATTTTAAATCGCGCCGCGCCCCTCGTTTTATTGTTTTTCCAGCGTTTTTTGTAATATGCGATAATGGCGGTCACACATGTGTCGGCCGCGGTTATTACGAGTTTAAAATAGCCACCATAAGCCGAGGACATGCTCGGATGATAGGAGAGCCGGGATATTAAGAGAGGGAAAGAAACTTAAAACTTGGGAGAGTCACGCTTCGGCATGAATGGGCCGGTTCTACCGGAGAGATACCACGGCCTCACAGAAAAGCGGCATGCTGATCGCTGAGTGAGTAAGTGTACCGGAAGCCCCATTGGGGGGAAAGGGGGTTAAAGGTTGACAGCGCACTTTTGACTCTACTGGTGTTGCAGGTGTCTATGAATGGTGGTAATCGCTTACCATCAGGTGATCTGTCTGCCCGTCTGCCACCTATCACATTAAAAAAAGGCCTGCAGCAATCTTTGAAATTAAGGCTTAGTAAAAGTAAATCTAAGAAATCGCTACCAATGATAGTTTTGTCTAATTCGTAATGTCACCTGATTTAACATTTCTTTACGTTTGAAACCTACATAAGCACAATAAGTAAAATATCTACTCAAACACAAGTTTTGTGCAAGAAAACCTATACGGTGACCTAGTGCACAAATTCCACTAAGTGTTGATTAGAGTTTGTACAATTGTAACCTATGTCATCTACATTTAGGTTTGGTTCACAATTTTACTAACTACACTCTGTATTAAGTGCAATCCTCAAAGGCCATCGATATACATAATTCAAGTTTTTAGCTACATATTAAGTTATAAGATATAATCTTGAGAATATTAAATTATAGATACTATCTTACAAGACTTCTTATTTATAATGATGTTGACAGTAATGTGAAAGCAAAATGTTCAGCAATAACCAATATGACATAGTCCACAATTACATACCATGTTCAATATTAACAGTCGAACTCCCTTTGATCAATCGTAATACCAACTTTAATTAGCAAATTCCTAAACGGACGTATGCCCTATGTCCTAACTGGCATCAAAGCAATCACGACAACTATTTCAATTCAATACAGCAAATGCCAGGGGACGCAAACTCACTCACTACGCTAAGTTATTCAAGCCCATTGTACAAAAATAGACAGCCACTCCAAAAACCGCCTCTC
This sequence comes from Cnaphalocrocis medinalis, assembly GCA_014851415.1. NCBI lineage: Eukaryota > Metazoa > Arthropoda > Insecta > Lepidoptera > Crambidae > Cnaphalocrocis > Cnaphalocrocis medinalis. The sequence continues at coordinate 10,500,349 of CM026286.1, forward strand.
CATGCCATCTATCAGAATAAATCTATGATATATTTACACACACTGAATGCATTATCACCATTCCTAAATCAGCTATCAACGGACTCTTTTCACTAAAAGGGTAAGGTTCACTATAGAAAAGGTTGACCCCTCATAAAGACTTATCACCTCATACACAAAATAAGGTTGTACTAATCCGCAACCGTACAAGCGATATTCCATCTTCGCTCGCCAAAGTTAGAGATCAAATTCGAAGGCGGAGATCCCGCAGATGGGATCTCGTCAAAGTTAGCCGTAGTTTTTTCACAACAATCTCCTCTCGGACTTAACTTACGTTATCTCACTCGCGGACGTCACGAGGAATAGAACCCGCACGTATATAATAAGGACGATATTTCTAAAGAAATTTAAATTCGCCCGCAAAGGTCCCGAGATAGGATTAAAGATTGGGCGGCAAGATGGCCCTTTTGTGGCGACCCTTAAGAAAACATGTTCTGATATGGAAATATCTTGGACGGGAGTTAATCGAAGAATCATTTGCGGGGGTGATTTATCAAGGAAACGGTTTATGAATGCGTAATTAGTCGGAGAGATTTGACGTCGCGGGGCAGTGGTACTCTTTTATGTTGATATTTAGCGCGCATGAGTGGGCAGGTAAAAAGCGTATCGTTGTGGCCAGATCTAACCGAGCTTTAAGGTGCGGCGGACCGCGCAAATTCAAGTTGAGAGGATAATTTTATCAGGCGAGGGGAGAACTGACCATTGAGAGTATTCAATCGCAAAGCGAACGGAATTCGAAACCCTGACAAATATTTAACGCAGTGATCTGTTGAAACACAAAACACGGGCCCGACAATCCTTCATTAATTTGTAAATCAAACAGAGGAGGACAAACACTGGACGCGATGTACACTTGATCCAATATTTGTTTTGATACAAATAAGTGACGACCATCGGTTCTCCAACGCATTGTCATGGTAATGAACGAGATGCCACCTTGTGGACACAGCAACCGTGTGTTGAATGAGTTCTTTGTCGAAATGGTAACGACGCACAAATATGGAAATTCCACACAGCCATACAGCGGTATCTCCAAGTCGCATTCGGCTATCGATTCTCTAAATATAAGTATTGTCAAAGACACGCGATAGGCACGAGACAATCTTCCCCTCACCTTTCACACAAAACGACGTCACGTCTAAAATTAAAACCCACTTATTTAAGCCCGCCACTTAGCTACCTTCCCGTCGGTACAAAAACTAAAAATATCCATGAGCATTGTGTCACGCTCAAAGAAGTTCCATAGGTCACGGCGAGCGGAGCCCATGAGCGTGTACCACGTGTCAGGAACACGCCAAACATTTTTTATCTTTGAAAAAATTATAAAAGGACGCTCCTAACAATGGGACTTCGGTAGCATCTTTGACAATTATAATATCACGGCTTGTTGGTAGTGGAAAGGCCATTAGTGATAAGAGGGCATCATAGCATATTGAACTTTATTCTATTTTCATAAAGTTAGTTTTGTCAATGGTTGCTTTGGAGTGTTGCGTCATTTTAGGAGCGGCGGGGTGATGGTTAACACAAGGGTCATCACAAAAGGCAGGAGACAACAATGCTCGCACGTCAATCGTGTGTTCATGCAAATAATTTTTTTCTTCCAAAACATCCCCTCTATCTGTCCATACAGCGATGGGGTTAATTAATATGTACGAAATAATACAATTAAAATTAAGATCCCTTTTTTAAGTTGGCACGAGGTCGCGACTTACTGTCACCATTAGAATTATAGCCTTGTTTTGACAATAAGCTTTAGGTTTGAATGCGGTTTTAAAAGTTGCGCAGATTTATAGATCGTGCTTTGTTTCTAGTTATATATTTGTGTTAAATGATATATTGTTGGAACCCCCGGTTATTGAATATGGCGGGTTTGACAGCTCACTCGAAGGGTTAATATGAACGTTTAGGATAAACGCAATAAGCCGAAACAACTGGTGTCGAAGCAAACCTGCAATTGACATTTGTATGATAGCGCAACTATTATGAAAGTACAATGGATCGTAACCGTTACGGAATATTTTTGTTATTGAGGCTATTATTTAATGGGCAATGATTTAATTTATATTTCAGTACAAGTTTGCAGAAAATCTTTTCACAAAATTTCATCATATTATTTCAATTAAGTTCGATAGAGATATAAAAAAATATTTTATAAAATGCTTAGTTAAACTTAATTTTACAGATCAATTTTCCCTTATAGGTAAAAACAAACGATTTTTTATAGATAAGCACACTCCTACAATATTTATAATAATGCTATGAAAATTGGATAACTAAACTACAATCACGTCTTTACAGTGTAAATTACTAAATACTCTTTACACTGTTATCTATCTGATTCCAATTAACTTAAATTAAATTTTATGATTGTGAAAAGGTTAAAGCTGTTAATCCTTTACCACAACAAATATAATACGGTACGGCGGCATAAATGGCGGTTACGTCCAATTTTAAGTACTTTGAATTTTAATAAGAGATATTAGTCATATTTTTTTTATTTGTTTTCGCGAAATATCCAAAACGTATCAGTTTTTCAAAGATGCTCGTGGGTTTATTAAAGAAAACTAAATTCTAGTTTTGAAATTTACCTCTACATACTCGAACAGAGACTCTCTCAAGTAGTTTCGGCCGATCAAATTTCTATTTCCACAAAGCGATGACAAAATGCGGGTTGAAAATTCAAAATGGTGCACAATTTTCGGGTTAAGAAAGCTTTTGTTGTGCAACGGTTTAATACAAAAGTGTCGAATGACGGGACATCTGCCGCCACAAAGGGTTGCGTCGGATAGATTATTTTTCGAACCACCCCCGAGATTGCTCGGTTATACAGATGTTCGGAATCTTTAGTATTTTTTTCGCTTCACTCCTTAAGTTAGATACAGGATTAGTCTTAAGCTCCAATGAAGAAAAAAATCTAATTTCTACGGCATTATAATAGCAAAAATAGCTATAATAAAAAGCATAATCCTCTTTGCCCCTTAGGTCTTTACATTGCTGCTTAGTATCAATCAAGACAGAAAATGGATCCAAAATCATATCATAATATTCTAGAAACCTTTATATAATTGGATTATAAACTATTTATGATAATAATGTGTCTGAGTGGATAAGGCGTTTTATGATATCTTTTACCACTCGTTAGGAGCACTTCTAGCTGTGACTGGATGAGGATAAACCTAGAGTGATGTTAAGAAACGTTCAGTTAAGAATCTTTATTGCTTGACATTGTAGATTACATTTTAAAGAATTAAGAATTATTCTTAATTCTTCAAATCAAATTTACTAACGCCGTGTATTGCAAATTATATTATACATAATTTAGTATTAAACAAGTCATATGCATGTTTTTTCCTGTTAAAAACCTGTTGTGTTTTGCACATTTAGTCGACAAAATCTTACTTTTTTCTGTAAGTAAACTTGTCAAGGATTAGCAGCGACTGTTTTTAATTCCTCCTGTATTTTTAAGAAACTTTGTGTTTCGTTGAGCTTCGAATTTTGTTGGCTTCCCAGTTTAGGAATTGTTTAATCCTTTTAAGGTCATTCAGAGTTGGAAATCTTAGCTTAGCAAATGCTATTGAATAAAGGGTTCTCGTAATCAAATTACAGAGACACTTTTGAATTCATATTTTATGCAATTTAAAAGAAACTTATTATACATTGTATAATAAGAGGTGACTATAATGATACAGATTTTAAACTTGCTTTTTTTGTAAATGAAAACAGAGGTAAAAAAAAGTAAAAAGGCTGCTGAATGAGCTTAAAATATTTTTTGAGAGCTCTAGCATGGTGTTCAAATTTCAAACTTAAAAAATATTTTAGGATTTTCCATATTTTTAGTACTTTTACCGATAATAACACAAGTTTGTGTTTATTGTGACTTATATCTCTAATATATAAAAGATACCAACAAACGAATAACTTTTTGTATGTTAAAACCGAAACATCCTGTCTAACAATAGTACGAAAGTGACAGCATTAATCCCCAATCCCAAATGTATGGTCCGACGATGACGTCAGCACTCTAGGCGTCCAGCTTTGTTGCGCAACAACAGAACTTGCATGACTCTGACAAAGCAGCAGAATGTGAAGATAAAATTGTCTCCAAGAATCCTTTCTGCCCAATTGCAAGAATCATTAATAAAATACTAAACGCCGGCAGTGAAAAGGCGATGACGGCCAAGTTCGAAATAAAAGGTAGAATTTCGTTTTATTTGTCAGCCGCACGTGTCTTTTCCGTTTGGATACAAGACGTATCCAAAGGTTAAGGAATTAGCAGGAATTGTTAAATGTTTTGCTTCAACAATATCAACAGTAGAATTATTCAGTCAGGATGGTAAGAATGTGAAATCCTTTGGGGCGCTGGCCATTCGACTTAGTTATGCCACAGAGGTGGTCTAACTTCAGAAAAACCAATTTCTTGTTAATTAAGTACCTGCTTATCAAATTAATTTGAATTTCATTAAGACATTAACGTGTAGTTTAAAGGAAAATTTCTCTTATGAAATTTTGAACACAACATTGATTTGCGATTTCGATTGAAATCGGTAATCTAGCATTATAAATAATTATCTCATTATTAAGTAGTTTAATTTGTGAAATGTAGCAATATGTTGTCACAATTGAATCATAGCACTATCAAAAGATAACATTTATCCATTCAGATCATCTGAGTATTTTGAACTTGACGCCCACTATCGTTGACAAAAGTTTGATAAACGATAACCATGAGATCAGTTTCCTATTGCTATGATTACTTGATTTGATAGCTGCCAATATTTTCAACTCGAAAATACTGACTATGTGTAGCCGACTATTACGCAGATTCTTCTATCAAAAATATTATGGAATTAGATCACGCCACATATCCACATATCTACTAAAATCAAACTCTGACTAAAAATATTGTATATTTGTGCCCTTTTTGGAAAAAGTGACCTAAGCTACTTGACGCTATCACATTTACGCTCTTGCTGACTTTGACGACCATTACCTATTTTCTTGACTGTTTTTGTACCTTGACCTTATAATTTCATATACCGTACCTATTTGAAATATTCGAATCCTTACTTTTAAATATTTTGTAAATCAACGGCTTGAACATCATTCTAAATAAATATTATGTAAATTAATGATTTCTTCATACTGTATCCGTTGAAGCTGTCTGTTGACTGTCTATTTCATAAAAGCATTTACGTCTTAATTTGCATATTGCCACATTGATTACACTGCTCAGCGGTTATTAACGAGAAGCATCCAATTCTATGCAGGAATTACAATGATTTACATGACAGGATATATTAAAAGATTCACACGTGGCAATTCCCTATTCCGACACCATTCTGCCCTGGCTGCAGGTTATCTGGAGAAGTACATAGCTGACTTCTTCTTTCAATTTCTTTCTTTCTATTGATATTAAGTAAATATAAAAACTTACCACTATGCATTGTATTAGATTCAGCGTCAGCTACTTCAGTTCTAGATTTTTTCACGTCATCAGGTGAACCAGACGTGTCCATGTGTTCCTGCTTGATTTTGGGCTTGATGTCTTCATCAGGGGAACTTGAAGGCATCGGTGATGTTGATGCTCTTCTTTTAGGCGTTGAATTTGCAGTATCAGCTTCTGTTGAAAAAAAAATAATTAGTGTTTGTAACATCACTAGTGGTCCCTTCTAACTTTTGCTTCGAGATATTAGTTACAAACTGTTGTACCAATAGATGCCGCTGGATGTCCAATACATCGCGCAAGTGTTTCGCGTTTTTAAAGTTTGGTCTAGCTGTCACCTATCTCTTCAAACATCTAATCTCAAGCGACTTCATCTTTTATCTCAGTCAATAGCCATTACTTAGATATTCATCACGTCCATTTTTATCAAATTTTGTCGGTTAAGATATATTTTTGGTGTACGAATTTGTTCATGTATTGCCTGTTGGTATGGTATTTTTGTTGCCTTATCACGTAATCGAGATATGATTATTTTGAAAACTCTGTCTGTAAGCTGTGTCGAAGTGACCGAAATAGCATATCGTATCAGCATTGAAACAGGTGAATTGGAAAATGGGCTGGCTATATCTGTCGAAGAGCTAGCTGATAAACGTTGTAGACGAGTTCTTGAGAGACCGTGACTTGGAAAGTGTCACGTTGGACGCCTTCTAGTCTTCAGCTAGATGGAATAACAATGTGAAAAAGGCCGCTGGTATATACTGGATATGTTGAGCCAAATATCAAACGAAATGGAGAACATCAGGGAAGGCCAATACTCAGCAGTGAACTGAGATAGGCTGATGATGACAGTTGACATATCAACTGATGGTAAATAGTTGCCGCCTTCATGGACCAGTGCACTGCCAATCTTTTAACTTTCAACCTTAGACCTCCCCCCAAATCTGGTTTGCAAGTGCAGATGCTGTTTCACGCTGGTTTTTTTAATCACATAGACTCCATTTACTCACCATCTAATAGCCTCTTAGGTGTACTCGACGCACCACCATCCTCTATTAAGTCTGGTGGTGCTATCGAGGGGCTAGCAAGAGGAGGGGTGTGCACTCTACTGCTGGGAGGTCTCCGTGCAGTGAGGAGTGAGGGTCTTCTCCCAGTAGAACTGGCTGTTGACACCTGGCCAGGTCTTGAGCCGTCTTCTGGGTCTGAATTTGGACCTGGTAAAAGAGATGATATTTTGAAAATATTACTATAATTTGTCAGATTTCGTTAATTGAAACTGAATCAAATCAGAGTCAGAATCGATTGAAGAAATTTGACATTTACATTGCTCTGGTGTGTACGTAATGTGAATATAAAAGATAGTAAATACTGACAACTCAGTACCTAACAATTTTGGAACGATATTGTTCTCTAAGAAACCAAATAACTAGTCAGTTTTATTTCATACTTTCTTTTGAACAACATTTGTAATATTAAATTCATAATAAACAACACACACCTAATAGTGACTTTATCAATGAAAAAACTCATTGATAATAAAGGCAATATCGAATTGCGTCTTATCAATTAAATCCAAAATGATATTCTCATAATTGGTAATCATTATTACGATAGTTATGATATCGATAAAACTCTAGTCATAACATATTGAATTGGTTGTCTCACTTCCTCCGCACTACAAAATGGGAGCAAAAAAGATAATAAAGAATTTACTAAAAGTTGTATAGCTAAATTGTTCAAAATGGTTAGTAGAAGTGGTAGTCAACTGTTTACCGATATCTCTTATTTGCATGTATATTATAGAACTTACCAGTACTATAACAATGGTATGAAGTGAGGTCCTTATCACAGGCGGAGACCTTGTGCTGGATGAAGCGGACGATGTCAGCGAGGGCGAAGGCCCTCCGACAGGCCCCGCAGGTGAGGGTGTCCGCCGGGACCCCCGGTGTGGGGGACCCCCCGCCCTCTGCCGCGCTGTCCGCATCCGCTGGGGAGATAACAGGAATTGTAATACACATACATAATAATACACTATCTATACAAAGGTAATCTTTTAGACAATCCAAATAGACGAAACACATTCGCGATGTAATTGACGCCTAGCGACATCTATTGCTACTGTGCAGAACTGATTTCCCGAAACAAACTGAGGGCTGGTCATACTATGCGATAAAGTGGTTGAAAAATTCCATTGACAGTGTGACGACTGCAAATTTTCTATAGAAATATTCCGAAACAGTATCAATAATGTTGATATTTCCTATGAAAACGACAAGAATAAATCATCCTTTAATAGACTAATTATACAGTCAAAAGAAAAACCTGTGTCTGCAAAGGGGGTCATTAAGACCATTACGTTCGAATTCTCAAAAGAATGTTTGGCAACATTCGTCCATACGACATATGGACACTTTCAACCCTCCGCGTTAAATTGCATTTAATTGCAGCTTGTACATTCACGGTCTTCAAAAATAAGGTGTCAGTTGCGCCTCTTATACTGACCACTTATTTTTGAAACTCACGACTTTTTGACAAGGTGCCATTCGAAAATAGCCCTTGTTGCATACAGGTAAGATTGAATGACAATAAGTGTTGTTTACAAAAGCAGTAATGATAGTGTTTCTGTGGTGTCTTTTGAAAGGGTTATTTGGACCTTTGTCAGGGTTAATCGTCCTTTTGCTGATCCGTGTTTGTAACAGATGTCTTCGAATTGCGTAATTATATGGTATGATAATATGAGAGAAAATATTGTTATGAGTTGCTTTGCATTATTTACGAGTTTCAATCACAGCTAAATTATAAAATCGATAGATGTATAATATATCCATAGGAATTAGTGATGGATAAAAATGTAGTAGGTACGTCATAAAAATGGGATCTACTTTTGTGTTACATTAAACTTTCCAAGATCAAAAAGTATTAAGAACATCGAATTGCCTATTAATGTTAACATATGTACCTACATCTGTACATACTAGCATGGCCGACCGGTCGCTCTCACCTCACGAATTAAACCCACTCGTCTTTCTCCGAGCAGCACAATTGGCCGGCACATCAAAGCTTCCAAGCTAATTTCACATAAGTGCCGCAAATCTTAAGTCCTTATTATTTCAAACGCTTTGTTGTGAAAAAATCAGGTCGTGATTCGACTACCCCCCGTAACCTGAGCGCTAAATTAATATAAGGGAAAATTTACCTACCGGGTCTCGTGTACCCCGCAGTTTGTATAGGGTTTGTTATGTAAATGTCGCGTTGTGTTGACTTTTTTCGTGCGATGTAACTATGGCTCGTGGCAAATGGTTTTGTTTTACGGTTTAAACGTTTCCTTTAGGAAGTGTTTCCGTTTGATTTACGGGCGGTAGTGTCAATAGTGGAAGTAAATTGTAAAGGTGCATACCATGTTAATAAAGTTTTTGTGGATAGGTACTTTTTGCTTCTGTTCAAAATGTGGAATATCAAAGGTACCATGGGCGGGTTGAAATTTTGACACCAGGTTTAATAGAGCACATACTAATTTATGTCATTAAAAAAATAAACCCCTCAATAGCATTATACTGAGTTTAGTATCTTAAGAATTTTCAACACTGTCATTATCTCAGCATGTTATTTGGAAGAAAACTTTTCAAGAGCTATGACCGACTTATATACGAGTATCTGTTGTGTCATACCGGTATTTTGTTTCTGTGCAATAACGAATATCTTTCTATCTTTATAAAACTTTTTACTTTAATTGAAATAGCTGAATAAAAAATCATAATAATACTATCCATAGACCTAACAAAATAATATACAGTGCAACACATAACGCAACCTTCAATAAGGGTCAAAGTATCCCAAACAATCGAACCCTTATTTCCGTGAAAAGTGTGAATCGAGTGCACAGTGGGCAGCCCCGGCCACTCCCACCGACCGCCAGTGGACAGTGGTCAGACACATGCGCGGTGGACAAAAATTTACACCCACATTATTTGTTTTTCGGGTCATTGATTTATTGGTATTTGTGTAAGGGATGGACGTCAATGGACAATGGATGGGGATTGCGTGGGACGTACGTTTGTACAATAACTTTTATGTTAACGTTGAACATAAAAACGTTCAGGTTTTGTATTGGCAAATATTTTTAGTGAACAATAGTCGTTATAATATTACGAAATATATACGATTCGGGTAATTTAATAATAGTTAAAATAAGATTTGTCGCTGTAACTTTGATTTTTAATACAAAATTGGTTGTAGACACTTAGATTATTACAGTATAGCATATAGTTTATGTAGGTATAGCACACGTTTGAACACATTTGGGTTTTGCATACGATTTTTGTCTCAATGATGTTTTGAATTAAGGTGAAAATCTGATGATATTTTTTTTAACTCGTTAAGTAATACATCATTATTTTAACTACAGGTAACCTAAAGTGTGGATGTTTTTACATGAACACACGCACTCTAGAACTGTAAGTAGGTAACGACATAGTTATTATCTTGATGCCGTAATTGAATGTAATCGAATAATTATTTTATTTAGGCATATATTCACTGTGAAGTAAAATTAAAGTACTTAAGTTTTAAGCATCTGCTAACTATCAAAATAAAAATAATAACTTTTGGAACAAGAATGTAACATTCCACATTTATTGAAAAAGGTCTAGCCACGATAACCTAACGCCTCAGGTGACGATAGGGGATCCACCCTCGGAAAGGAGTGGAGGACCGAAAAGTTTAAATTAGCTCGTTACTACACACAGCGCGACACGCCAGTTGTATCTGTGTTTTGTTTTTTCCACAGAAAAGGTCAACAGCGCGCTAACTTGTATGTTAGAAGTTTTGGCCGGCGCATTAATTATTAATTGCGTTTTGCGCGCTGTGCGGTACCACTGCTCATTTGGGAAATGTTTCTGGAGACAATGGTGATTTTGTAAATACCTATAGAATGTTATGCTTCTGTGGTAGAATAATGTTATAGCTTTTGTGCAAATTTTTGTTAGGATATACTATAATAAACCTTGAAAAAGTCTGCATTTAGTAACCTTGTAATATTTAGGTGTTTTTATTTTGTGACGGTAAGTGAACACCGTTGCTTATGAACACCTGTTTGTTAAAAAAAGTCGCTGAGACGTTGCCGGCCTTTTAGAATAGAGTACGGACTTCTCTTGATCCTGAGAGAATAAAGGTACTATTTGGTAAAGGCACTATTTATATTAAATAGTGAATACTTTATTTTTTTATTAAATGAGCGTGGATTTTAATATGCGTTATTTAAAATTATTTCATCTTTTAAAAGAAACGGTCATGAATGATAGATTGATTAGGGACATCCATACGGGGTTGACAAAAAACGTGTCCAACTTTGACATAACTATGACCACCGTGTCGAATATTAATTGGCAGGGGATCACCGACACCCCATTGTGGTTGGAATCAAACGTTTTTCACAATATTGGAAGGAATAAAAATAATAAGAGGCGAGATTTTGCGGGGGTGGTATTGTGTGCGATTATTATAGGTTAAAATTGTGGTCCAACGTAAAATTATGATGGATTTAGGTTTGAAACTAATATCACTTACAGCATGTTATCAAAAATGTAAACCTTTTTTACTTGAGAAAAAATAACTACTGTACTACTTAAAAAAAGTTATTGACATTGAATTGTGACTTATGCAGACTTCTGCTGCTAACACACGTAAGTACTAATGTAAAAATCGTTGTCCTATTTCCTTGAGTTTTAGATATTTTGCATCTGTAAAGTAATACCTAATTGTAAAATTTTTCGGCGATTAAAGAAAAATATGTTTTTAAAAGTTGACGATTCCTTACGTAATCGTGCAAATAAATGGTAGAGCATGCTTCTATTGTGTATTCAGTTGTGGGTTTAAATTTTCCAGATAGTTTTTTTTTGCCAAATATCGTTATAAGACGAGGTGTTGAAAATGTTGGAGAACTAGGAAATAATTTTTGACTGGCTGGATGGCGCATTTGGTAGTGATTCTGCCTCATAGGCCAAAGGTTGTGGGTTCGATCCCCACCCTGAACAAAAATTGGTGTGATGAACATTTGTGTTTGTTCAGTGTCTGGGTGTAAAATAATAAGTGTTGAATTTGTGTTACCTCTGTTGTCTGATATCTGCAACACAAGTGCTCATGCTACTTAGTTCGAAGTCAGATTAATATATGAGATGTTGTGAGAATTTAACTGATCAGATTTTATTCGAATTTCAATTTATCACCACAGAGCTCTTTACCATTTATAGTTTTAATTTCTTTTTCGCCACTGAATGAGTAGAATTTTGACATCGGCGTCTTTGCAAAATGCCTCACAAAGGTTCAAGTTGTCGGAAATGGACATTTGGCACAAAAGGGTTTGCTAAATAAAGCCCTCTGTCGGCAAATTGCGCTTTGCTCCATATGATTTATTCGTTTTGCATTGCTTTTCGGTTTTTTAATAGTGGTCTTATGACCTAAGTTTTTTTTTGTTGATGATTTTTTGAACAAAAATTTATTTTTTTGTCACTGTGTATCTTTTGATCGTGTAAACAGTTGTCTAAATAAAGTTCAATTGTGAGTAAGAAATTGATAAGTAATTAAATAACAAAGGATTCTGGTTCTTTATGGATGGGATAGATCAGATAGGATTGAAAAAAAGTGGATACACCGAATCAGGAAGTATTTTTTATATGGATAATAGTTTAGTGTTACTAACTTTACGCAATACTTAGTTTAAGTATTATAAAGACAGATATGGCGTAATTTATGTGATTTTTATTTATTATTAAATATACCTCTACACAGGGTTGTAATTATATGTGTTACGAAATACTTCGTACAAGTATAATGAATTATAATTTATGTGTTTTTTTTATTATTCAGTACACCTCGATTCAAGGTTGTAATTATATCTGTTACATAATTTTGCCAGTGAGCGTCATTGATAGTACTGAAAGAAAACTGGTTAGGTATATCTAAGTTGTATCTGGCAACTTAATTAGAGGTGCTAACAAAATTTCCAAAAAAAAAACACCAAAAAAAAAAGCGGCAAAATATCAAAGTTCCAAGACTTTCTACCCGCTGGAAACAGCCAAAGCTTCCATATTGGAAACACGCCCATTCGCTCATCCAGCCAGTTTTGCCTCGCCATTCATGTGAAAAGGCGGGCTGTGTAAACACGGCACTAATGACGTCATACTTCTCTCAACATGGCCACTCTGCAACCCTTGCTTTTTCACCTATAATTATACTTAGCAAATGGAGCGAGATTCTGTGCTATGTGCACACGGGGCATGTGAAAGGCAGCCGATAATTGTTACATAAAATTTCGAGGGTTTCGGTGTGAATACGGCTATTCATACGAAATAAACAGTCAACTCTAAGAAGATGTACCTTGGTGTACCTTAGTTGCTTGTCACAATACTCTATCATTCGTATAAGACAGTAGAAGTCATTAAGCTATTATGATAGAGCTGCAGAGTACTAAAGTGTACACAGATTTTGGAGTCGACTGTACTTAATTCCATATACAAGGTGTATCTGTGAACATTTACATCCCTTTAACCACGTGTTCTACCAACCATTCTGAACAACATTGTTCCATGACTTTTCAAAATTCGCAATAAAAAAATTCATCTTTCCATACAAAGTCGGTCACGTGACTTGGTCATTTTGTATGGGGAGTCGAAAAAAATGTTTCGAAAAATTTAGAAAAGTTGTTGAACAAATGTTGTTCAGAATAGTTGATAGAACACGTGGTTAAAGGGATGTAAATGTTCACAGATACACCCTGTATGAATAAGCACCTTAATACATGGAAAATTAAAAAGTCAAATTCTAACCTTAAATTTAAGTAGACGATAGGGCATTTTCCCATAAGCAAACGTTTACAGTGAGTGTCTTAGTATAACACACCCAGTTGCAAAAACAAATTTGACTTAGGTAAATGACAAACGATATTAGTATTGCAGTTATACCTAGTTAAACTGAGTTCGATTCCCGGGTCGAGAAAAAGTATGTTCCAAATTTTTCAAACATAGCTCTAGTGGTCTAGCTATAGTGGTGATTGAGCCTAATCCTATCATAGTAGCAATGTCTGGATTTCTATTAATGGAGGCCTTTGCCGTGCCCTGAGACAGTACCTATATAGATCTAAAAAAATAAATAAAAAAAGAAAAATACTAATAGGCTTAAGAACGATAACTACCGTTGTCAAATTAAATAGCCTCGCCTACAAAACAAGATGATCTCTTAAGGGTGTTTCGCCCACCGATACCTAATCAAATTATCCTCTGTAATTCGGAGCGACAAAAACGCCTGATTATCTTTATCTTTTTTTTTCTCGGCCCTTGGGAGTTAAGGGATCAGTGCCCAGTGGTAGGCAGGTTGTTATTTTTTGTCCCAAATATTTTCATTTCATTTGAAGCTATTTTTGGGTAACGAACACAAAAAGAAACCCAATCAAAATATACCTACGCTACATTTCAAGCTAAAGTTGGACAGCTAAAGTACTATACTTTAGTACAAATCTTTTGAGTCTTAGTCGTCGACGAAATGTGATCACTCAAAGTGAAAAATTTCTTGGAATGCAAAAGAAAATTTAGCTTAAATATTATTTCTAAGTTAAGCGTGATTTACATACTTACTGCTAATAAAATCTTTGACTATGGCAATCAAATATATCTAGTTATGAATTTAATTTTCTTTTCAGGTCAATATTTTGACCTCTTAGGTAGCTAAAGTAGATTTGGCAATGATCGTACTTTTAAAATCTGATAAGTAGTAATCTCCGACTGATATAAAAGTTTAGTAGAGGTTCATTTACCGTCATATCAGCTCACATCAACTTACTGCCGAGTACAGGCCTTTTAAGAGTTAAGCCATAGATCATTAAAAATATAAAACAAAACCAATTCGCTTAGTGGTCATTACTAAACCACTTCACACTTAAGTGGTGGTGGTTGATTACCAAGATAATACCCGCTCGATACAAATCCGCAATTTTGATAAGAAAAAAACATAGCCCCAAACAGTTTTAACACAACATCGATACTCCTTGGGGGCAGAAAAAAAAGCAGCCGAGGTGACTGATTGAATTAAGGTTAGGTCAGTAATCGTGTTACCGAGACATCGAATACTAGGCCGAATGCCGAATACCCGAGAGCTCCCTCTAGCGGTTACCATCGTTAGGGATATTTGAATTTAGGGTTCCGTTACTCTAAAAGGGAAGAAGAACGATTTTAGCAGAGCTGGTAAAAATCAGGAAGATTTTTTATTGTAAAATCTTAAAATATGTACCTTCTTGTTGTTCTAAAAAGCAATCAACGCATTTTTATTTTATTTATTTATTTTATTTTATTTTTTCTTGAAGATCTGTCTTGGAAACACCATCGTTGGCACCTGGTTCAACAGTTTTATTTTACTGTTCGCGGTAAAAAGTGAAGAGAGAACGTACTGTGGTGAAATAAAATCTATCCAAGTGATGTGGACGGAATTTAGAGTTCTGGCGTCGTGATGTACGATAGTATTTTTATTTTGCTACTGGAAAAAGGCCGAACAGTAGCGCTACCATGAGTTGACATCGAAAACTGACCTAACGTAAACTATTGCTCTGTCTCTTTCAAATGCATCACTATAAAAGAGACAAAGCGATAGTTTTCGATAGCGAGGATATTATTTCAAACTCATGGTGCTACTGGTCTTCAGAACACTTCCCACTGTAGGTGCGATAGAAGATACATGCGCGATGTAATTGACTCCCTAAGTTAAGTAACAAAACGAAGTGAGTGCGGCCCACTAAATAGTTATTATGAGGAAACTATTCAATTTAGAGTAACCAAAGAGAATAAAGCAAAAGATACATCAGTCTTGCTTGTCCCTGAATATGGTTTAGCCGTAGTACTAATTGGCTAAGAGACATTTTTATTAATGCATACGGAACCCCCAGCCTCTAAGTCCAAATCGTATTTACCAGTTTTTTCCACGTTTTTCGCTCTAGGTGGTGTAATATAACCCCTCGTGGGACGCCGGACAGGGCGTAATAGAAAAAAATGTTTGTGAAATTCCCATCTAAATTGACAATTTTTTAAAGCATCGGTTTCAACTGATTATACAGCCAATATCGGTTTGGGTTTCACGTAAAATGAAACTGATGTTTACGAAATTGTAGATGTCAATATATTATTTGCTTAAAACAATAAAAACTTTTAAACAATGACCAAATATGAATTTAAGTTCTATAAGCTACACGTTAGGTTATTAGAAGTATAATACGCGAACTGCCTTATATGCCTAATAATAATGTTTTTTTTTTCTTTTTATTTACCAAGTTTCAATAGTGTGGTTTTTAAAGTTTCGGACAATATTGGCTCTGACATACAGGTGGACAGATAGACAGGCAGATATGACAAATCTTCAAGGGTTTAATTTTTTTGTCATTTAGCCACGTATCCCTAAAATAGCACTAGCTTTTCTGATGAAAATCTAAATATAGTATAAACTGCGACCGCATATAATCTTCACAACAAAAGTAGGCGAACCAATAAAATCGTAACTACACATCAGCTTAAGCGCTTGGGCAAAGATAATATCAATATATGCGACATATCAAATCTACAAGTCCAATACAAGCACGAGCAGGGAAGCAGTAACTCCTAGAGGTATTTGTCACGGTACGAGTGTCAATAAAAACGCCACGCCGGACTGGCTGCCACTACTCTACGAGCTAGTGATGGGGTGCAAGGATGATATATCGATGAGGAAAAAGACACAGAATAAGATTAAGAAAAAATAAATTTTTGGATTGTCAGTATACATCTCTCCACCAATTTTCGTAGTCAATCGGTGCAGAAACGGCGGAGAATGAGCCAGGACAGACAGACGGACAAACATGACGGAACTAAAAGGGTTCCTAGTAGACTACGGAACCATACATTTTTTTTTATAACTTTAAAAGTTATTTATCTTACGAGATATCGCTATTGTGGCAGTCCTGAAACACATATTACTTCAAAATTGGCCTAAGAATCTTAATATTTAGCAATTATAAGTAAGGTGTATCGTATGAAAAAATCTTTTAGGTATTTTTAAAGATCCTGATGTGAAAAGCTAGTGAAATTTAAAAAAAAAATGATACAGCAAGTTCTGCTGATGTTCCCACGAGAGTATGATCGCGGGTAACGCAGCCAGCGTTCTTACATATTTTGTTTGAAGCACACAATATTTAAACGGCATTTACGACTTTAATTTGTCAATTTTTTTTCGAAAACTCTTATTTACAATTTATAAATAAAAATAGTTACAGACTCAATACCTACTAAAAGTTTCGAACTCGAAATAAAACGATCGTTAACCAAACACTGTAGCTTTGGACAGTCGTTAACCAAACTCTAGCTTATAGACAGTAGTCCATCGACTGTGTCCCATCACTATAACAATACCCGTTAAAGCGGACACTTAACCCCTAATCCTTGGCGCGGCAGTTTTATCCGGCGTCGGGCATTTATGGCAAAAATCTTAATTCCGTCGCTGCCGTTAACTGCCCGTCTGTAATTATTGGCACCAGCTGTATCTATTACTGCGTTAGTAGATATAGAACAATTGGACCGGTGGAGAAACCGCCTCCGTGGTATATTGGCTCAGAACGCAATTGGTAAACCTAGAAGTCGAAAGACCGTATGACTATGTACAAAAAGATAAGAGTCTTGGTTTCAAAAAAGTCTAGATGAAATAATGAAGGAATGAATATACTTTGAACACAAAATAGAGGTATAAACTGTCAAACTGTGGAAATTTAAACTATACTCTTTCAATTCTAATAAGACTGTATTTGCTTGTAAGATTGTTTATGAAAATATTGTGAAACATAATTATACAGGTACTCGTAGCATAGGTGATCCTAAAGAACAAAAAGTGCAAATATATTTGGGAGATGATTTTTCTCCAGATACAATTTTCGATATGAATCGTAAACAAGATACACTAAATAAGAAACCCCAACTTAATGTAAACAAATCAAAATGCATTATTTCAAACAAACTTAATGTCCGTACAGCTGAAAATATAAATTGTAAAGAGATAGATAAAGTAGCAGTTTTTCTTAAAGCAATAAAGAAGGAACCATAAAACGACGTCCGGTCGGGAGGTTTGCCAGGGACCATGGCAACCCTAACACGGTACAGTCGCCAGGAATGGAAATGTCTACTCTTAAACTCTTATTTCATATGAATAAGGTTCAAGTTTGAACAAATTTTAACATTATTAGCGCATGTGACTGTAAAAAGCGAATGTACAATTTTCCAACGCTAGCATCTTTTGAAACAAACAAGACCTGATAAATAAGAAAACCTGTAAAGACATTGCAAAATTGTATGATGTGATGACACATGTTAACTTTTCTTTAATTATAGTTAAATTTTAGATTAGTCCCTAAACAGTTTGAGAGTGCTTTATGGCAAGCCAATACCTACTTTTCATCAACTTTTGCAATTGGAAAAAAGAAAAGTTTCGAAACAAACTTCATCAGCTGTATAGTAATTTGACCAAAACTACAAATTCTAGGAAGACAAATCAGAAGCAGTTTTTCTTAAAGCAATTTGGGAAAAATGATTGATAATAATTATATAAGGATTTTATAGTACTTACTGTTTGACAACTGTAGTTAGTCCTGTTTCTATCAATATTTGTACAATGCAACTCGAAAGTTAAAAATCACAATTTAGGAAAAACCATAAATAGGAGGTAAAGCCGGGAGTTTTGCCAAAGAACTTTGCAATTTGCAACCCTAGACCTTACTAGACACATTTTAGGATTCAGTGTTAGTATTTTGCTTTGACTTAAAATGTGTTCTATCAAAAATCTTTTTCTCCCCTAATAAAACTTCTCCTCGCTCAACATAGGAACATGTTAAACTATCCAGCATATTTCCACCGGCCTCCACTTGGCTATTACCCGCAGTCATTATTTTGACATACAGCCTCTGTGGCGTGGATTCTGCGGTCAATGCAGACGAGGAATGCAATTTTATCTGAAATATACTTTTAAATATCGCTTTATGTTGATATAGTGCTGAGGTTTCGTGCCATAAGCACTTCCTGTAAACGCTTTGTTTGCATAAGCTATTACTTTTGGATTTGAATTGTAGACTGGCATTTAAATTAAGTTTGAGGGAGTTAAAAGTTAGTATCATTCTATAAACTGAAAGATTTGAGCACAATTTTAAGAACATATTAAATAGAAAACCACAGAGTAAAATTGTAATGGTTGACTGGTAGATAATGCTGTGTGCATTAAGTCGGCCTTGTGAATCTCGTTAGTGCAATGAAAAATAAATAATGAAATAATTGAAATAAAACTTAGAGTATTGCTTAACTAACCTGTTGAATTTTAACTTGCAATTTTCTGGTTTGAGGACGATGATAATCTTACGTTAAACAAAATGCTTTAAAATTTTTAAAAGAACTACATAAAAATACTGGATTTGATTATTTCGAAAATATGAAATTTACAAAAGACCCTCCAATTAATAAGAAAACTAATCAAATAGGATAAAGTAGTAGTACGAGTATATTAACGACCACTGCAACGAATCTCGATGTAAATCTTATCAATTTATAGCCCATACAATACACGACTCAATCTATAGTCGTGGATACATAAATACATGCCGCGTCCACTTACACACTCATTTATATGTTAATATAGATGGCATCGGAGGAACCGATTCATACAGAAATATTTTCTGGGCCAGATATCATTTTCACTGCCTTATTACTTTCCAATTTGTCTTCAGTATTGGTTATTGCTCCGTTTATTACAACCCACCCCTCTATTAACTCGAATTCGACGATTGCATATAAAAGGTCCAGACAACAAATAGACGCACTAAAATTTTGTTACCTTTACGTCGTAAATCAATGCCGGAGTCGAAAAATCTTGACTTACTCCTCGATGATAGATCCATTTTTAATTAAACTTTCCACTTATTCACTAAAAGTTTTAAAGTCTTTGAAGATGCTGGCAAAACACTAAGTCCCGAACGCTTTAGCTAACTTAAGTCTACTAAAGTTAACGAAAATGAATTAAAAAATTCAAAGTCCAAATCACTGTCCAGTTGGCGAGCGCTGGCGAGCTCTCCAAGCTATAAAGCATGTGATCATCTTCGCAGATGAACACAGACTGACTGGCTACCTCGATAAAGTTTGAGACCCTAAAGATTTTAATGAAAAAAGGACCCCAGGTAAAAAAAGTCTCGTATGAAAACCGCCGTTTCCTAGTGACCCCGATCGTCTCGCATCCCTTTGTTGGGCTCCTTTTATTTATAATAGTACATTTTTTTCACACGCAGCACCCTTAGCGTATGAGCAAAAATATGCGTAATCGGCCAGGGTGCCGCGACGCCAGATATGGGGACCGTTTCTCTGGGTCCATACAGAAAAAACCTCACTGTCCCCCATTTGAATGGCAAAAAGTGCATGTCACTGCAAAATGGCATTAGCGCATGAATATGATTTTGCACAGATCTGAATGGATGGATGACTTATAATTGTTCCGCGTTATGTTTAGTATGAGTTATTGGTTTGACGGAGCTTTTGTGATTGAGCTAAACGATGGTAATATTCATAGTCCTATACATGTTACAATTGATTAAAAATATTTTGAACTCATAAAATTCTGGTAACCTATCAAATAAAATTGAAACAATTAAAATGAGTTACGTGACACTAAACATAATGGTAAAAGTATAAGACGCAATTGGTTCATATGATAGAAGACATAAAAAATAACACATCCATCTAATTAGAATCCTTATACTACAAATTGAACTTACACGTAAATTCATAAGGACAATTAAATTTCAACCGAAGTAATTGGGACCGCGGCAACACAAATGTTTGATATCCCAGTGTTCCCAGTAAACAGCTGATTGACTTCGGGTGGCAGAGAGCTAATAGGGCGAAGCTGGTTATTATGCATACTAATTGTTCAATCGATATCACTATGTCTAGTATAAAGTGCAAATGATAGTTGACTTTTAACATTCGTTTACCTAAAAGTTAATAAAACTTTTCATAAATGAATTTGTAACTTGATGAGAATAATAAAGATGAACTCAATAAGATAAATAATAAATCATAGATCTGTCATCATAACTATATCATTATTAAGAATCTATAAGATGACCATCTAAATTAACCTTAAGACATTACAGTCAAAACGAATAAAATCAAATTGAAGAAAACAGAAATAAAATAACAGCAGTGCTAAACTTGGTCAGCGCGACCCACCACAAAATGTTTTTAATTGATTCAATTCAATTTTATGTCATCATTTTTTCATCCTAAAAGCAAAATATGCCCACCAAAGTTGCCTCAAATTAGGCACCGCAAAAATCATCAGTCCACGCGTCCGAAGCACGCTCAATTTGACGCCTCACAAATCGAATTACTCAGTTTACCCTTAATATTTGCGTCACTGCTGCCAGCTGTACAGTCGATGTCAATCTTCTATGTTTGTTTACGCAGAAATAGCAAACATTCTGTCGCGGGTCACTCTGACCAAATTCGATTGTCATAATTTCGTTGGGAGTTTTTCTGTGTTCTTGCGTTGGTTTGATTTGTTAGTTTTGGCTGTCGTTTCGGTAATATTTGATGGTCAATCAATTGATTGAATGAAAATAAGTATGGTTTACGATTTTAGCTACAACATCAGGTTTATTTATTTGCAATACATGACTATAATAGCTATTTAGTTTTGCTTTCGTTTGAATGAAACAGGCATATATGTTAATGCTTGTTGTCAGTGTTGAGTTTTTTTATAGACCTATCAAAAATCATAAAAGATGAAGACCTCATTATTGAATTTCAGTTTATTTTGCATGAATTTTGAAAATTGTGTTTTTTAATACACAAAACACACTTTTCACATTTGATTCGATTAAGCAAAAAAAAAAACAACGGGAAGGCAATCGAAAAATTCGCGACATCCGACTTCTTTTTTCCTCGATCCTCGAAACAAAAAAGGATACTGTTACAGAACTATCCGGAATCTACCTGTCAGTGCGGTCGTGTGAAAACCAAACAGGTGTGTTATGTGTTGCGGTCGTCCGACCTGGCGTAATTACCGTCCGACTTGGTCGGACAATGGGGGCGTTAGGACGGAGAGATTCGCGGTTTGGATTATCGCCTCGTGAAGGTTTCTTTAGTTCGTTTTTAGGTAATTTAAAAGCGTTCATATTCTTATTTGAAAAATTATTTAAACATCTTTCATTCATTATTTTGTATAGACCAGCTCTTCTAGAGAAGGTCAACCTTGCATCATCATAAGCAAAAGAGTGGTTGTGTAGATTGTAACTAAAAGTATCTTCCTCATCATCTCATCATCCTTTCTTGGTCAACCTTGCATCATCATAAACAAAAGAAAGATTCCTCGATTACGTAAAAAGCGCTTTTCGTTCTTCTTTGTGATGCGCACTGTCAAGGAGTGGAATACTCTTGCTGCGTTCCATTCCTTGAATGAATACAACCTCATTTTTTTTAAAGCTAGAGTGAATAGGCTACTTCTGTAGGCTTCTTCTCGGTTCGAATAATAGTAAGAAATTACCAGTCTACAAAAGTCCCAGCTGAATAAAAAAAAAAGTTAAATGAGTTAATATCAAACAAACTGAAAGTAACAGTCAACATTAACCCATTAAACAAAGAAATATTTTCGCTATACTTTTTTGTCATACATCGGCGTCCTACCGATCGTCCCACGCTGTCGTTTTTACAAAAGGTGGCACAACCCTTTGCCGTTCTGGCCCACAAAGGGCACAATGAATTCCTTGACCAGAATCAGAGCATGTGTGAGGTTTTTTGCGAGTGATAAATCGATGCTACGGCTCTTCCGCTTGGCGTGAGATTCTGAGCAGGTATAAACGATTAGTATGCGTCTTTGTAATTAATATGATAACTTTTTTAATGGTACAACAAACGATTTGGTTGCACTGATAACGCAATGAGACCCTTGTTTTTCTATGAACCCGTGGTATCACTCTGATCGAACCAGCCGATTCATGCTCAAGCGTGGCTCTATCACACACAGTTAATCCGAGGATCGAGATATAATCTCTAGAAGTCTAAATACAATACAATACTGAAAGCGTTTAAAAAAGTGATCCTAACAGTGCTGTCATTAGTAGATTTTCAGGTAGCCTGCGTGGCCGCAGCCGTGACAGGCCTCCCACCAGGTGGACCGACGATCTAGTGAAGGTCGCGGGAGTCCCTTGGATGCCAGTGGCACAGGACCGATCTGTGTGAAGAACTTTGGGGGAGGCCTATGGACATATCCAGCAGTGGACGCTTATTGGCTGAAATGATTGATGATGAGTTAGACATTGTGAATTTCGAATATACCGTTGAGGTTAAAAACAGGATGTAGTCTTTTATTTTCGAGTTATTGGTTTTAAATTCCAAAATATTGCTCTTTTGCGAAAGCAGCCTTCATAGGCGGTGATACTTTTAACGCGTTCACGCTGGGTTTCTATGTCTATGATCAAAGCAGTTAACTCTAACTTGATTCACACGTCTTCAATTAAACGTATATCTAATAAATCAACACACGGTACCATGACAAGCGAAGTCATGTTACGCGCAACATGCTCTTCATCAAATTCGCCATAAAAGACAAGAACACCTTGCGAAAAAGCGTCTCTTTGTTTACACTAACCGCTTTTTACTCATTTCACATGGCCTCAATTAGACCGTCAGCGATGCAAGTGCACACCAGCAGGTCATCGTTAACGAGCCAACGGTCATGATGCTCGATGGGAAAGCTCCCAGCAGACAATGCAGTTACCACCTTTTACCTTTCGGCCGCGTCCGGGTGCCGTCTTCCGTGTAGCCAGTGCGTGCGTATTTATGGTTTCTATCATGGGTTTTTATGTTGAATTAATTTGCGAGTGTAATTAGCAAAATAGATTATTGATAAAACAATTGTTAAAAAATTATAAGATAGTTGATAAAAGAATTATAAAGGTTCTATAAATCTAATAAAAAAAGTCTAGTGTTATTATGTAAGTCTGTTTGCTCTTACATGCAAAAATTGCGTAAAGATTTCGGGGCTTAATTTTGTTATTTGACTTTCCACCAATAGATGGCGCTGAGTTTCGACTCATGCAGTATGTTTCGTGTTTTCGGTATTTATGTTTTTCGTTTTCCATAGAATTCATGTCTTATATTAATAGTGTACAAACAGTTTTTGTTATTTTCTCGTTGATTTTGAAAACAATAACACAAGGAGGAAAGCTATTTTCGTGTCAGGATAAGAGTGTGCTGTTGGAAACTAACTTTTTAGTATACTTGAGGCTGGGTGTGCTGAAAGACCTGGTCATCATCAGCTAGTATTATAAATATTAGGGGAGATTTTGGGATATTACCTATTTTGTTCGACCCGGGATTCGAACGCAGTACCCAGAGATCACGGCCCGGTACTTAAAACATTAGGCCATGGGGGCGTTAAAATAAATAAATTAATAAAAATTTTGCAAATTAAAATTCAAATACCTAGGCTTTAAAACCCACAATTGAATTAGTAAGCAAACAACACAGATCTAACTGTTAGTAGACGCGGCATCCATAAATCTGGAGGCATCGGCTCTTCCGATCGGCAGATAACCGAATGACCTCGCTGCCCCATTGTCTGCGCAGGAGTTTAGACTAGCGCCTGCAGAGTTGCAATCAAAGTATCGTGAACTTTCGCATTAAAAAGTGACGTAAATTGTGATAACTGATATCCAAAAAGTTTTTTATGTGATAAGTTGGCGGCTAACAAGCAGACCATCTATGAAGACCTACAACTCTAGTAGAGTCACCAGTGCGTTGCAAATTTTTTTCCCTTCCTCGAAATTAGGCATCATTCAGTCGGCGAAACAAAACACGGCACTTTTTCACGCCACTTCACTTTTCATGTGATAGGCACTGGCAGATGAGCAGACGGATCACGATGATGATGATAAACGATTGCCGCCGCCCACAGACACCTGCAGCACCAGTGAAGATACAAGTGTGGTGCCAACCTTTAAACCCTTTCCGCCGATTGGGCCTCCAGTACCATCACTCACACGGCGAAAAATAGTGCAGACGCTGCTTCACGCCGGCCTTCTTATCACAATTTGATCTTTTATCACAACGTGATAATTTCGCTAACGTAAATACTAAACTGTATCCCCTTTATTACAAAACAGAGACTAAAATTGTTGCTATCTCTTTCATAAAGGTGACAAATAAAAGTGACAGCATCAGTTTTAAACCAACACTATCTTTAGACCCCGTTTTGTAATAAGGGGGTATGTATTTGGAATGGATATCAAATACAAAATTTACTGTAAATCTGAATTTATTTTTTTGATAATTAAGTTTGTATCTCCTAATTACCAAGGCAGCTAGCACATCTATGCGTCAATAGGTCTACATGAATGGCGTATTACGTGCGATCTAAGTCGCGACGTGTAATTGGTTTCATCAACCCACTGAGCCGCCAGTAGAAATAGACCTCTGCTCCTATCTATCTAATGTCGAGTCTGTGGATTTTGATTCATTGTTAAGTATTTTAAATGTTTTTAATAATCCTTTATATCGATCAAAGAAGTTGCTTTTCAAAATACAACTTAGTAATAAATTAGATAGATAGATACTCTTTATTGCACAACACATTACAGAACTTAATGCTTAAATTGTGCGAAAATACGCAAGAATTTACAAAAAAAAAATCAAAACAGAGTAAAAGTATTTTATTTCAACATACAAAGTCATATACTCAATATTATTATCGCTTAGATTTATCATAGTTATATATTATTTAAACAAATTACGTATAACAGCGTCCTTTTTTAACCATCCTACTCACTTCTCGAGGGCATTACAGTAGGTACATACTGATGACAACATTTTTTTTTCCCCAAGGACCTTAGAGGGACTGATCTCAAAAACAAACCACCTTCCTATACAAAAGTGATCAGCTGATTGATGCAATTTTATGGAAAAGCATTTTTATTTAGATAATTATGTTCCTTGAAGAAAAATAATTGTTTTCGTCAGTATAATGCCCTCGAAAAGTGACTAAGATTTTGAAAAAGCAGGTTATTAATCATGTTTTTTTTTGTTTTCAGTAATAATTACTATAAGACTTGACTTCAACAGAAGTCACTAACTTCTACTAGTCTCTCGGATCAAGCAAGCGGCGAGAACCGCGCATGCTAGGTCTCGGTATACTGGTCGGCTCACCGGTAAGAAGTGATGGGAATAAGACCAGCGGCGCATGCTCGCTGCCCGGTTTTTACCATTTTAGAAATCTCACATATGAGTTTATCTAATAAACGACGCACAACTTTAGTTAGAGTTGGCGCTAAAATTGTTGACTTTATAAATTACGATTTTTAAATTCAATTAAGGTAAACATAACTTAATTGAATTTAAAATATAAATCTTAAAATATTGGACACAGGTATCCGCACATACTCGAACAAAAAAAATGACACACGATTATCACAAAAGAAACTTTTTTTTATTATGAGAATAAAATTTAATACAATTTATATTTCACTTAAAAGGAATGAAGAGAGGTAATACATATCCCCTGTCTATAATGAAGTTAAATTGAGACTTCTAAAAAATTACTACTATGAATTGGCTACTAATTCCGATAACATAAAATAGGTAGGTAGTTTTTTAAAGTTGTAAATAGTAAAAACTCCTGTAAATAAGAATTAACTTTTTGAACGATTTAAAGTGTAAAAACTAAACATTGAACAATACCAATGGTCAAAGGTAAAGAAATTATAAGCCATTTAAAGAAAGGGGCGAAGTGTTATAAATCTAGCGGAACGCCTACAATGTTGTCAGACGGAGGAACAATACTCTAACACCACAACACAACATAAATCATAACGAAACATCAAGCTATCGTCTTTCACTCCTTATGCCTCTCATGATTTTTAACACCCACTTAATCTCTTTAGCGAAACAAAAGATACAACTGATATTGCAACATTACTAAACGGCTTAAGTAGTCGCACAAAAGACGATGCTACTACTCAAATGATCCTACTAATCTGGTCTTGAGAAACATCATTAGTCGCGCGTTGCAAAAATATTCAACCACTTTTAAAAATCTCTAAACTGGATTTCATTCAACACAATACACAGCTATTAAAGAACCACGTTGTTCGACTTGACATGTGAGCCGTATGGCGAATACCAGAAAAAGTGGAGAAAAAAATTAATTCGAAAAATTTAGAACTCACGGCGAATCAAAAGGTATTGGACAATGGTCATGGTCGAATCATTCAAACATCAGACAGCTTGGAATGAAGGATGGTCGATTTGATGCTCAGGTAGATTTGACACGTAGCAATTTTTCTCTCAATCAGGCTTTTTGTAAATCACATATGTGAGTGCAATCGAGTAGCTCATTCCATATATTACAGGAGATAAGCTAGAAATGTTGCAAACTAAAAGTATACTATCAGGAGATCTCTGATCTTTCAGATACGCTACTGATTTATGTAACAAAAGCAAACAAGGACTCAGTGACTATTGAAAAAAGAAGAAAGTGACACTTGTAAACCCTTTTCTGTTAAAATTGATGAAAGGACGTCCCATAATGATCACAATAGTTATTTTGCCTACAGAAGGCCTCGGAATCGAACCCTATTCGGCATTGTTGAAATATTATCGGTGATTCTACTCATGTGGGTGCGGACTTTGAGCCTGTTTTGCCCAAAAAAAATCCTTTGACCAATTGTTTGTGGAAGGCAGCCTGGTATGATTTTTTGTCAAGGTGTTTATCGGAGTTTGACCATGGGAAAATATCGGAGATTCAGGTGCCTTTATCGAATTCGGGACTATTGTGAACCTGTTGTGCGAGTCTATTTGATTTTTGATAAATCGGCTTTTGTTTGACTTGATAAAATCACGGTTTTGGGCTTGATAGAGATTTAGAATTCAGGTCCGTTTGTGTTTTTGATACGGTTCTTTGTTTCATTGAGACTTCTAATCCAAAGAAAGCCAAGGCTACACCTACCAAAGTTAAATCGTCTTTAGCGTTGAAAGGCCGACAATAACAAATTGGTATCAAAGCCTGACAAAGATGGACTCTTCAGAAACTGTCCACCCACTCCCTGGCTATTGATCGTGGTCTGCTCACAATAAATTAATTCTTGTTATGAACATTTTTTATCTCATTGTGTTTTGGTGGAGTATTTATTTTACTAGGCAACGTAATAGAGGCTAATGGGCGGACATTGGTCAAAGGAGATTTTGAACTGAATAAAGGCTGAATTGAATGAGTCCGTGAATAGGTTCTTAGGCAAATTGTTCTGCGTTTTTTACCTTTAATCTTTTAGTTAGCGATCATTACGGGCAGAGTAGGTACCTACATCAAATCAGTTGTTATGGTTAGTTAGATAAACCTGTGCTAATACGTTTTAATGATATATAAATCTGAATTATTTGTATTTATACGATTACAATATGGAATTATTTATCTCAGTATTGAAATATGGTATGTAGTAAAATGTAACATAATTTTAATATGTTGCTTAGTTCTTTAATCATACTTAACTGGTATACTTAACAACTACGCATGCTCACGTTGGAACACTAAACTAATGTAATCGATGTCTATCAATACGTCAAACATAAAAACACAATGTAAAGATTACTTGTACGAGATAGAGTTGCTTGAAGTGTTAAATTTATCTTTCCACCTCATCTAACGGTTGAAGATTATACTTAAACTTTTAAAAGAAAAAAAGTAAATGTTTGCTACTGTTTTCTTTGTTTGTAACACGATTTGTATTGTTGGTTGCATCTAATCCTTTTGTTAGATAAAGGATTGCTTGTTTTGTAAGTTGGACAGCAAAAAAGTTTATGTTCGGAGAAATTTTAGAATATAATCATCCTATACGTCGGTTCAGCTTATTGCATTCGTTTTTGGTTTTAATTTGTTTCGTATTCAATAATGCCTCCAACGTCGCTTTGTACTTTAATAGGCCGGACTAATAAATCCAATTTAAATGTAGCCGGGACCACTACTGACATAACATATGTAAATCCATACGTCTTTATCTTAAGAATCACAAATACAGAATGCCGATGGAACGATCGTGTAAAAAGAGGAGTGTATCCAGTCCAGTGAGGAGGGTGGCCGCGGTCCGCAGAATCATTATTCTAAATACGAAAATTAACTTCATTCCCATAATTTAAATATCAACTGCCGATACTATAAATTTGATCCGCGTCTTTCTTTTTTGCGTGCTCTCTAAGGATGTCAAATAAGAAATTTATACGTTCGGACGAATTCAATTTATTGGTTATCTTGTTACATGATGAGATTGATTTCTTTAATGATTCCCACGGCTTTGTTGCGTAAAATAGTATAATTAGGCGGTGCGTGTTAATTAATAAGGTGATTAGGTTAGGTCTATTATCATATCTTGTTCGGCATGCTCAATAATCATATTTGGTGATTTTATAAACTGTGAGAACGCACTATGACCTAGGTCATGCTAATAAATGAATATGATTATCGTTTATTTGTAAATTAACCAATTGTTCTACTATTCGAAATGTATTTGGTAAAAAAATGTACTTATCATTTCAATATTCTTTTTAAAGATTTATTTATTTACATCTTTTGTTTTTGTGGATTTTTACATTAGTTAGGACTTAACCAGAACCTAACTAAAGCAGAACTTGAAAATGTAGGTTTAAACATCATACTCAAGAAAGTATCTTGATCAACTGTGCAATATTTCTCAGGCAAGGATCAAGATGGAAGGTTCCGCTTGTAAATGCGATGCTTCGATATTCGCTTAATGAAGACATATTGAATCGCTAAGCGGCAAGGGACAAGACATAGGCAATGTTTAAATTGACGTGCGGCCCTTTTATGTGGCATCCGCTGATTTTGCCAACGTCGCGAATAAAGAAAATGTGAAAAGAATCGTTTACAATATTATTTTATTCAAAAAAGTTAAGTTTTTTAGCAAGAAGCAGTAAAATGTGAAACTTATCATTGATAGTAAATACAATGACGAATGAAACGAGCCGTGTTAAAAAAGGGTTGAACCTGTTAGTAAAAAGTGTCACGAAATAATCGTTAGCAACAAAACATGTTAACAAAACGTAGTAAGGATTTAAATTAAAATTCTGACGAGGGACACAAAAACCCATATCAATTAGCGAGGAACATCGCAGAGCAAAAACAAAACGTGGCGTCCGCTGATGTTTTATTTAGCTGCGATCCGGCCGAGAAGTTAACTTAGATTTTTAAAAGTTTGTTCAAAAGTTACTCCCGCGGCAGTCTCGCCTCGCACCTGATAAAGTAATTTTACGATTCCCTAATTCTCGCTTTTGAGGAGGGTTTAAAAAAGTCAAAGGTTTTTCTACCCTTAATCGTAATTGGGTTCGCATTAGTGACTTTCACTCCCTCATTTTTAATTTCTAACACTGCTTTATGGTTCACTTTACCGTCGTCTTTATAAATATTAATTTAGTCAGACGAATTTCATACAGCACCTATTTAGTAGAGGATTTAATTTTACTGCCATAATTATAGTGTAGTTGTATTTATGTCGCAACGACCACATAGAAGCATCCAGTTTCCATGTACAAAGGGGGTCCCATTGTGTGACAAACAAAAACCGAGTGCCACGAACTTCTTGCGTTCAAAATAAGAACAAACGTGTCATCGACGAAATGACGCGTGTCGACCAATCGGGCGCGACGGCCGCAGACGACGGTGACGTCACCGTGCCACCAACCAATGAGAGTGCCCCGTCGCCTCCGGTCAACTTGGACTAATTGCCCATGTGTGCTATAATGCTAGTTTTAAGAAGAAATCGTGCGCAAGAGTCGACTCACACGCATACATCACAAGTGCCTCATACATAATGCTCTACATGGAAAAAAGGTAGCCATGACGTTAAATTTATTCTAATTGATGGTTAGTGCATAGAGAAATAATTAAAATAACAATGAGCATTTTTGTTTCTTCACACTCAAGAAAAAGACGCTAAATGTTAATTTTAAATTTAAAAAAAGTTAACAGGATGTTGGCGTAGAATGTTTGAAAGTGACTTTAAAGTTAACAATAAAAATACTTTCTCATGCAAACATAAAAGTCCATAGTAATCTGCAAATCATCATTTTGACCATTCTACTTAAGCTAAGAGTAAAGCATGGGAATGTTTTAGTTGGTGCTCTTGCTTATAATGAGTAATTAATTTAACTAACTGTTGGGCAGTGGGAAACGGAGCCAGCGCAACAATGGACGGGCATGCAGAAGAAATAAACTAAAACAGTTTCTAACGTATGCTCTAGTCAATAAAACGGATTAATGCTTAAGTAAAAACAGGATTTTTTAATTACCCAGTTATAAATATTACTTATTTATGTACACATAGATTACACGTAATTGGCCAAAATATATATCAATTGTGACAGCTTAGTATGGGTTTTTATAAAATATACTTTGAAATGTTTTCAGAAACAGGAGAGTGTGGCTTTTATTAATAAATCAAAAGTAATTGATTCTAGAAAAGTCTATTAGAATGCATCTTTTCAATTGTTTGAAGACAGATTAAAAATATGTTTCAAAAGTCTAAAGAGAAAATCAAAATCAAGGTTGCAAAAATGCAAAAGATGTAGAAGCGTGCACTAATCGTACATTACAACAATTACAAAGTCATCTAGCATTATCTAGCACTCCTAAAGGAAAATTGAATGTCGCCACATAATTAACATTTAGTACAATGTTGCCTTATGGTCTTAGTTCTTAGATTATAAACCCGAAGTGCCCTCAGCCAATTAATAAATTATCCCCGGCAATTTCTTACTTTGTAACTTTATTGCACTGACCTAAGGTCCTAATTAAATTGCAGGTGACCAATTATCTAGAAAAGGTAGTAATTACACCACCTAAGATTTAATTGACGTGATCAAGTGAACACAATGTTGTGATTTTAATTTCAAATTTAAGGCATAAACTTGGTTTATTATCGGCTGAAATGGTCATTTTATTGATGACCATAACATTTTTACAGCAGGCGTGAGTTTGATAATTTTTAGTAATAGTAATAACGTCGTCTAGGTATAATAATGCAAGCGGCACTTTAAAATTATCACGATAAAGTATTTTAGTCCATAAATAGGTAGCTTGGGTGAACTTGGGAAGCCAATGAATATTTGAGAGCGGCTAGTCCGGCGAGTCTTTTCACAGTTCCCTTCGCTTTTCCCTTTCGGACAGATGACCACCTTGTGTAAATATTTACACGCAGGGCATTAAGTAGCTCGTTGCAGGGCTGAATGCAGTCTCGGCATAGCAAATGAGACAGTGCAGTAGCATGCGTGTTTGTTTAGATGTCTTGGAGACGCGCAGTACGGCACTTATTTTGAAGGAGTTGGTAATTTAGAAATGTGTTGAATCATTTCAGTGGTCTTAAATTTGAGAAATTAATGTATCATAATATGAATTCTACTGTTTTGTTTTTGTCTTCAATTGTTTTTTTTATTTTATTTATGACATTATTTACAAATTCTACACTAAACGTAGGTACAACAATTTTCTATTTACTCCTAGGGTCTACAATTTTGTATTGTAACTTACCTTGCGCGATGCGTACAGCTGGCATCTTGATTCTCATCTTGATTTGGTCACCTATTTTTAGATCTTCAACAACTTCTTTTATCCTCCGAAATCTTTATCTTAATATTTTACTATCAGTCAACAGTTCTTAGCTCACTTCACACGTACCGCCGTCGGTCCGGCGGTTTATCGTCAGTTCAAAACGTTTTTGATAACAGAATAGGAGTCATCACAAATTTATCCGGCAAAAGTCCGACGGTAAATGTTTTCAACTTTTCTGGTCATCTTCGTAATTTCTCCATCGCAACTAATGTGTCAAAAATTAGCACATAGTCATGCTTACTTTTTCCTTTTCATGTTGACTTGATATAATTTGTGACTTCTCCAAATTGTTAGTTGCCAAAATTTACTGGTCATATGCTTATCAACACTTAAACGACCGTCTCAGTGCTCTATCTTATCTACCGCAACGAGTGGCGATCTTTAGATTGGAACGAATTGGTCACTTCGTTAGATTCCTGTGTCTTTATCAGTAAAACTTCTTCACTTTTCAGTCCGTATTTTATTCACTGTCCGTTTAAAAAATATAGAGTTAATTGTCTTAAAATAAATTTGAAATTTAAATTTCGTAACATACAATTTAGTCCAAAAAGGTTCCGTTAGAATTTGGAAAATGTTTTGTGTTTACGATGTGCGAGCGTCGCGATTGAGCTCGTCGCGCGCGGTGGGTGCGAGGCAGGTGCGCGGCCGGCCGCCCGCTCTCGCCCGATGTCCGAGAGCGTCTGTCCTATGTCCCTTTACGCGAGGGCTCCGCGGCCTCCGCATGTCCACGACTCGCGCCGTCTCTCTCCGCCGGCCGACGACGGCGCGTGCGAGTCCACCCGAAGTGGCCAGGGGTTACTCGCGGTCGCTGCCGCCTCGGCTGTCCGACAGAGACGGCACCACGCGGTCTCAGCCACCACCCACGTAAGTGAGAACGGGATGGCCATAAGTCATAAGTGCCGTGCGTCGGTGTGCGTGCGCGGGTGGGGCGAATATGCAACGCGTACAAAAGAAAAGGGATAATATTTGCTTGCATATTTCATGACTCGATTAGGAGATGGAATTTTTAATTGAATGGACCGAAGCGCGGTCAGTCCGTGTTTTAAGGTTTTGAAATTGAAATGAGTTACCTGACTCAGGTGATTTTTCAAGCGTAAACTTTCGTAGCAGTTTACTAAGTGATTGTTTTTGTCAATTAGATTATAAGATGATGAGAAAAATAAAGAAAAGTTATTGAATCTAGCTTAAAAAATATTTTGGATCACTGGAGTTAACCAATGACTAAATGAATTGTTAAGAACGGAGAAAATTAAAAATATATGAAGGAAAAAAAATGTCTACGACTCGGACATTCGTAGCGACTACGAATGTGCTACGTGTTCGTAGCAAGCAGCGTTTTCGTAGCGGGAAAGTGATACAATTAGCGTTTTAGACTTTTTATTTACATTTCACTTTGCGTATTCATACTGATTCTTGTATTTCGTGCTATGAAACAGATAAAGTAACTTTATTGTTAAATAATTTTGGCAATCATATTGTCAAATGCGTTTTGTATTACATTATTTGACATCAATTTATTCACATACAGGTCATATTTTAAAAAATGTATAATTTACATAATATTATGTTTTCTATGTTTTTTTAATATTGATATAGGTATTATTGTTTCGTTTTGCCTTAAAAAAACATTAGATTTGCCATTACGTATCAGGTTTTTTGGTACCATCAGCGAGAAGTACAACAGTCCAATGTTGATGAAGTGTTTTGAAAAGCTGATGCCAACAGCCCTTTTTCATTAGTCGTTACAGCTATAGATATTTAGAATTTTGAAAATGCCGTTACTATATTGAATTTTCGACCCTAACCCATAGCCTAATTGATTTACGATTCCAAAAATGCTAAATAGGGCTTTTTTAGCGAGTGGAGCCCTTTATTGTCTATGGTTTATATGATCGAAGGCTATAATATAAAAAATACCACTTGATGGGTTATGGTTTTTGTAAGTGGCAGACGAGCAGACGGATCACTTGATTGTAAGCGGTTGCGGGGCAGCGCCGCACCCGCAAATCCAGTGGAATCACAAGTGCGCTGCCAACCAACAACAGCAAGTTTGAAGCAATAAATTTTGTGGTTCTGATTCGGAACCTTTTAGCCTCTATGAACGCAACCAGGATTTGATACGATGGAGTGAGTATGAATGATGAATGTAAAACCTTAAAAGTTTTTTCTTATTTTTGTAGTGTGATAATGATCCTATAATCTCGTCACAAGTATGTCAATAATTGACCAAATCCGCATTTATTGTAGTTATCTATTAAATGTGCAATGTCAATTACATGCAACTGTGGGAGAGCCACGCTTCGGCATGAATGGGCCGGCTCGACCGGAGTGATACCACTGCCTCACACGAAACCGGCGTGAAGCAGTCCCTGTGCTGTGTTTCGCAGAGTGAATGAGGGTACCGGAGGCCCACCCGGAGGGGAAGGGGATAAAAGGTTGGCAGCGCATTTGTAACTTCACTGGTGTTGCAAGTGTCCATGAGCGGCGGCAATTGCTTACCATCAAGTGATCCGCCTGCTCGTCTGCTATCTATCACATTAAAAATAAAATATTTTTCATTAGAGTTCAAAACCCGAATGACGACCCGTTTAGCGCAATGGTTAGAGCGCCGGTTGAGGGTCGCGCGTTCGATTCCCACACCAACTCAAATGTTCATTGATGAAACAGATATTTGTGTTAGGTCTGGGTGTTTGTGGTTCCTTCGTTGTTTTTGGTTCCATAGCACAAGGGATAACGTGTGTGTTAGACAATGTATGTGATGTTGCCTATATTTATTTAAAAACATAAAAATGAGATGGCGTCAAATAATGTGTTATCGTCATTTCCTCACCCTCTTCCTTCGTTGATTAGTGACTTAAGACATTTCAGCCAATTTCCGAACAGGTCGTGGGTTCAAAAAAGTCCAGAAGACATAAATGGAGGATTTTAAGTATATTTTACAAATGTAATTAACCTATCCTTCCTCTGGACCTTGAATGGAGGCCACGCGCAGGAGGCCGCAGCCGTGGCAGGCCTCCCACCAGGTGGACCGACGATCTGGTGAAGGTCGCGGGAGCCCATTGGATGCGGGTAGCACAGGACCGATCTGTGTGGAGAACTTTGGGGGAGGCCTATGTCCAGCAGTGGACGTCTATTGGCTGAAATGATGATGATGAATTAACCTATTCAAAAGTGTGAATCAAAAAACATGGACGTCTATTGCTTGTAGGAACATCATTTTCGTTAGGTACTCGTAGATATGTTGTATGAGCGATAACTCGGTGGATCGAGAAAATCTTCCCAAACGGGTAAAGAAGCGAAGAATTCAGAAAACTTTCATCATGTTATAAGTAGATGGTAGACGAGCACCCGGATAACCTGATGGTAAGTGATCATTGACGCCTATGGACATTCGTAACATCCGAGGCATCACAAATCACTTAAGGAAGAAATAAACTCTTTTCTTGAAGATCACCAGTTCGTATCCGTTCGGAAACACCATCGTTGTTAGATAGTTCCACAGATTCCACTGTTTTTTTTATGTAATAGGTGGCAGACGAGCAGAAGGATCACCTGATGGTAAGCGATTGGCACTGCCTATAGACACTTGCAACACAAGTAGAGTCACAAGTGCTAAAGGTACAAGGTGTGTGTTTACAGTCTGACATTTATTTATCTAAACATAGCGCTAAAGACACAGACTTTGTAGGGAGTGAAGAAACGCACCGGGAAAGAGCCCTTAGCAAGTACCTGGTGAGCGTCTCCCAAGATTCGGTCCGTATGCCGAGACGGTAGGAAGGACCATGGGCTGGTGGAGGGACCTGTGTCTTTAAACATAGCGCGTAAATTTTCAATACTTTTTTATCATATAGGTGGCAGACGAGCCGACGGATCACCTGATAGTAAGCGATTACCGCCTGCCTAAGGACACCTGCAACACCAGTAGTCACAAGTGCGCTGCTCACCTTTTAACCCTCCTCCCCTGGATCGGGCCTAAGGTACCCTCACTCACGCAGCGAAACACAGCGCATGCACTGCTTTACGCGGTTTTCTGTGAGGCCGTGGCATTACTTCATGGAGTCAGCCCATTCATGCCGAAGCGTGGCTCTCCCACTGTTAAACACTATTAAGAATACATTAGTACTCGCATAAGCATCGCCGGCGCAACACGTTGCGATCGTTATTCTAACGAGGGCATATTTCACTTTCCCCACAAACTTTCCGCGCGTTTTTTCCCAGTTATTTTAAGGCGGAACTTATCCCGTCCTTGACTTTAATAAGTTTTGCGAGTGTCAGTCGGGACGGAACTTCGGAGTAATTGTTTAAGAGTCGGCGGATTGAATTCTTTCGATTGATTGGTCACTCCGTTTGTGCTTTTCGTAGCTCGGTTTTTAATGTAAAAGGAAAATGTAAAATCTTTATTAAAGTTATTGTCTTTTTGTGCATTATATAAAAATACTAGTGGCCTGCCCTCACTTCGCTTCGAGACCGTAATTCAGAAATGAACTAATAGATGGCGCTGTAAGGACAATGTTTACGTTTAAAAATATTCTGTTATGTGTGTTACATTATCTTCTATCTATACTATTTATAAAGAGATAACTTCTATAGACGCTTGCGCGATGTAATTCCTTATTTGTCAATCGGTATCTGTCTTTATTTTACTTGAAACAGTTAATAATGCTATCATTTTTAATATCAAAGAATAACCCAAATGGGCTACTAAGCTGTCTTGTCGAAAGTTATGTCTGTACATAATTTTCGTGTTCGTCATCAAATTGATTGTTCCTGTATAATTTACATCACAATCTTAAAATTCCATATAATATGCCTTAATGTCAGTATATTTTAGGATACTGTGGACAGTTTCGAAGAAATATTGGATTTAAAGACTGCCACGAAAGTTAGATCAGAATAACGTATATGTATTGGAAAGTTGTCTTTTATATTAAAGCGTATTTAAATATTTGAAAAGTCTGTCTTTTATTTCATAGGACTTACGAGAGTCAATGGAGACAACTGTTAAGTAGTTTCAGAAAGTTCTCGGATTTATTGGCCTTTTTATGGTGTTTAGGCTATGGCTTCACGACAATAGCTTCTGAAGGAAAACGGAGGTCTAGGATGACAGGTTTAAATGTCGATGAAAAGATGCCTGTTCACTCTTGTCTTGAAATGAAAGTTGAATACATAGAGCTTTTTCCCCTATCTAAAGTTTCTTTTGGTTTAAATCTGATGCGGTCACATTCATTTGCGACTATTATAAAAGTGACAGTTGTAAACAAAGACTAATTTCTGACCAAGTTTTTTATTATGGGGGATAAAGTTTTATCACCGTAAACCACAATCTTATATTTTTTATATTTCAGTTTTAACTCTTTGAACGCCATAGGGGTCACCGGTGACCGGCAAACAATACTTTTTCAATTGTGTCTAGTAATGTGGCATAAGAATACTTGATGTTTGAAATAAAATGATAAAAAATATCAGAGATTATTCATATCGTGTGTGTTATTAATAACCGATTCAGTATAATTCGTGGTCTTTTTTGTTGCAACTTTTGTGCAACCAAATACTGGCTAAAATTATTTCAGTCAAATGTTCAATTTCATAAAAGGTCGAATTTTGTTGAAAAGATTTAAGAGATTTTGACTTATTCTCAAGAAATAAAACAATTTCTTTTAGATTGTTAAATACAAATTGCAACTACAACTGCTTGTCAATAAATGTATGAATTATTCGATTAAATAAAAAGAAGATAAATTCAAATAAGTACAAAACTTCGTTAAATATCATATTACTTCAGAATTTTACCATTGAAAACTTCCACTGCTCACTTACGAAGTAGTTAAAGTATCAAAGCGGAAAGCGGCTTGTAACTTTTCACTTACGTCCCCGCTTGCCCTAAGGGCCAAGCGTCGCTTGTCCAAATATCGCCTCATAGGCTGCACCAACACCCCTGGTCAGCAACGTCCACCTCATCTTTACCCCCTACATGCCTCCGTCCCTTTCTACTAGCCAGTCACGTATGGCGAAAATAGAGACGGCTAAAGGGTTGTCCGTTTTCACGAGTGGAAAGCGCGCTATAATGACCGATATACGGCTATCTCGTTCATGTGTAGGAGCAGAGGGTGAGGAGAGAGGGATGGTGTATGGGGATGTGTGGACGGCGGACGCTACTCGACGCTAGGCGGCGCTCGGAAAATGAGTGAGAGGTTGTACTTCTATGCGAACCGGGGTTCAATTATTGGAAATGGTTTTTGTTTAAGGCGAAAATGGTTTTGCTTGACGAGATCTTAATTTTAAGACTTCAGCTTTTGAAGTTGGCAGTTAATTTTCTTGAAATGAGCTAGCTCATAAAACGAAAAGATAAAACACAATGAATTTGCCTGATACTTAAAAAGGTAATGGATAATCTTCACATTTTTTTCGTATCATTATTTTTGAAGCGGACGTGTGTCGGAGAAGAATCCGTGCTAAATGTACAAGCAAATTGTAGTCTACGCTCTGCCAATCGTTTTTCTGTACTTAGGTGGAAATCATATTTTTTCCTAATCCAGACACTTGAACAAATATGATTTAAGTATGTAGCGTATTATTCAGTAGGCTATTAGATATTTTGATGAAACATGTTTATATTCTAAAAAAAATCTGACAAAGACTGCTGGTCTACTGTACGCATAATTCATCGATCGTTATTTATTGTACTTACATTGCTGTCATATCCATTTTTTTT
Organism: Cnaphalocrocis medinalis; assembly: GCA_014851415.1. NCBI lineage: Eukaryota > Metazoa > Arthropoda > Insecta > Lepidoptera > Crambidae > Cnaphalocrocis > Cnaphalocrocis medinalis. The sequence goes on from CM026286.1 coordinate 10,539,246, forward strand.
TGTAAGACGAAATCATATACCTAATATAGTACGAATTTAAGAAAGTCTTTGTCTATACACATTTAATATATTTATTTAAAAAACTCCTATCGATCAAGAAACAATAACAGAAAGTGAATCAATGATTTTTGGTACCAATCTGCCTTTTGGTTCTTACTAATCATGCTACTAATCATCACTACTATACAGCTGATTTGAATGTTTTTTTTTGTTGTATAGCTAGTAAACCTAGCTAACACATACCTGCTCTTACCTAGGGTACTTATACTTTCTTCCGAAGAAATGTTTAAGTGGCAAACCAATTTTCTCGCGAGTCACGGTCGTCCACTAGTAAATATCACGAATCTATTCCTGACTACGGCCGTCCCAACCTAAGGGAGTAACTAAGGGAGGACTTTTTGTCCCGTTACTCTTCTATAATTGTGTCTCGAACGGATACTTTTTTTGGCCACCAGATGTGGGGCAGGATACGGCGAAATTGTTCAATGTGAACCTGTAACTTTATATTCGAGAAAGTATCGAGTTCGACTCGTTGACATCCATTTTTTGTTAGAAAATATGAATTAGATGTCAAAATATTAATGAATTGTAAGTTGGAGTGATTTAGGTAAGTCAAGATTTAAATCTAAGAAGTTCAGTCAGAGATTATGCGTCTTCTTTTCTTTTTTTCAGATGTAGGTATGTAGACTAAAGTAATTCAGATTGTGGTACTGAATGGTTTTTCCTTCGATCATAGAAATCCTATAGATACAGCGTAAACAAGTTAAAAGTGTGATCGCCAATGAAGCTTCCATTTTTTGTTCGCAAAAGAGCGTTATTTGGATGGATTAGGATCGAAAATTACAATTTTTTTTTGTTTTTCACCTCGACGGGATATTCGAAATTCAAAATATCAATTGCTGTTGAGCCAAAATATTCATTACATGGACATTGGGCACCAACGTGCCAATGGCCCTTCATCAATCGAATGTAGTGAATAGACGCAGGTTACCAGTACTAAATGCTCCATTTAACCTAGGCGACTTAAAAATACTTAAAAATCAAAACAAACTTAACATTAAATTTCAAATCAAATCTTCAATATATCATCGCCAAACCTAAGGCCATAAATTATTCTTTTAATTAACAGGGATACCCTACCCTTCTCTTGAAGATAAAAATAGACCAGAATAGCCCAAGGGTGATTTCTGGACACCACGTGTGGTAACAAGACGTGATATGTTACATGGAGTTTATTCAGTTGTTACAAAGTTTTCGCTTATATGACAATTAGATTATTTTAAGATAAGCCCTGACTTTTCAATCGTCCTATAAGTGCGGTTTAAGATTAGCGTTACACGCGCGTATATAGCTAGTTTTTAGGGTTCCGTAGTCTACTAGGAATCCTTATAGTTTCGTCATGTCTGTCCGTCTGTCTGTCTGTCCTGGCTCGTTCTCCGCCGTTTCTGCACCGATTGCCTCGAAAATTGGTGGAGAGATCTATACTGATAATTCAAGAATTAGTTTTTAAAAGTATCGAAAAATAATTATTTTTCGCCTCCCCACCTATACAGCGAAAAGTTCATTCGAAAAAAAAAATTCGACTTACCCCGTCGTGTGGGGTATCGTTAAAAAGGTATTTTTAAATACAACAAGTTGCATTGAAACTATGTAGATCAGAACCCCCAGTTTTGAGATATATCAATACAAAGTTAAAAATAGAGCGTCCCCCCCCCCCCCTTAACTTTTGAAATACTATTAAAATAATTCTGCAAAAAAATGTGCTCTATACCTCTAAGTAAGTACTTTTAACAAAATCTATAGCAGACTCTGTATCATACATAGTTTTTTTAATACAACTCGACCGACTTATGACGTGCAGTTGCCCTTACTAAATGGTAATGTATGGAAATAACTACCTATAAACTATGACAATAAGGTCGGCCCATGTTATGGCTACGGAACCCTTTATGTGCGTGTCCGACACGCTCTTGGCCGGTTTTTTTTAGAGCGTTTTGATGGTCATACGCGCGTTCATGCTTGTGTCGCGTACAGAAAAACGTTGCTATGGATATGTCATGGTATTTCTCGGGATCTTAGTAAAAAAAACAGTAATTGCGTGGCTGCAGTGGTACTGCGCAGGGCACATTACGAGAAAAACAGACGGCCGTTGGGGCAGAATAGTGGAGACCGCGTACAAGAAGTACCAGCCATAGCAGCCCAAAAGTGGACCGGCGAATTGGTGAACGTCGTGGAAATTCTTTGGATGCGGGCGGCACAGGCCCAATCCGTCTGAAGAATATTGGGGGACGCCTATGTGCAGCTATGACGTCTATTGACTGAATTGATGACCTAATATGAAATTTTATACCAAACCACTTAAATCCCAAACTTTTCTCTAGCCAACAATTAATTTAGTTCCATCGATTGCCATCTTAATCCGGTTGACAGTGGACTGTATACCCACGGTTGCGTAGTCTGTGTTATAAATAGTATATGTTGGGGTGGGTCGGCGTGACACTCAAATTAAAGACGGTGGGCTTAACTTTTTATAGCTTTAAAATTAGTTGGACGTTGCTTTGGAATTATTTGCGTATAGGGTTTTTAATGCGATAGTAAACACTTTTATTATGGTATCTTTTTATGGTATTTTATACTATCTTCAGAAACATCTCAGCCACTGCATTAACTTCTTCATCTGTGTCTTCAACATCTGTGGGAACGAAATCAAGAGTAATATTTAAAGCCGTTTATGCAAGGCTAGTCGTAATGAGGATGGATGCCCGCGTGAATCAACTCTCGCCTACAGTGAGCCCACTGCCTAATCAGGATTACGCCAGACGCGAGTTACGCAGAATTAAGCTTAAACAATAAAAAAACTGGCGATTTTTTTGTTAGATACTGACGTCCACCTACCTAGGGTATGGAGGCATATATCTATACTATTTATAAAGAGATAACTTCTAAAGACAACGACAAGGTTTATAGGTAAACCGAACACACGAAACGCTTGCGCGATGTGCTCAACGCTTGGGCCACTAGTATCGATATAATCTTTGGATGGGTCTTTCTCATCGAGATACAGGATGTAGGTATTTGTGAACATTTGTATTTTACATCCCTTTAGCCACTTCTCATACCAATCTTTCTAGACTTTTAATATAGCTTAAGATAAAGTTTAATAAATGTTTAACTTTCTGGCCACTTATTAAAAATAAATACGACAAATAAATAGAAATATTTTATTTTGGACATCACAACACGATACCAACATTCTGTTACATATATTTAAACTCAGATTCATAATCATGTAAAGTAAACTGACAGATAAAAATGACAAGTTTCTATGCATTTTGACATTTTGCATGTGTCAAATTGAGTGATAATGTATGGGGATGACACAATGACATCTGTCAGTTTACTTTACATGATTATGAATCAGAGTTTAAATATATGTAACAGAATGCTGGTATCGTGTTGTGATGTCCAAAATAATAAATATTCCTATTATATACATTAAGCACTATAAAAAATGCATTAAAAATATATATTTACATTACGAGGAAAACAGACGGCCGTTGGGCAGAATAGTGGAGACCGCGTACAAGAAGTACCAGCCATAGCAGCCCAAAAGTGGACCGGCGAATTGGTGAACGTCGTGGAAATTCTTTGGATGCGGGCGGCACAGGCCCAATCCGTCTGAAGAATATTGGGGGACGCCTATGTGCAGCTATGACGTCTATTGACTGAATTGATGACCTAATATGAAATTTTATACCAAACCATTTAAATCCCAAACTTTTCTCTAGTCAACAGTTAATTTAGTTCCATCGATTGCCATCTTAATCCGGTTGACAGTGGACTGTATACCCACGGTTGCGTAGTCTGTGTTATAAATAGTATATGTTGGGGTGGGTCGGCGTGACACTCAAATTAAAGACGGTGAGCTTAACTTTTTATAGCTTTAAAATTAGTTGGACGTTGCTTTGGAATTATTTGCGTATAGGGTTTTTAATGCGATAGTAAACACTGGTATTTATTATGGTATCTTTTTATGGTATTTGGTAGTCACTTTTGCTGCTTTTTAACCGACTTCAAAAAAGGAGGAGGTTCTCAATTCTTCTGTAAGTATAATTTTTTATTTGGTCAGAAACATCTTGGCCCCTGCATAAAGGTCTTGCTGCTTTTTTAGGTATTTGTTCAGAAACATCTTAGCCACTGCATTAAGGTCTTCAACATCTGTGGGAACGAAATCAAGAGTAATATTTAAAGCCGTTTATGCAAGGCTAGTCGTAATGAGGATGGATGCCCGCGTGAATCAACTCTCGCCTACAGTGAGCCCACTGCCTAATCAGGATTACGCCAAACGCGAGTTACGCAGAATTAAGCTTACAATAAAAAAACTGGCGAGCTTTTTTTTGTTACATAGGTACTAGCGCCCACCAATCTAGGGTATGGGCTATATAATCTTTTGATGGGTCATCCTCATCGAGATAATTATAATTAACGTGGCTCAGATCCATATTCTTTCGAAATTTTTCGAAAATGTACAAAGTCTATTTAAATCTAAACATAAATAAAAGAGGCCTAGGTATGTAAGTATCGTATAGTGAGTTTTAAGATTCTGTCTGATATCGGTATCCTAAAATTACATAAAAACTAGGTTGTTGTTTATTTAATTTACCTCTTTGTTAATAGTTAAGATGATGGATTAACTTTAATTGACCTAAATCTTAACCTAACCGACAGCTATTGCATCAGCGAATCTCCATAGCATTACGATGAGTGCACCGTTTCCCAACAATGAAGAAAGGCTATTCTCAAATACCACTGAGCTACACCTCGGGTTCATTCAGAAATTCTGAGACGATGTTGATTGCGAGGAGCCCACATAAACTTTAGCTCAACCAGCTGGCTACGTAGTATAGGTTATGAACAGTGTCTCATGTATGTATGAAACCGAAAATTAATGCCTTCAAATATAAGTACTATACTATATCTTCCACATCGCACACTTTTTTATGTATACGTGTATATTTATATATCGCACCTACCTATACTCACTCGCAACCAGGTCCCACCAGAATACCAGCGCTGCTGCGGCGCCGCAGATAGCGCCGTAGCAGCAAATGCTGAGGTCGGGACCTGATTGACCACACATACTCACACCTTCTGTCTTGTGTTATCTGTACGTGTTATTATTATATTTTCGTGTTGTAACCTACTGTAAAATTGCTTTCCGTTCTGTTTTGTCATGTTGTTTTCTGTGCTGTGTTGTGATGGCCAATAAATTTATTTTTTTTTCTTTCAAAAAAAGTAGACGAAGATTGTATATCTTGGTCACGTGCTAAGACAAGATAGGTACAGTCTACTACAACTTATAATGATGGGCAAATTTCGTGGGAAGACGTGGTTAGGGAATTTACGGGAGTAGACCAGAATCACCAGCTTGGAACAATTATTATTACTCTCCAATCTTACGAAAGATATAGAGAAGTTCAAAAAACTGGCAGCCAACCTTCAAAATTGAAGAGGCACGCAAAACAAGAAGAAGATGAAGAATGTATGTATACTGAATAAATAATAATAAATTAATGCATACAACATATCAAACATTGACCTGATTCCGTAATAAGTAGCTTAAAATGTCATACTTAAAAATTAAAAGGAGTATCTGGTAAGTTTCTTGCCGTATCTTTCGTGGTGCACGCGTGCGAGAAAGTAGTAGTTACTGTTGTAGTATAAATATACTGTGATATGATGATTATGATGCGGCTAAAATGTTTAAGTTAGATTAGCCTCCAGGCATGCATTCAAGTAATCCATTATCTATTTGGATGATTATTCAATTTGCTATCTACAATCTTTAAATGTTGTAAATCTATAAACGTGTAAACATATAAAAACTTTATGCCTAGATTTTTCTTGTTTATAATTTAGGTACGTTTAAGTAACTATTTATCTTCTTAGGTTATCTAACAGCAAAACCCATTACAAAATATAAAAGATAAACACGATACATATTCCAAGACACAGAATACCATCCCAATAATTTTTTTATGATATCAATCTTTAGATTGGCATCGTGACGTATTTTCTACAATATTAAACTTATTTTTTAGGTATAATAAAATGTTTAACTTTCTGGCCACTTATTAAAAATAAATACGACAAATAAATAGAAAAAATAAATGTTTAGGAACAAATAAGTAACACAGCCAACATGAAAAAAATATTATTATTCTTAGGGGTGGGCTACACTAATGTTATCATAAAAATGCTTCCAATATCTATGACAATGTTTGCAATATACAACTCGTACCAGTATTTTAGTGCTTCGAAGGACCAGGTACTTTAGCAACACAATGCCAGCATTTCGGCACAAATCAGATGCATATTACTTATTCGCCGACAGGCAGGATTTCTATTAGCACGTCAGGCCATTAACAAACAGTTTCGCAATGATGAGTCAGCCGTGTGAATATCGATCGCGTGGGCGGCGGATGCGTCGGGCAGCCATAGGTCACGTTTCGACATCAGATTGGTGCACTATGGGTTAGACGGCTAATTTGAATGAATGAAAATTAATATAATAATTATAATTCATCTATAGATAATGCTAGAGATGGAAGCAGCGAGGACATACCCGGTATTAGGCGTTGTCGCTGTTTGAGGTTTTTAAACAAATACTTACTACGCTGGCTCAGCGATCTAAAGTGGGACTTGGCCTTCGACGTACATTAAAGTATGTATAAGTCATAATAATACTGTCCTACTGCAAGGGAAAGGCCTCTCCATCAGAGAATATGATGGGATTTGGTCACCACGCCTGACGTAGTTACGTTGAGATGTAGCACTGATATATCGAGAGATTTCCTTGAAACACCAACCAAATTCTGCGCAATTACTCCACTTACACTTTTGAAATGCCGCTGCAAGGTGATTAAAATTTTTACTTCTTGGGGGTTGGCTAGCACCCTTTGTGGTAAGCCGACGCATTCAGCTGTAGACTAATTATATTGGTGTATTAATCACTTATTTTGAACAAAATAACTTGCATGACCCAACCAATTTCAAGTAAAACCAAAACTTTCAAAGACTCTAAACACCCTCAATTAATTAGCGTAATAGCGCAGCTACTCTCTGAGCGTTTTATTTCTTTGTTTTTTTTTTCTCAAAAACATAAAGGGTCCGATTTTGTAAACGCTTAGTAGATAAGGGGTCCGATTCTGTATCCGAGAGTTGAGCGCGTGCCGCCACTGCACGAGAAGCGATAACATCAGTGTGTGCTACCCTTTACCTTTTCATATTATTTTTTATGTTGGCTGTACGGTGTGTTCTAAATTTAAATTTTTAAGGAGCGTTAAATGAGTTTGTGAAGTAATTCAATACAATTTTTGGGGTTTCTCAAATAGGATTCGAAAATAATCAAATTAAAAAAATACAGTAACCATTCTTGGGAATTTTCCCTCCCCAACCAACAAACTGTCCAACAACTTACAAAATATTTTTCTTAATCACGGACTCCTCATAAAGAACAAACCGTTTAACAATAAAATTTCTTATTTGTTATGCTTCCCAATCTATTTAACCATTAACCTATCACCGCAAAAGCAATAAAATTAATAGAAACTTTCCCCCAAGCAAATGCTAATTGTACAAAGCAAAGTTAACTAACTATCAAAAGAGGTTGTGCATGCTACCTCCGTCAAACGACTTTATTCGAGCCAATAAACGCAGCCATTTGCATTTTTGAGTTATATTTTTTTAATCTAATCACGAAATCGGCCTCGCGCTTGGCACTGGCAGGCACCAGGTATTGACCGCATACACCCTACTCTCATAGGTCACTACGATTCCTTTTTTAAATTTCGAATTTCTTCCCTCTTGGACAATGTTAGGCTGTAGGTAAAACAATGGCCCCAGTGTCGTTTGAATGAAAAGAAAGAAATAGGTAAGGAAGATTTATCAAATCTCTATTCCACTTGACATTTGCGAAGTTATTCTCATAGAAGAGGCAAGAGCCTGATTAAAGAAATGTAGTGGTTTGCTGTTTTTTATGTAATAGGTGGCAGACTGGCAGACGGATTACCTGATGGTAAGCGCACCCCCACAAAACCAATAGAGTCATAAGTGCGCTGCAAACCTTTACCCTTCAATTAGGCCTCCAGTACCTTCACTCACTCAACGAAACAGCACAGGCGCTGATGTATTGAGGCGTAAAGAGTTTAAGGTTAGCTTATGAAAGTTAACTCTCATCGAAGTTACATAAAAATAATCGTACCACGTGCTGTTTTGAACAAAATAAACAGAAATCAATAAGATATTACTTAGTAGACAGCTAAAGTAAATTCCCTCGCCTAACTTACCTTGTCTTAAGAAGAATAAAAATAGACGGCCTTGAGGGACAAGTCCTTCGCCAATACATTGTATCCAAGGAGTTTAGTTCAAATGTTTTATTTATTGTTTATTATAATTAAGCATCGGCCTGTACGCGGCACTGGCAGGCACGAGCTATTGACCGCACACACCCCCTACGAACGGGTCACTCCGTTTTGAATTTAGAACTTTTTTGAATTTCGAATGTCCATTGTTATTTTGATGTTTTGTTTGGTCACTCGGTTCGTATTACTTGTGGTTTGTTTTTTAATGTTTTCAATCTTGACCTGTAATTAAATTATGCCGTACAATTTGGAATTGTTTGATTTAGCTTGTTGATTTTATAGAAATATGGCGGCGGCAATCGCTTACCATCAGTTGATCTGTCTGCTTGTTTGCCACCTATTACATAAAAATAAATATAAACAACGACACACAGCAGACACAGCTACTAAGTTATTTTTCCTATGTGGTTATTATCTTTTATTGACTGCCTCATTGGCGCAGTTGGTAGTGGGTCGCAACAACGTGACGGTCCTGGATTCTGTTCCCGGATCGGGCCAAAAATGTGTACCTGAGTTTTTCTGTTCAGAAATTCTCAGTGTCAGCGCGGTTCGATTCCCGCACCAACACAAATGTTTGTTGTTGAAGCAGATATTTGTGTTGGGTCTGGGTGTTTGTGGTTCCTTCGTTGTTTCTGGTTTCCATAGTACAAGGGAAAACCTTAGTTTGGGACCAGGACAATGTATGTGATGTTGTCTCAATTTATTAATTTATTTATTTCTAATCATTATATTTTAAGTAACAATTTGCTAGCGTAGCTATAATGTAATCGCCTCAGGAGGGTGGACCCCAAGATGCGTCAGGTGTAAGGCACGGCCCGGCACCACATATCGACTGGCTGACCTTGGGCTAAGCTGGGGTGGCGTTCGATCCAACACTTTAGCGCTAGGGCGATCCGGTCAAACGGCAGCCTGGCAACTTAGAAACCAGAGGAAATAGAGTGTTACTTTTTATGCAAAAAAAGTTTAATAATAATGTATAATAGATTGACAAGCATCGTAACCGTTGGAGCCATAAAGTCCTTGAGTGGAGACCGCGACTCGGTAAACGTAGTGTTGGACGCCCTGCTACAAGATGGGATGACGACATTCGAAGGCTGGCTGGAGTGAGCTGGATGAGAGTGGCCGAAAATCGGGAGCGGTGGCGTGCATTGGGGGAGACCTATGTCCAGCAGTGGACGAGCGTGGGTTGCTGATGATGATGATGATGAAGCATCGTAACCCAATGATAACCTGTTGGACGCTGACAACGGGGTAGACCTAAAATGCGATGGAGTGACGATCTTAACAGCTTTGCAATCGATTGGCCACATATGGCGGTGGATAGGATCGATGGAAGGACTCGGGGGAGGCCTTTGCTCAGCAGTTGGGTAATATAGGCTAAATTTAAAATAATAATAATATTCACACAACATCTCATACATTGATTTGACTACGTACTAACAGACATCAGACTACAGAGGAAACACAAATATAAATACTTCAATACCTACAAATACTACACGCAGACACTGAACAAATACAAGTATTCTTCACACGAATGTTTGTCCAGGGTGGGGATCAAACCTACGACCTATGGCGTATGAGGCAGAGTCACTACCAAATGCGCCATCCGCATATATTACGACTTATCAGTCCGGTCAGTTATATCATAGGCTATGACTGACCGGATGGCGTATTTGGTATCTTTGGCGATGGCTCTATGACTTAATTTATTTTATTAATGATCTTAAACCCAAGAACACCTGCAACACTAGGAGTATCACAAGTGCGCCGCTTACCTTTGAACCCCTCTTCCCCTGAATTGGGCCTCCGGTATCCACACACTCACGCAGCAAAACACAGCGCATGAACTGTTTCACGCCGGTTTTCTGTGAGGACGTGGTATTACTCCGTTCGAGCCGATGACGAAGCGTAGCTCTTCCACTGTCCTAGCCACTGGTATTGAAAAAAATGGCTGCCTTGCTTAACCCGCAAGCGGGTTTAAATCCGCACGACAAGAAAATCGCTCTTGCCCTGGAACAAGGTTGTCAACTGGCAGCATGAAGAAAGACGTAACATGTCCGCATTGTTGCCGTAATTATGTCGCCCGTATGTCATTCTACGCGAACAAATAGGGCCACGGAAACTACGGACTAGTGACAATGGCTACAGAAAACTATATTATAATGTCAGTGTCAATGTGTCACTTATTTACTTCTGCTTAGTAAATATATACGAAAACTTTTAAAAGCTATTTTATTCCACGTTAAAGACCATTAAACATCTATTTTCGTACGTAAATATTACAAGGCCGGCAACGCATTCGCACTCCTTCTGGTGTAACTGATGTCCATGGGGCGGTGGGTATACCATCAGTAGCACTACCATGAGTTAGAAATACTATCCTCGCTATCGAAAACTATCGCTTTGTCTCTTTCATTGTGATCATTTGAAAGAGAACAGAGCATAGCTTACGTTTATGTCCAGTTTCGATGTCAACTCATGGTAGCGCTACAGGTGGACCCGCTTCATAGCTGAATGCGCGCAAATGTTAAACACAGTGCGTTATTTAGGTACTAAACGGCCGCACTCAGAGATGTTAATTATAAATAAATAAAATAAATAAATAAATTGAGATAACATCACATACATTGTCCTGGTCCCAAACTAGGTAATTAAACCTTAATTTGTCACATAAAGTAAAATAATTATTGACCCTTACCTTAAATAGACTGTACAGAACTACAGGACTATCCATAAGTACATTGTATGTACTTACTGCTTGACGTTTCGGCTACGTTGCAGCAGCCGTGGTCACAAGCGAACCAAAATTCCCGTTTTAATAATTTATAGTTATAATGCAACGCGAAAATCTAAAAAACTAATTATCACAAATAGGTATATGTTTCATTAACAATCCAACCCGCGACCCTTGCGTCTCAACCGGCGCTCAAACCACTGCGCTAAACGAGTCGGGATTAAGGTTAAATAAGTCTTTGCCAACACGCTGTTTTCTTTCATCTACCTAAAGGTTGTCTGGAAGAAATCGCTACAAGCGATAAGACCGCCTTATTGTACTGTCTATAGCTGTTGTGTCACTCATGTATTATATTTCTGTGCAATAAAGAATATCTATCTATCTAAGTCTCTGAGTGCGGCACTAAAAGTTCGCAGTATCAGCAGTTACCCCCTCAGCCTGTGTTCTATAGGTACCGACGTTGATGGGTCCACAAAAGAATTATTTAGCCTTCACGTGCGGATATCAACTTTCTTCGGGAAATTGCTTCGCATTTTATTAATATGGCCGCTAGTGGCTTTGTTGTCGCTTAAATGGTTTATGAGAAGGTTAATTTTGCTGAAGACTCCGTTGGGGTAAAGGCGAGATTTTTTTGTACCTACTAGGCGACAAACAAGCAAGCGGGTCACCGCCGGTGAACATCTAAAAGAGCAAAAAAAAAATTAGGCATTGATATAGGCATAACACCTCAGGCCGACTGCATTTCACCAGGGAGATGAAAAGGGGATAATAATCCCCTCGACTTTACAAAACACTAGCTTTTGCCAGCGGCTTCGCTCACGTCCCCCACTTCCCTAAAATGAGGAGTTAGAAAGAGGCAAAAAGTAGCGTAGGTATGTTACTTTTTATCCCATTCAACTATCTCCACTTAAAAAATCACGCCAATTCGTCGCTCCGTTTTGCCGTGAAAGAAAGACCAACAGACAGACAGACACACTTTCCCATTTATAATATTAGTATGGATTGATCTATCTTAGTATGAATACATAAAAGTGAGTGAATAAAATTACAATAGCATTTACGCTTCCTCTATTATGCACAATAAAATTACATACGAAAGCTTGACAAAAAACATAGCACGAGTAATGTCAGCCACTCCGAGTCCTGACCTCGCACCTCCTGGTCAAGTTCGATCCTAATTCATTCCTGATGACTCCGAGATCAAGGTCAACTCCACAATTAACATACAAACAGGCGCGCATAATGAGTTAGCTAGTGCTGTCCCTTGATAAACTATCGATATTTGAACTTATAGTGACAAAAAAACCGAATTAAAAAAATCTTGACAGCTTATCTCTTGGTAATTTTCGATCCTGATCTCCGAGATCAAGGTCAAACTCCACATTTAACATACAAACAGGCGCGCATAATGAGTTAGCTAGTGCTGTCCCTCGATAAACTATCGATATTTCAATTTCTAGTGACAATACTGATTAAAGAAAATTTTGACGTTAGGCCTCTTGGTCAAGTTTGATCCTAATTCATTCCTGATGACTCCGAGATCAAGTCAAACTCCACAATTAACATACAAACAGGCGCGCATAATGAGTTAGCTAGTGCTGTCCCTCGATAAACTATCGATATTTCAATGTGAGAAGACACTCGCTCAAGATCAGTAAAAAGTTAAAAAGTGCACTACCACTACGTTTTGTATGAAAAAGTGAAAAGTTGTATAATCTGTAATTTGAAAAAAATCAAACTATTGTTATGCTTAGGTAGGTAACTTGGTTGTAGATCTTAGTCTTAACTTTGACGTTCAATCGTAATTAAATTCGAATATCTAAAAAATATGGAGGTCATGCTTACTGTGAACAATTGCACCGAGATTTTCTGAATATATGGTAAACCATATACGGAAAAGAGCTCATGCGGGTCACATTATTTTAGTATTTTTTAACTTGTAATGTAAGTAAAATAGTTGTCTTAGATCTTTGCACAAAACTACATAATTATTCCACATAGTTAATATTTAATTTAGTACCTACTTATTATAACGGATTTTTGTCGAATAAGACGGATATCGATAAACGGAACATCGACAGCCCGCCACCTCTCGAGTTGACCACGCTGCCAATAGGGGTCACATATGACTGCTTTTTGTCTCATCTTGATGGTTTCTCGGAAAACTGCAACTCTTAAGCCAAAGGAGTAAGGTTGGAAATGATAATTGGTTAGCGTATGAGGTATCGAAGTAAAGAACAATGGTGACACTTTTTCAAAGTCTAAGACGGTCGTTTGAAGGATAGAAGTTGGATACTCTCAAGTTTTTGGAATTTGTGTTTACGGTGAGCGTTGAAATACATACTCTCTAGAACAGTAGTTTTTCACCGGTGGTCCGCGACCATTGGTTCCTGGAGGCAACCAAAAGAATGTAAAACTCTTATAAATTATTGAGTATAGGACTGAGTATAAACTATAAGTATTTTTAATATTTGCACGCCTGCTCGCAGGCAGAATACAAATAAGTACTAGATACTCATAATTAGGACCTTTCTGTATCACACGTATTTTAGCAAGTAAATGTTTGTTTGTAAAAAAATCTGACTAGATTGTATTCGTATGCGTGCGTGCAAAATTATGGTTTGAATTTTATTGAATCTGACTATTCCATGTAGGTGTATGTAGTTGCACAAGTATTAAAATAATAATTAAATACCTTAAAAGCAACTAGGATACATCAATTTAAAAAAAAATCCTTTAGATTTTTTTTTAATTCTTCATAGATAACATCAGTTCCCAGCTGTCTTAAACGCCTTTACGATTTAAAGTCTCGAATACGCGAATCGGATCCGTGTGTTATCGCGCGCTCGATCGGCGAATATCGAGTGACACGCATTGTCATACAAAATACTTAGTGACGGAGGCGATGCTCGAAATAAAGTGACAATTATGCGCCAATTCCGTCCTCTAGGGCTGCCACTTTACATCGGGTAATACTTACCAAGTTGCAGGAATTTCTATTTATATCTTCGTTGGTTATACCGACACATTACCAGCAGGTATAACCAGTGATAATCACTTATATAACTGTACCTACACAACTTTGCTTTATACACCGAAAATCAAAATTTTCCGTCGTTTTGTCTATATTGTCTTCAAATTTGAAATACTACTACTAATATTATTTAAATTTCAAATGTAGGAAAAATAAAACTTTACAGATATACACCTAGTGTGTGTTTTGTTATCAAGCTCTTGATATTTAATACGTTATTTTGATCTAACGTTTTAAGTGACTGACTAACTAGCTAGCTAGCTGGTTAGGCGATTAATAGTACACTTATTTAAATTAAAAATAAAAAAAATGTTACAATGCATTTTACTTAATTTAGATTTAGAATACACGATATTTTGCTTCAAAAGCATTTTTTTTTGTTTATCTACTATAACGATGATAAAAACAGTCAGCGTCAAACATACGGTGTAGCTTAAATTTACAAGTAGCAAGATGTAAATAAAACAAATTATTCCATTTAAACCCAAATGAACAAGTATGTAATTACTGTCAAATATGTAACAAAAATAAAAATGTAATATCGATTTATACTGATGTAATATGTACCTGCTTAGTAAAAGTGTCAGCCCTACCACCCGTCAGTCCGATCGCCCAATAGCATTATTAGCGTCAAGAGATGCATTGTGTAAATCCGTCGTCTAAAGTAAATATTGTGACAATGCGCCATTCCATTCACTGGCAAAGACCATTCGAATCATGAATGGCCCGTAATGGCCCACTGAGAAAACAAACGAAAAAATAAGGCAATGAAAATAACACTGGCAGCTATTAGCTGCCGAAAAAAAACGTTAGATTTTGAATTCCGAATGTTGTGCAAAGAGTACTTTTATTTAAGGACGTGACAGTTTTGTAGCTGTAGACTCTTTACGAGTGATTGTTGTATGTAATGCAACTTTTTTTAAATCTTACATTAGGATCCTTAAGGATCGAATGTTTTTGACCGTGTTGCAATATTTCGTCGAGTGAGTGAGGGTACTGGAGCCCCAAATAGGGGTAAGGGAAGTAAAAGTTGGTAGCACAGTTATGACCCCTGCTGGTGTTGCCTTGCAGGTGTCTACGGGCGGCAGCAATCACTTACAATCGTTTGCTCGTCTTCCTTGTAAAGTTTTGCTAACTACAAGTTCTCTTAGTATGCAGTTTTTGTTTCATAAATAACAATTTATATTATAATCTATTTATCTATTCCCGACGATTATTGACGACCCGTTTAGCGCAATGGTTTGAGCGCCGGTTGAGACGTAAGGGTTGCGGGTTCGATTCCCGCAGCATCACAAATGTTCGTTGATGAAACAGATATTTGTGTTGGGTCTGGGTGTTTGTGGTTCCTTCGTTGTTTCTGGTTTCCATAGTACAAGGAAAAACCTTAGTTTGGGACCAGGACAATGTATGTGATGTTGTCTCAATTTATTTATTTATTCCTATTTTATCTAATTTGCCTTGCAGTTACACCCGTGTGGTGATAGAAAGAGACAATGTCACTGTTCATCTCCTGCAAATATCTTTACTTAAAAAAATGTCGCTCGTTTTTCCGTGAAAGGTGGACAAACAAACAGACACGTACCTACCTACCTATCAGCCTTTTAAGTCAAGTAAAGTGTCTCGGCTATTAACGCGTCAAAAAAAAAAGAAATTATTTTTAAGATTCGTAAATGCTATGGCATTAAATAATTCAAAACTCTTAGCAGGATATAAAAGCGCATATCATCAAGGACACAAAGGAAAGTTATGACACCGCGCGAGAGAAATTACTTGATCGGCTGCCAAACGACACGAATACTTTTAACGGAAAGTTTACTGACCACATTCAAAACAAACGTCTGCCCAATAAGTTATAATAATTCACACAACATCTCATACATTGACCTGACTCCGTACTTACCGAGTATCTTAAGGATTTGTGCTACAGATATCAGACAACAGAGGAAACACAAATATAATACATAAATACATTTTACTCCTAGACACTGAACCAACATAAGTGTTTATCACACGAATGTTTGTCCATTTTCAACATATCGATTACAAATCACAAAATTCCTAAATTCACTTTACCCAAATCAGTTCACAGTTATCAAAACTATTGTCTCAAACGAGATTTGGAGTTAAGACAGAAACCATTCACTGCAATGCGAAACAATACATCAAATGCATCACTAGAAAGCGCAGCACTATTACGGCAAGGCTCTCATTAAACGATGACGAAGATAATCCCGAACTGTCGAAACACGGTGATTCCATATTCAAATAAAAGTAAAACAATGGGCACGCGGCCCGAATCGCAAATGGTGGTGTGGGCCGACGGCCATGTGGGCTGGAGGTCGCCCGTACGTTCTAAATTTAAATTTGAACTTCGGGCATAGAATCCCTAAATGCACAAATGTTCTATATTTGAATTTTGAATAGGAATTTGACATCGGCATCTGTGCTGACGTCTGGCTAGGACCATTATCTTTTTGTTCTAATTTTAAATATTTTAAAATTCCTGTTCAGTTGTCTTGTCAGCAAACCTTGCAATAATACTGGCCGTCGTAACCCAAACAATATTGCCATTAAGGTATTATAACTTTTATTAAAACATTGTATGTACTAAAAGGAAGAAAATATTAAGTATTTAGTGGCTACGTAACAGGTGTTAAAAGTTAAAAAATCATTTGTTCCATACCACAAGACGTCTTTATTCGCAAATCATTATGATGACCAGTGTGTTATTTGCCGCAATAAAACATCCAAATAAACACATTCGGTAATAAAAAGCTGTGTCAAACAATGACGTCTCATTTTCGTGATTTCCATTCTATATCGGCCAAATGTTACCTTACTGCGGTGCGGTTTGAATAAAAAGCTATGGAGATTCTTCCTCTTATTTTTTTTTCAGAATTTAAGTTATTGCCAAGATACATGGTTAGTTAGATAGATAGTTCGTTTATTACACTTACGTACACACTCGTATTGTATTCGTAGTATTTAATATTTTAGTCATTACTTATTTAAAAAAGTTTATTAACGTGTAGACAAAAGTAATCTACTACGTTTTAGTTCCTACTTACGACAGCGCTGTTGGGATAATATTTCTTTAAACGCTTTCAGTATGAAATTATACAGGGTGGAAAAAAAGCAAACCCTGGAGGGAATCTACATTAAATGCATAAGTTGGCACTCGTTTTTGAATTTTGCTTGTAATTCCCGGGAATCGAACCGGGAAAAAATCTAAAATTAAGATTGGTCATAATGGTCATTATTCCGCCAATCGATCCAGTCATTATTAAAAAAATATATGTTTAGCACTGAATTAATCAAATGGTGGAATAAAATGACTAATTTAAATTTTTCGTTATTTTTCGCAGCAGTGCATACGCGGCTCCATTCCTTATCAGTTGGACACAGGCAAATTACCCTCGGACCGCGCGGTATGTTCTGCATTGTCAATAAAGTGATTACCGATACGGGTAGGCGAGAGCCGCCTTTGTTTGCCGGTACTTCATACGTTCTTACTTTGTATTTTATTATGTAGATGTCCCTTCAATACGGGTCATCACCTGCCAAGATCTTGGTTTGGTAGGTTCATCATTGCAATTCTTTGCTAGGCCCCTAAGAAATGGTCTTGCTGCTTGATTTTATAATCAGAGCTTTGTGAGATTGTCTAGCTGAAGATACCATATGTACATATATAGGCTGTACCATAGGTATATAGCTGGCGGCATGAAAGAATAACGATGACCGTTATTTTGCGCACTTGTAAAAAAGAAGACTTTCTACTAAAATTGGTTTCTGCGCACTCTAGGTCATCGCTATTGTTCCATGCCGCAAACTATACCTTAATTTTTAGTGAACATAATCAATTGAAGGATTTATTTCAAAGATATAAAACTGCATTTTTTTTTCATGTTATAGGTTGCAGACGAATAGATGGATCACCTGATGGTAAGCGATTTGCCGCCTCCCAATAGACACCTGCAACACCAGTAGTCACCAATGCGCCCTTTAACCCCCTCTCCCCCCATTTGGGCCTCCGGTACACCCTCACTCACTCGACAAAACTGCACAGGCGCTCTTTTACGACGGTCTTCTGCGAGGCCGTAGTAGGTATCACTCCGGCCGGCTAATTAATGCCGAAGCGCGGCTCTCCCACGCTACAAATTGCACTATGGAAAGTTTACTTCTTGAAGGGCCCAGTTTTATTTTTTTAATGACATCATTAATTGCGGTGACAAAGTAATACTTTGTTTCTTTGAACGGCTACTATGAAGCAATTGACCATATGTCCGAGGTCTGCGACCACAATACTTTCTTTGTTGGCCCTTCGAGTGAGTAGTAAGGTTTGCGGTTGAGTGTCCCTTGATTAAGTGTTTAGAATCGGCTGGCATCTGTTGGTTTTTAGTTTTGAGTGGAATATCATTGAGGAAAAAAATTGGCTAATTATTATTTATATATTGCATTAAAAAATTGATATAAAATCCTCCAATCGGGATTCGGCGGTTAAAGGGATGTAAATGTTCACATAATATACGTCCTGAATAATATTTATTTGACCCTAGGAAACCAAAAAAAGTATTAAAGAATGTTCAGTGTGTTTAAAATCTTACACACACAGCAGTTTTGTCTATAAATGAAAATACATTTCAAACTAATGCAATTAACTAGTTATTTTTAAAAGTCGATGTTTTCATTTTCATTGCAACGTTTGGAACGTGGGCAATGGATGAATGGATGTATGTACCGTCGAAAGGAAAATACTATTACCTATATATCTTGTGGTATTAAAAATAAAGTCATTTTTTTATTGGATGGATTAAGGTCTACCTAGACTTATACATTCTTATTTATTTTCTCAGCAGAAACAACATTTAAAATAATACTAAGTAATATCGTACCACCACAACGGAACGGATTTGTGAAGGGCATAAGTTTAAGTATGCTATATTAAGTAAAGGTATGTTAGTTATTACCTGTGGTACAGGTACAGTTCATCAGGAGCACTGTATGGTGTCATTACTGAATTTGGTGTCTAGATGTAAATGATAAAAAATAAATAAAAAAAAAGCAGGACAGTTAAAAAATTACGGGGTATTTATCTTTCATTACTAATGAAACGCCCCGTTGGTCTGTCTAATGGTTTAAGTACCGGGCCGAGATCTCGGCGTCCCGGGTTTGATTCCGGAGTCGAGCAAAAAGGATGTTTCGAATTTTGCGAACATAGCTCGGGTTTGTTGATCACAATTTTGCCTAATTGTCTACATTAGGTAAGCGTCGTGATTAAGTCTTATCCCATCATAGAAGCGATGACTTGATTTCTATGATGGAGGCCTTTGCCCTGTAGTGGGACACTATATAGGCTGATACTTTACTTTTACCAATGAAAGAAATACTGTACCGTCTGCCGCGAGTCTTAGCTTTATTAGTACAGTAAGATATTTAGAATAACTCCGTAAATAGCTCAGCACTCGACTGTACCCATTCAAGAAGCAGTAGTATCGTATCCTACGCACGGCACTGCACAGTGGGCAGCGCAGGCGCAGACGGGCACCTCTCATTAATTACCCGTTTACCGCTCATTACAGACAGACACAACCAATTATGCATTTCACAATGCTTAATGGATTGCTCGTGATTCATTTCGATTTTTGTTGTTGACTGTACCACAGTATACCTTAGATGATTAGTAAAGAATTAATACTGAGATGCGTTTGATATGAATTTTAGAATCGGATTTTCATTCGATATGATAATGTAGTAAAGTCATCTTTAAAAACGTTCTAAAAATATTTTCCCAAAACTAGTCCTTTAGTGTTATAAACGCCAAATTGTGGAAAATTAAAGATTTTTTTATCGGTTGTGTAAATTTTTGACAACGTTCACAAACAAAAACTTAATTAAATATGAGGCCAACCAACATAATTAACGAGCCTGCAAAAAAGCAGAACTACAAATGTCAGATCAGAACTTAGTAGTTACTTATTAATTTTAAAGACCTATCAAATAGTTGTATCTATATTTCTTCTCATTTTGTTATTTTTGAAGTATTTAATGGAAAAAAGTATGTATTATGAAAGATAAATAATATAATAAATCAATAGGTAAATAACCTAGCAATGATTAGGTACTTACTGATGATATTATTGATATAATTGTGATACTGATGATGATCATGATGAGTAGATACTCAATATTAATGCGCAATTTATAGAAAATATTTTTTACTGCAATAAATCTGACTGTGACTCTACTGCGCAACTTTTTTTTAGTTTCTAAAGTATATGACAAGATGAGACGTTACTGATTTTTGCGTAACGATTAAGTAATAAATAGTCCTCGGGTTTGAATTTTTTTAACTTGTTGGGCGTGAACTGTACAGTAGGTTTATAGTGGTATCACACAAACAACAAACAAAGCTGATGTTGGCAAATTAAGAAAAATAAATATTTTTATAGAAAAATATTTGAGAGATAGTAAAATAAGTGAACGTTATTAATTTTCTATTCTGTACTTATTATGGAACTGCATGTATCACTTTAGTGCATTTTGCAATGATTATACCCCCTTAAAAACGTGAAAGATAGTCTTTGTTTAACACTAATGCTGAAAATTTTATAAATATGAGTATGTAAATGTTTGTATGTCAAGCTGTAAGCATTCCTAATGAATAAATAAATAAATGACTAACTTTAGAAACAGTTTTGTAGTATGAGGGATATTGTCAATAGCGTCCGCGTCAGTTTGAAACATAATTAATTATACTTAACTAGATTCAAAATAATTATAATAGTGTAAACTTCATTTTAATATCTATCAAAAACGCATAACTAAGTAACTCGAATAATTTAATATCTATTCATGACTCAAGGCTGTTCAACTAACAACCTAACTCAAAGTGTGACTGACTGGTCATTGTTGAATAACCCTCATTTACATATTCAACAAATTTATTCCGATTATAACACGACAGCAACAAAATCAATTCAGTATGATGCGTCCATTAGAATGGTAACAAAAACCGCGTCCGGAAACATGGTGAAACATGTTTGATATAAACATGAATGAAGTGTGTATGAATGATGACCCATTGAATGTCTTGGCTGGGTAGGGCTGGCACTCAATAATTTTATTTGTAAGCAAACAACTAATGCTGGCATTACCTCGGCCAACGCATTGGGTTGGCCTTTTAAAGGGGTAACGCCGCTATCGCGCCAGCATCTTGGGCACGCTAAGTTGCGGGGCAGACCACTCTTCTTTGTGAATATTTTCATCTCATCTTCAATTTTTGTACTCGTAGATATATAATGTTTATTTATTAGCTAGGTATATATTTTATATATTTTTTCGTTGGAGATAATTATGGTGTTTATGAAAATAATTCTGTACATATTTCTGGTAAAATAAAAAAATGCAAACAACTATTCATTTAGCTTTAGATTTTTGTTACGTACCTACCTAAGTACCTTTGTAAGGCCCGCTTGCGGCCGATGTTGAAGATTAATTAATTCATTCCGTGATACTCATTCCCATAGTAACTAACTTAACACCCCGGTGTTAACCGCTAACGGCCAGTTGCTTTATTGTGATTACCCCATGGTCCAAACGTAGTCCGTGCTACATCCGTCCGTCCGACCGTCCGATCATAGAGATTAGTTAGGCTTTTTTTTATTTGCTTTATTTTTTAACTAAATATATTGGTGTTATGATTTGAACTACTTGTTAGAAAACCGTGGCGTGAAGTAGCGTAGCGCCTGTATTTTGCTGAGCGAATGAGGATACCCGATTAGAAGCCCTATTAAAGGGAAATGAGGGTTAAATGATTGACAGAGTACGTGTAACTCTACTATTTTGCTGGTATCTATGGGCGGCAGCAATCGCTTACATCTACCACCTATCACATCAAACATGTACCAATTAATCTTAATCACTAAATTACCTCTTTCTTACTGTCAGCCCTACCTCTTGTCAAATAAGAAGGGGCGTGGCCAGAAAACGTACAGTCATCACGGGCCGGGCTGACATTTCGGCGACCATTAGCATACTCGTACTGGCCAGCGGACGCTCTCGCTCTGAATGACAAACCTTTCACTGGTGAAATAAAAGGTAGCATGTAGATTGACTTAAACATTGAATTGGTCAGATTAAGTTCAGTGCGTAGCGTAGAGGCCTTCCGACTAGACACCGTGAAAGAGACATACTCTGGAATGAATGAGTCCATAACCTGAGTGATAAAACGGTCTCATAGAAAACTGCTGCAGTGCCTGCTTTATGCTTCACTTAAAAAGTTAAATTACCCGAAATCTAAACCGGAGGAAGAGCAACTTACAGAAGGGCATTCCACTTCGGACTCTACTGTTGACATTTTTGCTAAGAAAATAATCATCTGCTGAAAAGAAGCAATTCCTAAGACCAAGGTACCAAATTACAAATCGAATCAGCTATGTGATTAAATAAGTTAATACGCTTATGAACGACAAACAAGAAAAATACAACAAAAACAAGAGGTACAATACAGTCGTATTTTATGAACAGGTATTACACGATGAAGTATAAAAGCAGTCAAATACTCGTACAGTATTTGTTTTGATTAAATAGTTTTTATCCATCTAACAATTAATCTCCAACTCCATAAATCATCGACAATGATTGCCCAAGTCACACGGCGGCTAGCTTTAATAATATCTGAATTTTGCCCATTACATTAGTACTGAGCAACAGCCGAGTGGGAGTATATCTTGTAGGCTTCATAATATTTAATGACTTGACCATAATATTAAAACGATTAGCCGTCAAATACGCTTAGACAATGAGGTGTCTGCCCACGAGAGCGGGAGAAATTGGGCAAGGGTGACTCTAGACGTGGCTTATGAGTTCTTTGTGATATTTTTTCTAATAAAAAAAAATAAAACTTGAGGAGAGAAAAAAAACACAAGACTCTATGACTAAACTAAGAATAGATAAATGAAAAACGGTAATAGGTGCCTTGGTTTATATTTACTCGTAAGGCACTGCGCGGGTTAAAACGTTATATTAATGTCACTTTTACCAACATAATGTCCAAAATAAATCAATTCTTAATTAACTGAAGATTTTTTATATTATGAAAACAAAACTACTATCTATACAAGGTTTATCTGTGATTTACATCCCTTTCATCTAGTCTTTTGTCAGTCTAAACCCCTTTTGGAACGACTTTTGTACATTCGTCTAAAATTCGACTCCCCATACAAAATAAACAACTGATGTGACCAACTTTGTATGAAAAGTTGTTTTCTTTTTTATGCGGATTTTTAAAAGTCATAGAGCAAATGTTTTCTGATTGCTTGGTGGAAGACGTGGTCAAAGGGATTTATGTTCACAAATACAACGTGTAAAGTTAAAAACACACGTTAAAAAAGTGCGACCTCATTTCCTATCTCCTCAATTCGACTGACAAAATCCCCAGCCCACGGATCGCTAATAATAAAAAATTCAGTCCAAATATGTATGAATGGCCGCGCGATAGGTGTGATTAGAACGCATGCGCGTGGGCGACGGGGCTGTCGTCGCGGGTCATTGTTGCGCGAAGACCTCGTACGGTGTAGATAGGCCAATTTGTAACTTTTTACCTGATGATGAAATGCATCAGGATTCACTGACGCATTGGGGGCCATCGCGTTTTGAAAATCTTCGACATCATTGGTTGTTTAGTGACATATTGATCTCACAATTAAAAATAACCAATCACCGTGTAGATGGACCTCAGTTCTCAAGTACGCCATCTAGCGGATTTTTCACACGATAGCCTCCAATAGCGTTAGGTATATCAAATATAATAAATGATCAGGAGCAGGTTATTGTTGTACTAAGACCCCGTACGGTGGAGATAGCACAATTTGTTACGTTTTTGCCTAGTGTTGAAATGCATCAGGATTCACTGATGTAATTGGTTTTATCGAGCGTTGAATGAAATATTGATGGATAGTGCATTTGGTTGTCACCCTGCCTGCATAATCATCATCATCAAAGAAACACGATACGATTTACTGCTTAGCGCGTACCTCGACCAATTCATTGTTGTCAATATCAGCAAATGGCGGTTTCTGCCCCAAGTGACTGACCAGTCAGTGTAAATAGGTTGGCGGTGCTAGTTTCGTCATTGTAGCCCCTTAAAGGTAAGCCATGTACTCAGGTACAGCAGCATATTTTAGTGCTCACGTGTGTGCGCAAACACAGGTGCACTCTCTATCCCTTCCTCCCTTCATCCCTTACCCTCTTAATTCGAAGGGACACCGGTGTAACACGACCGAAAAGAGATACAGGTCCCTCCACCAGCCCATGGTCCTTCCTACCGTCTCGGCATACGGACCGAATCTTGGGAGACGCTCACCAGGTACTTGCTAAGGGCTCTTTCCCCGGTGCGTTTCTTCACTCCCTACAAAGTCTGTGTCTTTAGCCCATTTCAATGTCACTTCTCCCCAAATGGGGCCGAAGAGATAGTTAATTGTGACTAGCAAGATGACATTAAAAGAAACACTAAACTTAAAGCTGACGAAGTGTCTTGTCTGTCGCTTCATGCGCGCGCGCAGTATTAGCATTGAATGAGCGCGGCTGGACACGCGCGCGGCCTGTCATTAGAGACGCGCCGTCGCCTCCACCCCGCAGTAATTGCAGCGCTTACGAACCAAGGGACTGTAGATGTTGCTTAATTTAAATATGTGTTAACAGTCTTGAGATCAACTGTCAATGCAGCTTAGTTTTTTGATGTTTTTTTTTCATATTTATTTTTGCAAATGCGATTATTGTTAATAATAATATACTACCTATTGTTTACATAAAGTTCCCGTCGTTATTTATCACAAATTTCTAATGGATTGGAATGAAATTGTTGGAAATCAACCAAGGAATGGCACGTCCTTGCGTAATTAAAAATAGCCGTGCACATTATTAGAATACTAGTTAAAAATGCTACCACGATACTATGTACATATTATTAGTTCTATTATTCATCATCATTCATTCATTAATATTTTGTTTTGTGTCTAAAGCGATATCAACATTTGATTTGTGTCAAAATCGATATTTTTTGTTTTATATTCAAGAGCGTCATTCGGTCTCGAAGACGCCAGTTATTTTTACAATTTTTTTTACCAAACTATTTAATACAAAAAAAAAATGTTGATCAGAACTCTATAATAGATGCAGTCAATGAGTATGTTTTTAAGAAATTGTAATCTAATACTGCACAGAGCCTTGTTTTATGGCCGGCTTTTTGAAAAAATCACCACTGTGTACAGGTAGTCTCATGTGTTAGTTTCAAAAAACTACCCGGTCAACAGAAAAAGGTCGAATTAAAAATCTCTCATTGTGAACCGGCCTTTGTCCACTATTTTTTACCAGCACCCCTATTTTTGCAACAAAAAACAGTTTTATAAGATCTCAAAGGAAACGATGCGAATAATTCCTTCGCCTCATGTTTCAAAAAAGTTTTTTTTTTCTCTTTCTAAACGCCCACATGTATTGTGGGCCTTATCGATCTAATCTCCTTTTGATAGACCTCCTTAGTGCGATGGACCCTATCTTTTATTGTCCAGCATTTTTTGAGATTCAATCTGTCGATGTATGAAAGAGTTGATTGATGTAAACTTATGGTTCTTTGTTAGAATGTTTTAATTTAATCTTTTATTGAATTTCTTAATATAGTTGCTAGAGGATTCCCACCAAGTTCTGTGGTAGTATAGTATATTTTAGCCAACACAATAAACACACGAAAAAACACGAAAGCTCTTACGCACAAATTATAGAAAGTCATACCATTTTTTTTTACTTTATTTCACATACTTTTGATGTTTTTATTTCCTACATTTTTCATATTTTTCGTTTTATAAACAATAATCTACACTACACTGTGTATATTTATTATTATTATTTCTAAGCCACACCCCTAACATGTATTTTGTTATTATTTCAAAAGGCCTTTTTTTGCAAGTTTACTTAATTAGTTTACAAAACCATATCTTCTCGTTATTGTCCTTGTCTACTTCAAAACATTTTTTCTCTGTTAATTAATAAACATCTATTTTTACGACAGCTCTCGTCCACAAGTCATCACAGGTACCTTCTATTGCTGATTAAAATTCTGCGGTCATTTTGCTTTGTTTTTTGTCCACTCGACATCGGCATAAACAACGTCGATGCCGGTCCCCAGATGATATCTGTGACACATGTTGCGTAAACTAATGATTGGGACAAGAACTAGCTTCGACAAAAAGTCTAAGGTTTTGGTTTGATGTCGGCGAAAGTGGTTAGTGGCTCTTTTTATGTCTGTTTTTTTTTTTGTTTTTTGCGCTCTATGCTCTCTGCAAAGCTAGGAAAAAATAGATCATAATAATAAACTAATGTTTATGTTTTTAATTTTTGGGTATATTACTAGTCACACTTGCCCTTTGTGCGGAAGAAAGTAGTACTAGTTTTAGAAGTAGGTATTTGGATCTTTCTGTCCTCGGAACATAATAATAATTTACTCTAGAAACAAGTCTACATAGGGCTGATAAGAGGGCTTATTATAAAGTTAACAAATAAAAGTAACAGAATAAGTTTTAAACTAAGACTAACTTTAGACCATGATTTGCAATAAGTGAGTGTATGTCTAGTTAGTAATTACAAGACTTTCCAAATGTAGTTAGTTCCAAAGCTACTATTACTACTCTTTAAGATCTGTATGTACACTTAATTAGCAATAAACCATTTGAATTTGAATTTGAATTTATACCCCGGGCTCCTAAGCAACGACTTTGGATGTTGGAAATGTACCTAATCTTCTTAACTGAAAATAATATTATTATTCATTATTTGTATGTATCGTTCTCTATGTTCTTATGAAAGTGTCAAATAAAGATTTTTCATTTATTCATTATCATTTTTCAAATCTCTACTTCCCAAAAACCCACCACAACTTAACAGTCAATCAGCAGATCCTCTTAAAATTATTAACATTTCATACACGGCATCCCAAAAAGATCCAATAACTCGCCAGAGCTCTCGAGATGATTTATGCAAAACACGCACGGTGTCCACAACGGGACTTAGTTTTTGTGGGGCTAACACGTGTGCTGCGCCTCGTGAGATACGTAGAGATACGCCCTGCGGAGATAGGCCCTTTTGATTTGGGAGGTGATAAAAACCGCAGAGTTTGAAGTTACGTGCGGGCTTAACTCTGTAGGTGTAAACTTAAAATATTGTTTAGTTATATTAAACAGCATTTTATCTCTTAAAATTAAACGAAATGGGAAAGAGCGAGATAACCCCAACACAAGTACTTATTACTTCCTGGGGCATCTCAAAACATGTATGATTGTAAAATAAGAAATAAAGGTATTTTGTATTTGTATTTGTATACCTACATTTCATTGTAAGTATGCGCCTGTCATGGGTATCGCACTAAATGTAACTAAAACATGATATATAAATAAAAATACTATAAATTAATAATGAGGCAAGCACTGTCGTTCTTAAGGTGAGACAAGACAGCAAAATGTTGTGTAGATTTGACCGTACCTCTTCTTTTACATGTTGAGCGGACGATCTTAGGGTTTAAGTGATTATCGTCGCCCATTGACGAGTAGAAAACCCGCAACCCAGAGGAGCCACAAGGCCTCTGTTAATAATTTGTCCTTTGCCGGACCTCCGCTACCTACTCACTCACTCGATGATATACAGCGAAGGAGCTGCTTCACGCCGGTTCTATAACACACCAAACGAACCGGCCTATTCATTCATGCCGAAGCTAGGCTTTCGCATTTAAAAACTACTTTTTCTTGGCTATCGTAGTAAATAGCTACGAATCCCTTTTTCCTTATTCCCGTTGGATTTGTCTATAATCAAGACCCTGTAGACATATTTATCGGACCTGTAGTAAGACCGCAAATGTGTGTTTAATAGTATTCAGCCTCAAAGTGTATGCATGTTTTAGTGTTACAATCTAGTACATATAAAATTTTCTAATCTTGAGAAGTAAGACTTTTGGGATTGTAATATGTTATGTGTACCGAGTAAATAAATAAATAAATGTATTATGAAAATTCTTACCCTAAAAACAATGAAGCCGAGTGACTTCCATATAGCAGAAAAAAAATCAAAATGCATCCAAGCTTGCCGAGTCTTAAGATCCAACAGAACTCGAGATTTTTATCGCGCAAGCGGTTTTTTGTGAGAGTTTTTCAAGCGTCATATTTCGTCAAAACTTAGGTCAGTTTTCGGTTGCGTTATTTTGATTCTCACGTAAAATGACCATGATTTACGACCTTTATCGGTATACGAGGTTTCCATCTGCATTTTGAGTTTTACGTGACCATGACATTTTTGTCAAGTTTTTATATTTTTTTATTTTATAAATTTAAACCACTAGGTAAAAATGCAGTCAGTCAGTTTCCACCACCACTTTCGCTGAGTGTGGTTAGAATATTTTGGAAAACCTAAATTATTAACATTTCATACACGGCATCCCAAAAAGATCCAATAACTCGCCAGAGCTCTCGAGATGATTTATGCAAAACACGCACGGTGTCCACAACGGGACTTAGTTTTTGTGGGGCTAACACGTGTGCTGCGCCTCGTGAGATACGTGGAGATACGCCCTGCGGAGATAGGCCCTTTTGATTTGGGAGGTGATAAAAACCGCAGAGTTTGAAGTTACGTGCGGGCTTAACTCTGTAGGTGTAAACTTAAAATATTGTTTAGTTATATTAAACAGCATCGTATACCTACATTTCATTGTAAGTATGCGCCTGTCATTGGTATCGCACCAAATGTAACTAAAACATGATATATAAATAAAAATACTATAAATTAATAATGAGGCAAGCACTGTCGTTCTTAAAGTGAGACAAGACAGCAAAATGTTGTGTAGGTTTGACCGTACCTCTTCTTTTACATGTTGAGCGGACGATCTTAGGGTTTAAGTGATTATCGTCGCCCATTGACGAGTGGAGGACCCGCAACCCAGTGGAGTCACAAGGTCTCTGTTAATAATTTGTCCTTTGCCGGACCTCCGCTACCTACTCTCACTCACTCGATGAAATACAGCGAAGGAGCTGCTTCACGCCGGTTCTATAACACACCGTGTAATAACACACCAAACGAACCGGCCTATTCATTCATGCCGAAGCTAGGCTTTCGCATTTATAAACTACTTTTTCTTGGCTATCGTAGTAAATAGCTACGAATTATGAAAATTCTTACCCTAAAAGCAATGAAGCCGAGTGACTTCCATATAGCAGAAAAAAATTCAAAATGCATCCAAGCTTGCCGAGTCTTAAGATCCAACAGAACTCGAGATTTTTATCGCGCAAGCGATTTTTTGTGAGAGTTTTTCAAGCGTCATATTTCGTCAAAACTTAGGTCAGTTTTCGGTTGCGTTATTTTGATTCTCACGTAAAATGACCATGATTTACGACCTTTATCGGTATACGAGGTTTCCATCTGCATTTTGAGTTTTACGTGACCATGACATTTTTGTCAAGTTTTTATACTTTTTTATTTTATAAATTTAAACAACTAGGTAAAAATACAGTCAATCAGTTTCCACCACCACTTTCGCTGAGTGTGGTTAGAATATTTTGGAAAACCTAAATGTACGTAGTAGAATATATACTACGTACATTTTGATCTTTTTAGTGTAATGTTATTTTTTGTCTCCAAATTCTACACAAGAAAAAATTTTGTGGATAAAATGTCAAGAGATGAAATGCCTTCCAAAAGTTCAAAAACATCTTGAGTTGCTGATGCGTTCCCGCGTGCCTTCAATTAGGTTATCATAAAATTGTCAGGGTACCCTAAGTATACCATAGTTTTAATAATACAGGCAACGATAAATTAAATACGAACGTATCGTACAATAATAGCAATAACGTTCGTATGGAGTTGTTAGTTTTATTGCGTCGCAACAACAAGTGACCCATCTGGTCAGAGCTTTGATATTTTTACTAAGAGCGTACAGACGCGACCAAAAGCGTCTTACTACTAGATAATTACGAGTATGCATGCCTAAATAATGCATTTAAAAATTTTGTCGATGCTTCTATAGGTCAAATGGAGTGAAGACAAGTCCTCGGGGCCTTCAAGGCAACAAAGAACACGACCAATTCGTATTCCGTATTTCGTATTCGTATTCCGACCAAGGGGCCAATTCTCATGCCCTCGACATTGAAGTCGAATTTAGAGATTTCATGCCAAATTCCGATTCGACTTCAATGTCGAGTGCACGAAAATTGGTACCGACGACGATTTTGTAACCTGTCGTCCATTTTACACGCGCTTTTGTTTAGATGCGACAACTATTATTCCCGTTTGTTATGGAATATTTTTGGAAGGCCATTGGGTCGAAGGTCGAGAAAATGAATCTTAGAATTTTTCAGGAGTATTACTTACTTCAGTAAACTTTTCAAAGTAAATTTCCTTAACTACTCATATTATAAATTACACCTACCTACCTACAATGAACTAGAATTGGGAATGTTATTAAATTGTTGTTTCGCATTTTTTGGCAAAAGTGGCGAGACAATGGTTGTGTGTCACAATATTCCCATTGGGCAACGATATGGATAAAGGCACAGAGGAAGATAAAATGGTTTGACCACATTTGCCATACCTTAGACTCAAACTTTTAGATAATTTTTATATGCTTACCAAAGCTATGTGAATCACTTTCTTTTACTCGTATAAGACTCGTTTACTCATCTAAACCACAACTTAGATTATTAAGATTTAGATTTTTTTTTTAATTTTCAGCAACAACTTTCTCAGCGATTATACCAAGCAGCATTCAAAGATCGTCGTTCTCATACTAAGGATGCGATGTCCACATACGAGTAACGTGGTCGAGACACATGTGGCCAGCCGCCACATGTCTGGCGACCACGTGTGGTGGCGGCGGTGAGCGAGGTAAGATAGTGAAAGTGGCTTCGGAGTCGCATAGGCTGAAATGGGTTGGCTTAATTTTGTGTCAAAATTTTGGAAGCGAAATTAGTTAACTTATTTTAACTTAGGTGAAAAAAGTGCCGCACTGAGAGTGTTTCATTAAGTTTAATGATTATTAGAAACAATATTGACATTTTCAGCAACGTGAATATATCACTTTTGAATACATATACATAAACAAATAAATAAATACGACCTGACTCCATACTAAGTGGCTTAATGATTTATAAAAAATGTGAATGTATGAATATTGTATTGCTCACAAAATACAATGTATGAAAACGTATCGGTAACTATATCTTAAAGGCCGCCTTTTTGTATGTAAAGAATATGAGTAATACAAGAAAGGTGGCCTGGCCTTATCAGAATTAACGTCGTCCAGGCAGCGTCGCGTTGGTTAAAAGACGCTTGATAAAAATGTAAACATAATATTTTTCACTGGCCTCCCTTTCAAGCTCAACTGAAATTTAAAAAATCACCGCATAGTGGTGCCAACATCGACGCGGGTGGACAAAAAATCGCTGTGAAATACCGCTAGCCCCATCTGGAAGCTATAGCGTCGCGCGCACCGTTACAGCCGGGACGCGGCAAAAACACGCGTGGGCACAAGCTTGAGGTAACCACACGTTTCGGAACCAAGCAGTTGAGACTGCGAAAGCAATGGCAGATCACTAATATTCTTTCAGCCTAGGCCTCATTTCAAAATAAAATGGCGAATAAAATAACAATGCATTTGATAATTGAAAAAATATTGAATTTTTTAATCAAAAAATATTTTACTATTGACGCGAATATATATTTTTATGACAAAACATAGTCAATTCACCACAAGTTCGCCTAATACTAGTCGATACTAGACAGAGTTAATCGAGCATTTAAAGTTACACTTTTGTGGGCAAATACTTGCTGCTGAAGAAGAAGAAAAGAAGAGAATCCTAATAGTAAATTTATTTGCCTTTAGTTTCAAGGCTCACGGTACCTATTAAATCTTTGACAATGGTGTCAAAATTACAGTTTAAGATATGTGTTTATGTCTATAATTTAAAAAAAATGCTTTAGAAATATACCTACTGACTGAAATCTTAAGCTTGGTTATCCTATAAGCCTTTGTTGTCTTTGTTACAGTGAAATTATCGCGAACGTAGTGATTACGTTTGCGTGTTGCGTACGACGCTCTGTTGTTCTCGAGAGTATTTTTTAAGCGGCGCCACATTTCGCACCCGATGATTGATTTGCCCTTATTTTGAACAACTGTTTTCTTGATACTGAATATAATATTATATTATATGGAGTTCTGTTTGTAAGATGTTTCAAGATAATTTTCAATTTGTGTTATGAATGAACATTTCAAAAACAAAAAGGATTTTTATTTTAAATAGGCCTTAAAATATAAATAAATTTAAGGATTTTAATGGAAATAACTTTTTTTTTGTAATCTTGCTTACATGAGTAACTAATTTGTCTGATAAATTAATTGAATTTACAATCGTTATTTTTAGGTACAATCTTTGTTCTTATTTTTAACAGACTTGAAAACTATAACTATAATCTGAATGAGTATTTCGCAAAATCCTAAAAAATCACCTAGGTACCCACCCTTAGTTCATATTCCGCTCGTACTTAATAATTTTCCCATACCGTTACACCATTCAAGTTTGCATAACAGCATCCAATTTTAGCCCACATCCCAGTCCCACAGGGTGCAGTCGTAAAACAAATATCCGATGGATACAAGGGTCAAAACCCATATTGCGTAAAGTCGCCCATGTGAGACGCATTTTTTGTCCAGCACCGTTACTATTTTTAACCACCGTTTTGGTCGGATGGTGGGAAGATATTCGGTCGTGATTAGGTCAAGATGTTATGGAGATTTTAATACTTTGATGGTATTATATTTATAATTTGAAAAATCTTCAATGCCTCTAATACTATCTTTAAATATCTTAAAAATAATTTCCAAAGGCATCATTGGTGGGATAGAGACGCAGAAAACACCAAAAAGAATTTGTCTTTTTAAACGATTTTAAAAAGGAGGAGGTTCTTAATTCAACTGTTTTTTTTTGCAGTCTATTATAAACAACATTGTGTCAGCTACTCTATTCTTAAATGGTTTACTCGGCTAACATTTTTCCGAATTTCTCTCGTTCTGATTTGATTCCGTAAATAAATCATATTATTCATGTATTTTTCCAGTAAAGCGCATTTTTTTACAAAATCTGTCGTTGTAGGCATTTCCTTTTCTCTCAAGAGAAAAAAATACGTAAAATAATATTTTTTTATACTTATATCTTGCTTTACTTAGTATCTAGTGCTAGAAATATTTCTAGATTATCCTATCTACTTAATCTCAGATGACTTTAGTGTTTACCTGACCTACCTTTGGTAAGATCACGTCCAATTGTGCAACCAAAAACTATCTTCCGCCATCACTCCGTACTCTCGCCAATATTTCAATCAGGCGCACCATTATGATCCGCGCGCATAAACACTTCGCTTACGACACGGAGGCGGGACGTGACCGGCGCGGGCGCAGCCAACGTCGTTCTTGGAAATTAATGTATTGTTTCGTAAGTTGAAGTGATGGCTCCCGAAAAGTGAAGGTTCACTTTATCTGAATAATACGGAAGTTGTTGTGGAATTTTTCGGAAATTTCAAACGTTCTAAGATAAAAGAGCCTCAGCATCTATCGTAGAAATAGAACGTCGTATCACAGCTGTATACTGTGACTAAATGTTCCACTAATGCTTTTCTAGGATTAACAAAACATAGACATATATTTCGATCTCTGGTTCTTTCAACAACTGCTCGTCTCGGTGGCTCAGTGGCTTTTGGTCGTACTGAAAACGCTTTACTACTGACTTGTGTTGCTATAGAGATTTTTATTGGAAGAACTTTGGTTCTGCGCCCGATCCCCAGTTGCGTCCAAAATTGACGCTTCGGAGCCTGGGGTCATGCTTTCATAAAATATCCGAAACGTGCAGGTGATATTTTCCTTCACCGACGAGCTAGTAGTAGAAATACTTTTTTTAATACGATTACGAATAGATTTGAAAAATCCAGAGTTGCAACGTCTGCAGCTATGATACAAACTACGGCCCCCGTATGGAAAGCGCGTTATATCTACTAAACCACCATCACCCAATGTCGATCGGTCGGTGTCATACTGATGTTCTATTTATATTGAGCTGTAAAGAGAAAAAAAAAAACAGTCAACACAGAACAGACTGTCCCTGTTACTGTTATCTCTGTTAATTCCCACCGAAACGCCTCAGCTTAGCTAAAGCAATCATCCTGCGTATGACAAACGCAGTCCCTTGCCATCGAGTTCCGTTATAGACTGCACCTTGCATCAGCAAATAACCTGCGACCTATTTATCCTGCCGTGAAAAAAACCTAATCTACCACCAACATAACAAAATCCCTAAGGAAACCCCAAACCATTCAAATGTCAATCTTATTACTATAACTACAAGGATGAAAGGATAGAGGGATGCAGATCAGGATGAAGTGGCTAGTAAAACCACATGTGGGAAAGATTTTGGGTGCTTTTTGTGGTGGTCTCGCAACGGATGTTTGGTCTCTCGTATTAATTAGTGTTATATTTTCACTTAGCGGGATGCAAATGGAATTGGTTTGGGATCTAATCATCTTGTGTGATGTTGACCTATGATTTTGATGTGGTTGTGTGAGGTTGGGCCTTGTTTGCGAATGGACAGCTGATGGAGTGTTAGTTTTTAAGCAAAATATTTAACTTTTTCAATAAATACTTTTTAGTCTGCAAGGGCTACGTAATATTATATTGTTTTAAAGCGATAAGTACGTATATGACGATATTAAAGAACGCCATTTAGCACGATGAATCCATACTAATATTATAAATGGGAAAGTGTGTCTGTCTGTCTGTATGTTTGTCATTCTTTCATGGCAAAACGGAGCGATGAATTGGCATTATTTTTTAACTGGAGATAGTTGAAGGGATGGAGAGTAACTTTTTGCCCCTTTCTAACCCTCTATTTTAAGGAAGTAGGGGGCGCGAGCGAAGCCGCGGGAAAAAGCTAGTTAAAAATAAATTCACACAATACCTCATTCATTGACCTGACTCCGTACTGAATATGTAGATTCCAACTTTAAGACGTTGTACACGACATGACACGTTGTACAAAACGACTGCTTCTTCAAACAAACTCAATGTTAAACAATTAGAGAGCCAAGCTTCGGCACGAATGGGCTTGCATGACCAGAGTGACCGTCTGCACTATACTCGTACTATATTTTATCAAGTGTGTGATGGTAACGGCCATCCAGTGGTGGTACAAATGACAGCAGGATTTTGACACATCCGTCAAATTCACACGCAACTGTCACATCACGTCTCGCTACCGAAAACAATACCTGCGCCGACGTTCATTTTCCTGCGATAAGGTCTCGGCCGCGCATGCGCGATAACCGGTGATGGACGATCGCGTTCAACTTTGTTCTCACGGGCGCGGGTGTGAGGAAAGTATAGATAGGGCAGTGTTTTAGAACTCATCCCTGGCCCTTCGAAGTGAAATTTGATGTTTTACAAAGGTCTGAGTCAGTACTCAGTAATATCTCCTAGTCATGGACGTATATAAGGGGGGGGGGGGATGTGGGGGACAGCAAGGGGGTCCGGACTGATGGATCATCTGATGGTAAGCAATATTGCCGTCCCCATAAACACCGGTAATACAGTAACAGCGGCGTCACAAGTGCGCTGCCAGTCTCCTTGATAGGGTCTTTGATACCCTCACTCACTCGTAGGTATATAAATATCAAGGCAAATCATCATCGTCATCGTAGTTTTTCCTTTCCGGTTGCGTTTCAAATAATTACTTTCTACCCCGGATACGTTGGAACATATGATCCAGAGTGTTGGTCTGGTAACCACAATGAAGTGACATGCATCTGACTTTGGCAACACTTAGAGAAAGGTGTCAGCCAAACCAGATCATAGTTTCACGTCCAGATTTCTTATCTCAATATTTGTAGGTATCCACAGTTTGAGAAACTATCTTACACGTGCAGAACGTAAAGACTAACTTAACACCAATATAGAATCAGTTCTATATAGTTGTAGCACTACATGTGGAGGCGGATACCGGTTGATAACGTGCGTTGATGGAGATTGATCGCGTCAACGCAAACACACTATGTGCCCAGGCGCATCGGCTTGGACCTGGTTACGTGGTTTATGGGTTGCTATGAAATTTTGTATGTTTCACATAGATGATAATGACTAGAATGGTTTGGCAAGTTTGAAGGAGGCTGTTGATTACTTATTTCATTTTCGTAGCATAAAATGTCTCATTGGCAACCCTAGACCTAGTTCTGGCCATATACAAGTTTAATATGGAGATTTCGGATGTGTCACATAGATGAGAAGATCTAGAAACTGTCTTTCAAAAAGCTTGAAAAAAGCTCTTATTAGATATATAAATATTGTTTATTGCACAGAAATATAATTTAAGATACGATAGAAACAGCAATAAACAGTACAATAAGGCTTTTATTTGCTTATTACATTTTACACCTACGTAAGTACAACTAGAATTCATTGCCGAATCCTCTAGTAACTGCCAAACGTAGGGCTAGAGATTTGCAAAGTATATTGAACTTAAAGATTTGTAAGTATTTTTTTGTGAATAGGTTTGCTCAATAATGTTCAAGCCTTTTATTCCAAATAGCAAAGTTGACAATCTTGTCAGCTAGATGAAACAGAAACCGCTCTCTCTAACACGCTGGAGTAAAAGTCAGTAAGTTTGAATTTTAAAAAACCTGTCCAATTATCCATACTAAAAGTACCTTGTCTAACTAAGTGCAAAAACTGTTGTGCCTAATAAAAATCTTGACATTATTACTATTTTTTGACTTGGCGTTATTGTTGGCATTTTTCATGTCAATATTCGTTCTGCACCGCACTTCAATGGTGTTGCAGGTCTCTATGGACGGTGGCAATTGCTTACCATGCCGATGATCCGTCGGCTCTCTGCCAGTTACCACATATAAAATGTACATGATACCTACTATGTAATTGTGATATACGAACACTGTTATCTCTTTCATCTTTTTACGTCATAGCCAAGCTTTTTTGCACCCGTATACATGTGTTTATGCATTTATGCCCTGCTGCGTAGGTAACTAAATTATTTTTAAAAATTGAAGCCACGCAAAAGTAGGCCATCCAAAAAAATAAAACTTACTTAGTCAGTTTCCCCACTACGCCACATCCAAAACTCTCATATGACTCTCCGGATTTGCCATTCATAGTTGACAACTATATACAGCAATAACTCTTTTTAATGTCTCATTTGATTAGATACTTAGTCAAAAGCATGCACAAAGGTTTAACTGTACCTCGAAGGCTATTCACAAGGCTGTGCTATGATTTATATGGCTTTTAATTTAAGTTTCGTGGCCTGAGAATGTCCTGTTTTGCCTGCTTTGAATTTACGAAACCTTTGCTGAAACAAAAAACGGTTGAATATGTATTTAAGTGTACCATTGGACTACTTGGGTAATCGTTTGTTGTCAACTTCTTTAGTTCTTTTCGACTTTTTCCTTAATAATAACTGAAAGTCTGTGTTAATAATATTACTTATTTATTGACAGAGAACTATAGTATCTCGACAAAATTAAGTTAGGATTTAAGATACTATAAGCATTTACGTACTTTAATTAGTAAATCCCAGAAACTAATCTCTCTCTGCAGTTGGTCTCTCAATACTTAGGGCCGGGTTATTAACGAATGTGGATTGGTGTACCTCGTAAATGACAAAACGTTATAAATAGGCACCGGTGGAAGGACAAAAAACAATAATAAAGTGTCTTTCAAAACTTGAATTTTCTATAGGATCATAAGTGCTTATACCTAGGTTTCATATATCACGAATGAATCCCTGATCTAATATTTGTTAGTTAAGGAATTCATAATATTTCTTTAAGTATCATTTGTGATTCCTCTGTTGTTAATTCTCAAGTATCCGTAAAAAGCTTAAGCTACTTAATTACTTAGTAACAGAGAGTTGCTTCCTTAGATTTTCGCGTTGAATGGTAACTAATTTTACATCTAACAGCTTTCTAAGTAAGATTGTGTAGAGCATATTGTAGGGTCATATTGCGCATACAGCTCCTCGCACTAGAAGCATCTCAAACGACCATATCCATATCTTCTACCAATTTATTAATAAACAAAACTAAATTACTACCCAGTAATACAAAAACCTTAAACCGCTACCTTCCCCGAATGACCATAACGTGTTCTCGATCAGAAGATAAGGGAGGTTTATCGCAGGAACAATTTGCTACCAGTCGTCAGGGCCTCATAAAAATCGTGGGACTCACCATAACGGTCAAATCAACATAAATTACAAGATCCATGAAAACAAAAAAAAAATGAAATATCTTCAAAATTTTACTGTTTAATTTTTTAGGATACATTATTAATGGGTGTTTTACCGCATAGTACCTATAACACTATACAAAACCAGATAAAAATTAACCTTACACAAAATTATGTCCGAGGTGAGTGAGGGTACCGGAGGCCCAATTGAGGGGAAAGGGGCAGCACATTTGTGACTCTACTGGTATTGCAGATGTCTATGGGTGACGGCAAGCGCTTACCATCAGGTGATACGTCTGCTCGTCATCCACCTACCTATCACATAAAAAAGGTGTCTCAGCCCGGAATTTAAAAGTTGGCGCTCTTGTACGCCGTGCTTTGGAAAGCATGTTAAGAAGCAAACACTATCACCATCCAATGCAATTATGTTTTTTTATATTCGTGAAAAAAGAACCACGTATCATAGGTATGAAACCAAAATTATTATTTTAGTTCTTAGCAATCACTGAATCGTTAAAATTAGCCTCCTGTGGCCAAAATGACTGGAGGGCATTTTTAACCTACTATTGTGCTACTATGGCCAGTAAGAAAGGGAATGATTAGGTACATATTTAATGTAGACTGGCCAGTCTGCTTGTGGCTTTCAAAAAAAAATTCTAAACTTCAGCAGCTTGTTAACCTCCTTAGTAGCCGATGTGTGTAAAGTGGATATTTTTCTATATTATTTTTTTATCAAAACCTGCCAGTAAGGCAGCAGAAGTGCATGACATCGCAGAATCTGTTGACCACCTGACATGCGCTCATAAATCCTGTTATATCAAAATATCGTATTTTGAGCCACATTAATTATAGAGAAATTTATATGTAGGGACAAATCGTCGTAGCGTTTCTAAGGAAGGGCTGGTTGTAAGGTCAGCAAAAACAACAACTAATATTTTGACTCGAATAATTTTTACTGGTAGGTATGATTTGTTTGTATATCAAAAAGGAAATACTAATTAATATTCAATATACATAGGTATTTAAGTGTTTTATTTTATGTCATCTAACTTATTAGGTACAGTATAGATACGCTTTAATTTGATGGCCACTTTAATTCGTTTAGCTAGTCTAAGTCAGTAATTGAGTTGTACCTATCTTTCACATTAAAGTTAAAAATCTAATCTAGTAAATGTGAGACAAAAATCTCTCTGTGTG
This sequence comes from Cnaphalocrocis medinalis, assembly GCA_014851415.1. Lineage (NCBI taxonomy): Eukaryota > Metazoa > Arthropoda > Insecta > Lepidoptera > Crambidae > Cnaphalocrocis > Cnaphalocrocis medinalis. The sequence continues at coordinate 10,578,947 of CM026286.1, forward strand.
AGTTCATGTAATACTTATAATATAAATACATACAATCCTTGATCCTGAATCACTCTATCTAATATGTCATAACTGTATGAAAATCCATTTCGTACTTTTAAAGACCTATGCATATTATACCTATGGGACAGACAGCGAAAGTCACTTTGTTTTCTACTATGTATGTTAAATATTTTGTAACTTTACGTATCAATTTGATTTGCTAACTCTCCTTGCACAAAACATGGGCACGCACCGTTTTTTGCCGGTAAACGCACGGCCATCTGGTAAGGATTTTTTGTCTTACAAAAAACTCTCTGACCCTTTCTTACCTTTTGTGCTGGCCCCCGTTTTTTCAATTCACCAGAAGAACTAACCCTCACAATAAGTTGAATTAGCGTATTAGTCGATTTCTAAAGGCATGATGAAATTTTTGATTGGACTAACGGATTGTGTCTTAACGGTCCAACAAGCTTTTTATCCAACTTTAAGGTTTAATAAAATAACATTCTTACAAAAAAAACATTGAAAAAATGTATAATTCTTTTAGTCAGACCGTACTTAACGTAATAACGTAGACAGTTTTCCTTTTAATTTAAAAAGTAAATGCGAACACGCGTTCCACATGCAAATATGATTTCCAAAATGGCGATTGGAATGTACAGAAAAAAAAACTCGCAATCTTTTTCGATCGTAACCACTAACAAACAAAAATTACTGGCATAAAGAAAGCCGACTGCAGTACCAATCGAAGTGCTTATGAAGAAAAAAAACCGTCTGGTGATTGAATGAATGAATGAATGACTATCGCGTCGCGGATCTCTCTGTTTATTGTAGTATGCACAATTATGTAGGGCTGGAATGCAGCTTATAAAATGCAAGGGGAATTGCAATATTTATCAAATATCTTGTTTATCGATGAGAAGCGAATGAGTGGATAGTGTATTGTGTCTCGAGTGAGTATTGAAGATGAATCGAAGAATGAATGGGAATGTCGTCAATGTAAGTTGCTGCCTAAGTCTGTACCGACAAATACGTAGGTAAGTACTTATCGAAGATATTTACTCTGGTTAAATTTTCTGTCAGCCTTAGGGCCGGCTCTTTGGATCGTATTTACATTTTGGTTAAATTGACTGTAGTTAACTTTGACTATTAGTTGGGACCAATGTAATTACCAGACTTCCCAAGTCCTGGATCGTGGTCTAGGAGTACCCCAGAATCCGAAGCTCCACTTTGAACGCAATCACACGCTGATATGAGAAGGTTTACCACAGATGGCGTTAAACAGAAAGCAGTTGTGGGTTTTTGTCCTTCAGTGTGACAGAATGGTCTAGATAAATAGAGGTCCCATCATCCACTCTGCGAAAAGACCTGGACATTAATACGAGCTGGGCAAGACTGTCATGGTTTTACTGTGGAAAACATAAGTACCATAAAGTTTAGCAGCTCATATCCTTGCCGCACCATTAATAAATGGAACTCGCTGCCGTCGCATCTGTTTCCTCTATCTTACAATATCGACTCCTTCAAACGACGCGTGAAGAAGCATCTCGCGAGCCAGTATGGCAGTGCCAACTGATGTGAATGCCGTGCCGTCGCGTCCTTTATAACTGTGATGTGGGTTCTCCTTCTGCTTAACATCAGGCTGAGGTGAGCCACACGCGTCTCGGTAAACGTAGTGTAGGACGACCTCAGGCCAGATGGAGTGATGATCTGCGCAAGAGAGCTGGCTGGAGCTGGATGCGAGTAGCCGAAGATCGATCAAAGTGGCGAGCATTTGGAGAGGCCTATGTCCAGCAGTGGACTGCAACAGGCTGATGATGATGATGATGAGGTGAGCCACTACAAAAATAACATTAAGACGTAAAATGGAGTATTTAATGAAAGCCTGTAAGTATATCTGGTTGCATGTCATCCCCGTTGGCCTTCGTGACTGACTGAGCCATTTTGCCTTTGTATTCTTCGGAGCGTTCCGTGCGACACGCCGCGAAAGCTGCCAAACCCCGTTCTAATGTTTACGGTGCGACTGTTTAAAAATAAATAAATTAAGGCAACATCAGCATACATTGTCGTGGTATCAAACTAAGGATTATGGTTGTTCCTGGTTTCCACAGTGCTAGGAGACTGTGGAAACCAGAAACAATGCAGATAGCACAAACACCCAGACCCAACAGAAGTATATTTATATCAACAAACATTCGGTTAATGGTCGGTGAGAAAATACAGGTATAAAGCTGGCGGCTACTGTGCTTCTTGACCAGCAATAGTTAGCTAGGCTGTTGCAAGGCTCGCGCTGTATACAGCCGCGTGCGGTTTGCGGTGGGCAGAGGCTACGGGTCACACGTCGTAACATGGCCCTTGCTGCCCCGCTGCGACTGGTGACCTGGCGTCTACGGTGCTTCTTGTCAGCATTCGTAAGCGTGCTGTATTAAGCCGTGCGTGGCAGGTATACGGTGGGCAGAGACAACGCGTCTCACGTCGTAGTACGGCCCTTGCTACCCGCGACAGGTGGGCTCAACAATGCTTCACAGATGCCAACAGTAAGTAGTTAGTTAGGTTGTTGCAAGGCTCGCGCTGTATTCAGCTGCGTGCGGTATGCGGTGGGCAGAGGCACAGTCAGAGGTACAGAGGTATGGGTCACACGTCGTGGCATGGTCTTCGCTTCCCCGCTACGGGTGTTGACAAGGCATCAACAGTGCTTCTTGCCCAGCAATAGTAAGCTAGGTGGTTGGAAGGCTCGCGCTGTATTCAGCCGCGTGCGGTATGCGGTGGGCAGAGGCTACGGGTCACACGTCGTGGCACGGCCCTCGCTGTCGTGCCACAGCTAGTAGCTTTGCATCAACAGTACTTCTTGCTCAGCAATAGTATGCTAGGCTGTTATAAGGCTCGCGCTGTATTCAGCCGCGTGCGGTATGCGGTGGGCAGAGGCTACGGGTCACACGTCGTGGCACGGCCCTCGCTGTCGTGCCACGGCTAGTAGCTTGGCATCAACAGTACTTCTTGCTCAGCAATAGTATGCTAGGCTGTTATAAGGCTCGCGCTGTATTCAGCCGCGTGCGGTATGCGGTGGGCAGAGGCTACGGGTCACACGTCGTGGCACGGCCCTCGCTGTCGTGCCACGGCTAGTAGCTTTGCATCAACAGTACTTCTTGCTCAGCAATAGTATGCTAGGCTGTTGATAAGGCTCGCGCTGTATTCAGCCGCGTGCGGTATGCGGTGGGCAGAGGCTACGGGTCACACGTCGTGGCACGGCCCTCGCTGTCGTGCCACGGCTAGTAGCTTTGCATCAACAGTACTTCTTGCCCAGCAATAGTAAGCTAGGCTGTTATAAGGCTCGCGCTGTATTCAGCCGCGTGCGGTATGCGGTGGGCAGAGGCTACGGGTCACACGTCGTGGCACGGCCCTCGCTGTCCCGCCACGGCTAGTAGCTTTGCATCAACAGTACTTCTTGCCCAGCAATAGTAAGCTAGGCTGTTATAAGGCTCGCGCTGTATTCAGCCGCGTGCGGTTTGCGGTGGGCAGAGGCTACGGGTCACACGTCGTGGCACGGCCCTCGCCGCCCCGCCCGCGACCGGTGGCCTGCCGTCAACATGGAAGATCGATACTAACCAAATTACTCTCAACGTTTTGCAGTAAAATGGAAAATAAAATACTCAGAAAATTTTGTTTAGATAGAGGTGGACATTGGTTGTCTTTATTTCGTAGACATCAAGTGATTCATTTCTACAACTTGCAAAAAAAAACACCTAAATACGTTTTTTATTTAGTTACGCATTGTAGGTATTTTCCAATTCTATTAACCTTACGAAATTTCCGATTTTATAGCAGGTTATCCCCACAAAATGATACCAAGGTTAAGGATGTTATTTTAGTAATATCTACACCGCATTTCTGTTAGATAAGCGTCCATAGGCCCGTATCAGACCCTTGGGAGTTTGTGTAGAAACTTATAACAGGATTCTCTGTTACGCACTTAAAGAACGCGTTCCACATAAGGTACACCGGGTAAGGTACAACCGGTAACATCGTTCTAAGTTCACCAAATTGTGGGCAGCAAAAAGTCACCAATCTGTCAATTAAAAAATTAAAATAGTTTATTCAAATTAGGTCTATACAAAATACCTATAAACATATAATGGGATTGCTAGAAGTAATATCCAAACATATATCTCACCAAGTTATATTCCTATACATCTGCAAGCCTACCCGCACTATCCCCCTCCCATAGCCCACAAAATTGTGGGCAACAAAAAACTACCCCCAGGGGGTGTAGGGGGGTGTCCAATGAGGTGGGGCGGCGATGGCGCGGGCAAGCGTGGCCTCTGGCCATTGCCGCCCCTGGCTTAGACACGCCACTATAATGTGATATCTATAGTACCGTATGCTTGCTATAGGTGCAGTAAAGTGTATATTGAAACGGCTACAATATTTTATGAGGAGAATTTACATACAAAACTGTGGAGGTACACAAGGACTGCTACTACATGTAGAGCACTGTATTTTGTAGAATCTTTTACCATAAGGGTACTGAATTACAGATTCTATGTACTCTTATGGTAAAAGATTATGCTTTATAGGGACAGCCATGTAAAGCATAAATTGATACACACCTACCCGGGGGAAGGGGATAAAAGAATGGCAGCGCACTTGTAACTCCACTGATGTTGCAAGTGTATCACATAGAAAAACACCACTTTGGTTCAGTGTCTGGGTGTTATATTTTTTAAGTATATATGTAATTACATTTGAGTTTCTTCTGTTGTCTGATATCTGTAGCAATGCGGAATCAGATAAATATTCATGTAGTGCGAATTTGATAAAAAGACAAAAATAAAATTGCAAGATCGTTATGGCCATATTTTGATTCAAAGTTCATCTCATGTGCAACAGCCTAGAGTTGCATAATTTCTCTAAGAAAAAAAAAACAAATAAATTACGTTCCAAGGGCTTCCAGTATCACGTTTCCGAAACCGGTAAACACTTTTTAACGTAGTAAATTATACGCTACTAGAATCGTTAATAAAAAACAAACAAAGAAAACTTTCTTCTATTATTTCAAAACATCTGAACAATAGATCACACCCTAAGTTTTTGCCAAAAACTAGCGCTTTTTTTATAACTTTCGATACCGAGATAACGGTACGGTCGTTATATGTTAATTTGCAGCTTTGTTAAAAACAGTTTTTATAACTAATATTTCTAGAAAGGGTAAGTACGAATCTCCATAGTGGAATGATACAAAAAATAAGTATACAGTGTAGTTATCTAAATGAAGTGGCAATGTGAAGATCATTTGCATTTGAAGAACCAGTTTATGGTTTAAAAAACCACGAATGAAAGGGCGCTAATGTTAAATTAAAGTTATGATTCTATGATATAGGTATAACTTGACAATGGCGCATTTGGCAGTGACTCTGCCCAAATGCCAAAGGTCGTGGGTTCATTCCTCACACTGGACAAAATATATACTTCGGTTTACTTGTGTTTTTTCAGTGTCTGTGAATTTGGTATTTGACTTGATTAAACGTACGGAAACAATTATCTGCAACAAATACACTATCGACATACCCTGACAAGTCATTGACTTAATCTTCGCTCAGCGCCATCTTTTGGTTCAGTTCAGAACTACTGTCCCAAAAAAATTATACAATCGAATTAAATCCTCGTCTATTTTAAAGTTAGTTGACAGACTCTAATCTGTATTTTAAGCTACTACGGATATAAGTTTCTTGGATAAAATGTCGCACTTATGGATTTGAGTCGGATTTTCCATTTAAAGGTATGTAAAGTTTTTTACTGCTTAAAAAAAACTTCATGCAGCTCTCTTAAGCATGACATATGGGCAGGCATCAAAACATATTGGGCCCGCTAACTCTTTAACCCATTGACCGACTTTTTTACTTCAAATTAACAGGATGTTAACAAAATAAGCAAAAAAGGTTAACCACGTGCCACCCCATCTGGTTGTTTTATTAATTGTTACACCTGACTGCGTGGAATAAAGACAAAAAACATTATCATAACTGTACACTTTGTGGCTAAGTCAATTATACAGGACATCCCTTTGACCATGCCCTATCGAGAGATTTTCTTCTATTGACTTAAGGATATAGTGATTTTTTGACCTCAGTAACTTCTTTTTGTGTGAGCATAAATTGTGTGGCTAACATTTGTGTGCAACAGGCTGATGATCATGATAATGATGACATTATCATGATCATCAGCCTGTTGCAGTCCACTGCTGGACCTCTCCAAATGCTCGCCACTCTGATCGATCTTCGGCTACTCCAGGCAGCCCTCTTGCGCAGATCGTCCATTTGGCCTGAGGCCGTACTACACTACGTTTACTAAGACGCGATCTCCACTCCAGAACTCGTTTACCTACCCCAACGGTTGTCAGTTCTGCGGCAGATAAATAACCAGCCCACTGCCACTTCAGCTTACTAATCCGGTGGGCTAGTCCCTTACAGGCTAACGTTCTGTTCCAATAGCTACCATCGCAAATTGCAAAACAACGTAACGAATCAAAACAAAATTTCACCAAAACTTTTACCGAGCGTGACATAAAGACAGTTACACACGACATGACATCTGAATGGCTGTCCAAACTTCGCTCACGTGTGCCAGCCATTAGTTGCGCTAATCCACTGCTGGCTCGTGGTCTTCCAATTTTGTGCTTGTTCCACTAGGTTCCATGTCTTGGTCATACTCAAAGCATGGGGATTAAAAAAAAATCACTAAGAGAACTGGTTGGTATTGAAATTGTATTTCAACATGGAATGCTATGTTGTTTTTGCCAGATTTAGGGTTCCGTACCGAAAAGAAAATCTTTCGCGGCTAGGCAGGCTTTATAAGGTTACAACAAATAATAGTTGATAAAATTTTAAATATTTCACTCGTACTCCTTGTGGAGTGACTTCACTGGTGGCAGTTTCAGAAAGTGGCATACATCACGGGCAACTACGAGACCCTCTAATGTAAAGTCCTCCTTATCGAAATTTCGACTATGTCGGCCAATTTTAAAGATGAACCATCAACTCAGAACATTTATAGTTCATAAGTGTGTGCGCAGACAAATCCTCTCCATTTCCTTGCCCTCATATTTCGATGGGACACTAGTAACACGACCTAATAGGAATCAGGCGCAAGACCAACTGTCACAGCTTAACGTACATTCCGAGGCATGGGGATGCAAGACCACCATCATCCAGATATCGGGCTGACACTAGTCTAAGAACCTTTGGTATGTCTGACCCGGTGTAATCAGTTTTCCAACTTCTTTAGTAGTTGTAAAATAACCCAGTCTTTGATACGCTTAGAGTTTCAGGTTACAGAAACGTGACGTTGCTTATCGAGGGGTATGGCAGTGCCCTCGCCTTATAATGCGTCAGGAAAGTCTTGAAAATAGATTTCTGGAGAATTAACGAAGTTCTCCTGTATACTCTATGACGTAAGCGGCAGTAGCTCCATAACATTTAAGGCACTAAAGTAGTTCGTCTGTGAGCGCCATCTTATGCGTCTTTTATTGACCAAAGCATAAGACTCAGAAGCGTCACGGCCGCTGGTGATCGGGCGCGTGGCCGACGGTCATGTAGGAAGTCATTTGTCGTACTGACTTAGGGATGTCACTCCTTTAATGTTTTTTATTACTCACTAGTGGCCCGCCCTCACTTCGTTCGGTCTGAAGTTAACCTACACTAGTACAAAATAGATAGCGCTGGGAGCCGGTTACAACGCGCAAGTGTTACGCTTTTTCGGTTTATCTTTAAGCCTAGACGTTGACTATCAGATTAACCTGCGTAACTGTGGGAGAGCCACGCTTCGGCATGAATGGGCCGGCTCGACCGGAGTGGTACCACTGCCTCACAGAAAACCGGCGTGAAGCAGCCCCTGTGCTGTGTTTCGCCGAGTGAGTGAGGGTACCGGAGGCCCACTCGGGGGGAAGGGGATAAAAGATTGGCAGCGCACTTGTAACTCCACTGGTGTTGAAAGTGTCTATGGGCGGCGGCAATTGCTTACCATCAGGTGATCCGCCTGCTGGCCTGCTACAAATAACATAAAAAAAAAATAACCTCTTTATAAATACAATAATATTGACTGATAAGTTACTTCAATCCTCCTGGCGAAGTTAGTCCACTAGCCATTTGCGCTCTAGTAGATCGCACGCGTGAACGCAAATTTTCTCATAGGAATAGATCTAAGGGGAAAATTAAGTTTTCTTTAAAACGGCAAAGTTTACGATGCAAAGTTACGTGAAAGAAACAAGGTATCGAAACAAGATGTTAGATGTATTGAAAAGTTGAACAACAAAAGGCTTCGATGTAAAGATTTTCATATATTAATTTTGATTTCAAAGTGACAACCCTACGGCCATCTTTAGACAGTTGGCCCATTGTCTCCAAGAACCCGTTGCCATGACCATAACTCATTAAGTATTCAGCGATGATAAAAATATTGTTGAGACAATTCTCTGATACGGTTACTGATCTTTGGATTTACATTCGCCATAATAGCTCTGCCCGGTTTGTTTTGAGAAGTGTAAGTGTAATGCATCAAGAAAGTCATGAAATTAATGAACGCAGTGGCGTTGGCAGTGGCCGCTTACGTCAGATTATGGTAGATCCATTGCATATAGGACATGACGTGAACTCTTTTAGTTTCCAAAAATCCGTGGTCCTGACTTTCTTGACCCATGATAGGTACCTATTTTATGACGCCTTTTAGAGGCCGGTTGGTGAATAAATAAATAAATAAATTGAGACAACATCACATACATTGTCCTGGCCCCAAACTAAGGTTTTCCCTTGTGCTATGGAAATCAGAAACAACGAAATTACAAATATCTGTTTCATCAACACACATTAGTGTTGGTGCGGGAATCGAACCCGCGACCCTTACGTCTCAACCGGCGCTTAAACCATTGCGCTAAACGGGTCGTCAAAAGAACAAGAACAACGCCCAGAACGCCCAGTTAGTCTATTCATTTATGTACGGGACTGTGGGGTCTGGTTCCCGGGTTCGATATCCGAATCGATGCTTATTTTCATTTATTTATTTATTTAAGGAAAACAAAACAGATTACAATCATGAAATTATATATTAAATATTAATATTATCTGGATTTGTACAAGATAGCAATCCTAAACATGTTTTCACTGCATTACATAGTGGCTTAATCAATTTATAATAATAATAACAAACAGTGATGAGTCAATTATTTTTTCACCAATTCTGCCTGTCAACGCTCTTTGCATATAAAAAACTGGTTTAAGGTCATCCAAACTTGGAATGTCCTGAGAAAGCTAAGGCTACTGTGTTAAAAAAATATATGAGTAGCTTCATTTTTTTATTAACTAAGTAATCGTATTAATTTTTCCTTAATATTGTACGATAGTGATACTGCATCTTATTTTCCACACCATTTGTAGGTATTGCTACCACCTATGTTTACAAATAAACTATAATTTTTATTTGTATAACCCCCATGGGATCAAAACTCACGACCTCTGGGTTTACCAATACCCCAACAACACTTAACCAATACCCCATACCTAGATGCAGTCAGCCATGAACAAAATTGATTAGATACATTCTGCTGGTACTAACTACTAGATTCTCTCATTAAATCAATATCGCAAAACAAGTAGGTTAACCTCTTGCCTTGACAGAACCTTGTTGATGATATTGACAATGATCATCATAAGTTATGACCACCATCATTAGTATGTCGGAACTCGGAACACGTGTGACTCTATATCCGTGTAGTCTGTGGAAAATCACAGTGAAGGTAAATCATTGAAATATTAACAGGGGCAGATGTGTTAAAGCGAAGTATCTACCTATGGAATAAATAAATTTGACATACTGTATGTTCCAATGTAGTGGAGAATGTTGTTAAAAAAGACGGCTTACGAGGGGTCGTCTTCTAAATCTAAAGAGACGAAGGCAAGAAACTTAAGGCACTAAACGATCACGATTTGATGTCATTGGCAACAGGACCAAAGTTTTCCATTTTATTTTGACGTTGAAAGTCAAGATCCATTTTAGATCACTGAGCCAGCGTAGTAAGCTAAGAACAAAGCTCGAGTGTATGGTCACCAATCCATTAGGCAATCGTGGTGATAAAGCCTAACTCTTAAAGCGTAGACAGAAGCATGTGCCCTGAAGTGGGACAGTTAGGCTAAAAAAGTACATCCTTGATTAATTTTATTTTGACTTCACTATGGTATGGTCAGAGCGCGAGTGTACCGGCATAAGGCAAACATGGACCAGCAAAATTACATTGAAAAAAACCACTTACTCTCCGCAAACCATCATACGGTCCTGTTACATCATTTTCCGTGTCAACCAAACAGAAAATAGCGTTCGTTATCTGTTGAGGAAGCGACGGACATACGGCACCGTAAGTTGTCATGTGCCAGGGCACACAGGGGCAATGGTCTCGGGACAATTTGAGGGGCAGCAAAGCGTTGAGCGTTGAGATCGTTGCCAGATCGTGTGTCGTCGGCCCGGTATGATTCTGCGAAGTTGTTATTGTTTAGCAGTGTTTTTTTTGCTATAAGCGGCAGAACTATTATCTTAAAAGTTCTACCATTTGCCAGCTGGACATTATGGTATTGCCTTTGTCTTACGTTAACCAACTGCTGGGTAAGCTAAGCCACCGCTGTATACTATAGCCTCGGACGTTGTAAGAGGTGACAAATCGGGCATTCGGAGTATGTGAGCGCACCTACTGAAGAGAGATTTGCTTAGCATATTACTCCGCGGGGGACAAAGTTGCTGAGTGTACTGGTAGGTTGTACAGCAGAGAAGAAGAAAAAAGCCACGGAGTCTGAACAAAAGAGGTAGATCCGAATTGGTTTAGCTGGAGGTAGTAGGTAATCTAAGAGCGTGTCAATAACACCAACGTTATGGATGCAATGTGGATGGTAGTGTGGCAGCAAGGTGAATCCCGGGCTCCAAATCACTCGTTGGACCAGCCATAGTTTAGAAATAGGTCAACAACATAGTGTAGTTTTTTTAAGGCTGACATAGAGACATCTAATAAAATTGCAGTATGCTGTGTAAAGCTGTTTGCTAGTCTCTGCGTGGACGTATTACTAAAACTACCAGCATAAATACAACCCACAATAGACCATGTTTTCTGCCACTATATATTTGCCTAAGAAAAAACACTGGACTATTTTGGTTTCCAATAGTATTTTCTGTGGCTTGAATATTAACAAAATGTTTACACACATGCGATCGAAAAAATCCACAAACTTTATGTTACATCGATACGAATAACCACCGACATCTAATTACAATTTTCTATGCATATAGCACAACCCAAGTCTACACTAATATGATTTCTACCTACCTATGATAAAGTCCAAATTCCATTATAGGTATTTTACGAAAATCAACGAAAACAGAACAATATAAATCAATTGTTTTCTTCCAACCAAAACTAGCGATGTACATTGCTTGACTTTTAACGTTTCGTTATAAAAATGTCAGTGATAAAAGAGCAATGGATGGGAAAGTCATGGGAACCTCGGTTGTGATTTCTCATGGGGTCGACGGGTCCCATGCCGTACCATTCGCCACTGACCGTCGTGTGCCCCGCGTGACCTTTCACCTTAGGGGACGGGACAATGAAATCGTTGGAGTAGGTGCGGAAAGACATTTTTTTGTTTACGAAGAATAACCATTTAGTTATAGTAACGTCCAAAATATATTATGATTATGTTTTTCATAATTAGGAACATATTAAGGTTACAAATGTTTTAGGTACATACGATACGTCTATTACGAAATACTTAGAGCATTTGAAGTAAAAATTCAAACACACCATTAAATTATTTATTCGTGTTACCTATTATTAAGGGGTTGTAAGCATAGGCGACGACAACATGACTTAACTAAAAAAAACTGTTAGTTTCACAATCGAGTACCTAACCCTGAAGTAAGTTTCTTTGGACGAAATACGTCACAATGATTAGATAACGAATACTATTTGCCGGGTATTATTTGTAGAGTTTAACTATTGCAGACTCCATCGTGTTACTAAAAATAGATGCCTAATAAATGTTGTAACTAACCTAGATAAACCTAATATATTTTATAGTTTTCAAATAAGAATAATTTAACTACATCAAACTATAAACTTGATACTTCAGTTAGTTAAGCATTGTAATAAGAACCAAACGTTTTTTGTAGTTTCTCAAATTGTGATTGTTCATAATTGGAATGATTTGAATGATTCAATCGTGGGAAAGCCTACGCTTAGGCATGAATGGACCAATGAAATCGGAGGACAAAGGCCTCAAAAGGTTGTGAAGTGCTTTAATAGGTAGGTATCATAATCTTGACTATCATAATTTCGAATTCGAACATCGAGTTTTTCTAAAAAAAAGAGTACAGACACAATCAGTTATCGACTCCACAGATCTCCGCTACCAATAAATCGAGCTCAATACGAATAACTATCTCGGATTATGCCATTGATAAATGGCCGCATCGCACCAGCCGATCGCGGTCTGGTGAAAAAACACCGTAACCCTGAATAATAATTGTTAGGGGTCCGTAGGAAAATTATAACACGGTTCTAAGTTTTGTTACTAATGCCACAGGATAAGTTATATCTGAAGGTCTAAATTGAAGAAGCTTTGAGATCCAACCAAATGAATGAGATTGATATTTATTACTTTGTAGTGACCATTCTTTCGTTTGAAATCGATGGAAGTTATTTGGACAGAACTCACTTCAAACGCTAATTGTAAAGCTTAAAATCACATCCGTAAAATTGAAGCTGACAGCTAAAGCCTCCCAAGGTTTTACGCTCAAAACACGACATCCCCAGAGTAGTTTTACTTCTGTTAAAGGTTTAAGGTAATTTTAAAGTTATATAAGAGTTTTGTCTTTTTGTCTACAATAATTTTCAAACAATATTTAAACTTTCAATTAAAATTATGCCCTCAAATCCATCCATAATATTGTGTCACGGTATAATTGGAAAGCATTCGGTCACAATCATTCTCATTTATAATACTGGAAAATATAATAATAGGAAAACTGCGTGATTATAGTCCTAAAATATTCTAAGTACTTTCGAAACTCTCGGTGGGCGAATCCGAATCGCACTTGTTCGGGTGTTTTTTGTATAGTTATTACTCATACTCAATAAAAGATTTTAGCAATAGGCTCCATTGTACGGAACCTAATATTTTCGTAGCCCAAGTCCCACTTGGCTAACCTATATTTATTAGTTTTATGGACCTCACTACGGTTGACTGCTAATGTTGCTGACCGTAGTCCGTTTATGGCGTTTTTTTCTATAAACTATTAGAACCGGCCTTCGATTTCCGTAGGACAATGGGACGCATAAATAACATTGGAGGATCGATATTCATAATGATGTTTGTGAGTGTAACGATTCTTTTACAAAAATGAGTATAGTTAGATGGATAGATATTCTTTATTGCACAGAAATAGAATACAGGACACAAGTCAGACAATAGCATAGCAGAGTATTTTATTGGACTACGACGGTCATTATACATTTTTTTACTGTTAGCAAAATTTGTGTTTAAGTAAAGTTTGCAATTCAATTATCTACAATGCAATGTAGTGATTGTACTTTCTTCGCTTCTAGTGTAATTAAAGAAGTAAAAATACCTTTTTTTGTTTTCCCAGGGGAAACCATCATGGCCGTCATTTATAACTTGTGGGCGAAAAAGTGGTGTGTGGGACTCCTCCTACCCCTAACCAAAACCCCTGAGATGTCCATCTCCATCTCATTATCCAGAAACACTAAAGATATTCAAAGACTAATTCACCCAACCCAGAAAATCAAAACAGTGCTCCATATGAAAAACAGGGTTGAAAGGAAAGCAGTGCGCTTCTGATTCCACTGGCGTTGCAGGTGTCCATGGGCGGCGGTAGTCCCTTACCATCAGGTGATCCGTCAGATCGTCTGCTACCTACTAATAATGGTAAAAAGTAAAGTATCAGCCTATATATAGGCTGAGGCCTTCATCATAGAAATCAAGTTATCACCACTTACAGGCCGTGATCTCGGGGTCCCGGGTTCGATTCCCGGGTCGAGCAAAAAGTATGTTTCGAATTTTTCCAACATAGCTCGGGTTTTTGATCACCAATCCGCATTAGGAAAGCGTGGTGATTAAGCCTAATCCTATCATAGTAGTACCTACTTATATCATAAAAAAAGATATTCAAAGACTGATTACTAATATCCTAAAACATTATAGATATTCAAAGACTAATTACCCAGAACACCAAAACAGTGCTCCTAATATAACTTTATCAGAGCCCAAGAATCCACCTGTCTGCTCAAACACCGCTGAGAGCCGCATGTCCAGGACTGATAACGCGTCTTATTTAATCAAGAGCTGCTCGGTTGAACAAGATAACGTAATTTATAAAGGCCAGCATATCATTACGGTTTATGGTTATTTAATTCTTGATTGTCTGCTCGTCTCGTTATTTGCGTGTTACTATTAAAAGAGGTAAATGCAGAAGGTAAGTTCGTTTGATTTAGTGGGTTTTCAGCGAGGAGTTAATCGCTTTTTGAATGGCAATAAGTACTAATAAAAGATTATGTTAGTAATTTAGTTTTTAAGGACTTTAAAATGGGAGGTTGTTTTTTCGTCTATTATGGATAGTGGCTAAATATCTTTTTTTAAGTATCTTCATCGATTTTTCAGCACATTATTGACGGATTTACAAAAATGTTTTATGAAAAAGCATACTCCCGAGTTACTCAAACACAATACGTAGACGGTAGGTATGCTATTACAGAAATCAATCGATGTAAATTATTTACGTAAGATTTTCAAAAATTCAACAAATTATGCGTACCTATGTTCTTGAGCATACGGTATTTTTTACTGGTCAATGCAATATAAACCAAACTTAAGTTGGATATAAATCTGTCAATGTAATTAAATGGCAAATTAGGAAGTAGGTACTCATATTTTCACTGAGGTTGTTTATTTAGTAGATTTTTTGTTGGTCGGTTCATTCAGTCAACCCACGTAAACGACGTTAGTAGAAAGTGCCCCTTCTGAACCCTTTCTTATTCTGTGGCAGGACAGTCGTTGGCGTCCGTATGATTACACAATGTTTACTTTAAAATAATATCTCAGCCTCTAAACAATATAAGATGTTAAGTAGTATAATACATACGTATTTTGTATCTATATGACAACCTTACAGTGTCCTTTAGATGCATTGTTATAGCGTTATTTGTTTTTGCATTATACTGATTTATGTCATACGTCATAGCTATATAGTGTGTGTATAAAACAGGTAGTATTGTGAAGTCGTATCAAAGGTTGATACCATGGGCTCATCATGGAAAACCAGCGTGAAGATTGTTTCATTACTTGTTGCGTCGAAAGCGGTCACTTTGAAGCCCGGGGTACGCTTAAACTATGATTCAGGATTTGGGAAGTCTAGTAATTAGGTAAAATGAAGGGACTGCACTCTGACCTTCGCAACTCTTTGTAACACTAGGTTCTGAACTTAATTTTGCTAATAGTTCCAATATTTGTCAATAGATGGCGCTGAAATACATCGCGCAAGTTTTTCGTCTTTTTGGGTAACACAATAAACCTTGCGATTTAAAGAAATTATCTCTTTATAAATGGTATAGATTAACCAACACGCCTCATAAAGTAAAATTTGACGTAGTCCCCTTACTATTTACATACCTGTTATAAATGATAAGAACACAGAGCTCGTTTGTTCTCCAGAGAGAGATAAAGCCGCCATACTGTGGTCAAAGAAGGCGCCTTTTGCCCTACTTTGTTAGTTTAGGTAGTTTCCTGTGTTTTGAACAGGTGAATCTTATATCAATTTGACGGGAGGTAAAATTGAGATTTGATAGAAAAATAGATGAAAAATAAAAGTGATGCAGTTTTACTAGGTTGTAAGACAACATATTTAATCCTTACTTGGTCCGCTCTCATTTCGTTTCGGAACTTCTTAATTTCCAATACTAAAATTGAATTGTAGGATAGATGGCGCTGGGTACCGATTTCGTCGCGCAAATGACTGAGACTACCCATTCTCCCCTCCCAGACAGACGAGTGCGACCGAGCAGCATGGCGGGCCCTTCGGGGTCGAAGACCGCCCCAGCAGCACCTTGTCAGGAGGCCTCCTCTCCTGGAGCATTCACACCGGCACGAGAAGGCATGAGAAGCAGCCTGTGTAAAGTGTTTACCCCGCACGCCCGAACCGCACTGAAGAGTGCGATGACGACCGGATTCGGGTTCGCGCAAATGTTTTTCGTTTCTGGCTTACCTATAAGCCTTGTCATATTCGATAATTTACCTCTCTATAAATAGTAAAGAAATGAAACAAGTTTTCAATTTCGACTTCCCTCAAGTTTATTCCCCAATTCCTGTCATTGTTGAAAGCTAATTAATTCCGTTATAGGAATGTCGGAATAGTAAACAGCAGTCGTCTGTCCGTCAGGCCGTCAGTCAGTCCGCGCAATTTGCCCGATCCAATCAAGGAGTAATCTAGTAATCTAATTAATAACGGGCACAATCGAAATTTTTGACTGGTAGGGCTGCGCCGTTTAAGAATCTGTCCTCTCTGTCTCTTGAACGAAATTTGGAGCATAATTTGGTTCGAGGATACGCTTATATTTGGCGATTGATGTTTTAGGGTCCATCAGACAAAGTATGTATCGCACTCTTAATAAGATAACGACCTAACTCAAAATTTCGGAAAAATTAGTTTTGGTGAAAAATCGACCTCATAGACCAAGGGTCACAGCATACTTCTTTAAAAATCAACTTTATTCTGTAAATAATAACGTATAAAAAACATGAGTCACTATCTTTCCCGCCCCGCACACTTCGTTCGTTCATCGAATATCGACCAATTCAGTTTTGGGGCGGCGGTTGCGCGCGAGGTTAGTGTCAAACGCCGGCAGATTTGGAGATGCGTCAGTGTTTTACTAAACAAATCGGTAAGTTTGTTAAATATTTATCATTATAATATTGACTGGTTTTGGAATAGGTCTTTGTTTCAGTAACTTTCTCTAAGTTGATATAGGCACAACTTGAATTGAGTCTTTATTTTATTAAAATGTACTGTAGGATCAATGACAAATTATTACTTAGGTCTGTGTTTTATTTGAAATTGTTCACGAAATATAACTCAAATCGAATTTGGTCTATGTATTGTTAAAAAAATACGAAATGTTTTGTAATGTTTGAATTTAGGTCTTTTTTTCATAAAAAAAAACTGAACAAATCGAAGTTACAATTAAAAATAGGTCTTTGTAGTATTAAATATAAGGTTGGAATTTTTAATTTAAGTCACTGTGTTGTTTAAGTTTATTCTTTCGTATCTCAGCTTTTCGCTGGAATTTTAAATTTACGCTATTAATATCGTACGGATTTCAACGACACGGACACGGCCTTGAAATCGCGCGGTTTCATGTCAAGATCTGAAGGCGTAGGTATACCTCGCCCGCGTCCGTTCGTATAAAGTTGGAATAATGTTAGATAATTAATATAACCATGCAAAAGTGCCCATTTACGTTGATTTGCTTACTGTGCGTATCACCGCATACGCGTGATGAGTGTGATAATTTGTGTCTACCACACCCAGTAGTTGTATGCAGGTACGTAATTGGTGGTGTTATTGAAAATATGGTGGCTAAATAAACACCCATGGCTGTATTCGTTAAATTAAATAGTCAAGTCCTATTATTTACGTTTTAAACGATCTATTACTTAAACTGACAACTCTATAATGCTAATTATAAACTTAGTAATTTAATTCAAACTAACATTTCCTAATACTTAATTACATGTTTTTCCTTTTTTCAGATAACAAACATAATGGAGAACCAGCAAATAAAAACAATATTCTAAAAATATTGATGATGTTGTAAAGTATTTATTGTATTGTGTAAAATTATATTCTAAAATATAAAATATACATAATAAAGCTGTTACTGTAAAAGCTCGAAGTACGGTAAATCATAAGATTTACTTGTAAGTCTTAGGATTTACCGACATGAGTTTGTCAATGTAAGTCAAAAGTGTCGAGGGATCTAGTACGTTTAAGAGTATTGCTGAATAATGCTGTTTAGTGAGTTTTAACATTAAAATAAGAAACATTGTTTAAAATTCGTTAATACGAAGAAAATCGATGTGAATTCGTATAAAACAGTACTAGCGGTTTGACAATATCATTACAATATCTGCATCAGAACCGATACAGTTTACATTATTATGGAAACACGACATCATTTAACCCGAGAAGAGATGATGCGAGCCGTCGGAATGTTGGAAGCTGGTTCCAGGCAACGTGCTGTGGCTTTCGCTTTTAACACTACATTGAGCGTCATAAGTCGCTTCTGGAGGCGCTATTGCATGACGGGCAGCGTGGTCGGGCGACATTAAGGGCGGTCTCGCATCACGACTCGGAGACAGGACCGGTATATCCAAAATACTGCTCAACGTTATCGTATCATGACCGCCATGATGTTCTTTACGAGGCGCCACAGCTCCTCAGGTTTGCTAATAAGTGATCAAACAATCCTAAATCGTTTACGAGAAGTGGGTCTGCGATTCATCTATTGCACCCTGCAATCGCAGGACCCGTTTACGATACGCTCGCGAACACACAAACTGGGAGGAAGAAGACTGGCGCTATGTGTGCTTTTCGGATGAGTCCCGCTTCGGTATGAGACCGAATAAAAGACATACTCGAGTTTGGTCAACATTTGGACGTAAATAACGTTTGAGATATTGTCAGGAAGTTCATCCATATAAAGTGGGGGAACAATAACGATATGGACCGGTATTTGGCTCGGCGGAAGAACCGATCTCATTTGTATCAGGGGTAACCTCAATGCTCAAGTTTACGCAAAAAGGATTGTATCAGATGTAATCAACCCTTTGCGAGGCCACTTGGGTGATTCTTTTCAACTAATGCATGACAACGCAAGTGCGGTGTGTGGAAGTCCACACACGGCTAGAGTTGTAACACGCATTCTTGCCAAAGCTCGTATCAACGTTCTGCCGTGGCCTGCACAATCACCAGACCTCAACCCAATTGGGCACGCAAGTATGCATACCGTACATACTCCACAACATCATTTTATTTTATTTTAGAGGTATATTTTAAAGAAAGGTACAGTTCCCCTTTTTTTTACAACTGATTGGGATACTGCCATAGGTGAAGAATTACATTCCGATATGGTAATAAGAGACGCGACGCTTGGTATGACCATACTAGGAGACTCTGAGATTGTATCTAAATCTTGCCTACTTCTGGTTGAGCCTCATGCTGATCAGGTGCAGAGGTAGACAATGATAGCGCATGGTCCGGTGAATTAAAATCTTTAAACGAAGTTGGAATAACAGTAACTTCTGAGCTATTGACTATAACCGGGTTATAATAATTTATTAAAGATATTGAAGAAAAATAATTACAGATAAAAAGTAGTTACCACTTAAATATTAACTTAGTTCTCCTTTTGCAGCACCTTCTTTTCTGACGCAAAGGTTGACTAGTAGAGAATGCCTCTTGGCATTAAGTTCGCCTATTGTTTACTTACTTTCTTTTTGGTACAGTTAATATCGCAAAATATCTATATTTTATTTTTGTTTGGTTTTCTACCTGTTTATTAGCTCATTATTTATAGTATAGTATCGATACCTAAAAATAATGTCCGGGATCTTAATCAAATATGACACTTTCAATATTTTTCTGTTTTTAATCCCTAAGACTAGTACAAATATGCCTACCTTCTGGTGCAATTAAGGCGATATTAGAACAATATTAATAAGTTAGGATAATTAGCAGCGCACTTGTGACACCACTGGTGTTGCATCGCTTACCATCAGGTGATCCATCGGCTCGTATGCCACCTATATCATAAAAAAATATTGTTGTTGCACTTAGTGCGTTTTTATAAAGATTTATTTTAGATTTTACTACATTTTAGAGCTACATTTTAAGAAAGAAATACTTAGTTCAGACTCTTAAAAGATACAACTTATTGAGAGTAAATTTAACATTATAACTATTAGTTGAATCAACACCTATGCTAATTAGTACTTTCCTTTTTTACGTGAACGTTTTCTAATAAAACATTTTAAACGATACTGTTGTTTTTCTAATTAAGTCAAAAGTACCTACACTTATTTCCGAATTGAGTCTTATATTTGTATCAAAAACTTAATAAAACAGTGACCTAAGTAAAAGATGGTCTGAATATTTTGTCAATGTTTGGGTAAAACATTGACCTATTTTTAATTACGTCATAAATTTTCTGGATGGATTTCATAAAATAATGACGCATCTCAAAATTTATTTTTCAAAAATGTTTTTTTATTATTATGTGTATAAAATTCATTAATTTTTTTGCTAAATCTAAAAGAATATATTCACAGGCTTAAAACCGTAATTTTACTTTCTTCTTACTCATCTTAGTTCAAATTTTATAGCAATTTAATGTTTATGCTCTAAAAATACAAATCGTTTTTTGCCATTTACCAAAACTTAGCAATTTTGAATTGAGTCATTATCTTATTAAGAGTGCGGTATGTTCAAGTATGTGCAATATAATATTTCACTACATCACATACATTGATCTGACTCTGAGGTAACAAGCAAGAAGCAAGGAGGAGGCAAGTAACTGAGTCCTTATAGATTCATCATGTCCGTCTAGCTAGAGTCTGTCCGCCCGTATGTTACAGTCATTTTTTCCGAAACTTTAAGAGCTATGTATATTGTTGAAACATGATTATTTTGTAAATTGCATTTAAATTTTCTTAGAGAAAGAAAAAAAATTGGGGTTCCTTAAACTTCGAACTGAAATTCAGTTTATTTTTTCATCTGATGCATACATATGGGGTATCTATAGATAAGTCCTAAAAATGATATTGAGGTTTTTAAAGCAGTACTCGTAATTTCTTTCTAAAATGTGA
Source organism: Cnaphalocrocis medinalis (assembly GCA_014851415.1). Taxonomy (NCBI): domain Eukaryota; kingdom Metazoa; phylum Arthropoda; class Insecta; order Lepidoptera; family Crambidae; genus Cnaphalocrocis; species Cnaphalocrocis medinalis. The sequence continues at coordinate 10,599,892 of CM026286.1, forward strand.
AATGTGTGTGTGTAGTTTGACTGAGAGACACTTCTAAAGTGGAATAATGTATCTATGTTCTAAAATAAATGAATGATATTTACATAATGGGGGGCACGAGCTCATCTACATGTATGCTGAGATGAATGTGGTTGTTTATGTCTTCAATTGTGAAAATAGAAAATCTACAAATCAGTAAGAAATAAATTAATCGTGATTAGATTATCTTCAAACCGAAATTTATACATTTATTTTGCAAGCCGAATAGCTTTTTAATTCACAGATATCCTTGGGTCTTTACAATATTTCGTTCGTTTGATTACGTAGTTCGATATTAAACGGGGTAGAGTTTGCCAACCCTACAGTTTCCCTTTCGCGAGCGGTCGCCTGTTATTGTTTTCAACGATTTAAGTAATAACTTCTGATGGACTAGATGAATCAAAACGAATTGCAAATATATTTACAATATTGCTTAATAGGAGCGGACCGTTGGGAAATGTTGGCAATTAAAATTCTTAATGACGGTTCGTGAAATCTTCTTGCAATCGTTATCGGGTAACCTTAGGCTTTCTGGTGGTAACTAGATGAGGGGAGACTGTGATAGGAAAATCAAATCCAGCTTCACTAAAAATGGGCCGACTTGACCGCCATAAGCCTCACAGAAAACCTGCCTGGATCTATAGTTTATTAATTAGGTGAGGGTAACCCATGGGTGGCGAGCATTTGGAGAGGCCTTTGTCCAGCAGTGGACTGCAACAGGCTGATGATGATGATGAGGGTAACCCATATAACATAAAACCCAATTCGGAGGGAAGTGGACTAGGTTGACAACGCACTTTGCGACTTCATTGGTGTTGAACACACGTTCATGGACACCATGGCACCATTGCTTACCATTGGACGAACTGTCAGCATGTCTGTAATCAATCACAACAAAAATATTGATTAACAAATAAGACAAGCATGTATGATTAATTCAAAAAATATTGTGTAAGTAAAGTAAGTGTCTGAAATACTTATGTAATTGTATGAACAGGTAAACAACCTTATTCTACTAGATAACATAATGACGTGTTCATACAAAACTCACACTCAACAAAAATGTACATTTCCCATGTAAACACATGGGCCCAACCGTGACGTGTGCTGTACCGGCATTTTATCGGTAAATTAATTACCAGTCCGTTATCGGTATCATTACCGTATTGGTGTCGCTCTTCGTTCGGCCTTTATCTTATCTAAAGAGGACGTGCGGGCTTATATAGACTGTTTTGTTTTTAACTGTTTTGTTTCACAATCCCACGAACAAATTTCACCTTTAAAACTTCGTTACCAAAGTTGAAAATTCAATCGGCAACCCTAGCTTTTTCCTGCAGTTTTCCCACAGGGACAAAAACTACGAATTTGAGTTTTATTGTGTAAATTTTTAGGTTGATTTTAGAATGGGATGGTCAGGTTTTCCAGGTAGTTTTACTGTTGGTTGTCAAACGACAATGGTACAGCGATAGGCATGTAAATAAGTAGATGGATGACTGGCCACCGACCGGTTAGTCTCAAGATAAACCGTGGCAAATTGTTGACGGGTTTGCATGAAATCCTCGTTTGTATTCTAAGACCTGGCTATTCCGATTAGAATGCAATTCGTCTTGATAAATAAAATTGTTACCAAATTGGAAACGAGGAATCGATAAATTAAACTTATGTCAAAGTGAGGTAAATATTTCCTCGGTGTAGATATCATTATGCTACCTTTTCTAAGTAAGTCTAGTTTTTTTTTAATTTTCTTAGGTCTGGGTGTTCTAAGTTGACGCCCCCAGTTAATTAACGACATCTGGTCCTCATTACAGCGCATGGCGCATTTATTTATTTATTTTATCAGGTTATCAGCTGTATACCTTGTTGGTGGACGTCTTACGCTACTCTTTCCGTTGCATCTTAGTTTTTTGCTATTAATCCTATTAACTCAATGACGGAGCGAAAAGGACGATGTACGAAAAGTATAAAGAATATTCAACTAATTTGAATACATCATGCAGCAAAGATTTGCTCTAAATAACGAGTGGGACAAAATGTTTATTAAGTTAAAAATGATCTTAACATTATTCATAATTATTTGTTCATATTTTATTATTCTAAATACTTGCATCCGTAGATTCTAGTATTATTAATTATCTATTCTATACATATAATAAAAATGTAAAAAAGCTGTGTCTGTACATTGAAGATATTTATCTCAAAATAACTTAGGACGACTAAAAAACAGTAACAGAACATGAATCAATGATTTTTAAAATTTTTGTCTGTCTGTTTGTCTGTTTGTCTGTTTGTTCGCGCTAATCTCAGAAACTACTGAACCAATTCGAATGAAACTTTTTTTATTGTATAGCTGTAATATCAGGGCAACTTATAGGATATATTATATTTTAAAGACCAGACTCCTTGATGTAGAACCACAACAGCCCAGCTAAACTATTAGAGGTAGGTCAATGGCACTTTAACAAAAGTTGTTCAGATTGATGAGCATTTTATGATGCCATGAAAAAAATCAAAGGTCATGGAACATCTGGTTTGGAACTCTAAGAGCCCAGCTCCACTATAACAAATATGGAATGAAATGGAATGGAAAATTGTCAAATGTGATGAGCATTTTTGGATGAGATCCTATAAGGAAGGATATTCCAAACTTAAACCCCTAATGGAGCAAAAAGGGGGTTACAAGTTTGTTCATCTTTAAGCCAAGAGTCATAAAGTTCACGCAAACGAAGTTGCGGGCGGCCACTAGTCTATAATAAAACATATTTTTACAAATGTAACACCTACACAATCGTCCTTCTGGAAATAATTCCTTTCAATCGTTGATTACTAAGTACGAGTAGGTAATTAAGGGCTATACGAGTTACACCAAGGACAGTTCGTGTCTCCCAGGGTGAATGTTTGCTTCGGGCCCATTAAAGTTGCCCCAGCCTAACCCCGGGTTCCGTAGCCCGGTTCCGCGAACGCCGATGTAGACCGCTGAAGATTACATAATGATCACCTATTTCGTGAATGCGAGGCCACACGGACGGTGGACTTATCGATGTTTTTGTAGCAATTTTATCGATAAAATTATTTTTTAACTAAAAGATCCGGTAACCCATTTTTACCTCAGGTGTTGCAAATGTCCATGGACGGTGGTGATCACTCACTACCAAGTAAGCCGTATGCTCGTTTGTCCGCTACAATGTTAGAAAGACCCGGCAATGCATTTGTGATGCCTCAGGTGCTGTAGGCGTCCATGGGCGATCACTTACCATCAGTAACTGATCGTTTGTGCGCCACGATGTAAAAAAAAAACATCATCCCTCATCCAAGTTTTAAGCGTATGTTCCATAAAATTGGACGATTTTTCACTAAATCGGACATTTTTGCATACAAGCGCTTAGTTTCAGGACAACGGGTGAGGTGACCGAAAAATGGGGACTATCCCGTTCAAAATGGGATGTATGGTCAGGTTACGCACACAATAACTAAATCCTAGTCAACCTAATGATAGTAATATAAATCTGCCGTTTGTAAGTAGTTCAATTAGTTAAATTACGTTGAACAATGCAGTCATAATAAATACTATACAAATACCGTGATGTCAGCTAGCCACAAGGGAAAATCCATTGTTTTCCGTCTTGCGGGCTTCTTTGCTCAGTAATACGTAAGTTATACTATCTCAAATAAAGATTACATTACAGATAGCAGAGAGTTTAATTTAAATACCTAATGCGTAAGGCTTGTTACGGACATCATTGTGTAGAAAATTGTCAAACTTTTTGCATTTTAGCCTTTTGTCTTGAAGAATAAAGCCATGTTTAAAAAATGTTTTTCGTTTTTTTTTTATTTTGGCTCAGTAAATTGGCTCACCTCAGCCTGATGATAAGCAAGAGGAGAACCCACGTTGCAGTTACAACGGACGCGATGCTGGCACGGCATCACACCCGTTGGCACTGCCATACTGGCCCGCGAGATGCTTCTTCACGCTTCGTTTGAAGGAGTCCATATTGTAGGACAGAGGAAAAACATGGGATGGGGTTTTTTTTAATTATGGGAGCAAAACAGCATTCCTATCGATAATGGGGTCCGGAAGTGCAAAACCATAGAATAAACATATAGATGAAATAGAGTTCTATCATACATTTTTTTATCGACAAAAACGGCTATCGATCTTAACCTTAACCGCATCACTACGGTGACCATACAGCACCATAGAGCGCGCGTTATTTCCATAGCTAATTGCAAATTGTGGCTCGCTGTCATCGCGCATGCGCTAATGTGTCATAACGCACCGGCCATACTGTACCACATCGGCTCTATTATATGACCTTTGGTCTAGACACATTATCTTCTAGTGACTGGCCGGATGGCGCATTTGGTAGTGACTGCCTCATACGCCAAAGGACGTGGGTTTGATTTCCACCCTGGACATTTTTGTGTTGAACACTTGTGTTTGTTCAGTGTCTGGGTGTATTATATGTACCTTTTTTTTATGTAATAGGTAGCAGGCGAGCAGGCGGATCACCTGATGGTAAGCAATTGCCACCGCCCATGGACACTTGCAATACCAGTGGAGTTACAAGTGCGCTGCTAACCTTTTATCCCCTTCCCCCCCAAGTGGGCCTCCGGTACCCTCACTCACTCGGCGAAACACAGCACAGGGGCTGCTTCACGCCGGTTTTCTGTGAGGCAGTGGTATTACTCCGGTCGAGCCGGACCATTCATGCCGAAGAGTGGCTAATTAAGTATAACCTATTTAAGTATTACATTTGTGTTTCCTCTGTTGTCTGATATCTGTAGCATAAGAGCTCAAGCTATTGATTACGGAGTCAGGTTAATGTTTGAGATGTTGTGTGAATTATATTTTTTTTTATAGAAAGGTTAGACCATAGAGTAAAGTTAATAGACCTAGAAGAACGGGATCTGATGGAATCCCATATCTCGCTGAACTCACGCTCATCATCGTGTCACTCTTGGTTTTTAATGTGATAAATGGCAAACGAGCAGGCGGATGACGGATTGACTTCGGGAGGAACGTCAGGTCCTCCGTCCAACGCGTCGGTGGGCATCCCAAGCCGCGCTTGGTATAATATGGTATCCACTTCAGAACTTATGCAGCGGCCATAACTTCGTCTACTATTTTCCAAATTTATTGCCCTTTTGTACACTCATGTAGAAAATATGAGTGCCTTCGCATAATCTATAAAAAAGCCTCACAATACATCCTAAACACACAAAAGCACGTGTGTTAAAATTATAAGCAATGGTTACTCTATATTAGCACGCTTTCTGATCAACTAGATCAATCTTCTTTGGCGGAGAGATGTACAAAGAACTCGCCGACAGATCTATCATCTTAAATTTTTCGCGATTGCAACCACAGTGTAGAAAGATCGGTAGGCAATTGTCGTACATTCGACATTGAAAGTGAATCAGACATTTCTATGGTTGAATGTAGGAAATCTCTCAATTAGATTTTTTTTTATTATTGATAGGCGCTAACGCATGATCACTACCGCACCTGATGGAAAGCGTCGACGAGGTCCAGGATGTTACGCGTTTACCTAGAAGAGGCCTATTTACTGTTGCCCTAAAGATATCCAGAATGTAATGATCAGGGAACAATGACACAGACTTCTAAAACTGAAAACAGAGGCTCTGAAACTCTGACAGCAAAGGGCATGCAACGAAATGGAATTCACGACTAAGCATTGATCTTGTCCCTTTCACACGCGATATGCAACTCTTTTGTTTGGATGCGACAGGTATATTCTCGTATTTTACGGGACGGTTTTGTTTTGTTTTTTTTTTATTATTAGACTATAGGCCAACGCTTGACCACAATCGCACCTGATGGAAAGCGACGATGAGGTCTAGGATGACACGCGTTTGCCTAGAGGACTACTGTAACTTTATGTGTGGCTGACTGTAAGAAAATATGTTATCAAATGATGCGATACAACTTTGGACCTCAACACTGCATATTTCTACTCTGTGAACATCACTCAAAAAGTTTGATCCTTGATTTGTATGGCTTGATCCACGAAATTGAACACTATTATGGTGGGACGTTGCTTGTGGCCAAAACTTAATACCATTATTCGACCATGGCCGAGGAATTCATTTGAACCACTGGCCGCTATGTAAATACGGGCTTGTATGAATTCTGCGCGGTCCAGAGGACATTTTGAAAAGAAATTTGCCGTGAATACAATCTTAAACTGTCACGTTAGATTAGTCAACGCCATTGTATTTTGAACCTTATGATTTGTATTTAAGATACAATCAAATTTATTCAACTGTTTTTGAAAATATTTTAACATGTGTATAGAAAGGCTAGAATGAATTATTTAAACCATTTTGTGCCTTAGCGTTTGATATTTAAAGTTTAAATTTGAACACAAACTGATTTATAATTTTTATGAATTTTACAAAAAATATTAATCGCGTTATATTTGAGCTGCACGGTAGCCGAAAGCGAATGTGGGCTCATTTTATAAAAATGACGGTGGTTTTTTTAAGTCCAACGCACGAAGCCAGATTTCTCTTGTATGGCAAAATCATATTTTAATGCATGTATGGACATGCGAAAGTAGAATTAACATAAAATATACATTAAATAAGCTTAAAGCAACTTAAACTGTAGCTGATTACATAATGGTAAAAAATGTTCTATTAATTTATGAATTTATGAAAACAAGGATACAAGAATCGACTCATAATATTTTGGTACAAAATGCGGTTGTACGTCTATTATAAAGATAGTACCTATGTACGGTGGCCAGCACATCAAGTTACTACAATCTGTCAAATTTCTTCAATCGAACCTCACTTTTATGTCAAACGTGTTTGGTTCAATATCAACTGAGGAAATTTGACAGATTGTAGTAACTTGATGTGCTGGCCACTGTACCTAAAATTGACCGTTCAGACAAAAGTGCTCTAGTAAGGAAACAACGATCCATAAAAACCTAGATAAAAAAAAACATACCCGTATCAGAACTAAATCCTCACGCAATGTACAATTACGTTATCAATGTACAATCACTTACGCCTAAAGCCAACGCACGTGTCTATTACCGTAATCCCGGCCCATAACGCGACCACCCACCCGTCGCTAACCACCCCCTTTAAAGAACATTGCATAGGTGCTATTATTTTACGCCTCAGACCACCAACGCTCTCGCCAAATCGGCCAGCAAAAAACTTCGATGCGAATGTAATGAGGCAGCCGTGATTTTTCGGAGGTTTTCAAGCATTTAGTACTTTGGACTGGCACGTTGTTTGGTTTGAATGGGACTGTCAAAAGACACACTTATTCATGTATTGAATGGATTAATTGGTGCGGACCACATTGAGTAACAGCTTTTGGAGCAAATCCGGGATACGCAATAAGTCTGTGACTATTTTTGACAATATCGGACTTATTGAAGCATCATCCTGACACTTATTTCCTTGAAGTTAACTTATTTGCATCTTGAAAGTATTTATAAGAATTTTACTATGCAGAATTGAACTAATATTTAGAAACTTACAAAATAGGAGCAAACTCCTTTGATCATATTTATATACTGCAGTGTCAAAATACATGAATAAGTATGTATGTAATATTTATATTAAAAGTCTAAAATGACACTGCTTAAGTTTGCAGGTATCTGTTTATTTATTAAACTAATCTTAAATTAATGCTGAGGAAGTAATTAAAGTAACAAATTGTGATCATTCTTGAATATAAACAAAATAGCATGTAGGCCTTTGTAGGATAAAACTCAATTAACAGAAATCAGTATCCCCTCGCAAAAAATATTGAAATTATTGTACAAACTATAATAAACATTGTCCTGTGACGTCACAGGCGATATATCAATACCAGCTAATGATCGGACGGCAAAATAATCAACGACAAAACCGGTACACTCACTCCTAGATATTCATCCTCTAACAAATTCTCCACCATCCCATTTTGGCATTACTGTCAATGTAATTATGGTTGATATTTTTATGTCATTTTAGGGGAACTTTTCTGAACTTCTGTTGACTTGGTAGTTCATTCGGCCGTACACAAATTCATATTAATGATCAGGAACAAACCAAACGATTAGAATCCATCTGTTATGAAGACGCCTCTCTGACCCGGGGGAGACAATGGGACAAAATGGATCAGTAGTTTAATATTTATTGATCAAAGCTATAACACTGGTATAATTATATTAACTATTTAAAAAAATATATAAAAAAAACTTGTGTCTTCACTGGTATTGCGCAAGTCTACATGTTCCCCCTCTCTTTACATTACATGGCCATACTTGAAGAGTTTTACATTCAGTTTATCGATGAAAGGACGACGACGTGAGAAAAAGAGTGAAATTTCTAAAAAATACAGTTAAAGACCAGGCTTAGAGATAAATAAAAAGAGCGCAACCATCGTCGGTCAGAGGCAAAGATCCATTTCAGTAGCGCTACCATGAGTTGACATCTAAAACTGACATAACGTAAACTATTGCTCTGTCTCTTTCAAATGCATCACAATGAAAGAGACAAAGCGATAGTTTTCGATAGCGAGGATAGTATTGCAAACTTATGGTAGTGCTACTGGTCGCTGAGCCACCGTAGTAAGAGAGTATCTTCTCTTAGTACGATTTGAAACTAGTGTCCTAAAACGAAGTGAAGACAGGCCATTAATTTATTGACAACAAAACAAGTTAAGTGTTGATCCGTCATTCCCAGGGGCAGCCTCACCCATGTATCATTACAAACCAAAACATGTATCCAAAAAGCGATAAGACGCAATTACGGGTATCGATCGTTCCAGTTCCATTCATTTTCAGCGGGCAAAGGACATGCATGCCGCTAATACATGCAACTGGCACACGGCGACAATATCGCAGGTACCGGTTACGTCATTCACTCGAATTTCGGCGTGTGCACAAGAGAAGTATCAGCCTATATACTGTCCCATTGGCAAAGGCATGCATTATAGAAATCAAGTCGTGGCTACTATGATGGGATTAGGCTTAATCACCACGCTTGCCTAATGCGGATTGGTCATCACAAACAAACCCGAACTATGTTCGAGAAATACTAGTTATTGCTTGACCAGGGAATTAAATCCGGTACCCTTAGATCACGACCCGGTACTTAAACCACTAGACACAGTGCACAATAGTAAAAACTATAAGAAACCCCCGAAATGTATTGGGGCATATTGTGGCGACGACCATCTTTAATTAAAAATCATACCTACAGTTTATGTATTCCTCTATTGAAGCCTTTTCATTTGATGCCTATATTAAGGGAATTAATTAAAAATATTATGTAAACCATAATGATGGTGGTGTACATCTTGAACCGGCGGCCCTCAAACGTAGCTAAAACCAATTTAATCAGTTACTCTCAAAATGATCACTATTTTTAACCAAATGTGCTCTCGTGTAAATTTCAATTTTGTAGAAGTCCGTATATTCTTTGCTTCCATCGAGATGTTGACTAAATTGAGCTAAAAATACGTGATGTAACGCTGCATGCTGCAGTGGTGGAGCAACAGACCGCAGACTAATTGCGTCCATCCTAACTTCTGATATTAAGCACTAGAGAACACTCCACACTGTTCTGGGAAACTCCTAGAATATCTACTTGTTCACGATGGACTGCCGATTTGATACTTCCACCAGGAACAGGGTTATCAGGCCCTCCTTTGAGGAGTATAATGGAATGGATGGCGATAGATGGCGCTGGCCATCAATCACATCGCGCATGTGTTTCGTTTTTCAGCTTAGCTATAAGCCTTGTCGTTTTCTTTAGAATTTACCTGTTTATGTATAGCCTACGGATTATAACAATGAAACACATTTTGGTAGGTTTCCAATAATAGGTACCTAAGAATGTAGTGCCCCCACTCTCTCTGGTGTCACAGAATACCAACCAGCGTCATTGCTAAACAGTGACATAATGCTGAGTAACAACCATTTTGGTAGCACAAGTTTAATTTGAATTTTAGTTTTAAGTTTACAGGAACTTAAAACTCATTTGCTCCAAATAAATATTATTCTATTCTATACTAATGCGCCCGCGCAATATGTACTATAAATTGGTAATAACAGTAATTTCTAATGACAGATCAAGCAACAGCTTCCTAAAGAGAGACCAGGGATGCGTGATGCGTTTAGTGATGTCTATGCCATCATTGATTTTGTTTCACACGATTACGAATATGTTTGACTTTAAAGCTACAATTGTTTCCAGTGTAGACCAAGCTTAGCAGGTCGGTCGTGCCTGGACACAGCAAATTGAAATTAAAACTAAACTGAGTGAGACACGGTGCGATTACGGCGTGATTGCGCTTGTGAAACACTCGAGCTTCTGTCTCCATGCTCTTTGTTATGGCTTTAAACATGGTGTTTGGGGATTAGATAGACAATTTGATCTTAAGTTATTCCAATGAACGGCAATTTGCTAAGTTGTCGGTTGATACCTCTAAGTTATTTGATAGAAATGTTGTGAAATGAATGTTTGTCCAGGGTTGAGTTTGATCCCACGACGTATGGCGTGTAAATACAAGTGTAAGGCAGGGACGCCACTTCAAAGTGGCGAGCATTTGGAGAGGCTTATGTCCAGCAGTGGACTGCAACAGGCTGAGGATTGATGATGATGATATGATGAAGGCAGGGTCTCTACCAAATATGTCCATTGGGCTTGTCAATAACCTGGTTTAAAAAGGACAAATAAATTACAGCTAGCCATATGCCCATGGTATACATATGGTAGAGCTAGTCCAATACGATAGAGCGATGGTAGCTCAGTGGATACTAACGTGTCTTACATGCGGTGGAGCGTGGTTCGAATCTAAGCATGCGCCTCTGGATTTTTTCAAATCTATGTGCATACCTCTACCATTAGCTCGGCGGTGTGGGAAAACGTCGTGAGGAAACCTGCACTTTTCGGATAATTTCTCAAATGTGTAACCATGATTCAGTTAGGCTGGTTTCCCTGTACAAGGGTTGCGAAGACAGTCGGCAGTCGCTTCATTGTAGAACCCAGACTCCTTTAAATCATTTGGGGAGTCTAGGTAACTACTGCTAATCTGGTAATTACGAGTCTCTAAAACCACTTTGGACGCAATCGGAGAATCACATGCTAATATGAGAGAGAGAGAGAAAGAGTCGGTCCAATTCCGTGAAATATCTAAATCAAAGTTGCGCAGTCCAAAAACAGGCTTATCCTCATATCAGGAATCACGAACAGTTTGTGAAGACTTGAAGACAAATAGCTCGTAAAGCGTTATCTATACGAACTGTGTAATTAAAGACGTGGATACACTGTTTGGTGTGGGATATGGTGACCGCGAGGACGCTCCAAAAGCCGTGCTGTAAATTCATCTTGTTGCATGATGGTTGGGTGAGAGCATGGTGATAAGAGGAGCGGCTTTTAAAACAATGGTAGTAGAAAAGAGTAGTCATCAGCATCATCTTCATCACCATGCTGCACTGTTAGGCAATATCTCCAAATGTTTGCCACTCCGATCGTTTTTTGACTATTTGCATCTAGTTAAGAAATTCTTACCCTGCATCTGCCCAGAAAGCCACACTAGGGTTACCAAGACGCGGTATTTTCTGTAGAACTCGGAACAACCCAGCGGTTGTTATTCATAGCCATATCATTCTACGGATGATATGGCTAGCTCACTGCCACTTAAGTTTGCTAATCTGGTGATCGTATTTTTAACGTACGATTTTCATCAGTCTTTCCAATATCACCTGGTTAAAGATTATGTAAATATTCACTTGAACTGTCTTTTTGTGACATTGGCATTTTCTTGGACTTTTCATACCACTCACCCGTAACAATATGATTTTTCTACTCATATTATTTGACGACGCAGAACGTCGTCTAAGAGGCAGGCCCATATAAAGATGGCGAAAAGACTTGGGCACTTCAACAATTGGCAAACCACCGCTACAAACAGAGTGCAGTGGCGGCATTTGGGGCCTTTGCCCAGCAGTGCGACAACGGAGGCTAAATAAAAAAATCCTACTACGAAAGTTTGTATGGATGTATGGATGTTTGTTACTCTTTCACGTAAAAACTACCGAATGGATTTGAATGAAACTTTACCACAATATAGCTTATACATCAGAATAACACATAGGCTACAATTTATAAAAATATATTGTGTGGATTGTCCAAAATATGACGGTAAGTGTCAATAATTAACTCCACGCGTACGAAGTCGCGGGCGGCCGCTAGTAAATAATATATTTGTCCGCTCCTCTTATCACAAAATGGTGGCCCACTCGCTAGGATCCCGCAGTATCTTATCAACAAATATTGACCGAGCGCGTCACTGCAGACCACACACAATCATGATGATTGCGACAATTCTGATGGCCTAGCTAGAAACTGGGGTTACTATCGAATCGGAGTTCTCTCCCTTTCTCACGTTCTGTGCGGGCTTATGTATGAATGCGACAGGTATATGAGAATATATTTGTTAGGAGACAACTTCATTGTAAGCGACCAGAAACGTTCCTCCACAGACACATGTTTTCACGAACTGATTTACAACTGCCGTTCTCGTATGTTCTATATAAATATTGGAGTTAGCGTTACTAGATTTCTATGCACATTGTTTAGTTGTGAATTTTCCATTACTATTCGTTGTCCGTCTTTGTCACATGAAGTTAAATAGTACTTAACAATGTACTATGATTTTGTTTCAATTGGCTGTAATATTTCTGAAATTATTATCGTATGGCATGCAAACACTGAAGAATGCAGATAGACACGTTAATGTAGATACCAAACCGGTGATCTTATTATTATGAATTACCTACAGTAAGAACTCACTAACGATTAACCATTCACGGGAGAGCCACGCTTCGGCATAATTGGGCACGGCTCGACCGGAGTGATACCACAGCTTCACATAAGAGCGGCTTGGAGCAACGCCTACGTTGTGTTTCTTAGAGTGCGTTTGTGCCTCCGGAACCCCCGAAAGCGCAATTGGGGGGAAAAGCATTTTAAGGTTGGCAGCGCACTTATTACTACTGTTGCATGTGTTTATGGGCGGCGGCAATCGATTACCATCAGGTGATCCGTCTGCTCATCTTCCACCTATCACATAAAGAAACAAATCCTGCATAATACAGAGGTAAATAAATAAATTCACACAACATCTCATGCGGTCTACGTTGACCTGACTCTTCGTGCTAATTAGCTAAAGCACTTGTGTTATCATATCGTGTTGAGTTGTTGTGTGTTACCCGAGTTTGTGGGTGTTGTGGTAACATATCATGTAAATTACCATACATAGTTCCAGGATTAATAGCGACGGCTTTGGAAACAATTGACCGTTATGATGACGATGAAAAAAACTCTGTAACTAAAATTTGTGATAATTGTCTATAGGTACCTATCTATACTCACTGCTTCCATGTGCCTTCCCGCTTTAACTTTCGCTCCATACGATTCGTAGTCTAAACCACAAAATGACCATCGAACGGACTCCACGCTCACACGAAGAAAGCGGTACCAAATATTATATTGCCACAGTACGCCTTTCCCAGTAGCTAAACATAGAAGTAACCCTGAAGATTTAAACCTTAACTTGTCTTAATATAAGACCTATACCCAAAACTGGAATTCAAGACCAAAAAATCTACTACAATGTTGCTACTGCAATAAAATGATCGTACCATAGTATACCCCTTTTTTCTAAAAACACTCGCTGATGTAATTTATTTATAGGTAATTGTGATTCTATAATTTAAAAGAATAATTTTATTCACTTTTTTTCGTTTAAATATAAGGCACTTTATTAAAAACTTAACCATCCGTAATTTTAGTTTTCAAAGATGGTATTGCGCTTGTAACACTTCAGGTGATAATAACATTTGGTATCTACTCACAACATTTTAACAATGTATGGAAAGTTGACAGTTTAGTCTGCATAATAAGAAAAATAATGCCAAAAAGGTTTGCGAAACCTGAAAACGTCACTTGAAAAAGACATAAGTGACATTAACAGCTTTGACAGTGACGTATCTGTCGTAGATTTGTTGTTCTTGAATTCCAGTTTGGAGTATAGACACAGAATACATAATGAAATTTTAGTGCGATCCAACATCAGCCGTACCAAAACGGCACGCGGCAAACGGAAAACCTATCTTCTCGCTAGTCTTACTCTTCAATCATAAAATCTCTAGACAAGTCCAAAGTGTAAACTTTTGAGAAAGTGGTCCAAACTACTCTGTCACTAGTTTTGATACTATAGAAAAGAATATTATTATAGATATTATCGCGACGCCGCGACGTTAAATTTTTAGCACAAATCATTTTATTAGGTACTGTAGTTTTACACGTAGATATTTTGAATTTCGAACTTGCTATCAAGGTCGAAAAGAAATGTAAGTAGTATTATATTTTATTTTCGACCCTAATTTATACTAGAAATTGGTTTCAAATTCCGTAAATTAGTGTTTTTTGCGATTGAAGCCTTCATTCGGTGTGTTCCTCTGTGGCCGGACCACATTTTAGTACTCAGATTCTATAGTTCGAAAAAATACCTACCTAAAGTCTACTTTCACCGGAATATATATATGTAATTAGTACCTCAAGAGATATCTTTTTATTTAAAAAAATATGTGGTCCGGCCGCTGAGCAGTGCTCTCTAGCCGCGCCACCTCAAATTAAAGAGAGTATAGTGAACTATTAATAAATCAATATCCCGAAAAAAGCTACCTAAATAGTACCTTGCATATAACAAATATGTTCCAATAAACCCCTTTAGTAAAGGAGTTATTCGTCGTAAGGTGTGGTCCGGCTGGAAGGTATACTCTGCAGCAATTCAGTATTGACATGATTATTATTAATTACCCATAAACTAATTTATATAAAAGTACCTTGTGTCTACTTTTCATTTATACAATTTTTTTCTCAACAAACTATGAATTTTGATTAATTAATCTTTAAAGTATGTGGCGTGGCTAGGGAGGATTACTTTTAGCAAACAAAATAAAATATGCGGTATTTTTTTTTACAACGAAAACGGCATAATAAGTACTGTATAAAAAGAGATGGATTTCATATGTAAACTTTTTTTTTACAAAAATGATTTTGAAAAAGGTGTACTATTAAAAGAATAGGTAATATGACGAAGTAAGGTAATTTTAAGTTTTACATAAACAATAGGTATACTGAAAACCAATATATATATATTCATAATCCAATATAAATAAGAAAATAATAATACAATAGGTTTTTTAAATTGAGGAACTGAGTATAACTTTAAAACGCCTTCCAAAATGTTGTAAGCAATTTGTAAAAATTACAAGTTAATAGAATGCATTACAATATTATTAAAAAAAAATCAACTACCAGGCGGGAATCGAACCCGAGCCTCTAGGATAACCAGCGCAACTTTTTCTTTTGAAATGTTTATTTTTGATTTATGACCTTTTTTAATGACATTTTTAAGTTGTAAAATAACTTCAAAACTCCTTTATTTGTTATAATTATGTAGGTACTGATTGATTATAATATTTTGACAACGCGGTTTTGGTACACTCTATTTTACTGTTATTTCTTGTTTAAAAGGTTTAAGCTTACATTATTTTCATTTATTTACTTAAGTAGTTTGTTATTATTTATAATACACTTTTTCGTCATTTGAAATTGTAGTAACAATTGTTATTATTTGATTATGAAAATTAAATTTGGTTTCGTATACTTATTTTTTTTATTTTAAACCTCAATTATTTTATTAATGTGTCAAATTAACTACCTAATCTTAAGTAGATAAGTAGGGTAACCGAGACAGTGATTGCCCAGAGTACAGTGATTTGCCGATTTTCAAAGGAGTAACTTTAAAATTGATCCGTTAAACAACACTAGGGTACTCTTTTCCAGAATTCTAAATAAGAAATTTGGTGAAATTGAAAACTTATTGTTAAAATATAGAATTATATTGAAATAAAACTAGTATGATTTCCTTAAGGGGGCTATCACTGTATCGATTACCCTAAACAAAACCAAAAAAAAAACGCTTTTTCAAAATCATTGCTGTTAAAAAAAATTAAAAGTTTACATATGAAATCCATCTTTTTTTATACAGCACTTATTATGCCGTTTTCGTTGTAAAAAAAATACAGCATATTTTGTTTTGTTTGCTGAAAGTAATCCTCCCTAGCCGCGCCACATACTTTAAAGATTAATTAATCAAAATTCATAGTTTGTTGAGAAAAAATTGTATAAATGAAAAGTAGACACAAGGTACTTTTATATAAATTAGTTTATGGGTAATTAATAATAGTCATGTCAATACTGAATTGCTGCAGAGTATACCTTCCAGCCGGACCACACCTTACGACGAATAACTCCTTTACTAAAGGGGTTTATTGGAACATATTTGTTATATGCAAGGTACTATTTAGGTAGCTTTTTTCGGGATATTGATTTATTAATAGTTCACTATACTCTCTTTAATTTGAGGTGGCGCGGCTAGAGAGCACTGCTCAGCGGCCGGACCACATATTTTTTTAAATAAAAAGATATCTCTTGAGGTACTAATTACATATATATATTCCGGTGAAAGTAGACTTTAGGTAGGTATTTTTTCGAACTATAGAATCTGAGTACTAAATGTGGTCCGGCCACAGAGGAACACACCTTCATTCGCGGCGACACTTTTAACGCGTTCATGCTGTATTTTTTACTACTCGGTATAGATATACTGTGGTGTGGTAGCACCAAATATAATATTACATTTACAAACAGAATTACCTACGAGCAGACAATTGTTACCTATCAAGCTGCGGTCAATTTCTCTTCGTGAGAAATCCATCTGCCACCTCGAGCCCCGTAATTGGTGTCAAGCCGTTGTGTGGTTTGCTGTGATGGTGTTTGTTTAACTTCTTTTATTATAAACAAAAATAATTCGAAGATCGATAGCAAAATCGGAACTGATTCTTTTAACCCCTATCGCAAACGACTGGGTACCAATTCTCGTGTACTCGACATTGAAGTCGAATCGGAGTTTTGTATAGACGAATGTATGAAATCTCTAAATTCGAGTGACTAACTTCAATTTCGAGTGCACGATAATTGGCCCCTAATGACGTGTCTGTCTGTAGCATCGTAGCTCCCGAACGGATTAACTGATTCAGATTTTGTTTTTTTTTTGTTTGAAAGTTATAGTAGTCGGGAGTGTTCTTAGCTACCTACCTTAGGTAGCCTGCAACCTTAAACTCCAAGTCATCATCATCAGCAACCCACGCTCGTCCACTGCTGGACATAGGTCTCCCCCAATGCACGCCACCGCTCCCGATTTTCGGCCACTCTCATCCAGCTCACTCCAGCCAGCCTTCGAATGTCGTCATCCCATCTTGTAGCAGGGCGTCCAACACTACGTTTACCGAGTCGCGGTCTCCACTCAAGGACTTTATAGCTCCAACTCCAAGTGTCACTACCAAATCCTCCATCAGATCAGTAAAAAAAGTAACATTGATGACGAAGACATTTGCCATCACGCACGACCCAAATATGGAAGGCGAGTTCCAATCCACTAAGGTACTGTTACAATGAGGTGGAGGCGGTATTGTTTTGAAATATCTTTTATTGTTTTTCTGAAAATAATAGGTTACTTTATATTCTAACTACCACAATCTGGGAGGACACTTCCTCCCGAGCCCTAGAATAACGTGAGGTCTGGACCCTCCTTACTCTAAGTACAACCACTTAGCTCGGAATGTGCTCCCGAGAGCGTGTCTGTTTATTTTTCAATGCATGACAGATTCTCATTATAAAATCAGCCATAAACGGCGGCCAGTATCAAAGGAGTTTACCATCGTTACAGTACCGTCGCTCTTAAATAAACCTCTAATCCTTCAAATGAAGTGTCAATCAGAAAATCATCGACACCTTTCTTTAGCCTCAAACACGAGCTATAATTTGCTAAGATTGTTCTGTGATTGTTAATTTGCCCGCTCCCGAGCGTGACCACTCGCGCGCTGCGGTCGACCACGAGCTGAAGGGATGCCACTGTGGTTTAACATGACACGCAGAGACACCATTTACCGTTTGAAGTAATGTTTAACACTTCTGAATCTAATATAATATTTCACTACATTAAATACATTGATCTGACTCTGAGATTGGTAGCTCAAGCACCTGTCTCTGAATGAATCTGATTGAAGATTGATGGTAGCTCAGTGGAAAAGTTTGCATGTTCGCATGTTCAAGAGCAGTATCTCGGATTGTGCTATATACGCATTTCTACTACCAGCTGGCCGGTGAGGGCATATTATTATATTATTTATTTCAATCAACATAGGATCATAGGTACATTGAAATTCAAATACATTCATAAAAATAAAAAACACAAATTGCAAAGAAAAATAAATAAAAAAATATACTAGAATGTCCAGAATTTAAATTGAGATTAATATAAATAAATAAACGTTCATTAAATATCAGTAAAATTTAAAAATAGATAACAATCTATACTTACTAATATAATAAAGCTGAAGAGTTTGTTTGTTTGTTTGTTTGTTTGTTTGTTTGTTTGTTTGAACGCGCTAATCTCCGAAACTACTGGTGCGATTTGAATAATTCTTTTTTTGTTGGATAGTCCATTTATCGAGGAAGGCTATAGGCTAAATAACATTACGCTATGACCAATAGGAGCAAAGACAGAGCGGTAAATGTGTAAAAAACGGGGAAAATTATTCATTTTTGAAGGCTTTCTTTGCGTGCGCTGCGAAAACGGTTCAAGATACACAAAAAATATGTATGAAAGAATTATTCCTCTATACATGATCTAAAAAAAAGTCCGCAACGGCATATGTCTATCTTTTAAGGTTTAGTCACAATGACCGTTTTTATGGTACCAAATTTGGTCGAAATAATTTGTTTAAGTTGTATCAACATAATAATATTAAGGGGGTTGTAAGGGGTTAAAAGGGGGGTAAAAAGTTACTTTTCCACGCGGACGAAGTCGCGGGCGGCCGCTAGTAATTAAAATAAATGTCAAAATCGAAAATTAATGTCAAAACAAAATTCTGGCATTCGCTTGTACATGAACCATATTGCAATGGTTCAGGTACAAACTGTCAAATCTTTCTGCAAATGTGATTAGGATGCTGTTGTAACTACCCCGCACCCTGCGCACTAGGGATGTGCACCGCTTGCGAATGATCGCGTAGAAGCAATCCACACGTGCCTCGGCAAACATCCCCGACGCGCTACAGAAACGGGGGAGTCCCATCAGCACCCTAAACGCATTATTATACTGGACCCGTAAGGAATTGTACTGTTTCTGCGTGTAGTTAGCCCACAGACTGTTCGTGTAGAAGGACGTACAAAATGCCCTGAATAGGGTTATTTTGACGCCCCTCGAACAGAGAGCAAATCTACGGGCCACCATATTCGCCCGCACAGACAATGCCCTACGCTCCCTTTCTATGTCTGTATCATCCTTCAGGTCCGACGTTACCCAGTGACCAAGGTACTTGAAACTATCAACTCTATTAAGACGACACCCGTTTAGTTTTATTTCAGGGATATCTTCTAGGTATCTTCCTCGGGCCTGAAAGATCATACATTCACTCTTTCTCACATTGTATAGCAATCCGTGCTCGACAGCGTACTTTTCGCAGATACCAATCAGCTTTCTTAAACCACACACGGAAGCACTCAGCAGCACCATATCATCAGCATAACTGATATTATTTAAGCAAACACCAGCGACGTGGCAACCACTATGTGTACTGCTGAGCCCCTCGATGAGCGCATTCACGTAGAGGTTGAATAGCTTTGGCGAGGTCAGCCCCCCCTGTCTCACCCCGCATTCCGACTCGAATAGGTCCCCGACCATCGCACAACGTTGATCTGGTTATGATACCAATATTTGAAAATGCATATTAGTTCCCTGGGCATTGATGTCTTCTGTAGTTTTTCCCACAGAATGTCATAGTTCACCAGATCAAACGCTCTCGATAGGTCGAGGAAACAGGCAAAAACAGGTGTACTTCTATCGGTATAGTACTTGACGGCCTGCTTCAAGCACAATACAGCAGTTTCTGTGGATAAACCAGACTTAAAACCAAACTGGTTGTCATGTATACATAGATATTTATCGAGCTGAGTGTTTAGCAGGCCATCAAATACCTTGGCGATGACAGTGGCCAAGGAAATAGGTATATAGTTATTACTGTCACTAATGTCACCTGTCTTATTTTTCACAATTGGCACCACCACGGTTCTCATCATCTGCGCCGGTAAGTATGAATGCCCTACACACAATGAATAAAACATCGCGAGAACTCTGGGCAAATGATTTCCTGCAAATTTGAGGTGTTCTATACTCAGGTCATCGTGACCCGGGGACTTCCCGCGTGACATGGAACTAACCACTTTTCTCACATCCCTAGCTTTGAAACTTATTCCGACCTCGCGTCCCCCGCAGCCAGCACAGCTCTGAGACCGCGATGGCCCCAATGGCGATGTTATGGTGAACTGTTCTCTGAACATGTTGGCCACTCCCCCCAAGTCACTAATGCCGTTGACACTCACAGGTAGGCCTGGCTTACCACTGAGTTTGTTCGTGGATTTCCAGAAACCGCTAAAATCCTGCTTGGAGTGATATGTCGCTAGGGTATCCATTTTTATTTGCTCACTCTTTTTTTGACACCATCGCAACCGAGATTTAAAAATCCTACGACTCGTCTGCATATCACTCCATACACGACCCTCCCGCGGCTTACCGTCGCACACCCACGACGCAAACTTTTCCCTGGCATCCCCGTGAGCATCACTCACACATTTATTCCATCCTCTAATCTGCTTCTTACATTTAACGGTACGCTGATCGTAGCTCTCGGATGCCGCCTGTTGCAATGCATTAATAATGTCATTATACATTTCGTCAATAATGTGTTTATGGTCAAAATTTTTACAATCATAGTCACAACATGCACTTAGTTCAGAAGGAAAATCAATTATTCTTAATTTATTGTTACACAATTTGGTATAAATGTCAATTTGCTTCGATTTTCGTTGGCCCCATCGGATTTTATTACACTGTCGATAATTCGTTTTATCCAATTTAGGTTTAATGCTATCCAATTTACATTGAATTACGAGGGGAAAATGATCGGACCACAGAACATCGTACATAACATATGTCTTAACAATAGTTTCCATAGCAGACTCAGTAACTACACAATGATCGAGCCAACGTCTCGATCCGTTTGCTTCACTTATAAAAGTAAAAGTTTCCGAATTTAACCCTAACGATTGTATGTCAGCACATAACCATTCATACATCATGAGAAAAGCTGCAATTTTAGAAAATTATACTGAATAGCTGCTACTCGCGACTTTTTCCGCGTGCAATAGTGTCTTTAGGTAGGATTTTTAATTATTTATTTTAGTTTTTTTAACCCCTTTCAACCTTGTTTCGCAATAAAAAGTAGCCTATGACCTTTTTCAGGGTCTAAACCTTTTCTATACCTACCTAATTTCATTTTAATCCGTTCAGTAGTTGTGGCGTGAATGAGTAACAGACAGACAGAGATACTTTCACATTTATAATATTAGTTAAGAAATTAGGATCACCGCAATCTATTTGGTCTGGTTCTTTTTTACAAGACTTCCCAAATCCTACATCACTTTCCAAGGATCTCCTGGGCCCTAAAGTGACAGCTCTGGATGCAACTAGGAAAAAAACGAAGGAGAGAAGGGCCTTAAGTGGCGCTCTTAGTCTGTCTGGCCAGATGTTCGACCTGAAAATAATTCTGAAGTAACACAAAATTATTGCAAGGAATGAATCCTTCAAAAAATAAATTATTATAACATGTTTTTGTATAGGTACATGAAAAAATAGATGCATGCGGAACCATGCAATAAAAAGTTGAAAAATAACAGAAGCAAAACATTAACACAATAGTAATTCAGATACTCAACATGTATTACTCAAACCTAACTAGCCTTTTCTTCCATTGTCATCTTAAATGCGCCTCAAAACTCAAGACCAAAAAATCTCAAGAGACTTATTACAACAAAAAGTGAAAATCCTACTAATTATCAGCTGTCAATACAACAACAAATCTTGTTAACACCCAGAAGCACAACTATCTTGTCCAACAATTATACAGCAATTACAACAGAAACGGGGGCGACAACAAAAAAAGGATCGTTGTCCAACTGTCCAAACATTGTCATTGGTTTTTGTTTTTTTTTTTGTTGTCAAAATTTACAACCGACATAATGGCCAGTTGTAAAATTCCTTGCGTCTATCTTGACGTTACGAAAAAATGTGACGTATTATATCGTGGTGGGTTCCTTATTTAACGACCTATTTTGAAATTGTAATTAGGGAATCTGCTTACTCGTGTTAACATTGTAGCTAATTAGCCTTGTTATTACAGGGCATTAGCCCTGTTAAACCATATTTAGATTTTGATCTGTAACTTTATTTGATTTTAATTATTATTTATACATTTCTAACGTTTGCAAGTAGGTATATGTCAGGGTAGTCACATGATATAATGATATCAAAAAGACAATCTAATGAGATAGCAGTACATAATACTCGATTGATCTTTAATAAATAACTATCTTCCTTTGAATAAAAACCCTATAGAACTTTTTTTTTTCTGAAAGTGGTTTTCAAAATCCGTAGATGACACCAAATTTCTGAGGTCGCGGTTTGACTCCGTTTGAGCCGGCCCATTCATTTCGAGGCACAGTTTTCCTACTGTAGAGGGCTTAGCTACAGTTAAATTGGGACCTACGAAACTGTCCAAATGAGAAAATTCTGTCGCATCCAAAGTAAAGACACGCAACTTGAAGGGGTATGACAAGGACGGGGATAATGATTCAGTCATGAATTCGTTGGAGGCCCTCTCATTCCATGCTACTAGCGTCCGGTGTGGCGCCAGCGGAACCCTAAAAGGCATGTCTATGATCACGGGGTAAGGAGGCTAGAGTTGTGACATTTTGCTTAAAATATCGATATGTATTAGGCACTTAAATGAACATTGGACATGTAGGTAACCTAACGTGTGTCTGCCTGTACAGTTGGCAGCAAAAACATTTAATTACGAAAACTCCGACCCTAATCCATAGTCCCTGGTTTTGAATTTCGAATATGCATAACGCTCTTTTGCAAATGGGGCATTCATTGGCAGTGACGCTTTTAGCGCGTTTACGCTGTATAGGGCTTATAAAATGACCGAAGGACCAGGTACTAAAGTATGCACATTTTTACAGCCTCCTGAACAACGATGAAAAATATCGAAGAAAAAAGAGTTTGTATTTAAAAAATATGTAACTGAGCATTATGTTTTTTTTTATAGGCTCGTAATTTTTTTCGATAAAAAAGTAGACGTTAAATAGTCATTGTTCACATCTCTAAAGGACACCCGACCACAAATTTGTCAGACCACCTTGCAGCAAAATAAAATTTATGGCCGAAGCCAGGAAGACAGGACTAGCCGTGGCGTCGCATAATCGCCTCAATTTATGCGATCTATTGTTGATTGTATGCGCTTTGCCGTTTTTTAATGGCTAATAGGTTATTAGCCAAAATGTTATGGCTACTGCGGCGGTGGTTTTTACCTGGCTAACCCAAAGTGCGGAGTTAACTATATTTTTGCAATCTTACAATAGTTAACTAATACATTGTAAGGTAACCGCTTGTTTTTGGATGCTTGTCCGCTTGGATGAAGAATCCTGGGTTTATGGTTTCCGAACTTATATTCTGCAATATAATTTAATAATAAAATTAAAAATAAAATACGGTGGATATAATTATAAGAGTTTGATAAATGTTAAAAAATATACACAAGATCAGCAGATGTTATTCAAATAAGCAAGATATTCCCTTTATCAAAATAACTAGGCAAGTATCATATAATTTAATTGTAAATATAATGTACCTTTAACAAAGCAGGTTATTTGACTACCGTTTTAGAAGCTCTGACTGGACATGATCTACTTTTTTTTTTCAATCAATCAGATTTCTTTTGGTCCCCACATTAATAACAGCCTCATATTTACTTGCACAATAGGTCTTCTTTATCATTCAAACGCATGCAATTATCGATACAACCGGACGCCCAATTGGTCCCAAAGAATGGATATCGATAGCATTTCCATCATTCCAAAAAAAAACTTATATCAAGAGTATCTCCAAAATCAATCACGCCCTTGGAAAATCGTGATTCGCCCATTCAGGGTCCACACGTGAGTTAAAGACCGGGGCTTGCATTAGAGAGGAAATCCGGGGGCCATTGTTGTATACGACACTCAACGCTACCTGACCAGATGAAAGGACCGAACGAAATACCCAAAGCTACCGAACTTTTTTGTCTATAATTACACGGTGTCAGGGGCTAGAACGGAAAAAAAGAAAAAAAATCGCGTTCGAAAAAAGAAATCATGCAAATAAGATGCAACGGTCGCAACTTTGTACGTAACCAGTTTTGGGTGCCATAAAAAAATAAAAAATGAATTCGAAAAAGGTTTAATTTTCTCACGTTAGCGTTTTGGCGAGGTTTTTTATCAAAATTTCTAACGACGATTTAATTTGAAGTACTCTTTGGGGTTTAGTTTTTTAACACTTACTTATTGTTTGAGAAAACAAAGTCTCGTAACACGGTTGTCGTAAAAAAATAATTACCTTGTTGATTTATGCAGTTTTTCATTGAATGTATTATTTTTTGTAGATGACTAAAATTTAAAGCTTGCGTTGCGTGATGATATTTAGAATCAAAAATTTGTAGATGAAAGTTTATGAAAAAAGAGTTTATGAGATTAATAGTTAAATTATTAAAAACTTTAATTGTTTCTAATAATGTAGAAAAAACAGTCACACACATTTTTCCATTCATACATAGAAGACTTAGTTACTCATTTAAAAATTGAAACATTTTATTGAGTTTAAAATTTTGAAATACTTTATATTTTTTCCCAAAATAAATAACAAACTCACATGAATCATCATAAGATATTTCAAATAACAGTTCTATTGTGTAACTATCTATACACTTCGATTGACACACAGTTACTCTTAATTGAATCTGCAAAAAAAAACATGCACTTTTTTACCGTGACATGACAAACAAAAGACGACCGCATCTTCCTTTTGATATGGAGAAATAAATTAAACTACTCTTAGGGGAAGATTTTTACCGTTACAGCGATGAGAAAAAAGTGCTTAAAAAATCCCGCGGATGTCTGTGGGAACAAAACTAAAAAACTAAGAGGCAGGAAGTTTCTGAGAGTGTAAATATGGCGAGACTGAGGTGCTGAGGAAGAAAGTTACGGAGAATTTTGAGAGATTTATTAGTAGCGGGAATAATGTGGTTAAAGAGGCTTGTTGAATGATGGATTTGTGTGATTTTTTAACGTTGGGTCATTTTTATGAAGATGAATTTACAATCTTTGTTTTTAGATGAGGTCCTGGCAGGAAGTGGCGCAGGACCGATCTGGAATGTGGCTCATGTTACAGGAGGTCAAGGCTCATTAAAGGTCGCCGCACTACCCTAGGTTGTTTTTAGTTTTGTTATTATAATCTTCTGGATGAACCTTAGAAATATTGCTATCCTCTGCTGCAGTGACTAGATGTAGATGCCTGGATTATAAATCTGTGGGTTACTAGAGTATAAGGCTAACTTCCAGACTCCTAGCTGGCATTGAGAAAAACATAGGCATACGGCAGAGCGTTTTAAGTTGATATGCTAAGATTGATTTCGAATGTTGCAACACAAATATTAGTAAAAGGTTAATCATTAATTATTAAAATCATAATTTTCGACATTTATTTCCAATATTAAAATCAAATTGAAGGTAAAACGAACATTTATCGTATAACTGATAAAAAAACAAGGTTTGATAAATCATCCCCTGGCCAGATAACGGCATCCTCTCATTGGTCGACAAGGTTCTAATTTAATTATTTCAACGGTCCATATTAAAAGTGGAATAAAAAGCTACCGGAAGCCGGAGTTTGCTTCCGCCTAAAAAACTACAAACACCAATCTCGACGGAGAAATTTTAATAAAAAACGTAAAACATCCAATCTTTGGGGGCTGTGGTTCTCAAACTGTTTTACTTGAAGATATAACAGAAGATTATTGGGATATAATTACATTGGTGTGTTCTAGCCACCCTTTTGGAAACAATAAGAATACCGGAAAATAATGCAGTAGAGTATGAAGTAGTCCACTCTAAGCACCCAGATTTTCAGCACCTTGGATTTCATCACCTGGCCTAGTCCACTCTCAGCACCTATTGATAATTTTGGCAGGTGCTGAAAGTGGATACAAATTTATTTTTACATTTCATACATGTACCTCTAGAGTAGAGTATGTTTGATTTGACTATTCTTGAATAGTAATAAACCTTTGTTTTTTTGTTTACTAGTAATCCCTGGTAAACTTTATACCGCCGTTTATTTTTTTCGATATTTTAATAGTTTTTCTGCTATTTGGTGAAAAACAAATCCAAAAATTCTGCCTGCGATCATAACAATCGATTTGCCTCTTTCTGAGTTATAATAACCTAGGGATCTAACCAAATTTTTTTTTGCATTAGGTACGGTTCACGTGAAGTAAAGTTATGTTGGTATATTCTAATTTTTTTTTAATTTTGTGCTGTTTCGCCAAATGAGTGAGGGTACCGGACCCAATCGGGGGTAAAGGGGTTAAAGGTTGGTACCGTACTTGTGACTCTACTAGTGTAAGCTATGTAGGTAATCGCTTATCATCACCTGATGATCACCTGATCCGTCTGCTCGTCTCCCTCTCCCACCTATCACATAAAGAAAAAATCTTTTGATAATGATTTTAAAAATCTTTGAATATCACTGACCTCCCCGCGCACTCATACGCACCCCACGTTTTTTCCCGCGCTTGTTTATAAAAACATTATGCACATTTTTTAAGAGTATCTCCAATCCAAGGTGCGCTTGCATTGTGCAAGGGACATCTTGTAGAGTTTTTACTAATAAAGAGAAGTGCATGCTTTGTGCGCGATGTTTTTTGGTTTTTCTCACGCAGCGTTTCTTTGACAGTGAGATCTGTGGGTAGATACATCCGTGGACCATTGTCAGGCTCACGATCGACTGGAATAATTCCAGAGTGGATCAGGATATTAAAAAAAACTGGTTTTTGATGTAATATTTTACGCAATTGGTAGATACTTGATATTGAAAAAGGTTCTTCTTAAACTTTAGATTGTGGTCTTAAAACAGATGACTCGAAAAAAACCGCTACAAAATTTTACAAAAAAAAAACTTTTTTGTAAAATAATAATGGTAGGTATATAAAAAAAACGAATACACGAACAAAAAAGTAGAACAAAATACTCTATCAATTAATTTATGATATGCAAAAAACATTACAATTCAACCGTTAATAACGAAAAGAAAAGTGATAAATTCAAGTTCATTAATCAAAAACAAAAAAAAAACAATAAAAACAAAAAGTTAACCCTAAAAACAAACCGTGTTGCTACTAAAAAAAATGGACGCTAACTGTCTCTCGTTTTACAATGCATACCATTACCCGCATATTCATTACCGCACAAAAACGGTAATTTAATATAAACTAGAGGACAAAAATCAGGGTAATGCCATTCAATAAAAAGTGTCAGAAAAACAACGCGGGGTGAATGAAGGGACAAAAAAATTAAAAAGGGGTTGAAACAATGACAGGAGCGTAGCCATTACCGCCTAACTGGGCTTGGGAGAAGCGGGTAATTTCGTTAAAGAGATTTATGGATTACAGGATATTTTCGGATATGCAAATTTTACTTGATTTCCTAATTACCCGGTTGGATTGGTCACGAACAGATTTTGTTTGTTCAGTCGATATTAGCTGGAAGCTTGGCAAAAAAAGAACCAAAGAATTAAAATGGTAATGATTTCTGATTTTATGGCATTTTTTACAGGGCGTTACCATTTATCGCTTCCATCCTAATATGTCCATTTGCTATGTAATTAAGTTACTTTGAAACCAAGTACTACTACTTAACTATTATTTTAAAACAATGAGGCAGATAACGAGATACTTTTAGAAAAGACACTAATTGCATTTGTTTACGTTCCGACAGATGAGCATTTAGATAGATAAATAGATAACCTTTGCATTTGATTCAATCATACTTGATGTAAAATACAGATGAAGTTTTGCCCATGTTGAATAGGGCCCATTTATTAACGCCTTAAATTTCCAACAAAATAACACATTAAACGTTCCTAACCTAAAAAACCAATCTCATTGTAATTCTACGCGCGAAACACGAAAGCGGCCATTAGCGGGTTAAAAGAACAATGCATTGATCCATAAACAATGATCATAGACAACTCAATCGACACATCTCGAAAGTGAAAGGGATGCTCGGCATGCAGTCGATTGTCATTTTGCAAAGATCGAGTCATTCTCATTGCGAGTGACGAAATGGAGTGCCCATCGATGTTAAGGGCGATGTTGCCAACTTTGGATTTACAGTGCTGAGGTCTAGTATATTTAAAAATATACTAGCTGCGCCCCGCGGTTTCTCCTGCGTGGTGATAGAATAATCGCAATATTTTGCATTATATAATATAAAATTTATCTTTAGCCTATGTGTTTAACTAATATGTAAAATATAACACTGTGAAAATTGCATGAAAAAGTAACAAACAAATACCTACATGTACATAGGTACTTACACACTCTTAACTTACCAGCAACAGATGGAGCTAATCTGACTGTTCAACCGTCAGTAAATGGATCGATAAAAAAAAACTTGTAATGTTCTTTTTATGATAATGTCGATAAAAGATCGATTATCACAAGGTACTACTTTCAATAGAACACCTAAGGACGCTCTTAGCCTATCCACGATTCTTAGCCTAGCCACAGAATACTTAACAGTACCTAGCCAAGTATTTATTAAATACGCAGATGTACAAGAATGCGTCACATGTAAAAGTAGGTATGCGTAGTGTATTATGTGTAAATTTTCGCCTTGCACTAGGAAAATTTACTTCAAAACTTTTCCTCACCTGTAGCTAGCAACACAGCTAAAGGGCCGTCCACAGGTCGCCACAGACTTGCGACTGGCGATTGTATGTTTAGATACGAACAGGACATTCCTTTTCAAGCGATCTTGTGTTTGATATTATCGACATTACAATATACTGATTTATAACAGCATTAATGGTTTACGAATACTGTAATGTCTTCGTTATCTGCCGCAAATGTCAGTCAGCTATGTACCAAATAATAAACATGAAATATTGTGACTGGTTTTGGATTTTCTGGTTTAAGTAAGAAAGTATAAAAGTAATTTTATGGCAGTATCAAACATATTATTTTACTTAATTTTATATTTATTTACGAAAAGATTCTTACTAACCTAACCAAGTATAATTACCTACCTACATAAAAGTCTTTTTATATTCTTTTAAAATGTCCTGTATAATACATACCGTTACCCGAGACTAAAACCGCCCCCCAAACATTCTATATGCCCACATCAAACACTAAATCTTAAAAACGCACACTCACTCCGGCGCAGATGCAAAAACAAGCCCACTAACGAACGCACACGCATAAATTATTTAAATATGACTTGTAATCCTGCCCGGCGACACAGGATATGCAAAGGGTTAGAAAAAACGTGGGGTGTGATTTTTTTAACCGTTCCGTTGGCCAGTATTATTACGATCTATTGAATATTTAGATTTCGTTTTTTTTTCGCACGCAGATTTGAATTTGGACGTCTTTAGAATTTGGTAGAGAAGAATAGAGGAGAAGTTTTTTAACGGTCATCGTATTTTTTTTATTTAGCATTTGTGATTAGAAAAATATTATGTTTGTAAAAAAAATATTAGGCAAGATTTTTTTATGAATGAATTATAAGTAAACTTCAACTTTAAACGGCTAATAGAAAAATTGACTTTGCCACGTTACAACAATAGTTCTTTAAATGTTGTAACAAGTAAAAGCAATCAATGCACTACTATTCTAGATTGTTTATATTGACATTCCAGACGCTGAACAAACAGAAGTGTACATCAAGCGTTTGTCAGGAGTCGAAATCGAACTCTTAGGCGTATGAGACAGATATTCACTAAACCCATACTGCCAGTCAATTTCAAGTATAAACTTATTATTAACATTTCTGTGGAAACGAAATAAAATCCATTTCGTTTTACTTTTTCTTTAAAACTAATAAACACATCTAACGAAAACAATAAGTTTATACCTAATTTATTACGAGTAAAAAAAACCTATTTAAAAATCAATAAAAACCCGAAACTTATCTAAAATCAAAATTATAAAGTTTAATAGACCTCGCAAATACTATCTTATCTCCTTTCCCACAAATCATAGGACCCGTATAGAGTATAAAGGCCACTGATCAAATCGAATTTAAAATCCGCACCCCAGGGCCGAGAATACCCTTCCATTCTGCCCATTTTTTATCTTTGACTTATCTGTCCAAGGCACCTGGCCGAAAAGAAAAAGTGTAAAAAATTGCCAATAGAAAAAAAAACGCGACATAAAGCCAGGAGTACAATGGATTGATAATCCTTTCTGTCTTCAAAGATTCGATGCAGACATGTGTAATGCGCGGAAAAGTATTGTTGGACGAACTTTTTTGATAGACGTCACAGACAATTTGAGTATCTTTGTTGGTTTTGGAGCAACCGTTTTTTGGTGGTAACGAGCAATTGTAAAACTGTCCTTAGGCACAGTTCTTAGTTACACATTTTCTGCTGCTTTTGTATAGGGAATGCTCCGAGAAATCGTTGTAACTGTGTCACATTGCTTCATTTCGTAATCGTATCATACTGGCGTGAGAGAAGACGTTCCTTTCTCATTCATTTGTTTTACTATTTGACAGTCCAAAACTATCATTTTCTGCGTTAAAAGACAAAATCATGGAATTAAATACGGTTTTCTTTCATCTAAGCATGTAATACCTATTTTGCGTCCTAAGTTTTCATTACGAAGCCCGGGGTACGTTTAGACCATGATTCAGGATTTGGGGAGTCTGGTCCTTACAATAATGCGACTGGCCGTCCGGCTTCTGAGACCCTTTAACAGAGGAGCCAGACCAATTGAATTATGGTTACACGAAACCATCTGAAACGTACAGGTTTCCGTCCGTTTTCTTGTCTGCCTCCTATCACATAGGGCAATTCTTTACTTGGTATTTTTTCCAAATATTAAGTATAACTAATTAGTAAGTATTTATTTTACTACATAGGTAGTATATTTTGTCATAGTTTCTTATAATGAAGAATACGATGTGCGTTGAACTCTTTTCTAAGACGCTTTACACGCAGCTTCTTATTGGAAATCAATAAGTTTATTTTATATATCTATCATCGTCTTTCATATATTATCTCCTCATAATTATTAACTGTTCGAAGAAAGTATTAAAATAGTAATCTAAATATCTAAATTAGATTACTTTGGTATAGCGCATACCAGCCCTGAATTAGAAACCTACAATAAATGGATAAACCCTTGTGGTTTATACAGTGCAATAAAAAGAAAGTAAAAAAATATAATTCGCAAGTGTATCCTTAACCCTATAATTTTAATACACGTAGGTAGGGTAACCGAGATAGTGATTGCCCAGTGTATAGTGATTGCCAGAATTAAGGTTAACATACATTTTAACTTATTTTCTAAGGTGTAGTTTTACATTAAATCCGTTAAATAACACTAGGATACTGTTAACTTGAGTTCTAAATAAGACATTTGGCAAAATTTTCAATACAAATATTGTAAAGGAAGTTTTTGGACAGCGGGTGTCCGTCACTTCAATAAATGCGAATTCCTTACAGAATTTGTTAAGGATACATTTTGTAGTTTTGAAGTTTGTATCACTTTAATTTCTTTTTTTGAGCGTTAAAGCACACGACGTGTTAGTTAAAGCTTCAATGTTTCATTCGAAGCAGTTATCGCGGCGTAATTTTATTCCATTAAGTATTTTAAGGGGGTGGGCAATCACTGTACCTAAAATATGACAAATTCAGTTATTGCCATACCAGAATTCAGTTATTGCCATGGGTATGAGATAGTGATTGCCCGGGTAGGTATTTACTAAATCACGTGAGGGATATAATAATCGAACCCGAATATTTTCTTTATATCCTGTATCTTTCTTTATATCTAGGTCTAGGTACAAGGAGTTTTGAAAAAACTGCTTTTTACAAAAAGTTGACCTAAAAATAGGGGAAAATTTGATCTGCTACCGAAAATCTTGGAGGCAAGGTGGTAAGAAGAACAACCAAATATAGGTATACCGTAATTATATTATGTATTTTACCATGGTAGAGCACGTTTCAGTATGAATAAGCCGGCTTAAACGGAGTGATTCTATAATCACAGAAAACCAAAGTCAAGCGGCGCTAACGCGTGAGTGTACCGGAGGCTCTATGAAGGGGGAAAAGGAGTTAAAATGTTGGCAGCGCATTTGTGATTCCCCTTGTTGTTGCGAGTGTCTATGAGCGGTGGAAATCGTTTACCATCAGGTGATCCGTATGCTTGTGAGCCACCTATCACATATAAAAATTTAATTACCAAATGATGGTTGCAGTTAGTAATAATACTAATAATTAGAAAAAAACTTTCAAATTTCAACTGTGGGAGAGCCACGCTTCAGCATGAATGGGCCGATTTGAACGGAGTGATACCACTGCCTCACAGAAAACCAGCGTGAAGCAGCCCCTGCGCCGAGTGAGTGAGGGAAACGGAGGCCCACACCCGGGGGGGGAAGGGGATAAAAAGGTTGGCAGCGCACTTGTGACTTCAGTGGTGTTGCAGGTGACCATGGGCGGCAGCATTGCTTATTATATAATGTGCAGTCAAAACACGCATCACTTGATGGTAAGCGAATGCCAACGCACATACTCAACACCAGTGGAGTCACAAGTATGCTGCCAATGTTCTTAACACCTCCCCCCTCCCCTCACCCCCCATTGGGCCTCCGACAACCTCAAAACTGTATCTACTTACCTTTTGTAAAATTGGTACATTCCATTTATTCGCTGAGATAACGAGAAACTAGATAGAACAATTTGACGATTTTACTAGATTTTGAAACTAAACGGGTTTTCTTAGTCAATGGTATCTTATTTGGATGATGTTACTGATTTCAATAGCTTAGAAATATATCTTAAACGCACAAAAACTTACGAAAGATCTAAAATTTTAAGTATTTAATAGTATTTTTATGGAATTACAACGTGCGGTATAGTTGGCAATCACTGTCTCATTTGGTTGGCAATGACTGTGTCAAGTGGGCAATCACTGTGTTTTTAGGAGATATTTTTGTTATACGTTATAATTATAAAATATTCTTTAGATGTTTGAATTATTGCTAACTTATCTCAATGCTAAACTATTAACGTTGTCAAATAATTACACTCTGATTTCTATTGTTAAAGAAAAGGATTATATTGAAATAAAACTAGTGTCAATTTCTTAAGTGGGCAATCACTATCTCGATCCACCCTAGATAAATACCATATGTGATATTAGCACATTATTAATGAAGTAAAAATTCGACGAGTGTTCTAAAAACAAAACAGCATCGTCCCACCCGCATCCAAGCAGAATGCAGAAAGCCGGGACAGTCGATAACGCGGACACGTGCGCTCAGTCCGAGCCACCCATTGTCTAAACATGCAGGTTATGACGTTAAACAGGTTTTTTTATTCCTTTTTTAAATAAACTTCACTTTAACTGTAAAGAAAACAAAATCAGCCGTTTCATCATATCCATTGGTTATTTCGCTATTATGTTTTTCGAGTATATTAACAACTTAGTGTTAGCTCCTGAAATAGGTACCTACCTACCTAATTTTAATCTTATCTTAGCATTTTGTTATTAATCCAATGTTAAGTAATACAAGGATGTAAGAATTGCCAAACGACCCGTTTGGCGCAATGGTTTGAGCGAATGTTTGTTGATGAAACAGATATTTGTGTTAGGTCTGGGTGTATGTGGTTCCTTCGTTGTTTCTGGTTTCCATAGTACAAGGGAATGTCAAAGGGGAGTCCCAAACTAAGGTTTAGTTTGGGACCAGGACAATGTATGTGATGTTGTCTCAATTTATTTATTTACTAGCGGCCGCCCGCGACTTCGTCCGCGTGGAAAAGTAACTTTTTACCCCCCTTTTAACCCCTTACAACCCCCTTAATATTATTATGTTGATAGCCTATAGCCTTCCTCGATAAATGGACTATCCAACAAAAAAAGAATTATTCAAATCGCACCAGTAGTTTCGGAGATTAGCGCGTTCAAACAAACAAACAAACAAACAAACAAACAAACTCTTCAGCTTTATTATATTAGTATAGATTCTTTACATAGTAGTCTTATACTTTGGATTTAGTTTCTTTAAGGTTTTTTATTTAAATTAAGTCCTATGACGCTTTATCTTTACACTGTGAAACAGGCCCTTAATATTGCAAATAACAGCCAAATGATTCAAAAATTATGTTTCTTAAAAAAAGATATTGATAAAAGAAATCCTGAAGTCCGCACATTCCCACGCGAAAAATCGCAAGCGCATCTTTTTATTGCCAAAATCGAATGGACGCGGCAGATGTGCAGATTGACAAAGAATCTTTAAAAAGTATCCTGAGAACTATCTTCTCACCTATGACCCGAGGCCATTGCGCGCCCCTGCTTAAAAAAAAACACCAAATGAGACGTCCGAAGAAAAGAAACCTTTGTACAAAAAAGTCAGGGGTAAAAAACTGTGCAATTTGAATAAGTAAAAAGTATACGCCAAATATGAGGGGTGCCAACAAAAAACTTGGCCCCACATTTTTTTTAATCGCGGACAGTTATAAACTATAGTGTTACGTATAGCAAATTGGTCTCGGTCAGATTCTCACGGTGTTTGCATCTGCATATTTGCATTGGTTATTAAGGAATCAAACAATTTTACAAGTTATACTGCAGATGCTGAGATGTTTGTATATTACGATATTTCCCTGAGAAACATATTGCACTAATTTATTTGGAACCGATATCTTAAAATCTCCAATTGAATTAAGATATCCGCCGCTAAATCCATGTAGGTAACCATTTAACGTAAATACTAGAGAGTGCATGTGAGTGTGTGTGTGTAAAAATAACGATTTTGCATACAAAATACTGAATCATGGACAGAGTACATTTATTTGAAAACAAAAGGTACTTTACCTACGAGAATGTAACAGAATCTTGATTATTCATTTTACCACTATCTTGGTGTCTATGGAAGGCGGCAATCGCTTACCATCGGGTGATCCGTCTGCTTTTCTGCCCCCTAACACAAAAACAGGTTAATAGGGTATTCGAAGAAAAAATTTTTTGACCTGAATTCTGATGTCTAAAAATAACAAAACTGATTTCGTTGGGTTTTTTAAAAAATTTTTTTTTACGAAATTATAATTTCGATTTTTAATGACGCAACAGTTTGGTAATCCAAACAAACAAAAATAAAGAACGTTTTGTACGCAAAACTGTCCGCTCGTTACCTCTTATCTCTGAACGGCCATGCGGGCGTACGGTCAACGCGTAGGAATAGAAACGAGCCATTATGACCCTTATGCTCTGCGACGTAGAGCGCAAACAGATAACACTGTTTTTGTTTACAGTCGCTTGAATAGCCGATGGAGATAATAGAAAAGGCTCGCTTTTGATGTCAAGTGAATCCTGTGTTTAGAATTTTTCTCAATACATATTTAATGGACGGGGTCACCTGATAGCTAGCTACTGGGATAGAATAAAACACTATACCCTACGTTAGTATTTTATTCTAGTAGAATGTACGTAGGTACAGCCACACATCAAAGTATACAGAACTATCAAATTTCTTCAAACGACTCTCATTTTATTGTCTTACTCATTAGGTTGAATATCAACTGAGAAAATTTAACAGGTTGTTGTGTGAATGACTGTATTGTAGCAACAGGGGAAGCAGTCCAATTGGATCAGGGTTACACATCTAAATAAAATAAATCTTTTATTTGCACCTAAGTAAGTAAAACACTTTCGGAAATCTGCAGGATTCTTTATGATGTTTTCTCCATTACCGAGATAGAGTAGTAATACGTAATACGGCGTGTATCTGTGAACATTTACATCCCTTTGATCACATCTTTTATGAATTTTTTTGTTTTAAGGACTTTAGAAAATTGGTCTAAAAAATTTCAATTCTTCGTATAAGGTTCACGTGATTTGCTCATTTTGTATGGGGAGTCGTATAAATTTTCAATGAATTTTCAATAGTCGTAGGGCAAATTAGTAGAACATGTCGTTAAAGGGATGTAAATGTTCACAGACACACCTTGTATTATATGTACTGCTTCCACTGCCTTGGTAATTGAGTGAAAAGAGACCTGCAGATTTTGTAAACTTTTCTAATATAGGGTGTTCTTTGACTTCGCCTTCTTATTCGAACCTGAAACCTTACGGAAATCCCGCGTCCTCATCCACTGAGCTACAATCCCTCGTTTCAGCTTCCCAGCTAAAACATTCAAATCTACCTAGAACATTGCATAATAGCGGATCATTCAATAGGTCATTCGATCCTACACTCCGGTTACGTTTATTATTCCCGTCAAAAAACAGGAGTCTATGAATATGCGTCGGCGCAGATGTTTGTCCACTTTTTATGCGCGGAGTGCCGTTACGCGGTTTTTTGCTGTGATAGATCTGATGACGTATTGTCTAATTGTTTCCGTTATTGATGGTCGACGTGGAATCGCATATTTGTTGTGAAAATGAGGGATAGCTGATAAAAAAGTACCTATTAAATGAATTGATTCCCGGGTCGAGCAAAAAGTATGTTTCGAACATAGCTCGGGTTTGTGATCACCAATCCGCATTAGACAAGCGTGGTAATTAAGCCTAATCTTATCATAGTAGCGATGACTTGATTTTCTATGATGGAGGCCTTCGCCCTGCAGTGAGACAGTAAATAGATAGGCAGATACTTTTTTTAATGAATTGATTTTCTAAATAAATTATGCTCACGAAAATCCCTCATGTGACTTGGGTTTTACAGTTCTTTCCTAAACCTAAGATTTTGCCAAAGTTTAAATTACAAGTCAAGTAGTGGGAAAAAAACGTATTCTGAAGTTTTTACAAGTTTGATTCTTGACAAATTTAATGCTAACAGGCTTTATCTATTATTAGTTTTAGTGGTAGTTTTTTGTTTCAAGATAATCTGTAGAACATTAATTTGGTATACATTTTGGATAATCAAATGAAGTCATTTTATTTCAGGCTTTTAATTATTTTAGTTGTTTTTGATCTCGCACTCGCACATTTTTCTAATAAGATTCAAACATACAATAAAACTTTAAATGGCTAGAGGCAATCCCCATCCATATTTTTATAACTCTGGTTAAATAAAACGGCCTGATAGGTTATGGTTTGACTCCCTTAGCATGGCCGACGTTGGGGGTGGACGTATTATGTAGAACTCTCCTGCCCCTCTACATCTATAAGCGATCAAACCTATACACATCGATCAAATTTAGATTTCCCCGACTGAAATTATAAAATCACAATTGATTTAACAATTAATGCATTCTCATCTCGACGTAATAGGGTATTGAAAGTAAAGTGGATGTACCCAATAAATCCTTAGCCGCCCACGTGACGTTTGGCAACGCATCTATTAGCGAGGTGACTCATGCGCAAGCAAATACTGATTTACGGCTTGTAGATAATTTAATTAGATAGTGTGTAATTACTACCAAGATGTGTTTCTCTGAGTAGATATCATCTTAGATTAATAACACCTTGATAGTCTTTTTTTCAAATGCGTCGAGAGGAGGCCAAAATTATTAATGTGGGCGTGACTTTACGTCGTCAACACGCACACAAACAAAGCATACTATTTTGGCGTAGTTTAAAGTGCCTCATATTATTGGATACGTGTTACGTACACACGGTTCTTGGGCATTACTCGGGAATATGGGAACTGGTCGCCTGATGTATTTCCGGACCGATAAACCTGCAAACCTTAAAAAAGCGAGCGATTCCGATTTGAAAGGTTGGTAGCGCACTTGTGCCTCCGGGTTACGGGTGTCCTTGGATGGTGGTATCCGCTTTGGATGGAAGTTTGCTCCTATCATGAAAAAGATGTTCTAAGATTTTTTTCCTATTAGAAAATTACACAATTTGAAATTCTATTCAAATGTTTATTTTCCAGTAAGATTTAAGACTGCACTTGCACTATAGCAGAGCTGTGTGAAATTTACCAATAGAAAAAGCTTTCTTATTGTAAAGCGTTTTTATGAAATTACTAGTTTTTGCCCGCGGCTTTATTCGTGCCCCCCACTTCCCTTAAATGGGGGGTTAGAAAGGGGCAAGACCTACTTACCTACTCTCCATCCTTTCAACTGAAGATCTGCACTGCCTTACCCCTTGTTAATTCGCTGCAGTATTCCTCTACCCAATGGTTGTCTGGAAGAGATTGCTATTAGCGATAAGGCCGCCGATATTATACTTGGAAATTACTATTAGCATTAAGTTGTGTAATGTGTTGTGCAATAAAAAGTATCTATCTATCTAACTATCTCCACTTAATAAATCACGTTAATTCGTCGCTCCGTTTTGCCGTGATAGAAAGACAAACATACAGACTGCCAGACAGACACACATTCCTATTTATAATATTAGTATGGTTATGGATTTCACTCCGCTCCACCTCGTGGAAACGCAGCTTAAGAGAGTGAATAGATTAAGACTGAGAAAAAAAAATGTAGTTAATAGTTATTAATGTAGTATAAACGACCCATAACTTAATTTGCTTTACCTAAATTCATATCTTGTTCTCACACCTAGCTACTAATAATAATTTATAATAATATATTCAGTTAACACTGTCAATATGTATTGAAGGCTTTCATTTTATGCTAATGTGTTCTGTCAACGTCTAAACTTTAAGGCACGTTACTTACTTATTCATCCCATGATATCATCATAAATGTTCATTTCAGCAATCTTAATTATAGCTAAATATGGTTGAATATTGATTGACACGTAATTTCTATAGTGTACTCTTAAGTTAAAAATAGGCCAAGATCGAAAAATCATATCTGTGCGATTAGAAAATCTGATTAAATATTACAGAATATTAAGTTCTCGTGAAATAAAGCCGGCTGGCTGGACGATGTCCAGTTGGACGATCTAAGTATCGCTGGAAAGACGTCATCGTGTCTGATCTGCGAGAAGTTCAGGCCAATGAGTTCGATTTACTAAGCCAGAGTAAGTACGTAGGATCTTCCATAATAAGAAGTTGACATGACTTTGACGTGGGAGAGCCACGTTTCAGCATGAATGGGCCGGCCTTACAAGACCGGTGTGAAGCAGCGAGGTTTAAAGGATAGCAGTGTACTTGTGACTCCACTACGGTTGCGGATGTTGATGGGTGATGGCAATAGTTCACTATCAGGTGATCCGTCTGCTCGTCTATTACAAAAAAAAACGTTTTTTTAAGTAGTTAGTTGTAAAAGGCTAGGTGAATGATTAATCGGGTAAGTTAATAAAATTGACAATTGTACTTGGCCATTCCCACTGCCATGCCCCCATCATCCTAATATTCATATAATAACAGCAAGACAAACGGACGGACATGGAACAATGAGAGGAGTGGGCCGCATTTACACATTATCGGAGCCTGGACGCGCCTTGACCGATATCCATGCAGAGTGACTGGTTATGTGCTGTTTTAATTGTGAGCAAATGAATCATGAGCTCGGTATCCACTTTAGTCGTGCGTCAAATGTATGTACTTGTAATTCTGATCAAGTTTTTTTTTTTACTATATTGAGTACAGGCGGAGTGAAGTACTCCGCCTGATGGTAAGCGGCCGTGAGATCCAAATAAGAGGTTGACAGGCACAAAAGAACAAAGAATGTACATAATGAGTCTGTCATCCTCACCCTGAAGGCCTGATTAGATGCCGTTTCACGCCCCGCCTATAAACCCCAGGATTATTTTATGCGATAGGTAGCAGCGAGTAGACGGATCACCTGATGTTAAGCAATTGCTTACCATTACGTGATACGCCTGCTCGTCTGCTACCTATCACATAAAAAAATTAGGCATCCGGTAACTACCCTCACTCACTCAGCGAAACACAGTGCAAGCGCTGCTTCATTCCGGTTTTTGTGAGGCGCTGGTATCACTATATAGACAGAGAAACCAGACCACTCTCAGAATCATGATGCCCGGGAAAACATACGTGTTCATCTCACGAATGTTCAAACCCACAACTTGACTCATGTTACAAATACAGTTTCTACTTAGAAGAAACCCTTATTGGAAAATGCTACTACCGCACAGAAGACCGGCGGGATGCAGCGTCTGTCTTTTGTCGAGTGAGTGAAGGTACTGGAGGTCCAATTGGGAGGAAGGAGGTTAGCTATCACATAAAAAACACCTAGATCAGCCTTACAAATACACACATTTGACTCACGACCAAAATGGATACCACGCACAATTATAACTCCACATAATATATTGTATTCAATATGACGCTACAATTTGCCTGGCCGGATGGCGCATTTGGTAGTGACCCTGCCTCATACGCCAAAGGTCGTGGGTTCGATTGTGGGATCGAACCCTAGACAAACAAACATTTGTGTGTAGAATACCTTGTGAGTGTTGAGTGTCTGGGTGGTTATAATGTATATTTGTGTTTCCCTTGTCTGATATCTGTAACACAAGTGCTTAAGCTACTCGTAGTATGGAGGTAGGTCAATAGTATACCTACCTAATATGAGGTGACACGTGTGTGTGTGTGTGTGTAATTTCTGCTTAGAAAAATTGGCAACTAAGTTTGACAACCAGTTGCCGAAGAAGAACTGACGTTCTTGCTACGCAATCAATTGCCAAAAACGAATGGTTATTCTTTTTTCGCTACTGGTTGCGTACAAAGAATATTTTATTACTAAGGTTACGTAAGACGAATTTTCATTCTCGATTCACAACTTCTTATAAGTAAAGGATATTCCTTTCGAGTGCAAATTCGGGATTTTAATTTATAAAACAGCGAATATATAAAAAAAAAGTATTTAAATACTTGCTTTTTTTTCTTAAGAAAAATATTTTCACGATTTTACCTATTTATTTGAATGTTCATATGTTTTCTCATATTCACACTTGTTCGTTTGTTACAGTTTTTATAATAATCATTTTTGCTCTATCATTGTAATTTAGCACACCTTTATTTATTTAAGAGACCTAAAATGTTATTGTTTTTCATGGTTCTGTAAACAAAAGGCAAAACGGTATCCCAATATTAAGATTATTTTCGTTCTACCTTTTTTTGTAATAGGTAGCACACGAACAAACCTACTTATTTACGTTACGGAATGCTTACCCATAATATTATCATTTTAAAACAATAAAATGAAACCACATTTTACGTGGTAAAACCCATATATTTAAAGAACTAAACAAAATCTCTTTCTCGTGTTAATTCGACTTACTAGTGTACCTCTTATAGACTTATGTTTTCCTGGTAGTCTGGAAAAAATCAGGCAGAAGAGTTTAATTTTTATAAGAAAACTACACCCTGTATAATCTGATACTTTACTTTTAAAAGTTAACCATTTTAACACTTTTGGAGAATCACCCTTTGATAATAGGGAGGAAACTTAGTATGAGTTTTGTTTTTTAAGTTATAATGTTGGATTTTGCTATAGTAGGTTCCTAGCATTAAATTATCTATCATTTTAGGAAATTTAACCTTGAGGGATTTTGGCTACGGGTTGCGTAGTAAGAAAGTTAGTTCTTTTTTGGCAACTGCAAGTTTCACAACCAGGCAGATGTGAAAAAAGAAAAACCATTCGTTTTTGGCAACTGGTTGCGTAGCAAGAACGTCAGGTTCTTCTTCGGCAACTGTTGTCAAACTTAGTTGCCAATGCGGCCGAAAGGAAAAAGTCTTATTAGAAAATGCTATTACCAGAACTATGGAGTTACAGATCGGGTATGGACCCGTTAAATGCAACTTCTATAGTAACTAGGTACTTGTATGTCTCCTCGCCTTCCCTTATTCGGCTATCGCGCTCATACATTTTCGTAGTGTGGCGCCCGAGCACCAATCCCGGTACATTTTCAACTACGCTTTATGCGTTGAAGAATTGTGCTTTGTGTAATTTCCTAGCAGGGATAGGCATTGTTTATTTGTAAGGATGATAGGGAGGTTTTATGTAGTATTGTTCTTGCTAATTGCAGAGTAGACCTCTAATTTGGTTCTTGGGTCTTTATTGAGGTGACCATAATTTTCTTAGCACAGAATTCAATCAAGCATTATTGATTAAAAACTGGGTTTTGGATTTTTATATTAACATACGCTTGTGGAAACATGATTAAATCACTACCGTGAGGATACCACTGCCTCACAGAAACCGGCGTGAAGCAGCCCTGTGCTGTGTTTCGCCGAGTGAGTGAGGGTACCGGAGGCC
The DNA here is from genome assembly GCA_014851415.1 of Cnaphalocrocis medinalis. NCBI lineage: Eukaryota > Metazoa > Arthropoda > Insecta > Lepidoptera > Crambidae > Cnaphalocrocis > Cnaphalocrocis medinalis. Next base: position 10,642,379 of record CM026286.1, read on the forward strand.
CACCCGGGGGGGAAGGGGATAAAAGGTTTGGCGGCGCATTTTTACTTGACTGGTGTTGCAAGTGTCCATGAGCGGCAGCAATTGCTTACCGTCAGGTGACCGCCTGCTCGGTCTGCTATCTATCACATGAAAAAAAAACTAATCTATTGTCATTCAAACAAACGAACTTGGTGAACGTGCGTTCTCTAGCTGTGATTAGAACCCCTGATACTAAGCCATTGCATAGACACAATTATTTCTTCTCTATCGTTATTCTCTTGGTCACGATGAGACGTTTTTATTTAAAGCAGACACAGTTTTCTTCACGATCTTAAGGCCATCTCCATCTGTTTGCAGACAGTCTTGCGCAGTCAGACATGGGGTTCCCAACTACGGATTTGACATGATCAGTCCAGCGCACTGGTGATCTGCCTCGGGATCTGGTCCCTTCTACCTTCCCCTGAACGACCAGCCGTTCTATCGAGTCGTTATCACGCCTGGAGACATTACCAAAGTACTGCAGAATGCGCGTCTATACTATGATTGATAGACGCTTTGTGATACATAGACTTTTGCAACACCAGTATTCTAATGAAATTGAATTATGTCTAACAATGATATGGTTAGAAAAAAAATATAATTATTAATATTTGTGTCCGTTTCAAGAGCAAACTGATATTGCTGATTTATGAAAAAAGCCGCCAAGTTCGATTTTTAAAACACTAGAAAAACTCACTCCCCAAATTCTAACATTTTTACGGATGACGCATTTTTGGTGTTGAACACTCGACGACAGCTGATGCTATCGGGCAATTGACGTGGCGTTATCCAATGGGAAAGTAATGGTGACGGATAGCTGGACCCCGATTAGCAGATTAGGTGGACTTGCCGGTTCGGTGGGCATGGATATTGAATATCGCGGACCTTTTAAATTATGCCCAGTGAGATATTAGCGCAGTAAATATATTGAAGTTTGATTAGATGGCATAATAAAGTACCTATCCAATGCGTGATCCAAAGTATGACGTATTGCACCTAATAATACAGGGCAAGTAAAGAGAAGCCTAGGAAGAAGAAGAACTACTTCGACTTTAAAAATCTGCGCCAGTGGCACAACAAAAACACCCCATCTCTGTTTAGAGCGGCTGTGTCAAAGGTTTAAGTCGTTCCTTCGTTAGAAGGTAGCACTAAAATAAGAATAATAAAGTTAATCAAACTCAAACTATTTTAATCTAGTCACTTGTTATTGCATAGGTAAATGTTACATTAATGAAAAATGACCAGTCGGTCTCATCTATGAAGGGTTTTATAGCAGCAAAAGTGTAAACCTAACCTAACCTAACTTTTATTTTCATAATTGAGTTGATTGAATAAATGTATTTTAACGGTAAATTGCACGCACACACGCACACACACACACATTTTTCCACTTCCAGACAGACAGATAGACACGATGAATCTATGAGGTCAGCTTGATTGTCCTCAATATATTAAAAAAGGGTTCCGTTTATTGCTATTTGGTTACGGAAACCTAAAAAGCAGATTAATTAATGAAATGTTTTTGACCTTACTAAATCGATGGCTACAAAAATTAACCAGGGGGATAATTCTCATGCACTCGACTTTGAAGTCTAATCACAAATTCGACTTGAATGTGGATTTCACGAAAATTACTTCCACACCACTTCCCCATATGAAAATATGAAAGTGGCAATATAACCCCAGCAAATTAATGGCTCATCGCATTAATCAGTTACCTTGATTCATGGGGCCAAAACATCGCTTTGGGCAGGCGTAAGCTTCTCCCCCTGCGGTCCTGCACGAACTAATTCCTTAACGGTTCTTATGATTGGTAATGTATTAATTTCGTATGTGATACTGGTGATACATTATGGATATAATTGATAATACTGGTATTACAGATGGAGTGACGATCTGCGCAGGATGGCTGGCAAGAGATGCGAGTAGCGACAAATCGACCGGAGTGGTGAACATTAGGAAAGGCCTATGTTCAGCGGTGGACTGCAATAGGCTAATGGTGATGATAATTGTTTTTCTTAATAATTCAAAAAATTAATTCAAAAATAATTAAAAATCTTTTTAAAAAGATTTGAATTAATTAACGGCTCGATGGCGCAGTGGCTGAGGTGTTCGCCCGAAGCGCAAAAGGTCCCGGGCTCGATTCCTGGTAAATCATCAATTAGGAAATTACATTTTCCAAGTTGTGTTGGGTCTGGGTATTCTGGGTTGACGCCTTCAGTTATCGTCACCTGGTCCTCATAGTACAGGGGCAAATTAATTAGTTAGGCAATTATATTCGATTATATAATAAAGCGCAGACAAAACACCAATCAACCTGGTCTCAAACTAGGGCAACCCTTATACTAAAGTACCAGGTGACGATAGTTAACTTGGGGCGTCAACCCAGACATTCAGACCCAAGAAAACTTCGAAAATGTAGTTTTCTAAATTGACTTGACCGGGATCGATCCCGGAATCTTTCGAGCTTTGGGCGGACACCTTAGCCAGAGCGCCATCGATGCCGTCAATTTTAAATCATTTAATATGGAATTCTCCGTAGTCACACCAGTGTGACAAACTCAGTGTGGACACGGAGAATACATGATATATTCATATATAAGGGATTTCAGATGTACAGTACATTAGCGTCACCTAATACCGCGTAACATTGTAAGCCGATCGCCGCCAGTAGCTATGCAGCGGATCAGCGCGATGTGATCGTGCGCCTGACACGAATACAGGTTGTGAGCGACGCGCGCGGGACATCCTGATAACCGCCGGTCCGCGCTCCTGTACACAGGCGGACGACAATTGGGTCAAAATCAACCAATATTAGGTATGCATAACATACCTAATATTGGTTGATTTATCAGATTTGTGATGATTTACCTTGTTTTAGTGCGACGTTTGCCTGCCGGCCTCCCGGCACTCGTCTACTAGCTCAATGTAAGCAATTATAACTGAATTACTCGAGTAACTTCTGAATAGTGAATGAATGATAGTAATTATATACGACAGATAGATTAGAGATAACACAAAAATAGAAAAAAATACCAAACTACATCTTACTTAAGACGTCGACAGTGACTACCTTTGAAATGAAATGAAGTTTATTGTATATAAATTTAGGTACATAATTAGCAGTTGCATTTGCTTTAGCGGAAATACCAGCTAAATTTTACCCTTTCAGGTGTAGGGTCTTTCCCCCCCTTCTAGACAGATGAGCGCAACAGGGCAGCTGGCAGGTCCTAAGGGGTCTGCTCCATCAGCAACTTGTCGGGGGACCTTCTCTTCTGGAGCACACACACATTGCCGTGGATGGCACAAGAAACAGCCCGGGTAAAAGGTTTATTTACTTCGCACGCAGGAACTGCACGCAAGTGCGAAGATCAACGGTATCGGTATCGTTAAAATAATAAAGGTGTCCAGTTTCCCTGGCCAGCAGCGCAGCTCTATAATGGTGCGACCATTGGCGCGCGGTGGCCGCCAATTGTCCTATTGCCTCAATTGTTGTGCGACGCTGCCCGCCGGCCTCCCGCCACTGTCTACTACTCAATGTAAACAATATTACTGAGCTACCCGAGTAATATCTAAATAGTGTGTTGGATCAACGGCGATTTGAATAAATGATAGAAATAAACACTGCTAAATTTTAGTCGCTTTGATTCCGAAGCCCTCTTAATAGGTAAGACGAAAGCCCCTTACGCATTTTAGATCATTAAAATAAAACCGCAGTTCCATAACGGTGTATATTGTTATGCCCGACAGGGCCCTTGGTAACTGTAGGTACTTTATATTGCAATAACTTAAACTTTAAGGTATGCATTAATCTTCTATTTATAAAGAGACAGCTATATATAAATAATGTAAATAATATACTGAGCAACTCGAGTAATATACCTAAATAGTGCTTTTATTTTTTTTTAATGTAATAGTTGGCCGACGAGCAGACATATCACCTGATGGTAAGCGATTGCCGCCGCTCATAAACGCCTGCTACACCAGTAGAGTTACAGAGACCATCCTGATTTTTAATTTTGTTAATACCAAAAATAATGGTAATATTTGTAGATATATTACGAGAACCATTAGCTAGGCGGTAAAGGAAACATTGGGAGGAAACTTGCACGTTTCGGATAATTTCTGAAACGTGTAACCACAAACATGTGGGACTGGTCCCCTTGTCTGTTTGTGGCGATGGTCATACTGCAGTCGGTTCATTGTAATCACAAGACTCCCCAAATACTGAATCATAAGCGTACCCCGGGCTCTAAAGCGATAGCTTTTGGCGCAACTGAGCTCTTACATGAGAGAAAACTAAAATTCTTACCTAAAGAACATAGTTTTGTCTCAATAAAAACTCAAAAAACAATAGAAGTTGCAATCTTATTTATTTATTTTAAGTTAGCTAGTTAAGCTCTATTTTTGCCAACCCATGTCTATTATACAGTCAAGACTTTAACCAACCATTCTGATCAACATTTAATTTTGTTCTACAACTTTAAAAATTTTTTTCGACTCCCCAAACAAAATGATCAAGTCACGTAACCGAACTTCTCTATCACGCCACTTTGACGTGGGAGAGCCACGTTTTAGCATCAATGGGCCGGCCTTACAAGACCGGCGTGAAGCAGCACCTGTGTTTCGTCGAGTAAGTAACTGAGGGTACTGGAGCCTAATCGAGTGAAAGGAGGTTAAAAGGATGGCAGCGCACTTGCCTCTCCACTAAGGTTGCGGATGTTTCTGGGTGGTGACAATAGTTGACAATCCGTCTGCTTGTCTAAAACCCACAAAAACAAAATGTTTTTAAGTACCTAGTTGTAAAAGACAAGATAAATTAATTAATCGGGTAAGTTAATAAAATTGACTATTTTACTTGGCCATTCCCTCTGCCATGCCCCCATCATCCTAATATTCATATAATAACAGCAAGACAAACGGACGGACATGGAACAATGAGAGGAGTGGGCCGCATTTACACATTATCGGAGCCTGGACGCGCCTTGACCGATATCCATGCAGAGTGACTGGTTATGTGCTGTTTTAATTGTGAACAAATGAATCATGAGCTCGGTATCCACTTGAGTCGTGCGTCAAATGTATGTACTTGTAAAGCTGATCGAGTATTACGTTTTTTTTATTATTTACAAATCAAGCTGAACTCCACCTGATGGTAAGCGGCCGTGAGATCCAAATATGAGGTTGACAGACACAAAAGAACAAACAATGTACCTATTGAGTCTGTTACCCTCACCCTGAAGGCCTGATTAGATGCCGTTTCACGCCCCGCCTATAAACCCCAGGATTATTTTATGTGATAGGTAGCAGCGAGCTTAGTAGACGGATCACCTGATGTTAAGCAATAGCCAGTGCCCACAACTGGCACACACACCCACAACTCAACGTAGAGTGCACCTCCAAGTATTTCCCTTCCCCCTAATAAGGCACCTGGTACCCTCAATCACTTGGCGAAACACAGAGCAAGAGCTGCTTCACACCGGTTTTCCGTGAGGCTATAGTATCACGAAAGACAAGCGCTGCTTCACGCCGGACTTCTGTGCGGTAATAGCATTTTCTTATAAGGGTTTTTTCTAAGTAGAAATTATAGCGTGATATTTGTGACAAAGGTACGCCAAGTCGTGGGTTTGATTCCATCTCTTAAAACATTTACCCATTTTTCCAGGGCATCATGATTCTGAGAGCTAAGCTACTTAGTACGAAGTCATTTCAATATACCTAATATGAGGTGATGTGTGTGTGTAATTTCTGCTTAGAAAAAAGTCTTATTAGAAAATGCTATTACCAGAACTATGGAGTTACAGATCGGGTATGGACCCGTTAAAGTCCAACTTCTATAGTAAGTAGGTACTTGTATGTCTCCTCGCCTTCCCTTATTCGGCTATCGCGCTCATACATTTTCGTTAGCGTGGCGCCCGCGCACCAATCCCGGTACATTTTCAACTACGCTTTATGCGTTGAAGAATTATGCTTTGTGTAATTTCCTAGCAGGGATATGGCATTGTTTATTTGTAAGGATGATAGGGAGGTTTATGTAGTATTGTTCTTGCTAATTGCAGAGTAAACCTCTAATTTTGGTTCTTGGGTCTTTATTGAGGTGACCATAATTTTCTTAGATAGAATTCAATCAAGCATTATTGATTAAAAGCTGGGTTATGGATTTTTATATTTACATACACTTGTGGAAACACGATTAAATACACTACCGGAGTGATACCACTGCCTCACAGAAAACCGGCGTGAAGCAGCCCCTGTGCTGTGTTTCGCCGAGTGAGTGAGGGTACCGGAGGCCCACCCGGGGGGGAAGGGGATAAAAGGTTGGCGGCGCATTTTTACTCGACTGGTGTTGCAAGTGTCCATGAGCGGCAGCAATTGCTTACCATTACGTTATACGCCTGCTCGTCTGCTACCTATCACATAAAAAAATTAGGCATCCGGTAACTACCCTCACTCACTCAGCGAAACACAGTGCAAGCGCTGCTTCATTCCGGTTTTTGTGAGGCGCTGGTATCACTATATAGACAGAGAAACCAGACCACTCTCAGAATCATGATGCCCGGGAAAACATACGTGTTCATCTCACGAATGTTCAAACCCACAACTTGACTCATGTTATAAATACAATGTCTACTTAGAAGAAACCCTTATTGGAAAAATGCTACTACCGCAAGAAGACCGGCGGGATGCAGCGTCTGTCTTTTGGTCGAGTGAGTGAAGGTACTGGAGGTCCAATTGGGAGGAAGGAGGGTTAGCTATCACATAAAAAACACCTAGATCAGCCTTACAATACACACATTTGACCTCACGACCAAAATGGATACCACGCACAATTATAACTCCACATATTATATTGTATTCAATATGATGCTACAATTTGCCTGGCCGGATGGCGCATTTGGTAGTGACCCTGCCTCATACGCCAAAGGTCGTGGGTTCGATTGTGGGGATCGAACCCTAGACAAACAAACATTTGTGTGTAGAATACCTTGTGAGTGTTGAGTGTCTGGGTGGTTTAATGTATATTTGTGTTTCCCTTTGTCTGATATCTGTAACACAAGTGCTTAAGCTACTCGTAGTATGGAGGTAGGTCAATAGTATACCTACCTAATATGAGGTGACACGTGTGTGTGTGTGTGTGTAATTTCTGCTTAGAAAAATTGGCAACTAAGTTTGACAACCAGTTGCCGAAGAAGAACTGACGTTCTTGCTACGCAATCAATTGCCAAAAAACGAATGGTTATTCTTTTTTCGCTACTGGTTGCGTACAAAGAAATATTTTATTACTAAGGTTACGTAAGACGAATTTTCATTCTCGATTCACAACTTCTTATAAGTAAAGGATATTCCTTTCGAGTGCAAATTCGGGATTTTAATTTATAAAACAGCGAATATATAAAAAAAAAGTATTTAAATACTTGCTTTTTTTTCTTAAGAAAAATATTTTCACGATTTTACCTATTTATTTGAATGTTCATATGTTTTCTCATATTCACACTTGTTCGTTTGTTACAGTTTTTTATAATAATCATTTTTGCTCTATCAATTGTAATTTAGCACACCTTTATTTATTAAGAGACCTAAAATGTTATTGTTTTTCATGGTTCTGTAAACAAAAGGCAAAACGGTATCCCAATATTAAGATTATTTTCGTTCTACCTTTTTTTGTAATAGGTAGCACACGAACAAACCTACTTATTTACGTTACGGAATGCTTACCCATAATATTATCATTTTAAAACAATAAAATGAAACCAACATTTTACGTGTAAAACCATATATTTAAAGAACTAAAACAAAATCTCTTTCTCGTGTTAATTCGACTTACTAGTGTACCTCTTATAGACTTATGTTTTCCTGGTAGTCTGGAAAAAATCAGGAAGAATGAGTTTAATTTTTATAAGAAAACTACACCCTGTATAAGCTGATACTTTACTTTTAAAAGTTAACCATTTTAACACTTTTGGAGAATCACCCTTTGATAATAGGGAGGAAACTTAGTATTGAGTTTTGTTTTTAAGTTATAATGTTGGATTTTGCTATAGTAGGTTCCTAGCATTAAATTATCTATCATTTTAGGAAATTTAACCTTTGAGGGGATTTGGCTACGGGTTGAGTAGTAAGAAAGTTAGTTCTTTTTTGGCAACTGCAAGTTTCACAACCAGGCAGATGTGAAAAAAGAAAAACCATTCGTTTTTGGCAACTGGTTGCGTAGCAAGAACGTCAGTTCTTCTTCGGCAACTAGTTGTCAAACTTAGTTGCCAATGCGGCCGAAAGGAAAAAGTCTTATTAGAAAATGCTATTACCAGAACTATGGAGTTACAGATCGGGTATGGACCCGTTAAAATGCAACTTCTATAGTAAGTACCTAGGTACTTGTATGTCTCCTCGCCTTCCCTTATTCGGCTATCGCGCTCATACATTTTCGTTAGTGTGGCGCCCGCGCACCAATCCCGGTACATTTTCAACTACGCTTTATGCGTTGAAGAATTGTGCTTTGTGTAATTTCCTAGCAGGGATATGGCATTGTTTATTTGTAAGGATGATAGGGAGGTTTATGTAGTATTGTTCTTGCTAATTGCAGAGTAGACCTCTAATTTTGGTTCTTGGGTCTTTATTGAGGTGACCATAATTTTCTTAGCCAGAATTCAATCAAGCATTATTGATTAAAAACTGGGTTTTGGATTTTTATATTAACATACGCTTGTGGAAACATGATTAAATACACTACCGGAGTGATACCACTGCCTCACAGAAAACCGGCGTGAAGCAGCCCTGTGCTGTGTTTCGCCGAGTGAGTGAGGGTACCGGAGGCCCACCCGGGGGGGAAGGGGATAAAAGGTTGGCGGCGCATTTTTACTCGACTGGTGTTGCAAGTGTCCATGAGCGGCAGCAATTGCTTACCGTCAGGTGATCCGCCTGCTCGTCTGCTATCTATCACATGAAAAAAAAACTAATCTATTGTCATTCAAACAAATGAACTTGGTGAACGTGCGTTCTCTAGCTGTGATTAGAGCCCCTGATGCTAAGCCATTGCATACACATTATTATCTTCTTCTCTATCGTTACTCTCTTGGTTATGATGAGACGTTTTTATTAAAGGCAGACACAGTTTTCTTCACGATCTTCAGCCATCTCCCTCTGTTCGCAGACAGTCTTGCGCAGTCAGACATGGGGTTTCCCACTACGGATTTCACTTGATCAGTCCAGCGCATTGGTGATCTGCCTCGGGATCTGGTCTCTTCTACCTTCCCCTGAACGACCAGCCGTTCAATCGAGTCGTTATCACGCCTGGAGACATGATCAAAGTACTGCAAAATGCGCGTCTATACCTACTATGATAGACGCTTTGTGATACCATAGACACTTTCAATACTATTCTAATGAAATCGAATTATGTTAAGAACAATGTTTAAGGTTGGAAAAATAATAATTAATAGTTGTTTAAGTTCCAAGAGCAAAATGATATTGCTGATTTATGAAAAAAGCCGCCAAGTTCGATTTTTAATACACTAGAAAAACTCACTCCCCAAACTCTAACATTTTTACGGATGACGCATTTTTGGTGTTGAACACTCGACGACAGCTGATGCTATCGGGCAATTGATGTGGCGTTATCCAATGGGAAAGTAATGGTGACGGATAGCTGGACCCCGATTAGCAGATTAGGTGGACTTGCCGGTTCGGTGGGCATGGATATTGAATCGCGGACCTTTTAAATTATGCCCAGTGAGATATTAGCGCAGTAAATATATTGAAGTTTGAATTAGATGGCATAATAAAGTACCTATCCAATACGTGATCCAAAGTATGACCTATTGCACCTTATAATAAAGGGCAAGGTACAAGTAAAGAGAAGCCTAGGAAGAAGAAGAACTACTTCGACTTTAAAAATCTGCGCCAGTGGCACAACAGAAGCACCCGTTCTCTGTTTAGAGCGGCTGTGTCAAAGGTTTAAGTCCTTCCTTCTTCCTAAAAGAAAAATACTAAAGTTAATCAAACTCAAACTATTTTAATCTAGTCACTTATGTTACATTAATGAAAAAAGACCAGGTGCGAGCCGGTCTCACCTATGAAGGGTTTTATAGCAGCAAAAGTGTAAACCTAACCTAACCTAACTTTTATTTTCATATTTGAGTTGATTGAATGAATGTATTTTAACGGTAAATTGCACGCACACACACACACACACATTTTTCCACTTTCAGACAGACAGATAGACACGATGAATCTATGAGGTCAGCTTGATTGTCCTCAATATTATAAAAAAAGGGTTTCGTTTATTGCTATTTAGTTACGGAAACCTAAAAAACAGATTAATTAATGAAATGTTTTTGACCTTACTAAATCGATGTCTACAAAAATTACCCAGAGGAGATGATTCTGACGCGCTCGACATTGAAGTCTAATTTAAAGATGTCATACATTCGTCCATACAAATCTTTAATTCAACTTCAATATCGAGTGTACGAAAATTACTTCCACACCACTTCCCCCATATGAAAATATGAAAGTGGCAATATAACCCCAGCAAATTAATGGTTCATCGCATTAATCAGTTACCTTGATTCATGGGGCCAAAACCATCGCTTTGGGCAGGCGTAAGCTTCTCCCCCTGCGGTCCTGCACGAACTAATTCCTTAACGGCTATTCTTATGATTGGTAATGTATTAATTTCGTATGTGATACTTGTGATACATTATGGATATAATTGATAATACTGGTATTACAGATGGAGTGACGATCTGCGCAGGATGGCTGGCAAGAGATGTGAGTAGCGACAAATCGACCGGAGTGGTGAACATTAGGAAAGGCCTATGTTCAGCGGTGGACTGCAATAGGCTAATGGTGATGATAATTGTTTTTTCTTAATAATTCAAAAAATTAATTCAAAAATAATTAAAAATCTTTTTAAAAAAGATTTTGAATTAATTAACGGCTCGATGGCGCAGTGGCTGAGGTGTTCGCCCGAAGCGCAAAAGGTCCCGGGCTCGATTCCTGGTAAAATCAATTTAGGAAATTACATTTTCCAAGTTGTGTTGGGTCTGGGTATTCTGGGTTGACGCCCTCAGTTATCGTCACCTGGTCCTCATAGTACAGGGGCAAATTAATTAGCTAGGCAATTATATTCGATTATAAAATAAAAGCGCCAGACAAACACACCAATCAACCTGGTCTCAAACTAGGGCAACCCCTATACTATAAGTACCAGGTGACGATAGTTAACTTGGGGCGTCAACCCAGAACATTCAGACCCAAGAAAACTTCGAAAATGTAGTTTTCTAAATTGACTTGACCGGGAATCGATCCCGGAATCTTTCGAGCTTTGAGCGGACACCTTAGCCAGAGCGCCATCGAAGCCGTCAATTTTAAATCATTTAATATGGAATTCTCCGTAGTCACACCAGTGTGACAAACTCAGTGTGGACACGGAGAATACATGATATATTCATATATAAGGATATTTCAGATGTACAGTACATTTAGCGTCACCTAATACCGCGTAACATTGTAAGCCGATCCCCGCCAGTAGCTAGTTGCGGCGGATCAGCGCGATGTGATCGTGCGCCTGACACGAATACAGGTTGTGAGCGACGCGCGCGGGACATCCTGATAACCGCCGGTCCGCGCTCCTGTACACTGGTGGACACGACAATTGGGTCAATGCATAACATACCTAATATTGGTTGATTTTTTTTATGTGATAGGTAGCAGACGAGCAGGCGGATCACCTGATGGTAAGCAATTGCCGCCGCCCATTTATTAGATTTGTGATGATTTACCTTGTTTTAGTGCGACGTTTGCCTGCCGGCCTCCCGGCACTCGTCTACTAGCTCAATGTAAGCAATTATAACTGAAGTACTCGAGTAACTTCTAAATAGTGAATTAATGATAGTTATACGACAGATAGATTAGAGATAACACAAAAATAGAAAAAAATACCAAACTACATCTTCCTCAAGACGTCGACAGTGACTACCTTTGAAATGAAATTAAATGAAATGAAGTTTATTGTATATAAATTTAGGTACATAATTAGCAGTTGCATTTGCTTTAGCGGAAATACCAGCTAAATTTTACCCTTTCAGGTGTAGGGTCTTTCCCCCCCCTTCTAGACAGATGAGCGCAACAGGGCAGCTGGCAGGTCCTAAGGGGTCTGCTCCATCAGCAACTTGTCGGGGGACCTTCTCTTCTGGAGCACACACATTGCCGTGGATGGCACAAGAAACAGCCCGGGTAAAAGGTTTATTTACTTCGCACGCAGGAACTGCACGCAAGTGCGAAGATCAACGGTATCGGTATCGTTAAAATAATAAAGGTGTCCAGTTTCCCTGGCCAGCAGCGCAGCTCTATAATGGTGCGACCATTGGCGCGCGGTGGCCGCCAATTGTCCTATTGCCTCAATTGTTGTGCGACGCTGCCCGCGGCCTCCCCGCCCTGTCTACTACTCAATGTAAACAATATTACTGAGCTACCCGAGTAATATCTAAATAGTGTGTTGGATCAACGGCGATTTGAATAAATGATAGAAATAAACACTGCTAAATTTTAGTCGCTTTGATTCCGAAGCCCTCTTAATAGGTAAGACGAAAGCCCCTTACGCATTTTAGATCATTAAAATAAAACCGCAGTTCCATAACGGTGTATATTGTTATGCCCGACAGGGCCCTTGGTAACTGTAGGTACTTTATATTGCAATAACTTAAACTTTAAGGTATGCATTAATCTTCTATTTATAAAGAGACAGCTATATATAAATAATGTAAATAATATACTGAGCAACTCGAGTAATATACCTAAATAGTGCTTTTATTTTTTTTTAATGTAATAGTTGGCCGACGAGCAGACATATCACCTGATGGTAAGCGATTGCCGCCGCTCATAAACGCCTGCAACACCAGTAGAGTTACAGAGACCATCCTGATTTTTAATTTTGTTAATACCAAAAATAATGGTAATATTTGTAGAAATATTACGAGTACCATTAGGTCTGTGGTGAGGGAAATATCGGGAGAAAACTTGCACGTTTCGGATAATTATTGAAACACCACGAACATATGGGACTGGTCTCCTTGTCTGTATGTGGCAAAGATCATACGGCAGTCGGCAAATCCTGAATAACGGTCTGATAAGGGCTCTAAAGCGATAGCTTTGGGCGCAACTAGGAATTAAACTCTAACATGAGAAGACAAAAATTCTTACCTAAGGAACATAGTTTTGTCTCAATAAAACCCAAAACTGAAAAACCATAGAAGTTGCATCAATAAGACTTTTAAGTTGTATTTAGACTGCTGTGTCTATACAATATCGCTTAGGTAAGAAAATATTTTTGTTAGTTAGCTAACTAAGCTCTATTTTTGTCAAGACTTTAACCAACCATTCTGATCAACATTTAATTTTGTTCTACAACTTTTAAAATTTTTTTTCGACTCCCCAAACAAAATGATCAAGTCACGTGACCGAACTTCTCTATCACGCCACTTCCTAGGTACCTAATTCGTATTCCTAATGTGAACCTAAAAATAGAGAATCTAACATATGCAATATTGTCTCAGCTAGGTAAATCACACGGTACGGAACCATAGGAGTAAACGTATAAAGTTATGTGTCGTATGGGACGCTGGCCCAGACTAAATTGAGACGTTTAGTTGTATTGACAGTAAAATGGTGAGGCTCGGCGCCGGCCCGAGTGAAACTTGTCCCGTTAGTTTGGGCAGACGAGCGATTACAACAAGTCAAAATTATTTCTTTTATAATATAGGAAGGAAAACGAGCAAGCGGTCACCCGATGGTAAGTAAACACCGCCGCCCATGGACATCAGCTACACCAGAAGGAGTGCGGATGCGTTGCCGGCCTTTTAGGAAGGTATAGGCTCGTTTCTCGAAGATTTGGATGTTGTCATCATCATTATCATTTCAGCCAATAGACGTCCACTGCTGGACATAGGCCTCCCCCAAAGTTCTCCACACAGATCGGTCCTGTGCCACCCGCATCCAAGGAACTCTCGCGACCTTCACCAGATCGTCGGTCCACCTGGTGGGAGGCCTGCCACGGCTGCGGCCTCCTGCATGCGGCCTCCACTCAAGGACCTTTCCACCCTAACGGCCGTCTGTTCTCCTCGCAATGTGCCCTGCCCATTGCCACTTAAACCACGCAATTCTTTGGATATTGTACTGGTTCGGAAATATCGTGCTGCGAGAAGCTAATTCCACAATGAGGAGGTGCGTGGCAGAAAGTGTCATGTAAACCAAATTCACACACCACCTCATAAAATATTATATAGGGCAATAGCCCTAACTCCGTACTAAGTAGCTAAGCACTTGTGTTATAGATATCAGACCACAGAAGAAGCACAAAATAATATAGCATCCAGACAGACACTGAACAAGTGCAATTGTTCATTACACAAAGTTTGTCCGGGGTGGGGATCGAACCCACGACCTCTGGATGTATGAGGCAGGGTCGCTACCAAATGGGCCATCAGGCCAGTCAGTCATACCTTACCTACATTTTGTTCATTGTAAAACTGACAAGTGTATCTTAAATTTTGTGTTTTGATTTATATGTGTAATCATTAAAGTATAAATAATGAGGTAATCTAAACTAAATAATGAGATGGCCGATAAAATCAACATTTTCCCTGTAAAATGAGGTATAGTTTAGAATACAGGAGTTGGTTGAGTAAGTTTTTTAGCACATGTAGGTATAATAATTATGTAATTTTACTTTTCTTTGTAGTTATTATTTCATTTAATTTTGAGGATCGTTTGTAAAAGAAAGAAAAAAACATCACATCGATCGAAATATCGATAAATTTTTAAGTGCATTATTTACTTTAAAAAAACATTTATTCATTTGGACACCAAAACAAATGGCACACGAATTAATCGCAAACACGAGAAAATATAACAAAAAACCAAATAGATTATTATTGTATTTTGAGGACAAACTGTTTTTTTTTTTCAATATTAAATTTAAACTCATAAACTACTTCCTGATAAAACATTACCTACTTTGTTAATTCCATTATTTCAAACATCACTTTGTAAATAATGTCGAACATAGTAGATTATTTAAAATGTTTAATCTGTGTTGCAAATACTTTGTTTTGACAATCGCCATTCTTGTAAGTTTTTAAGTCGATTTACTTTATTATTATTTTTTGTATTCATCATTTATTATATTTAGGAGCCTTTGATAAAAAGTAACTTGACAGCTCTGTCGTAAGATTACTTATTTATAAATCTAGGCTCTGGAAGAAGGCCTGTAAAGTGAAATATCCCACAAAAGTGTCTCCACATAGACACTGGCACATTGTCCTGTGACAAAATAAATTAAAAACATTAAAAAATATTTGTGTGTTTTTTAGAGCCAAACAATTTTTGCCAAAGCTGAGACATCAGGATGTGTTGTGAAAATAGAATTATCGCCGGAAAGGTAGGTTCCACTTAAATATTGTATCATTAAATAATAAAAACCCGATACAATCTTGTAGATTTAACTTAAAATTGTGATTGTTTAAAAGTACTATGGAAGTTAACTTTTAACATTAAAATAAAAAAAATACATGTGCCAGAATCTTTTTTTTTTGTGTTTATTTTATTCGGTCATTAGAAGAGTACCTACTTAATGTAAACCAACATTAAAATAAAATACCACATTTTACCTAACAGCTTTTGTTTTTCAATGGTTTTGACTAAAATTTATTTAGTGGCTAGCTTATAATAAATAGTCATTATCTCAATTTTTGTACAGGATTATAAAATTTTCCAACCATGAAGAACTATGCAAGTGTCTTGGGTGAGTTTGCTTATTTATTATTACACTTGTTTTTGCTCGCGACTTCGTCCGCGTAGAAGGCGAAATTGGTTCTAAAACAATTTAAAGGACTTATTTTATCGTTTTATATTTTGTCAACAACATTAAGAATCTACATTTTATTGATAGCGTACATCAATGAGTATTTATAAAACCCTAAAATGTTTGAATAGTTGTAAAATATAACCATTTGCATGTTAGTGTAGATATTTACAGGTTAACGTGAATAAAAATTATTTCGTTATATGATCGGGAGGCTCGGCATTAACTTGATCTAGGGGACGATCAATTAATTTTCCAAGATAATCTTCCACCTATTCCATCAAATAATGTTTAAGCAAAATTTAAAGCAATTGGGGCCAAAATGAGGCTAAACTTTTTAGTTTCGCCTATTTTCCACCCTCCTAGGGCTAGAATTTATTTAGGTATATCCTTTTTTATCAGATGCCTACGTCATACAAATTTTCACATCGTCCAAGTTTTAGTAATCTACAATCAGCGGTTTTGGCTATAAGATGACCAGATGAGTCGGTTAGGACAAAGCTTACTACAGTGTCGATTACTCGGTAAAACTTCTCGTAAATGCTAGATTGAATTAATTTTGACTTTTTTCTTTTTCAGATATGATAAATATGAATCTAAAATTTATTTTACAAAATTAGATGCATGTGTTATAGAAACGTCCGACCAAGAAGGGTATGTTTAGACTTTAAGCACTTTAAGTCAAGAATATAATATTATGATAGAAGTAAGGTTAGGTGAATAGTATGACGCTTTGTTATCGTGCAACTGACCTTAAAATATGTTGACAGATTTACCAACGTTGCCAAAAACACTAATGGCTGTTCATGAATGCTAAATAAATAAAAATAACATACTTTTTTCAAAATATTACTTTTCTTTGCAGGAAATTGGGATTCAGTGCAGAAAGTATATGCAAATGTACTGGGTAATTATGTTTGTATAATTTTATATAGGTACTGATAAAATAAGAAATTATTTTTTTACCCTATGATTTTTCCTATCGACAGATTCAAAACAGATGCAATTGAAGAAACAAGTACGATTGAGACTGTATCTGACTATTTTTATGGAATGAATATTACGACAACAGACTACATCACTGAAGAGGATGTAAATAAAAATGTATCAATTGCTTCAACTATTTCGTCAGTTTCACCAAGTGATAATCATATGATATCTTTCAGAAACTATGACTATAAGTACTATCACGGCATACGAAACTAGCACGTCTAAAAACAATACGCCAGAAAAAAATGAGTTCACTAATTCAGAATATGAATTATCAACAACAACAACTCGTACTTCAAAAAAACACTTTTTGGACGAAACTACTACTACTAATGACAATGTATCTAGCATTGACTACACTACCGAAAACTATCAACTTCAACTTCAGAACCAGTTACAATAAGTGATAGTTATTTCAGTATTGGAGAGATTTATGAAAACTTAACATTGGAAATAGAAAAAATGAAAACCCTAATTGATACGCTTAACTCAACGGACTATTTTATATCTGATTACGATGAAAGTACAGAAATAAAGGAAGGTACAGATATAAACTCTACTGCTACAGACTTCCTCACAAATAAAGCATATTTTGCAATAAATATGTCTTATGGTGAAACAATGAACAATTCGTTAGAATCAATTCACTTTAACATATCAGAATATGAACCTTCAGTTACAACTTTTTTATCTTCAAGCAAATACTCTCCTGATAAAATGATAAGTAACATACCTGTATCTATGATTGACCAAACTACTGAAAACATATCATCCACATTTGAATCTCTAACATCAACTGATCGTTCCTTAAGATTTCCAGAACTTTCGAAGTGGTTTGAAGAGGACAAATCACATGTTAAATTTGATACACCGAACGCAAATGAGACTTTTATGAATAATAGTGACAGTACAGAAAAAGAGACATATTACAAAAACTACCCTATAGTCAATTACACCTCATACGAAAAAAGTCAAACACAAAACAGTACACTCGCAGACATTGATTTGGGAAATGAATATTCAAATATTGGTGTAGAAAACAACAATAGATTTTCATACCCAGAACCAAATTTTGTAGTTTTTGAGAACAGAATTGCTTACAGCAATCCTTTTCTTCGTAATAAATCTGAAATTGCATCGAATACGACTGAAAAAACACAAATAAATAATGATAAGTCGTATGATGAAATGACCACTGTTATCAATAATCATGACAAATACTATAAAGGGTTTTTATCTGCTAAAAATAATTTTACAACCTCAACAGTCAAATATAACGAACTAAATAATATGAATGATAAATTAATGAATCCAACATTAGAAACATATTTAACAATTTATAATCATTCAAACAATGAACAAACTGGAATGTTTCCTTCTCACATTTCATCTTTTGAAACATTCCGTAATAGTTACTTTTGGAGAGCAAAATTCAATGCCACTCCTCGTTCCACTATTCGTTCTAAAGCAGAGATTGAATACTACTCAAAAAAAATTGCTGCAATTGAAAACAATAAAGCAACATCACGAAGTCTTTATTCAACAGCAAGTCAATTATTTGATAAAAGCTTTTTTAAAAGTGAAAAAGACATTACATCTGATGATGAAGATGAAGGAGAAGGTTCTGGAGTCGGGAGTAAACTTAATGATATAGACGACAATAATTTTGAAAAAGACAGAAAAAATAATTTTGAGAAATATAATTATTTTGAAACGAACTATTCTGATTATAACAATCAAACTTGGTTATATATTACAAGTGACGATGATTTATTTATCAATACATCAGATAATACTACAGAACAGTCAGTAAACATTTATTCAACACAAAATAATCCACGAAATAAACCAGCCAGGTAATTATTTTACATACATATGCATTATATTAATATCGCATAAGATTATGGTTTCTTATTACTGTCGCTGACCCTCATTCATATATTTTATTTTTATTGGTAATCATTATAAATTCTTTTCAGTGTACAATCTGAGAGTGATGATTCATCTATTATACCTTTAATAGTAATATTATTAGGTCTTTGCGCGATTATTATTCTGTCTCTACTTCTTGGTGCATTCCTTTACACTTGGTGCCTAAAGAGTGGATCATATTGTGAGTATATACCGAGTTTCATTATTGCCTATGCATTGTTTTTGTGAAATGTCTTGTTGACATTTTTTTTTTATTTTCAGCTTTATATTCTGCGGCAAAAGCAAACGATAATCTGGAACTAGGATCTACATATCGTAGATGCCGTAATTGATAGTTGATCCTTCGCTATTGTATTTATAATTTTAGGAAGTAGACGAATTAAACATAATATCAGTGACATCTCAGCAAGAAATGCTCTTGAAACTAAACCTAAAGAAAAAAAAAAGATATTTTTATTATAATCCAAACGCCACTGTCAAGAAATGCTCGTCTATGCAAAGATTTAAATATTTTCGTCTATGTACATACATCCACACTTCAAGTTACCACAACTTGTCAAATCTCCTCAATTAATATTCAGCCTAATGTGTATGACAATAAGATGAGAGTCGATTGAAGAAATTGGGCAGATTTGTATACTTTGATGTGTTGCTGTACGTACCTATATTATTTTATAATCTAATTAGGTATAGTATATTCTTCTTAATTTGTTAGGAAAGTTATGCTGAGACAGTTGTCTTAGATTTGGATGTTTTGAATGGCCTAGCTATCAATAAAAAATATGAGTCGTCCTGCGTGCTAAACGGATGTCTTTTTACATCAGTTACGTAACTAAATAAAAAGTGTATTTTTTTGTTATTTTGTTTGTTTTTTTTTTATAGAACAGTATCATTTTGCATTAAATAATAAATAAATGTTTTTTTTTTATCTTTTATCTTATCTTCATGATGTTTTTACTTTTGAATTTTTTCGTCGGTTGTATTTTTGGTTGAAAAGTCTTTTCTCCAAACGCTCGTCTGTATAGCTCCGTTCTGGCCATGATACCACAGGCGCACGCTGTCGCCCACTCTGTGCCTTCCCTGATTTATTGCAAATAGCGTGAAAGCGAAAACGCTCGTAAAACGCGCGTTCAGAGTCGACGGTCGATTGGCTCGTGTGTAAATGCCCCTTTACGCGGTTATTAGATGGGCTCTGATTGTGGGTTTTGTAAATTCAGTTTGATTCCGTGAATTTTGTTATTGTGCTCATATTCATGGGACGAGAAACGTTTTCACAATAATATGTACTTGTTTTATTAAACATTTCCATTCTATTCTAGTTATTGTTCATTTACTCGAAGCAACTCAAACTATTGAAGTCCAAGGGTTGACTTTTGGAAAATTTTGACGAGCTTATAAAAGGCGTTGAACTAATTCGTATAGAAAGATTGGTAGAAGGCGAATACCTTTAGATATAGGAAATGTTCACAAATACAACTATACATTCTTCGAAAAGATTTTTCTATACGGTCCGGAATATAAGGTCTTGTACATAATATCAACCTGACCCCAAAGGATATTAAGGATATTTTGTAATCAACAACACAGATAAATTACCTTTATTTTTTTTTATGTCATAGGTAGCAGGCGAGCAGGCGGATCACCTGATGGTAAGCAATTGCCGCCGCCCATGGACACTTGCAACACCAGTGGAGTTACAAGTGCGCTGCCAACCTTTTATAATTTGGATGACGGATGACGTGGATTTTTTTTTACTGGCCTTAGATTTTTAGCAGCTAGGTAGGTACGATTATCCTTAACAACTGCATTGTATACCTGTGATTCACAATAAATATTTTTGATTATGATTGGAAAATGGTAGGGAAATTTTCATTTTTAACACCAATTCCATATAACGATATGCACGTTTCTCGGCACCACCGCCTTCAGAACCTCGCGTGTGTAATTACAGTCTCAGGTCACAAGCAGAAAGGTACAGAGGTTCGACTCCTTACGAAATGACTGCCTCGGTGGTGCAGTAGGTAGTGGATCACACTTTAAAATGCAGTCGGTCCAAAAATTAGTACCGACAGCCACACATCAGGTTACCACAACAATTTCCTCAATTGAAATTCAACTCAATGCGTTTGACAGTAAGATGACAATCCATTGAAGAAATTTGACAGTTTTGTTTACTTTGATGTGTGGCTGTACGTACCTATGTGAATCTTTCTTTTGGTCAGAAATTCTCAGTATCAGCCTGAAGTCTGGAAGTTGGCGGTCTTTTGATGTTGGCCCGGACGGTTGACGGCCTGGATGGCGCAATGGCAAAGGTTTTCGATCGAAGTGCGAAAGGTCCCGAATTCGATTCCCGGTCAAGTCAATTTAGGAAACTACATTATCTATGTTTTCTTTGCTCTGGGTTGACTCCAGTTAAATATCGTCACCTGGTACCCATTGTACAGGGGTTGCCCTAGTTTGAGACCAGGTTGATTGGTGTGATTATCTGGCGCATACCTACTTCGGAAAGCTAGTGAAACCGTCGGGCCTGCGCTCGATCACTTTTTGGTCGGGTCACACTGGTTTCCCAGTGAAATAAGAGGGAGAGGCTATAGAAAGTACAATTTGGTAAGCGATTGCCGCTACCCATAGACACCCTTACCATTAAGTGACCTGCAAGCTCATTTGCTTTCCTGTTTCATAAAACATGATAATTTTAAGTATATAAGTAATTAAGTAAGCATTTAATTTGACCACTAACAAACAAAAAAAGATACACAAATAAATTACTAGTTCTACTCGTATAATACTTGAGCACTAGTATTTGTGTGTTGACAAATACTAGTTAATAGGCATAACGCGTCAAGAAAGTCGTAACAACTGATATTTGGAGAACCAAAGGGCTGCTATACAGGTACAGAGGCTACCATATTACGTAAGCGACAATGGCGCGTCGCATCTTGACTTGTACGACCTTATTGGCACGTTATGTCGTGGTCAACTAGGTACAAACCTCACATGCTGCAACCGCTTGAAGCCGCTGCAGCGCTGGTTTTCGTTGATTTTGAAAAAGTTTATGTTCTGCACTTGTTGTTCTATGTCATCCGTGTGTGAGTGCGCCCGGCTAGTGCATACGGCTGGTCGTGGCCGCGGGTCGTGACGTCCCGCGTCCGTCAGCGGCCGCTCCCACGGACTGGGGAGATGTGACTTCATAGGAGCCACGACCAAGCGCGCTCCACTGACTCCATTCTAGAATATTGAAACACGCGGGTTTAGACAGCTTAATATCGTTATTAGGGACCCGTTGGAAACGTTTTCTTTCTGCCGCTTTCTTCATTGATGGCCTCGATGGCGCAGTGGCTAAGTGTTCGTCCGAAGCGCGAAAGGTCCCGGGTTCGATTTTTTTCATGTGATAGGTAGCAAACGAGCAGGCGGATCACCTGATGGTAAGCAATTGCCGCCACCCATGGACACTTGCAACACCAGTGGAGTTACACGTGCGCTGCCAACCTTTAATCCCCTTCCCCTCACCGGGTGGGCCTCCGGTACCCTCACTTACTCGGCGAAACACAGCACAGGGGCTGTTTCACGCCGGTTTTCTGTGAGGCAGTGATGTCACTCCGGTCGAGCCGGCCCATTCATGCCGAAGCGTGGCTCTCCCACAATTCTGTGCACATTTACATCCTTTTAACCGCGTCTTCTACCAATTTACCAAGAACAAGATTTTCTCTATGACTTTTAGAAATTCGCATTTTCAACTTTTCATACAAACTCGGTCACGTGACTTGTTAATTTCGTATGGGGAATTGAAAATAATTTTCCAAGAATTTTTAAAAGTCGTAGAAGATTAAATGTTGTTCCGAATGGTTGGTAAAAGACACCATGTCTTGTTAAAGGGATGTAAATGTTCACACACACATCCTGTAGATATGCAATGCGAGCGATGGTAACTCAGTGGATATGAATGTATCCTCCACATGGGTCATGGTCGAATCCGAGCATGCACTATGGATTTTTCAACTTTATGTGCATATTTCTACCACTCGTACATCAAACCAAACATTGCTCTTACTACACGATCTCCCATGCATAAACTGGACTGACCATATTTTTTACTCAAAATGGGACTCCAGCTCATCATATGGGGGGAGTATACCAGTGGCTCGTCATATCGTCGGGGATGTGGGGGGAGGTCCTCCCAGTGGCTTGTCGTATCGTCTATTACAGAAATGTCCCCAGTGAGTCATTTCGAAAACGGGATTTCAATTCGCAAAATGAGCTAATTTGGCGTCACAGCGCCTTGTTTCGAGACAGCTTACCTGAATTACGGGACAGTCCCGTCTTAAACGGGGAGCATGGTTAGCTCACCCATGCCCTATAGTTGGAAATGATCAACAATACTAATGAAGTACAATTCCGGTAGCTTCGGTTGTACCCGGTTCATAAATTAGGCCTGGCCGTGATCGCGTCCGCTGGCTGGGCACGACCGCAGGCCACGCTGCCAGGAGTCACTGTCCAGCAACCGTTAGGGTGGGACCACAGTGCTAGTGGTAATAAGTAGAAAGAAAGAAAGAAAATACATTTATTGACCATCACAACATTCACAGCACAGAAAAACACATAACAAAACAGAACGAAAAGCAGCTTTACAGTAGGTTACAACACGAGAATATAATAATAACACGTACAGATGACAATAGAATACAAGAAAAAAGGTGTGAATATGTGTGGTCAATCAGATCCCGACCTCAGCATTTGCTGCTACGGCGCTATCTGCGGCGCCGCAGCAGCGCTGGTATTCTGGTAAGTAAACATTTATTTAATTGTGGGAGAGCCATGCTTCCGCATGAATGGGCCGGCTCGACCGGAGTGATACCACTGCCTCACATAAAACCGGCGTGAAGCAGCCCCTGTACTGTGTTTCGCTGAGTGATTGAGGGTACCGGAGGCCCACCCGGGGAGGGGAAGGGGATTAAAGGTTGGCAGCGCACGTGTAACTCCACTGGTGTTGCAAGTGTCCATGGGCGGCGGCAATTGCTTACCATCAGGTGATCCGCCTGCTCGTTTGCTACCTATCACATAAAAAAAAATTGATCTGAAAACCAGCGTTATGGCCTATGGTCGTAACTTAAGCTGAGTGAGGGCCATTCATGATGGATGCTTCAACACAACTTACTTTATATCCAAACACGATACTGCTGGGTAATGAGGAGAGACATTGTTGTTTTTTTGTTTTGTCTTTGTTTCAAACATAGCTCGGGTTTGTGATCACCAATCCGCATTTGGCAAGCGTGGTGATTAAGCCGAATCCCATCATAGTAGCGATGACCATGATTTCTATGCCTTTGCACTTCAGTGGGACAGTAGATACATAGATATTCTTTATTGCACAGAAAGAGAATACATGAGTGAAACAACAGCTATAAACAGTACAATAATGCGGTCATATCGCTTGTAGCGATTTCTTCCAGAAAACCTTTTAGAGATTATGGTCTGATTACTTTACTTTTTACTTATGGCAATAAAGTTTATCATTTATCATTGCTGTACCAAAGCTGCGCACTGGCAAGTACTAACGCATTACTCCACTATCGCATGGCGCAACACGCGCAAACTTATCGAACAATAGAATCGAAACAATGTCAAAAGTTTGCGACCTTTGCGCTGTTTTAAATGCGTTGCGCGCGCGCGTCGATACAGCTTCGATTAGAGATGTGCTGGCTCGGGATAAATACGTTTGATTAAAAACGCCTTCTTTTCGTATAAAAATACGACTCGACTCGAGTGAGCATCTCACACACGCACACTAGTGACTTACTGGTGTTGCAGGTGTCTATGGGCGGTGGCAACCATCAAGTGATCCGTCTGCTCGTTTGCTACCTATCGTATATAAAAAATACAAGTTATAGTTAATACTAATACACATATTATTTGTTGGTCAAAGATAGAACTCTATTATTATTTTATTAAATAATAGCACTCTAGTTTAATTAAATAAACAAATATTTTTGAGTACCCTCTTTTTTCTGATATTGTTAGAAAAAAATATTTGCGAATTGGCAGGTGCTTATAAAATTTCCTTTGATTTGCTTATGAATGCCAAAATATTGAACCCATTTAGGGTAGCTACTGTGCAGTATGAATAAAGGAAATTGAAGCCTCCTGCAAAGTTATAATTTTTTCCTAAGACTGGATAGACCAAGAGCTTCACCTTCAAAAAGCGAGCGTATTCCTTCTTAAAATGTCGGCAGCGCATTTGCGACTCCTCTGGTGTGGTGTTGCGGGTGTCCATGGGCGGCGGTAATCACTTACCATCAGGTGATCCGTCTGTTCGTCTGCCCCCTATCTCATAAAAAAAAAGCTTGCTCCGACACGGCGGGTTTTCAAGGCTCGGGAACACACTTTACAAACGGCAAGGATTTTTACTTTCGGCCTTTTTAGGTTTTTTTAGGTTAATCGGGACAGTGAGTCCGAAGTTCGAACTGAGTGTCAAGTGGACATCACTAGCATAATTCGCCGATGGTAATTGTTTACCGGTATTGTGATCTGTCCGCCCGTCAATCATTTTACTTTCGAACATTGTGATCTACATCGAGAGTGGCGCGAGAGTGAATCAGTACCAATTGTTGGTAAACGTTACAAGGTAACCCGTCCTTGGATATAGGGCATCTTCACTATACTAAAAGAAAGTGATCTCCCAAAGGTAAGGTAGGTAGGTATTGCCAATCGAAAAGTTGATAAAAATATACCTGCAACGCAAAAAAAAAATCTTGTTTTGTTCCGAAGTCCTTTTGTTACTTAGTATGAACTTTTAGCATGGATTTTTTTATTTTTTTTATGTATTTATTGAGAACAGGCTATGATACATACAGTTTGAAAATTTACATCTCCTTAACCACGTGCCTTATCCAGCATTGTGAAAAAAACAACATTTTGTTGAACGACTTTTCGAAATTCAAAGAAAATCGAAAGAAATTATATTTTTTTTGGTTTTGAAATGATGATGTTTAGAATGGTTGTTAGAAGACGTCTTCTACCATATAAAAATGATTGATGCAATTTAAATGGAAAGTATTTTTTTTAGATTAGGTCCTATACATTCCTTGGGGGTAAATATTTCTTTTCATCAGTATGATGCCCTCCAGAAGTGAGTAAGATGGCAAAAAGATCGGCGCATAACTGCGAAAGCAGAGGAAATGCTGATGCTTTGTCGGCCTTTTAGGAAGGAGTACACTATATAATCTCTTGAAACTTTTTGTTATAAGTAGCTATAACCGTCACGAAATAGTGTTAAATTGTAAGCTGCTATGTGGTATTGTGTATACCGATTATTGTTATGACTCTAGACATGGTTGTATAACTCTTGGGGCGTCTTCTTGCTATGTCTCGGGCGGGGCGGCGTGATCGAGGGACGTCCGAGTTGCGCAAGAGTCTCGTATAGCGCGACGCCCTCAGAGACTTCTAGCTGATCTGGACCAAGGTTTGAGATAAAGGTTCGCTTCGCGGATCTTTATGGTTGCAGTTTTATAAGTGAAGAATATTTAAAAGTTTAACGTTTTAAGGCCCAGACAGCAGACACAATCGAAAATAAATTGTCTTTGGCTTTAAAAAGGCTTTTGGGTCTTATAACCTTGAAAGCTTTTCATCAATACTACCTATTTATAAAAAGGGAAATCCTATAAAAATCGACAAGGTGAAACCGAGCGAGAGACAGTAGAAAGAAGTAGCTAAATCGAAAAATCAAAACATTTGCGCGATTTAATCGATACCCAGCGCCATCTATAGGTAAAGTGTAGAACTAAAGTCCCAAAACAAAGTGAAAACAAGCCACTAGTAAATTTATTAAAACAAAATCACTTAAATGGTCTTAGTCCTGAAGTAAGATTTTCTCTCGAGCTTTGGAAACCAGAAACAACGAAGGTCCACATAAACATCTGTTTCATCAACAAATGTAAACATTTAATTAGATATAAGTTTGTAATGTTTGTACTCGTGTTTAACTTACACATAAGGTTTAACTAGTTGACAAATCTCCCAACTCAGAAGGTCAAGCAAAGGCCGCCATCTATTCAAGCGGAAAGGTCCAAGCCCTCTTAATTAACCCTAACAACAAATTGCTAACAGATCAAAAACTATTACCAAATGCGCATCCACAGATTCCTGCATAAATCAGTGGGAATGCCACGAGGCAACAATAATTACCTTTAACCTTATTTTGACATTTGGCTGTGTCGCAAACGGCATTGACTGCGCCGGAGTGTATTCTCTGGCTATCGGCTCCATCAGGGAGGAGTTGAGATTAGATGTACCGCGCTTGGTGTAGGGTTGGCGGCCATTTTAATAGATCAAAGTTGGAAAGATGCGCCCAGACATTAGACCTATTTTTGAATTTTCGCTTCGTCCAATCAAAACTACTCGTTTTTCAAGTCACGTCGTCCCGCGAGTCGCGTGATTCATAATTTTCCCTATTTTTAAATCACTCGCTTAGGCACTCGCCAAGCTTGTCAAAGTATAGTGTTAACTCGGTTCACGCAGAAGATTCTATAATCGGTATTACAATTGTAAGACCGGTAGTCGATGTAACGTATAATGGAACATGCATCAAAAATCATGCGAGCCACACATTTTTTAGTGAGACGACAATTCAAAAATAGGTCTCCAGATCTCTTGTAGTAGAGGGATTCGAAGCGCTGTATTTAAATTTATACATCATCCAATAGGAACACCTATTAAATTAATTAGTCTACTAACAATGACAAGATTAAAAAAAGTTACAAAAAAATTAAAACATTTTAAATTGATTGCGTGCTAATTGGCTCAAGTCCACTCTTCTCACACGAGTTGCAGGTGTCCATGGGCGGTGGCAATTCTTTACTATTAGTTGATCCGCCAACTCATCTGCCACCATTTTGCAGTGCCCTCCTGGGTCTATAGGTAATACCTTACATGTTTTGATTACTATGTAACCTATAGATGCAACAAAGATATTGAGTATTGAAAAAATACTATTCTGCCATGGTATGGTTTTCAATTTTGTAATTAATCAACGTAGGGTGAATGTGCCCCTTTTCGGCCATTTAGAGGACTTGTTGACTTTGAGGCATTGTTTTTATATGATTCTTTAATCCGGAATAGTGGGTTGTAAACTTTTTAGCTTCAAATATAGTCTAATTTTAATATAAATACCGCATTTACTTCTCAATATTATAGAATAATTGTTAAAAAATAAAATCTCCATAAGTAGCAATTTTGCCGGTTTTCGGCCACTCCTTCTATTTTTCGGCCATGAATTTAGCTAGTTCTCGGCCACTAAATAACACAAGGAAAAATGAATTTTATGACATAAAAAATAAGAAACATAATTGATTAAAACCAAGAATTCCAAATCAATTAGTTTAATTATGATAATAATTTAATATTACAACAAAATTAACAAAGGAACATAATCTTTGCGTTTTGACTAGTAAAAAGTTATTTGTAACTTAATAATAGGTGAATATACGATAATCAAATAGGATAAATAATTATTATTTAAGATGATCAAAACTAACTTAGGAACTTTGTTGTCAATTGTTACATTTCTATTTGGAATTATTTCCATCTTTGTCCCTTCGCCAGTCTTTTTGTTAATATTCCATTGGCCGAAAACTAAATATATTTGAAGTGTTTCTCGGCCACTTTCATACCACTGGCCGAAAACTAAACTTATTTATATCAGTTTTCGGCAGTCTAGACAACGTTGTCAATACTATTTACCCGAATTTTATTGCAAATAAAATAAAAAAGTGATAAATAGGGCACACTTCTTATCTATTGGACACCACGATCCTGCTTTATTTACTTGATTTTTACTGTCAATATTATCGATGGGCTGGAAAGTGAAATAAAATCATCCCGATTTCGGCCACCAATATTTTACCGGGGCCGAGAAGTAGTTTATTGAAAGCTGGTTTTCGGCCGACCAAAATTAAAAACTTTAACTGAGTATTTTCCAAACAATAACCAATAACAAGTGGCCGAAATCTGACACGTAAATGTGATGACATCATATTTTGTCTTTCAATTTTCTCTTTGACAACAACTTACCTCTGACATTAAATTTAAGTGGTTGATTTTTTTTAATGTATGATTCAGTTTTCGGCCTGGCGGCCCGAGAACGAGAATCTTCCGAAAAATGTGGTTAGTTACCCGGACATCGAATTAAGATCAATATACTGAATAATTTAAAAATATCAATCAAAATAACCTTAAATTCAACTCATCTACAATACAATACGATAAAATAATTGTTCACCTATCGCAAACGGCATTGACTGCGCCGGAGTGTATTCTCTGGCTATCGGATCCATCGGGGAGGAGTTGAGATTAGATGTACCGCGCTTGGTGTAGGGTTGGCGGCCATTTTAATAGATCAAAGTTGGAAAGATGCGCCCAGACAGATCTCTTGTAGTAGAGGGATTCGAAGCGCTGTATTAAATATAAATTAATTAGTCTACTGACAATGACCAGATTAAAAAAAGTAACAAAAAAAATTAAAACGTTTTAAATTGATTGCGTGCTTATGGCTCAAGCCCACATTTAAGCACACTCTTCTCACACTAGTTCCCGCAGCACTAGTCAACTTCCCGCAGCGGTATTTCCGAACCGGTACGACATTCAAATCTTCAAGAAACGAGCCTATACCTTCCTAAAAGGCCGGCAACGCATCCGCACTCCTTCTGGTGTAGCTGATGTCCATGGGCGGCGGTGATCACTTACCATCAGGTGACCTGCTTGCTCGTTTGCCTCCCTATAATATAAGCGGTGTAGTATTAGATTAATAAGAGTCGACATGACCTTTAAGTAAGTCTGTGAAGTATACTTTTCTTATTATTCGGGTTTTAACGGCCAATGGCCGAAAACGGGGTATGGCCGGCGAACGGGCACGTTCTACCCTATAACTAATATTGAAAATTTAAAATAAATTCATCATCATCATTAGTCTGTTGCAGTCCCTCTGGACGTCGGCCTCTCCTAAATGCTCGCCACTTTGATCGACCTGCGGCTAAAAAAATAATAATCTGTTAAAATAGGTATAATAAGGCAGTATTGAGTAATTATAGTCCTACTGGATATACAAAATCTCAAACTAAGCACATGCTTTCCTCAACATCGGCAGATGACCTTCAGAGAACATGTTTGAAGTACAGTCGCAGTGATAATAATTGCAAGTCCGCTGAGGTGAGCGCCCGCGCCACTGGGTCAGTGCGCCTGCGCGGCAAGGGCGAGTCCGGTCATATTATGCTTTATTAAGTCCAGCACTATGCAAAGGTCATGCGCAGTTCACGCGATGTGATCTGAGGGGACGATCCAACTATTTGCGCACGCCTTTAGTATTTCACGAATATTTCCTAATTTTTTGTATGTTGACGATATTTTTTTTGTTTTAATTGTTTAACAGAAGGACCCGTGACACTTTAAGTACTTTATTGATTGTAACTAGGTATTTTTTTACCTAATAATGTTAGATACCATTTTTTTTTTAATTGAAGACAAATTGACCTCACTCTGTCTGATGGTAAGCGGTCTTGAGGTCCAAATATGGGGCACAAAAGAACAAAGTATGTATAATTGAATTATGTTCTAATTAAAAAAAAAATTAAAATATCTTGCGGTCTATACATGCCCATTCACTATTTAATTATTAAAAAAATTGTAATTAAAATTTTAACGTAAAAATAAACGTCCTACATTATTTGTAAACTAACGGATGCAACGAGTTTAAATACTACTTATGCATCGTAGGTATGTGTTATGCGACAAAGACTCTATTTATATCCTCAAACGCATATTCAATTTTCTCATTGCAAACCTATTGGAAATAATGTAAAATGTCCCATCAAAAGGAGTCTGTGGCAGTGGGTCAAGCCTCTCCCGCGGGAAAGCTTAAGGCCGCACGCGCATATAAGGCGAAGCGCGGATCCTCTGGCATTTCTGATGCTGTTAGCGTGGCCTTTTGTTGCCCACACATGAAGTCACGTCGTTTATGGAGACAAGATTGTCTATGGATTGCGCAGCACACTTTTTAAAATGAGAATCCTAACTTATATTATAAATGGGAAAGTAACTCTGTCTGTCTGTTACTCTTTCACGCAAACACTACTGAACGGGTTTGAATGAAAATTTGTTATACAGATGGTCTAAACCCTGATAAAGAACATAGGCTACTTTTATTGCAAAATGGGGGTTGTAAGGGGTTTAAAGGTGGGGAAGAAAATTATTAAATAATTACAAATACTACCCAAAGATACTATGCCACGGCGGCATTTTTGAAATTAAAATGTCTGTATCTGTAGTAGTACTCATTACAGCTGTTATGTTGAGATCATGTTTTACATTACATGATTGAAGGTTTTGGACATAAGAGCAACATTTTGGCAAAATATTTCAGAACAGCTCGCTCGTCAATGAAGACGAAGGTCCAAAATGCTCTCCACATAATCGGGCATTGTGAAAGAGGCTTTGCAGGAAGGTAAACCAGGGTAAATATTCTTGAAAAAAAAAATTTTAGATCATCGAAGTAGGCAAGTTAAAAATCAGCTGTAACATACATTTTGCCTAGTAAATATTCTGTATTTATTTTCTATTCGTAAACTATTGCTCTGTCTCTTTCAAATGCAGCACAATGAAAGAGACAAAGCAATAGTTTTCGATAGCGAGGATAGTATTTCAAACTCATGGTAGCGCTACTGTTGAGCCATTATCTTTTCTGCATGACCCAAAGGTTGATAGGCAGAGAATGCCCCTGGGCATTAAATCCGCTTATCATAACAAAATGTTTGTGCAGTTTTAAATAAACACACAACAAATATGCATACCCGAATATCACCATGGTGTATTGGATAAGTGTAAAAGTAGAAAACACACTCAAACGTAGAATTGAGAATTGGTTCCCAATTACAATCACGATTTTCATACCACCGTATTGGAAATAGTGTTACTCCGTATTTGTTTCGCGTGAGGTGAGATAATTCCGTTTGTTCTCGTGATTCTTTCTACACATTATAGTATTACAGGACATCAGTAAATGTTTGCATCGTGTCTATATCTTGACTTTACGTACTCGTACCTACTTGGTTCAAAGGTCAATTCTATTTGATTGGATGTGGCAAATCATCCTAACTACATAATTCCAGTTATTGTTAACAACTTATCTACCAATATTATCAAGCTTTTGTTATTTTTTGCTGTTAAAACAAGAGCAAAGTTACTCCCTCCTCATTAATTATGGTCCTTCAAGAGAAGAGCGTAGGTACTTCTCTGTAAGAAGCCTACATCAGTGACCTCTCTAATCTTGCGGTGATTACTTACCATCAGGTGGTCCACAAACTCGATTGCCGCAACTAGGATGGTAAAAAATAGAACTTTCAATATTTACGCGTAATCTTAAACTCACGCAACTCTCGCTATAGGTGCTATGTACTCAGTCAGATTTGTCATCCATTCAGAAGCCACATTTGTATTTAAACGAAAATTAATTCGCTACAGGACTTCTCTCAAATAAATTACCTATTTATTGCACGTAGTTCCGTATTAAATTCTACTTAGGACCGTCCGTGCCTATTTCTACCGCATCTATCTTAGATAACGATCTGCCCCCTAACAAATCGAAAACTTTATGCAAACTCGGTGAGACATCTTAACAGATTTACACTTATTAAGATCACGACTGACGCCACCTACGACCCCGTCTACAAAAATAACTATTAATCTATCATGGACTATATTTAGTTGGGATTAGAGATGAGAATCGCTTGTTGGGTTTAAATATCTGCAGTGAACTTGCCGGTCAGCAGTCCACGCGCCGTCCGCTCGTCCATTGAGGCTTCCCATGACATTATTCGCACCTAGCCCTCACTACCAACTTAGCCTAGAGTTTAACCCTTTCATTTTGCATCGTACAGTGTTTGGGATAAGGTTGAGATTGGATTGGTGTCGTGAGTGTTTTAAGTCGTTTGGAGGTTAAGTCAAAAATAGCGCATCTAAGGCACAGATGCCCCCAGAGTGGGACCTTGCGTTTTATTTCCAGCAAGGAAGACACGACTTGCCACGATACATGGGGAAATATGGCGGGGTCCGTTCTGCCGTATTTCTTGGGGTCACCGAGGTCTGGCGGACATTATTAAACTGTTACTGAAGTCGTGACTTATGCAGATGTTTAAGTAGTGCTTTGACTGATAGTTTCGCCTACGAGAGGTTCTCATGTGCGCTGGGCACGACTGGAATTAGCTGGTTTCGGGCGTATGCACGTGAGGGCTTGTTAGGGGAAAGCGGTTGTGTAACAGCCGTTGGTCTTCCTTGGTGTAATGATGTTTCTTGCACTCTGGCATGTGACGGTTCTATTTTTGTGACAGAAAGTTTTAATGTAAGTCGAAATACCTGGTCATAATCAGTGATCGAATTTGGGTCTTAATCTTAACATGGACATGCCGACGGCGCCTGGAAATGGATGCCAATTACGATTAAAGTTGTTCCGTATGCTTATTTAACTACTGTTTTTAAATTATATTAAAAAAAAAATAGAAGATAAATAAAATAAAAAATGAGACTTGTTTTACACCAAATTAATACATTCCAACGCTTACCATCAGGTGATCCGTCTGCTTGTCTCACCTTTAAAAATCCTTGCAGATACTTGAACTTAAACTCTCCTTTTGCCTAATATCAAAGATGAGGTTATTTTTATAGACGATTAAAATGCCTCATATTCAACCTTCCAATTTTATAAGCCCTACACCAAGTACACATCAAGTATTCTAGTCCACTTTTTACTATGGGAAAATTTAAACAATTACTACCTATCATCCCTATTCTATAAATTATAATTACAATACAATATACCTAGGCGCTCGTGATGGGGCCATGTCACGTCGATTGATTATCTAACAACATTGCCATCAAATCACTTTGTAGCATTTTGTGTAACATGTCATTGTTAGGTGTACCCGCAGGCATAGACTGATCATATTTTTGTAAATTTAACAGTAAATAGGTCAACAACTAAAACATAGCAACATTTTAATGAAATGAGTCTTAAATGTTAATCAATAATATGACTCAGCTATATTTCTGATAAAGGATTGTACATTGTACATTGACGACCCCAGTTTGGCGTAGGTAGTGGTTTGAGCGGCCGGTTGCAGGACGCAAGGGTCGCCGTGGTTTCGTGAATTCCCCATCAAGACAAATGTTTGTTGATGAATCAGATATTTGTCTGGGTTCTGGGTGTTTGTAGTTCCTTCCGTTGTTTCTGGTTTCCATAGTACAAGGGAAAACATAGTTTGGGACTAGGACATGTATGTGATTTCTCAATTTAGTTACTTATTTATTATTACGTACAGCCACACATCAAAGTATACAAAACAGTCATATTAATTTTTCAATGGATTGTCATCTTACCGTCAAACAAATTAAGTTGAATATCAATTGAGGAATTTTGACAGGCTGTGGTAATCTGATATGTGGCTGTCTGTACCATAAAGGAGGGTACCTTATGTATAAATCGTACCACAGTACATGGCAACACCATTATCTAACTAGAGAGCTTCCTACACCCGCAAAAACAAAACCAGCTCAGAACTAAGACACGGAATGGCATTAATATGTTTTTTGCCAGAATCAGGAAGGCCGGCGTAACTGTGAACGGCGAAATGTGGGAGAATCGCAGGAACAATGGGAGAGATGCGGTTTTTTCGGTTGGAAGAGCGCTCTTCGATGATAATTACTCGGGCGGCTCGTATGTTATGATATGGGCCGGTTTCACCGTAGTGTGTGGCGGAAAAGTTGAAAACTTAACCTGGGAATAATTCCATAGCTGGTTAGAGGTAAACATAACCAGAGAGTTTGTTTTAGTCCGTTTTTGTGATAAAATGCACAAGATTATCATTCGTTTGGAAGGATTTTAAGAAAGCGTACCTAAGTTAGTAAGAAAATAATCTAGAATAGAGATCACTGACTTTGAGTAAAAGATAAACATAAATATAGTTTTAAATTGATGATTGAAGACATTTGAAGAGTGAGTATTTGAAATAAATTTTTGTATGGTTATATTACAATAATTTATATTTTTATCTAATTAACAAAAACGTCGGTTATAAGAAAAAGCAATAAAATACGTGACATTTTCTCGGGGGCTTATAGTCGTTGATAAGAAAGTCAGTATTGTAATTACTTATTTTGTTTTATAACATAAGCTTATATTTTTTTATTCCCTAGGCTGTTTTGATTGTTAACTAGCAACGCAACCTAGAGTAACCTAGAGTTAACGCATCACAACTAACCAATAGTTAACACCACGATGCAACTGAGCGCACCCATGACTTTTTCACGAGGAAAAGCGCAAACAATACCTTGCAAAGAAGCTGAGAAAGCCAACTACTCATTACCATGGCTGGACAGTTATTGTGTGGTGATCACACCATTACCTTCCTCATTCCCGGGCTAATTGAGTTGCGCCTGCGCTCATCTGACGATCGCCCTTTGTTCCCACTTCCTTATCATTTATTAAGAATGTTGCTAACTTTTTCGTTCTGTGACCTGAGACCACATAGTTCAGAAATAATCAGATAACTGATTTTGGTTGCCAGGGTAGACGGAAGGTGTCTACAAAAGCGATCACCAATTCGTAGATCAGATTCTGTGCAAAAGAATTTCAGGTAACAATGTTGTTTCTTGAATTTTTTTTAACGATTTACGAATAAAGAAAGATAGATTAACACGTCACCATTTCAATTGATTCTGTGTGCTGAGATAAAAATTATTTTTTTTACCTGGCCTTGCTGAGTGTTAAATGTGGACATTGATAAATACATGAGGCCTAATTCCATTATACTCTTTTGTTCAGGCAGTGGTAAAAAGATGTCATACTTACATTGGACAGCAGTAAGAAGCAACCGAAAGGAGACCGGGTGTACGACTAATATGCTTGCGGGATGTATTGATTATAGTGGAACTTATGTCCAGAGATGAAGCACAGAGGTTGTATTTAACCTCTGTGGATGACATGATCGTGAGGAAAACTGTGTCTTTAACAAAGAGACCTCAACGTGACCACGACCGTTCTAACAAGAGCGTAGCAGCATAAAAGGATAAAGTGATCGCGGGCCACTAGTTAATATTATACCTAACCAATACAAAAGTAACCTTTACATTTGGCCTGTGAATAGTTCTGAATCAGGTCCTGTTATTCATCCGTCAAATTCCATCACTCCACGCATCCTTGACCGGAGGTTTCTGCTCGGCGGCAAAGGTCAGGGGTCACATTCCCATGGGCTCCCACAGTTGCGTGGGATGCTCTGAAATGCGCTTGTTGCAAGCTTCTGTCTGAGTGTTTAAGAAATACCTTTAAAGCGCAATTTTCTTTATTTCTTTATAGTTACAAAATCCTGACATCCATAAGTAGGTATCCTAGTTATAGGTATTTCTTTTTTTCCGAATACTAAATTCGCACTGTAGTTTATTAATTGTAATGCCAAAACCTTAATAAACTACAATCCTCATCATCATGATGATGATGTTATAGCAATTCGGTATAATTAGGTACTTCACTCATCGACCTCTGCGACACAAGCCTGCGAGCCTAGTGCATAAGTAACTAACCATTTTGCAATAAAGAAATATATTTTATTCATTTTGCATTCATTTTGAATACTAGAAAAAACATATGATCGACATCGATAATTCTTAAATAATAGATGGCAAACGAGTTGACGGATCACCTGATGGTAACACATGCTGTCATCAATATACAGTCACAAGAGTGGAGACAAAATATTTTACTATAGACTCTCATTATGTGGGAAAATCATCAAAACAATTTATCTGATCACAAATGTTGATTTGTTGGTATCCAAAATGAAGATTTTCATTGAATTTATCATATTCTTCAATCGAATTGGATCAAAGCGGAACCTGATTTATTAAAGAAGATAAAACCATCGCCAACATTATCCTTTAAATCTTAACACAGATATTTTCAACACCTTATTTAAATAGTCTAGTCCAGTTAGCTGATTTCCATACTTGGCAGTTTCCCCACGCTGTCTGATGGCCAATTAAATAGAGACCTAATGCTGTTTATTATTTCTGGTCGCCAGTAATTCGCGCCACAAATCACGAGGGGCTAGGGAAGGTAGTATAAAGCATACTAATAAAATCGATTAAAAACTCAGGTAAATCGATTCAAGCAAAGCATTAAGCTTGAAGTATTCAATTTCATATTTTTTACTTATTAATATTATAATAAAACGGGAATTAAATTAATTTATAATTTTTGCTAGTTAGTTATAGTACTATGTTTTATTAAAAAAACTTTTTTAGTTTACTGTGGCATTTTCCTGGTAATTTGCACTGCTTTGCCCCTTTTCATTTTTCTGTATTTCTTCTCAATCATTTGAAAGAATAAACGCGGTTTTGTATCCCCTTTTAGGAATACAAAACCGCGTGCATTTTATTTACATAATGACAATTGCATTTGGTTTTGTTAACCATTTTAATTACCATAAAAAATACTTCAAAGGTCAAAGACCTGAAATATAAAAAAAAACATCAAAAATTCCCCAATTGTACTTTTAATTTCGTGCAAAAAAGAATAAATAAATAAAAATCTATCTATTTTCCTATGTCGATGATTGGTCACATCCCTACATGGTGGCAGTTTATTAGCGTCAACTCGCGTCGTGCGCACGCGCTCCAATTAGACCGGCGTCGGACATTTCACAGGGACACCTGATGCGGAGATGTGGACAAAACGGGGAAAGTACGCAGGAGAGTAATACAGTTTCTAGTAAAATATTTGTTTCACATCACCAAACCAGACCGAGGTGTCTTTTAATGTTAGGAGACAAGCTTTTGACCTAAATCAAACTTGAAGTGAAGTGAAGACGAGATCGACATAGCCCAGAGTATTAGCAAGTTGAAGTGGCAGTGAGCGGGGCATATAGCATGAACGGGTTTACAAATTAAATAAATAAATTCGCACAACATCTCATACATTGACCCGACTTCGTACTAAGTAGCTTAAGCACTTGTGTTACAGATGTCAGACAACAGACGAAACAAAAATATAATACATATATACTTGTATAACATCCAGACACTGAACAAACACAAGTGTTCATCACACGAAAGTTTATCCAGGGTGGGGATCGCACCTACGACCTTTGGCGTAAGTCAGGGTCAGTACCAAATGCGCCATCCGGCCAGTCAATCCTTTCCGGCCAGTTTAAAGAATGTAAATGTTCACAGATACACCCTATTTTCTTACATAAGGCTATAAATTAAAGTAAGTACCTACATCAGATTCCACGGAACAAATTATAATTTTACTTACTTATAGACTTTACTATTTGTTTACAAAATTACCATAATTGAATGATACTCAAAGGCACACAAATGAACAATCACATTTGCAATTCAGATCCGGGTCTAGAGCAGATAACTAATACCTGCATGCTCACAATGCATCCGCTAATGCCACTCATTGCCAATATTTAGCTTGGGAATCTATTATTGCAAATGTTACGTCGTTCCCTCTCATCTTAACCTCTGAGTCCTCACCATGATCATTTCATCATTTCAACTAATAGACGTCCTCTGCAGTATATAGGCCTACCCCAATGTTCTCCTCTCAGATCGGTCCTGTGCCACCCGCATCTGAGGGACTCCTGCGACCTTCACTAGATCGTCGGTCCACCCTTATGTCGGGCCTGCCACGACTGCGACTTCCTGCGATGCGGCCTCCACTCAAGGACCTTTCCGCCCTAACAGCAGTCTGTTCTTCTCGCAATGTGTCCTGCCCATTGCCACTTGAACCTGATTGCGTCCAAAGCTATCGATTTCAAGCTTTGGCTTAAGCTTATACCATGATTCAGAATTTGGGGAGCGTGGTAACTACAACCTTTTAACAGGGGAGCCAGGCCATCTGTACCAATTTGTGACGAATTTCAAAAGTCGTAGAGTTGAATGTTGTTCAAAATTGTTGGTCAAGACGTGGTCAAAGAGACAGATATCCTCTATGCATATGTAAATATATTTTACAGCTTGTATAGAGTTAGACGTAGATGTAAAGGCCTATGATGATGATGTGAGTTAGGCGAGCCTGCGGCCTATCAGATAGGCTTCATCATAGTATCTGATAGATGGATTAAATAATGATCTGATTTCCCATCCTTCGTTTCGCCTTCAATGAAATGCACTCCTTGATTCTTCTGTCAATATGTTAAGGTTCATATTTGAATGAGATTGTGTATACGCATATATGTTAGTTCACGTTATTGTACCTAATAAGATGAAGACAACTAACATAATCCTAATTAGGAATCGTCATACACCACACCTCTTACAAAACTCGTGCTAGCACCCGACAGTTCCTACACACCGACCTATTTCATAAACTCACGAACGAACGTTTTTCGTGCTAACAGACTCTACCAAAATGGACTCTCGTTACATAGTTACAAAGGCTACAGCGGTTGTTTGTGGTGAACAGCGGAAAGTCGTGTGTTTTCGGTTACCATGGCGACCGAAATGTCGGTGAGGTGCAATAGTTTAATCTGACTTCGGGCACGACCACACGAACTCGCCGCCCGCAGACCTTGCGGGGCGGGGAGCACCGTGCTTCGGTTAAAGTAATCGTGGGTTAGGTTAGGTAAGGTTACCAGAACATGGACTGATGGAGTCCGTCACGGAGGACGAAAAAAATAAGCATTATGATTCTTATTAATTAAAAGTTAGGTTTTAGAATAATATTTAAACTATGTTATTTTGCAGACTGGATACAAGCTATGTCAAGTACCTACGTGGTATAAAGTGAAATTTGTCCCTTACTTGTAGTAAATGAGGGTATCGGAGGCCCAATTTGAGGCCTGGTGTTGAAGGTGTATACCGCTAACTATCAAGTGATCCGTCTGCTCGTCTGCCACATATCATAAAAAAAAAATAAAAACACTGGTGGACTTTCCCTACTGGTGTTGCAGGTGTTTATGGGTGGCGGCGTTCGCTAACCATCAAGTGATCCGCCTGCTCGTCTGCCACCTACCACATAAAAAGTATTGAAGCTAAGTTCTTATTATTTTATATAGTTTAGAGAGCAGACAAATAGACAGGTCACCTGATGGTTAACCAAACGTTAAGGTTAACCCAGAACTAGCACTGTCGCAGTCGCTCGGTGCGCGCGCGCAAGCCGCAGCGTCGTGTCGTCGGTGGCGCAAGCGCGGCCGCCTAAATATCAGCGCATCACCAACCTAATGACATGAACAAATCGGCTACGGGGCGCTAACACTTGTTGCAAGAGCTCGTCACGTGGCAGGATGATGGTAATGACAAAGTTAAATGTGTGTGTGATTGAGGGTACCGGAGGCCCAATTGGTGGGAAAGGAGGTTAGATGTTGGCAGCGCACTTGTGACTCTACTAGTGTTTCAGGTGTCTATGGGCGGCGCCGATCGTTAACCATCAGGTATCTGTATGTCAGTCACCAACCACATAAAAAAGAATTGAACACTTGTGACTCTACTGGTGTTGCAGTAAAATTTGCTAGTGCACTACCAATACGAGTATGTTAACTCTTTTTCCCCCCGACAGGGCCCAGTACCTTACTTAATCGGAAAAACAGTGCAGGTGCTGTTTTACGCCGGACTTCTGTGAGACCCTGTGAGCGGAAAGCTAATTTTGGGAACAGAACTCCTTGCCGAATTCTGTTTTCCACTAGATAGAGTGAACTAGTAGATTGCTTATTAACTTAAACTCATTAAACAATTTTCTGCTTTATTCTATTCTGAACAGGTATCTTCTAAGCAAATGCGTAACATCCTATACCTCATCGTTACGCTTCACCTCTTGGTTATGGTCAAGCGCTAGCCTATATTCTCCGGAATCTTAACTTTCATGGAATGACCAAGACCTTAAAATTAAGTTTGATCTAGCCGCTGCCCAAAGTTGGTAGGTACCTTTCTGAACATATCCAACTCTCTCCCACTAAGGTCACGCGATGCGGCATTAGGCCCTTGCAAAGCCCATGCACGGAACGTGCGAACCCACACGCCAGGGCCGGCAATCACAGAGCCGAGTCCTGTTGCATTGTGCACTTTAGCACCTGTAATAGTGGCCATTTTATTTATAACTCGAAAATTGCACCGCGAGCATTTCATCGCCGCTCGTAGATTGTATGCAAGCGGCTAAGGATCGTGTACTTTGCAATTATGTATTTGTATAGAGCTGATGATACCCCTTCATTTTTGTGAACGAAAATTTTATATTGCTCCTGCAGAGATTGCTGATGCGCAGGCGGAGTGCTTAATTAACGAGTTAGCAGTCAATAATTTCAATATCAAGTTCATGATTCCAAATTATCCGTCATGTAATTGATTTCACGCCAATAGGTATCGAAAAATTGCTAATTCATTCATTTTATAATGAGCATTGATCGATTTTAATTCGATTCATTCATATAACGAATTGAACGAGCCTAAGATTGTTACTGTGCCAATAATCCTATCACATAAAAAAAATTAAAAACACTTGTGACTCTACTGGTGTTGCAGGTGTTTATGGGTGGCGGCGTTCGCTAACCATCAAGTGATCCGCCTGCTCGTCTGCCACCTACCACATAAAAAGTATTGAAGCTAAGTTCTTATTATTTTATATAGTTTAGAGAGCAGACAAATAGACAGGTCACCTGATGGTTAACCAAACGTTAAGGTTAACCCAGAACTAGCACTGTCGCAGTCGCTCGGTGCGCGCGCGCAAGCCGCAGCGTCGTGTCGTCGGTGGCGCAAGCGCGGCCGCCTAAATATCAGCGCATCACCAACCTAATGACATGAACAAATCGCTACGGGCGCTAACACTTGTTGCAAGAGCTCTCACGTGGCAGGATGATGGTAATGACAAAGTTAAATGTGTGTGTGATTGAGGGTACCGGAGGCCCAATTGGTGGGAAAGGAGGTTAGAGGTACTAGTGTTTCAGGTGTCTATGGGCGGCGCCGATCGTTAACCATCAGGTATCTGCATGTCAGTCACCAACCACATAAAAAAGAATTGAACACTTGTGACTCTACTGGTGTTGCAGTAAAATTTGCTAGTGCACTACCAATACGAGTATGTTAACTCTTTTTCCCCCGACAGGGCCCAGTACCTTACTTAATCGGCAAAACAGTGCAGGCGCTGTTTTACGCCGGACTTCTGTGAGACCCTGTGAGCGGAAAGCTAATTTTGGGAACAGAACTCCTTGCCGAATTCTGTTTTTCCTGACCACTAGATAGAGTGAACTAGTAGATTGCTTATTAACTTAAACTCATTAAACAATTTTCTATTCTATTCTATTCTGAACAGGTATCTTCTAAGCAAATGCGTAACATCCTATACCTCATCGTTACGCTTCACCTCTTGGTTATGGTCAAGCGTTAGCCTATATTCTCCGGAATCTTAACTTTCATGGAATGACCAAGACCTTAAAATTAAGTTTGATCTAGCCGCTGCCCAAAGTTGGTACCCTTTCTGAACATATCCAACTCTCTCCCACTAAGGTCACGCGATGCGGCATTAGACCCTTGCAAAGCCCATGCACGAACGTGCGAACCCACACGCCAGGGCCGGCAATCACAGAGCCGAGTCCTGTTGCATTGTGCACTTTAGCACCTGTAATAGTGGCCATTTTATTTATAACTCGAAAATTGCACCGCGAGCATTTCATCGCCGCTCGTAGATTGTATGCAAGCGGCTAAGGATCGTGTACTTTGCAATTATGTATTTGTATAGAGCTGATGATACCCCTTTCTTTTTTGTGAACGAAAATTTTATATTGCTCCTGCAGAGAATATTTACTGATGGATCAAATCCAGGATTCCAAATTATCCGTCATGTACTTGATTTCACGCCAATAGGTATCGAAAAATTGCTAATTCGTTCACTTATAATGAAGCATTGATCGATTTTAATTCGATTTCATTCATATAACGAATTGAACGAGCCTAAGATTGTTACTGTGCCAATAATCCTATCACATAAAAAAATCTCGTAGCAGGCAGGTGTTATACAATGATAATAATAATGCGATTCTGTCATGTTTTGCGAGTGTCTGGGTGTTATATGTACTTAAGTATATATTTGTGTTTCCTCTGTTGTCTGATATCTGTAACACAAGTGCTTAAGCTATTTAATACGAAGCCAGGTCAGTGTATGAGATGTTGTGTAAATTTATTTGTTTATTTATATCAAGCACTATTGTCA
This sequence comes from Cnaphalocrocis medinalis, assembly GCA_014851415.1. Taxonomy (NCBI): domain Eukaryota; kingdom Metazoa; phylum Arthropoda; class Insecta; order Lepidoptera; family Crambidae; genus Cnaphalocrocis; species Cnaphalocrocis medinalis. Next base: position 10,685,419 of record CM026286.1, read on the forward strand.
CTCATGACTAAACGCGTGGTTATAAGAAAGGAACTTCACTTGACAAATGTTAAATTGAAATGACAATGGTCTCAGTGGTGACCTTTGTCGCACCACTGTGACCGCTGTCACAGTCACACCACTCCGCACTCTCCGCTCGTGACCGCGCCACTAATGTGTGCGCAAAGGGACCGCGCAATGAAGATACCATTGGCAGTATTAATTCATCGCGCGGAAACTATCGCATGCGTGCGAGCACCTTTGCTCCAGTTCGCGTGGGAAATTGCCTTAATTAGAAAGAAAAGATAAGAAATAGTCCCGTTAGGTTGCTGACCGGATTGGATTTGAGATCGGGTACCAATTGGGGACGGGTTAGGAAAGGATCTTAGGATATATGGGACAAAGAGTTTAGTCAGTATTATCAATACAAAAATATTGATAAGTTTAGGTTGGAATAGTGACCAGCCAAAGAATTTTGAAATTCTCGGGTGAATGGTCCCATAACCCGGGATATCAAACGAACGTCCAGTGGCATTAGGCGTTTTGGACTTTGGACTATGCCAAATCAGCTTTTAGGCTTTAACGCCACCGATGGCTCAGTACAGTAGCTATTGTATCGTGCACGGAAATCGGTTTCCGGTCGGGTCAATTCTTGAAATGAACTTTTTTAATACTATGACTCTGTCAGGGTGTGCTGAAAGATACCTCCAGCTTTTGTCCGCTAGTACTCACTCACGTTACAGGAAATGTTTTAGTTTGAGATAATCTTATATCGGTGTGAATTATCTTCTTGATTTATTTTAAACTTTCCTTGCTTTTGTGTGAGATGAGTCTACAGACCATTGGATTAAGTAGGCCATTGGCTATTACATATTAATAGCTATTTTACAGCTAAGTAGTGAATCTCCATCGAATGGGTCTGTTTTGTGGTTTCTTAGCAATACAGAAACAAATTGAGATAGGTAGAGTACGTAGGTACCTTTCAAAAATGAGTGTAATACCCTATTCTGGCTAACGCGCTGCTCGCTTAACTTTATCACGGTCTCCTATCGCCTAGGCCACGTAGCCCTTAACCATACCTTGTGAAAAATGCCTTGCCTTTACTATCGCTCTGATGTACGCGGTGTTGGTAGGAATGCATCTCGGGTGATTAAAACACTCTAGGCTATTTATTAGACTAATGCGCGCCGCTCACGACCACTACACGATCATACGAGGCGGAATGGCTGCACTTTATTCCACTTACAATGTTATAAATTAAATTGTTATGCTTAAGTTTTCATGACGAGGTAAGTATTGGATCATAGCAATGTTTTGGTAGATAGATAGATGAATCGTTTGTTTGTAACAATATAGACACAGTTATATGCAATCACACAAAAAGTAGTTAAAAGAAAAGATTTGAGCATGTGTGTCATAGCGATACAAAAGAGAAATAGCTCAGCAATTTGGTTTGCGGAGAGCAAGCTGCTGATTTTCAGCTACTAGACTTGTACAGGATTTGGTTAGTAGTAGTAGTAGTTAAAGTAAAGTATCAGCTTATATACTGTCCCCATTACAGGACAAAGGCCTCCATCATAGAAATCAAGTCATCGCTACTATGATGGGATTAGGCAGATCACATCATCAGCAACCCACACTCGTCCACTGCTGGACATAGGTCTCCCGTAATGCACGCCACTGCTCCCGATTTTCGGCCACTTCAGTTCGCTAGTTTAATGGGCTATGTCCACCGACCACGGCTGGTGTGGGCTGGATGAGAGTGGAAATCGGGAGCAGTGGCGTGCATTAGCGAGCTGGTTATCTATCGGATTACATCATCATTTCTGATGCGGTCCTTCAGAGATACAATATATTAGGCAGATACTTTATTTACTTAAGAAACGACATTCCCACGTGGGAGCTCCCTTTGCTCAGTTCAGTCTAATCTGGTACTTAGGCGAAGTCCGGCGGCTATCAATCCATGCGATCCGCCGGCGCAGGCGCACGACTCGACCGACCGCACTTACGGTACCGCCGATTACAAGCTAATGCCGAATATTAATTCTAGGGACGGACCGACACGTTGCTTGTATTGGGATGGTGCAATTATAACAAATGAACTAATGAATTAAGTATTGGTGTCAAATCGTGAAACGTTAAAGATGGAGGCGAGTTGAGCTTGTCACAAATGTATTATAGTGATGAAGTCAGACCATTTTTATTGGATACTAGTGGATTCCTGTAGCTCCGTTAGCGTAGAGTTTGGTTTGCCACTAAAGATTTTCCCAAAATTACAGCCGGTATATTGTCTAGGCTTCACGGCACTATACCTACAGTAAAAAAAGTTTCATTGAAATCCCATCAGTAGTTTCCGAGATTAGCGCAAGCAAACAGACAGACAAAAAACTTAAAAATTATTGAATCTTTTTTTTAAGTGAGTGGCAGACAAGCATACGGATCACCAGATGCTAAGCGATTGCCGCCGCCCATAGATACCAGTAGAGTCACAAATTGTACTTGCTTGCGTTGTCATCCTTTAAAACCCTTTCACGCCTGTCTTCTGTGAGCACGGTATGAATGGGCAGGCTGGAGTAAGTCACTCCAATCGAGCCCATTCATGCCGAAGCACTGCTTTCCCACGGTTGAAAGTCGCACGTCCTTCAACTGAGCTACCATGTCTTATTCTCACAATTAAAAATCAATATAACAACGATTCAATGGTTACACTCGGTTTTCGAATCCGGATCGTGCATAGGAACTTTGCTATTGATTTAGAAGCATGGCTGCTCACTGGTGAAATACGGCCTGATTGATTTACCGGCCACGACTCACGTGCGCCTGCGCCGTTGCCCGCACATCATCGTGTATGTACACTGCTCATTAAGTTGAAGAACGTTACATCTCAAAAAACTGTGATTTTGGGTATACAAATTTGGGTCACACAACAAGTATAGAGCGTTTTTGGGCTTGCCCAAAATATGTGCTCTTAAAGTTGTGATATCTCAGGTAATTCAAATGAGAATCAAGTGATTCTTTCAACGATGTTTCTTAAATTGAGGTGTCTTTTGATTAAACACATAAAAAAAATATTGTCAAATACCCAATTGGGGAGAAAGGGGGTTATAGGTTCACAGCGCACTTGTGACTGTACATAAGCACTACCATGAGTTTGAAATACTATCCTCTCTATCGAAAACTATCGCTTTGTCTCTTTCATTGTGATGCATTTGAAAGAGACAGAGCAATAGTTTACGTTATTATTTATTTATTTATTTATTATAATTAAATTAAATTAATTAATTAATTTCTATTTTAGTTTAAGGTTTAGTCTTTTGATTATTAGAATTTAAACAAATGTAACTTAATTATGTGTTAAATTAAAATAAATAAAATGTAACATTTAGAAATAAAATGTCCCATAATAAAATTGCTTTTATATAATTATACGGGATAAACCCTATTACATAATTATACATAATCTAAGTTAGTTATGTCAGTTTTGTTTCTCATGGTAGCGCTACTGGTGATGAATACTTGCATCTCGCGTGAAACATGTAATATGTGTCCACAAAATGTGTAATCAGTTGACCGCTAGTTCGATAACTACCTGTCTTAATCTCGAGATCGCCTATTGGTGCCATTGATAGGGTAATAACTGAAGTCGTGAGGACTAGCTCAAAACAAACAGGCTTACTTTTAGCCCGCATCTTCACCCGAGATTATCAGGGGCATCATGGGCCGGAGAAAGCGGTGCTCTATGCCATGGGGTGTAAATTAATTAGCTTCAAGATCCAGCTATATACCGAGGAAGTAAGTTTAAAGGCTTTGGAAAAAGTTACTCGAATTTCAACTTTAACGCACGGGGGATACCGATGAAAAATTGATAACTGGACATGTCATGGTAGGCATATTCAATAGCTCAAAACTTCAAAATTATACCTACCTTTTGCCCTAACTTATTCAGTCTTGTCACAAATTTTTCACAATCATCAAAGTAACTATGATGAAAAGGTAATTCTATAGACAACGACAAAGCTTATAGCTAAACCGATAGGTAAGTCAAATACATGCTTGATGTAATCAAAACCCAGTGCCATCTATTATTACTGAGTGAAACTAATGTTTGGTACCATTAATGATATCAATGGGTAGTGATTCATTTACTCATCTACGATATAATAAAGTGATTCGGAATACAAAAAGAAGAAGAATAGAGAAATGCATTATTAGAATCTTACTGCAAATTCTGAGCAACTCACTAAATAAACGCGCCAGACAATCACACCAATCAACGTCTCAAACTAGGGCAACCCCTGTACTATGAGTACCAGATGACGATAATAAACTGAGGGCGTCAACTCAGAACACCCAGACCTAAGAAAACTTAGAAATTGTAATTTCCTAAAATAACTTGACCGGGAATCGAACCCGGGACCTTTCACGCGAATACCTTAGTGACTGCGCCATCGAGGCCGTCAAAATATCACGCTATAAAGTCTTTTAGTATTTTGTTTTTTACTTCTATCTTTTTAACATAATTATATAAAAAACATCAAAGTAGGCCAGGAGCTAGATTGGAGGCAGCTACGTGCACCAGTGTAGCAGCATTAGTCACTTTGCATTATTAACCCGACAATAAAGCCGAGCGCACAATTATGAAGTCAAATTCAGCTAAACAAGACGAATGGCGGCGCGCGCGTCCACTCACGCGCAAGTGCACAGGGGTGTCACCAACGAAAAGTCCTTAGGTTTTCTGGTTGCTTTATGACTGTAAACATTGCTATTGCTATTAATTGCATTAATATTACACAAAGATAATTTTAAGTGCATAGGTAGGTACACCTGCATTAAAAAGCCAGGCCGGTGACTGGCAACAAGTAGTGCAGGATCAATTAAAGTAGTGTTCTCTTGTTTCGTTGGCCAAGACTCGTTTTCGGGTCGCTGTGAGCCAGTGGAGTAAATCTGTACATTACAACTAGATTGAAAGAAAGAAAGAAAGAAAATACATTTAGTAATTTGGCCGGTCTCGGTGAAACACCGCAGGCGCTGCTTCACGTCGGTCTTCGTGAGGCCATGGTATCACTCTCATCAAGCCGGCCCATTCATGCTGAAGCGACCATGTTCCCATGGTAAAAACATAAAACTTCTTAATAAAAACATAGTAGTCCTTAATATTTATTTAGATTTGAATATTGTATTATGACTTACTACTAATAATTACTTACTATTTACTAATTATCACTAATTTTGCATTTGTAAGTACATACCTTCCTTTTTAAGAGATGGGTCTCTTCTAATACAAGTTTTTTCAAGCATAAAAGAAGAAGCTTACAATATTGTATCAACCACTTTGTAGTTATCAATAAAGATATTGAATTTTTGTATTTAGCAGTCGCCACCCCTAGAGGGCGCACACACGCGACCCCACAACCTGCGCGCGCGTCCAATTTGTTACTAGGACTTTCTCTAGACTCTCAGGACTTTTGGATAGCTCCGTGTCGCCTGACGGTACCCGGTCCAGGCCGATTTACGGCCGCCCCGGGGCATGGGAAACCTGACCGATTTTGCATGCTTCAAAACTGATGTTTATATTTTGTACGGGAACGAGCCGTGTCTTACTTGACCTTACGGAGCGCTATCTTTATAAGTTATACGATGAGAGAGCATTTTATTAATGACCACAAAACGGAACTAAACGCGAGGAAATTTAAATATAAGTAAGTAGAGGTACATTATCGTCGTAAGGCCAGACAGCAGACACAATAGAAGATCAATTATTTTTGCCTCCTATGAGGCTTTTGGATCTTACGACGTTGTAGCACTTAATTAAGTACTACTTGACGTTTTGACTGCGTTACAACAGCCAGTGGTCACAAGCGGACTGGAGACGCACGGCGTTAGATCTCGTACCACGATACCACCACCGCCACCACGGCCTCACAGAAGACCGGCGTGAAACAGCGCCTACACTGTGTTTCATCGAGTGAGTGAAGGCGCTTGGGGCCCTAATTGGGGGAATAGGGGAAGGGGGTTACAGGTCGGCAGCGCACATGTGACACTACTGGCTATTGAGCGGCGGCAATGGATCACCATCAGGTGATTTGATCGTCTGCCACCTATCACTTAAAAAAAACTGCCTACCTACTCTATGAAGTATTCACATATATATCTACGAGTATAGACATAAAAGACATTGTCCTGTACAGACGCCGTCATGTGTGCCCTGTGGATGTGTGAACACTGGGCGCGACCACAGCCACAATGGTGGCCGGACCACATTCGCACTTGCGCCCACGCAGCCTCACATTACCATCGATTGACCTGTAGACTTAAGCGAAATAGTTCACAGAACTTAAAAGAGTGAGTGATTAGTTTCTCGCTTCTCTAACTCAAAAGGTAGTTCACTTGAATCAATAGTTGAATGAGTGATAAAAAGAGATGATAACATTTGAAGAATTAACTGCCTGCCTGCGTTGCCAGTGTTTCAGAAAGGAATACACATACTTAACGTACCTAAACTCAATAAGCTACTGAGCTACATGAGCATACGGTGTTATTCATTGCTGCATGAAAAGATTCAGAATCTTTGGCTGCATGCCATAAAATTCATCGTTACTGATTTTTCATCGAAGCATCTCCTTTAGCTCGTTTATCAACAAGTTCATCAGTTCTTTTGACTATCATTTAGATTCAACTGATCTATATGAGCTAGTGAACTACAAGAGACATTTAATTCGTTTTTAAGTGAACTATTCATTCAAAATGCGCTCGAGTCTACCACCGATTGACTTGTAAGTGTTAGCCCACGCAACGTCCTTTGTCTTTCAAACAAACATAGCGGAAGTGATTCATATGTTAATATGATAGGAGCAGCTATAACTTTACAATTAAGTTACTTTCTTCATGAACAATTGGTTGCGAAAGCTGTCATATGGATGACGATGGAGTTGCTGTTTAGCTTAATCATAACTAATAATACCTCCTAATACATAAAATTTCGAAAAGTCATAGAACAAATGTTGTTCAGAATGGTAGAACACTGTGGTTAAAGGGATGTAAATGTTCACAGATACACCCTGTATACTGTCCCACGGCAGCGCAAAGGCCTCCATCGTTGAGATCAACATAAATCAGTAGTGATGAACATTAGATATAAAGAACTATTTTATTTATCTTTGTTTAACTCGGTTTTGCTCGATGGCAAAACATTTACTCAATAGAAATACTTATCATCGACCTTCAGAAAACCCAATATTTACGTTAAAAGATCAAAATGGATTTCAAAACTGATTCTCCTAACTCAACACTGATTTCATAAGTAGAAGTAAATGTAAAAGTCACACCTTTTATTGTTAGCTAGTACTTCATTATCTATTCCGTATTATTATTAAAATTACGTCTGACATTGAACATTATGAAGCTGAGACAATGGTGCGTGGGCGTCGGCCATTTTGTAACTTAAAAAAATGTCAGACTGACTGATCTATGGAGTCTTCCCAACAATATTTAATAGTGATTTTAGCAATACTTAACGATTACAAGTATTTTAAATTGCGTGGCTCTTGTGGCAATGGGTAGGGCACATTGCGAGGAGAACGGCCGTTGGGGCAGAAAGGTCCTTGAGTGGAGGCTGCGTTCAGGAAGCCGCAGCCGTGGGCCCTCACACATGGTGGACCGATGGTTTAGTGAGGGTGACGAGAATTGGGTCCTAAGATTTTAGAAAAAGATTAAAATATCTTTATTCAAGTAGTAAGGTTCTAACAGAACACCTATGAATGTCAAAACATATTATCTATCACTGGTTCGGAATGTCGATTATACAACACATGATCAATCAATACCACCACCACCCATGGACATTTACAGCTCCAGTGGAGTCTCAAGGCTACCTTTTACTAACTACTTTTACTAAGACTATTTTCTAATTAGAACCCCAAATTAGAACTCACGCACTCAACGAAATAAATTCTGAAATGATGACCTACTTTAGAAGATATCGTTTAGTAAGATGATTACAATGTTAACAACAATGGCAGCCACCTCCTCCTTTTCAAAAGCCATAAACTTTCCAAGATTATTCATCGTTAGTTTATTGAAAACTGTTTAGCACTATGACTCAGTCCTGTGGGCAGCATTCATAACACCGTATCAGACACAATCAGCAAATTTATCACTTAACGGTGTAATTGAATAAGTATTGACTGTTATATCTAATAAGACAGTGCATAAATAATAGATTTCCACCAACACCGCTGTCCTGTCATGTCCATGTTGATTTAGAAGGTGAGAAACCACTCATGGCTGTGACAATTTTGATTTAAGTACAGAATTGGAAATGAATCATGATATCACAGCATCTACATAAGTTATTGAAGTGTATGTCCGAATGTTACATCGAAGTTTAAATACGAAATTGCGTCTTCCACATTCAAAATACCAGTACATTTCTTTATGTTGTGAGACGTGGTCAATGACACAAAGAGACAGAGAGATATCAATTGTTTATGGAGGTAAATATTTTTTCGGAGGAGGTAAGGATTTTATCTATCTATCAGCCCGAAGTCTGGAAGGGCGGTCTTGTACACCCGTGCCTCAGAAAGCTCGTTCAGCCGTTAGTCCTGCGCAAGATCTCTCTTCAGACTTATCTAACTGGTCTCCCATCGGAATATGAAGGTAAGGGAGTTAAATAAAGAGTGAGCTTCTATAACTTCCTTACCTTCATATTCCGTTGCGCATATACATACTTGATAATGTATTCTACGTACGTGGCTGATCATTATGGTCGATCGCCGTAACCGAATCGGTTGGAGATTATTATTATAATTGAAAAAAAAAATTAAAAAATGTAGAGGCGTTCAAATTTTAACCTGCGATTTTCCGTTAAGAAGGCCCTACACATCAAATCAAATCTCAAAGTCATTTTAGCGCAAAAAAAAATCTTCGTCCTAAGTATCATTTCCCGACCCTACCTCCAATTAATAACCTCGAATCTGTTAAACCTCTAATAGCTTTATAAAGCTTGTTTCTGAATGAAAACACGCTCTGGTGCCTGTACCTAATTGCGTGCGCGTGTACGTGCGATGCGTTATCACCGGGTTCCCATGCGCCGGAGTGACCGCGCCGATAGCGCGATGGTCATCGCGGCGCAGGAGTTACACCGTCACTGTCGCACACACAACTGTTTCATGCTTTTATGACCATAAAAGGGCAAAATCAGGCGTAAAGAAGAAACGAGCCTATACCTTCCTAAAAGGCCGGCAACGCATCCGCACTCCTTCTGGTGTAGCTGATGTCCATGGGCGGCGGTGTTCGCTCACCATCAGGTGACCCGCTGGCTCGTTTGCCTTCCAAGGCTTATAGGTAAACCGAAAACACGAAACGCTTGCGCGATGTAATTGGACATAGCTCCATCTATTGGTTCATTTCTGAATTACGGTCCCGAAGCGAAGTGAGGGCGGGCCACTAGTCTACTATAAACAAATTAGAGATGTATCAATCCGTCAATTTGCTCTGACGGACACGGTAGGCATATCGTCCATGAAAAGTCTGCTCCCCTTTTGGTTATTTAAAAACCACTACTTAACTAAAACGCAGAGCCCGGATCCTGTACTGTCGGACGCTAGTCGCTAAATACAGGAGCAGAAACATACTATCGCACACTACAGAAGTGGAAAAGTCTGCATCTTCTGAGCAGTGTCGGATGTGAGGACGCATAGGATGGCGAGCATGGTGGGTACCCGGCTCCATAATCGCAAATTTAACCAAAATATTAAATCCTTAAATCCTAAGACACTTTTCTCGTCAGCGGTACCGCACGACAAAGCTGACATTGTAGCTTTTTAGCGACGTTTTGAGGAAATTTAGACTCAGATAAGAATGCCTTGTATTTTAAGTTGATGATTTGCCACTATCTCGCCGTATCGTGGCATGTTTGCTACGTTTTCCTTGTTCCTGTGAGCAAAAAATAGACAGCATGAAGATTGTTTTATACAACGGGCTTAAGAAGATATACGTGAAGGTGAAACCATGAACTATTATCGCTCAGTGGTAAGAAGATGCTCCTCTGAATGGGATGTCGTTGATTCTGAGCATGAACTTATATTTTTTTGATATAAGGGACAGACGAACAGACAGATCACCTGATGGTAAGCGATTACCGCCCAATGACACCAGCAATACCAGAGGAGTCACAAGTGCGCTGCAAACCTTTAACCCCCTTTCCCCCTAATTGGGCCTCCGGTACCCTCACTCACTGGACGAAACTTAGCGAAGGCGCTGCTTCGGCCGATCACAGAATACCAGCGTGGTAAGTGCCTACTAACTTTTAACGCCTTAAACGTTAAATACCTATGCTATGTACTTAAACATACTTAATACAAGTTTGAAGTACATTATGTTTGTTTTAATTGCCTCATTAATTGTTCACGAAAAATCGTCCCTTACCCTTTAAGTCTCACAACAGGGCAAAGGTCTCTTAGCATAGGAATATCTGTACTTTATTACCCAGGCCGTTGTATCATCCTTTGACCCTTTGATACTTTCATAACCTCCTAATACCCCTTATAAATAAACTGTCATAACCACGTTTGTACTTTAGCACATTGACCTACCATAAACAAACAATCGCGTAGAACTCTATCTTTTAAATGGTAAGGTTCAAATTCGCGCAACGATTACCCAAAGATGTGGAACTAGATCACGGGCTGAGCGTGCGTGTAATCGTGCGCAGATCGACTGACGTGCGCGAGAGGGATGCAAGATAGCATCGGTTCCCAGGCGAGCGGTGAACTTCCGAATCTAGACTTCCTAGCTTCATAAGGTAATTTCTTTGGGTCCCATTATTATTATTATACGTTTTATACAAAGGAAAACATATTGGTCGATTTGTCTAATGCTAGCATAGCTTCTGCCCGAGGCTTGCATCGATTTCATGTACTAAGGCTGTCATTAAAATTTTCTGTTTTGCCCGTATGCCGTCCGGCTTTCATATCAATTTGTTGTCTTTGACTAAGCTCTTCTGATGATGAGAAGTATGAGAATCAATAAAATTGTGAATCAACAATAATTGATTCTCATACGTGCTTTTCTCTAGATTTCTTCAAAAAGGTCGTAACTGGGTATATATCTCCTAGGCGCTGGGATTGGATTTATTTTGGTTCTAGTGGATTTAATGTAATTTAATAATAATAATGTAGGTAAATGGAAGAAACTGTAAAAAAATCTATCTGTTGCTGGTTCAATAATTATGTTGATTAATTCCTGTTTAAGAAAAGATACAACATTTTAGGTACAGCATACTAACAATCGATAGGACGATAGGCTAGGTAGCGATGACTTGATTTCTATGATAGAGGCCTTTGCTCTACAGCGGGACAGTATATAGGCTGATACTTTACTTTTTACTTTAACAATCTACCGACAATTCCCGAGAAAGCAAAAAATCATAAAGAAGAGTTTCCCTACCAATGCCAGACTGCCATAGTATCATTAACTTGTTACATCCACGCCACTGCCGCGACGGACAAACGACTTTCACGCTGTCAACCCACATCTGGGTTCACGTGACAACGCTATCTGGAACCGTTTGTATGGGAACAAGGTACAGGAAATACGCGTCTAGACGGCTCAGGCTAAAAATATGTTAAAAAACTACTTCATAGGTACACTCTTCGCCACTGACATACAGACTTCTTAAGAAACCCACATCTGGGTTCACGTGACAACGGTATCTGGAACCACCGTTTGTACGGGAACAAGGCACGGAAAGACGCGTCTGGCCAGTCAAAAATATGAGAAAAACATTGACTACTTATATTCCTCGTCGCTGACACACAAACTACTTCAGAAACATCGTTTAATTTTGGTAGAACAGCCACTCAGGTATGTGGAAGGTTGTAGGCTGGAGTCCCACCTGAACTCTTCGATGAATTTTTCAAGTGCATTATTAACTTAAGACTACTAATTTATTGTTTCCATCAGTATAATGCTGAACACCTCATCAGGATCCACTTGAATACGGAACCTTTGCACATGAACAAAGTTAGAATCTACCGAACGGCGAAATGTTAAACGCTTCCTCTCACCTTTTAAACCAGCTTATTAAATCTAGATTACTACCAGCTCATCCTAGGTATAACAATGCACGTGTTTTTTTTCACAAATTATTTAATTTGCTACCTATTATACTTAACGGGATTCATATTACCTACTTATCTTCTTCTATACTATTTATAGTGGGTAATCGCAGGTCCAGGCTTATAGGTAACTTGCGCGATGTAATCGACTCCCAGCGCCATCCATCGGTATTGGTTGATCTAGAATCAACTCCGACACAAGCTAGTATAGTTACTAGCTTGTTGTTCTTAAAGGTAATTAATGTACTAATTTCCAATTCAGGGGAAAAGGTTCCAAAGGGTAGCGGCAGTCGGATAAAATGATCCGTCTCGTCGGCCACATTTTTTGCCTAGCCTACATTGCCCCACTTCTGGGCAAAGCCCCCAGCCCATTGATCTTTGTTTATCGCCATCTTTAACTGATCTAGGGAAAAAGTTGCTGAGATCATCAATCTACTCCGTCTGCCACCAATCATATAAAAAATGTAGGTAACATTTAAGTGCTTCAACACCTAAACAAAGAAATGGACAAAAAATATTCCTAATTCTCTGTGGGCAACAATAAAAACTGTTGATCAAACCTTAACCCCCATAAAACGGCCATAGAGTGTGCAACCTATGTAGACAAAACAAATGGCAATTGTAACAATAACTCATATAATTTTCAAGTGATTTTCGTACACCACAGGAAAACACCGAACGAGTGACATTGACTTCTAACATTGTCAAAGGCTATATTGTTAATGAGCGAACAGGCAATTATACTGTGGACTGACGCAAGTCGGGGGCAGGGGGCAAGTGCGATCCATAAGTCATCCGAAGAATACCAACAATACCATTCAATCGGCCACAGAGGAGAAACTCCGCTAGCATTAAAAATATAAACCATCAGTATGCAGTTGAATCTTTGGAGGGTGTCTTCAGATGTGGAGGAGTAAGGTCATTTGGTACTGGCGCACGTCGCAGACCCGATAGGTCAAACTGGCTAGGGTCAGAGGTGGCAAAGATTAAGGTCGAAGCTACATTGTCATGTAGATGTATGCTAAACACTTTTTGTCCAGGTACGAGTATTGTTGCCTTTGTCGAGTTTTGTGACGGTATACTTTGAATAGACGATCATGTGTGATATAATATTCAATACAATAAGCGGAAAATTGTTGTAGACTATTCATGGGAGTGATAATGTTTTTTACGTTTAAGTTTATTGTGAGTATGCTTCTGAGCTGGAAGTCACTGGGGGCTACCTACGTTCAGCGGAGGAACATATGTTCACATGACATTTTACAGTGCTTAAGTGTGTTTACCCCATTGGTCTAGTGGTTTAAGTACCGGGCCGTGAACTTGGGGTACTGGGTCGATTTCTGGGTCGAGCACAAAAGTGTTTTGTTTGTGATCATCAATTCGCATTAGGCCAGCGAGGTGATTAAGCTTAGGCTTCCCATCCCATCCCAGCATAGTAGTAGTATCATAGTAGCGATGACTTGATTTCTATGATGGAGGCCTTTGCCCTGTAGTAGGGCAGAATACAAGTCGATACTTTAAGTACATGCTAGCAAACGCTGGTAGGTACACTTTTAGTAAGTATATGCTAAGTGCGCAAAAAATAATACGCCGACCGCTACAGATTCGTGCTAGAGGTTGTACAAACTTTTGTGGTTTGAATCCACTAGCGCCACCAAGGCAGTATTTTTTTATATCTCAAAGCAACCTCATGCGCAAGTTTCGTCACACCAAGATAGGATGCCACCTATCACGTTACAGCGAACACGAGACGAGTCGTGTACCTGAATGCCAGCGCAAACGGTCGCGAATGGCATTTGGCAATAGCGTTGTCAAGTTGCCAGTGTCCCGTTTGCGTGGGATGTCCCCAGTTTAAGTAAGTTGACACGTCACAGCGAGATAAGATTCGACCTATCTCGTCACAGCAAACACAAGTCTAGCCTAAGGTACCTAAATTTGGCAGTGCTTCCCAGGACGTCATTTCAAGAGGTTTGGTGGTACGCGTCGCAACTTATAGGTACTTTATAGGGCCGCAAAATGGCCCGCCCGAAATTTGAGATCCATTCATAAAGTGTAAACTAAACTTCATTGTACTAGATAGCAAACACATAGATAACTAGATAACATAGATAACACATAGATAGACACATTTGAGGATGAGAAAATGGTTTATCGTGAAATAAAATTAGTCATAAATTATACCCTTAGCAAGTACCTGGTGAGCGTCTCCTAAGATTCGGTCCGTATGCCGAGACGGTAGGAAGGACCATGGGCTGGTGGAGGGACCTGTGTTCTAGTCATAAATTATTTTCCATTTTCTAAGTAACTGCCCTGCTTTGAATTACTATAGGAGATCATCATCAAGGAAATATCAAACAAAGTTGTATTTTTTGTACAACTTTTTTACTTATCCTCAAAATTGTCAAAAAATTGGGCAAAAGTCTTCCATTAGCCCTTGTATTGTTCTTTTTATCGCCTTTTGTATGTAGTACAGTATATTGGCGGCTAAAGGCAACTGTCCCGATGTTTACCGCCCTCAGGTACAACACTATTTCGCAGCCATACAAACTATCGTCCTAGCATTTTGGCAAATGTTATTGTGCCGGAGACCAAGTACTGGATCTAAAGGACATCTCGCTTAGCCTTTAGGACATCTTTAAGTTCCTTTTTGAGATGGAACTTGTAAGTGTATGCCTGACATACAAATGCTGGTTACGCATCTGCGATATTTTCGTTTAAGGGGATTGTTACTTCCTACTATTTTTCATACATTTTTTTTAATATCAAATGGGTTTGCACTTGACCTCATCTCACCTGATGGAGAGTGACAATGAGGTCTAAGATGTAGCGTGCTTAGAAATGGTGCATGTTGCATACAAATGATGGGTCACATTTAAGAGACATGTTAAGGGCTAGGATTACTCATATTAATTAGTTTGTTACATAGAAGCTATTGGCACATAATCTTACGATATGCCCCCGACAACAATGTCAGTAAGTTGACATAGGGGTTAAATTTAACTGAGAATGCCACACATCTTGATGACTAACAACGGACGTGTAAACAAAACAATCAAAATGCAAAATGAGTGTCGAAAGTGCATTTATCAGGGGAAAGTTAGTCTTCACTTTACGAGGCGCCTGTCGTGAAAACCCGCAATAGGCCATAAACAATACCGTATAAGACAAATAATCAAATGTATTTTTTTTATTCGACTGTGATGGTACATACCTCAGTGAATACCTCACCTTACATGTGGGGGTTGTTGATTGAATCCGAGCACCTATGGATTTTTTCGGGTAGTTTCTGCAACGTGTAACCATTATTCAGTTGGTCGGGTTCCCCTGTTAAAGGGTTGCAAGGACAGACGATAGTCCCTTCATTGTAATTACCAGACTCCCTAAATCCTGAATCAATGATTAAGTGTACCCTGGCCTCACAAACGATCAACTGGGAACCATACCACAAAATATAAAGGACACAGAAAGTAGACTGCCCACTAAGAGCTAAAACATGTCATGTACTCACGCATGCGCACTAACGGGCAAATACGCCTTTTCGACCACATTAATCCTAACTTATGACATAAGATTGTCGAACTGACGAGGTCTGGTAGAGGCCGCGCGCTTATGTAGGTACTCATGCCGGGCAACAACCCTAGCATATGTCAACGAACTCTTCTAAATTCAAAATTAAGGCTGAGTCTCCTTTTTGTGTCCTTTATATTTTGTGACCATACGCTAAGATGAGAGAGAGACTGAGTGTTATTTGTCGAAGTATCTACATAGGAATAGTATCATCATCATAATTTCAGCCAATAGACGTCCACTGCTGGACATAGGCCTCCCCCAACGTTTTCTACATGTATCAGTCCTGTGCCACCCGCATCCAAGGGACTCCCGCGACCTTTACTAGACCGTCGGTCCACCTGGTGGGAGGCCTGCCACGGCTGCGGGCTCCTGCACGCGGCCTCCACTAGGAAGTTTTCCTCTAGGAATGGTGTAAATAAAACTTAATAGTGAGTCGTGCCCCATTGGAATATGAGGGTAAAAAGCAAAGAAGGCAATACGAGCGGATGATAAAGAATGGTAAATACAATCTAGACTCATGTGTCTTGCTAAGACCTACCTAAATCGTATTAAATTGGGCTTTGTGATTTTAAAGTTAAAATCGTTTTTTCTTTTGTTTGATTTGCTGTTGTGATTCTTAGTGTGAAACACAACAGCAAATCAAATCTGTTTGAATACAGGAACCGAGAGAGGTGAACCGCAAACCGTGCCGCCGATACCATAAACAATCGTAGTTTCCTCATTTTGTCGCATCTTCGAGTCAGGCTGGTATTGCTGAAGCATCTCGTTACTCAGTGACAATACATAACCCGATGATTATTATATGGTGTTAATCGGCGGTACAGGGCGTATCGGTTATCATTTTCATACCTTTAACCAACCATTCTGAACAACATTTTGTTCTACGATTTTTCAAAAACTGGTCGATAATTGGTTTTCGAGCGGTTTCGTATTTGAATCTCTATTCATACAAAAATAGTTGCTTTTTACAATAAGATGAACATAATAGACCCTGGCGACCACAGGCGGATCTCAGCATCCGCATTTCAGTTATAAAATGTCAGAATAGAACTATTTAAAGTAGGTGAGAAGGTAATTTATATAAAATCCGACTATGTACGAAAAGGTATGAAACAAGAAAATTGTCTCCACTGAAATTATACCTACATAATAACCACCATATGAGGTACATACGTTAAAGATAGTACCACCTACTCTCTAGCTAAATAGATTCATTATAATAATAAACATGGCATACCTACGACCACAATAACCTTCAAACTTAGGTAATATCTCTACCATCTACACCATTTATAAACTTTATATTTTTCTATACGCTACCACAAGACTTATATGCAATTCGATAAGACGAAACGCTTGCGCGATGTAATCGAGACCCAGCGCCATCTATTGGCAAATATTGGCTACTAAGTAATAGCAAAACTAAGTCTCGAAATAAAGAGAGGGCGGGCCACTAGGATCTTATAATAATTAAGCAGTGAGTCCTATTTCCTTGTCTTTTACTTTTTACCCGACTACGGCAAAGCAAAAGGAGGGTTATGATTTTGACAGGCTATGTATGTATGTATATTCATCTGTTTCCACGTAACTTCTAAACTACTTATCGGAATTCGATAAATGACATATCATTATAAGCGTCTTCATTGTCCGCTGGTTATAGGCTAAATGAGGTTTTTAGTGGTCGAGTTTCAGATTTTTTTTCTTTATTTGTTAAGCTTGTAATAAGTATTTTTTAGAGAAAAAAAATAGTTTTTTTTACTAAATGAATTTTATTGTTTATGTATGAAGGTGTCAAAACACAACGCTACCCACAAATTGCCGCGGGCTTCTAAGGCCATACATTTGAATACCATTGGACACAATATAAACCATATTAGTGAAGTAACGAATCTTACAGTATCCATAACATTATCGCATTTAACAATACCAATAATATACTAGATTGTTTTTTTATGTATTTGTTACTAGAAATCGACAAAACATCAATTTTGACAATTTCAAGCTATTATTGTGTCAGTGAGTCTGGTTTTCAGTAGCTTCTAAGATGTACTATTACGTCCAATGATCACCTACTTTATATTCTAAGGTCCCAAACTGACGGAAAGCATTCCGTTTTATGTAGAAAAGAGCATCGAATATCTCAAAATAGTAGTTAAATCAATATTAAGAATCTGTAAGAAATATTATATAAGTGACAATTAAACAATTATATCAAATGTAATCAAACAAGTATTTTCGCCATGTTGCATCTCATTTAATTTGGTCATTGGTGCGGTATCAACGTGAAGATTCCTCACTTGCATTCGCTGCATTATGCCAATATGCATTCGGCCCTACCATTGTGCGGTCAAGACCACATTTGGCGCGGCATCCCACTCAAAATTGACCTTTAAAACTATTACAATAGAGTGTTAATATTTATTAGTATATGCATATACAGTCCAGACCTGAAACTATGGACTTTCTGGATTAGATTGTTCCTGCTCAGATAGCCTTCTATGAAGATTTATTACTTAAGCACCGGCTATTGAATTTTAATGGTTATTATTCAAAATATCCTATTGTTGTTAAATTTGCTCGTTCACGGATTATTTGCGCGGACGCAGCATTGTGCACTCGCCTTGTTGGTTTTAAACTGAGGCTAATGGATGCATAATACATATTTTAAGCGATTTTGGAATGCATAAGCTAGGAGTCAAGTAGGTCCAAATAAGGTAGATTATTTCTAACACTTACACTAAGATGATTACCATTATGTACATTTATGAAACTATTGTAATATCAAGGCAGCCTTCGATGAATCCGGCCGATTTAGTCTATTTCCGGTACGCCCCCGTTCAAAAAGGGCCTCAAAAAATTATTGAAATTCATGAAAAAGTCATGAAGTTATTTTTAATTTAAAACAAATTCTTTTTTTATTTTCATTTTATACTTTTATAAATAGGTTATGTTCAAATAATCATGTATTACATGTTTTTTTATATTGAGGTTAATCAAGATGACCTGATGCTAAGCCTGGTAAAAGGCCGTGAGATCCAAATATGAGGTTGACACGCACAAAAGAATAAACTAAGTACCTATATTGAGTTACCTCTTTTCTTGCCAGGTGCCTGGCGGCCGGGAGCGTATCGAACCGAGGCCCTACCGGAAAAACTTGCTTCGATAGTGCTCTCACCTTTCAACACTTGGATCTACCAGATGTGCCAACCTGACTGAGAAAGGTGTAACTGTAGTTAATAATACACCCCGACAAATTATTGTATTGTCTTGTTGAAAACTGCTTAGAGATGTTTAGTGGTGATTTATGGGGCTCTGTCCACTGGCATTTAAGTAATGGGATTTATCATGCCAACTTTAAAGGCTGAAATGGTTGTGTTGTGGCTTGAGTCAAAGTTTATTTGAATCACATCAGGATTATATTAAAGTGAAATAACTATAAAGCTGAGTCAAGGTAGAACTTGTATTTTTGAAATTTAAGAAGTTACTTAAGTGAACTCAATATCGGCAATTTTCGGAAAAGCAGTGTCGTCTTGAAGATGCGATTCCACCAATATCAAGTGGATGTTTTTGTGATTTTAAAAATTGGTATGTATACTTACAAACCTTTTTGGGTCAGCAGGGCACTGTATCGCGGCGGCAATCGCTGACAATCAGGTGATACGTCCGCTCGTTTGGCACTTATAACATAAGAAAGCAATGCTTAAGACTATCGTGCCTAAATTACTACCTTGACTCTAGTCAAGTTTTGTCAAAACTTGACTCATGACAATGTCGCATCACTACAAATTGGAGATCGCTTATGTCAGTTACCTATGCCTTTTGCTTATAAAACTTATAGCCTTTGAAAATTACAGTCTGCATTTGACTGGTAATAATTTTTCATTGCATCAAGCTTGACGTGAATCTCTTAACCTATTTAAAATAAATATATTTTTAAAAGGTTTCACTTTTTTTTATTTTACATCTGGCTTGGCCTTCATGGCACTACAAAGTTGTCACTGACAACTAAGGTTAAAGGTAGACGCATACTTGTACCAGTAGCTATTAAATAGTCACAAAAATCAATGGTGGGAGAACCACGCTTTGGCATAATGGGCCCGACTCGATCGTAGTCATCCACGGCCTCGCAGAAAATCGACGTCAACCAGCGACAGCGGTGTGTTACATCGCTTACTATAAGGTGATCGGTTTGCTCTCCAACCATCTATCTTCTATACTATTTATAAAGAGATAACTTCTATAGACAACGACAAGGCTTATAGGTAAACCGAAAACCCGAAACGCTTGCGCGATGTTATTGAGCACAGCGCCATCTATTGGTTCGTTTCTGAATTTCAGTCCCGAAGCGAAGTGAGGGCGGGCCACTAGTCATAATATAAAAATGAATAAGTAGGTAATATGCCTTGCGTAGGTGCTAAACGGCCCGATGGTCTAATAGTTTAAGTGCCGGGCCATGATCTCAGGACGTTCGGAAAATATGTTTTAATTACCTGTGATTGGCCGCCACGTTGCCAAAATAGGATTGAGATCAACCTTGTATCGTTTTTATTTAAAAAAATTAAGGCTTACAGTACAATTTTATTCACTTTTATGCAGAAATCAAAATCATTAGATTTCAACATCTAGTGGTATAAACGCTTGGCACGTTTTCATAGTAGGTACGAGTAACTTTATGGTTGTCAACTTTTCAAACTTGAAAATTAATAATCTAGCAATCTAAGTGAAATGAAATATTCTTTATTCAATTCAAGTCCAGAACGTATATGAATGTCAAATATTATGTAAACTACATAGTATTTTGTGATCATGACCTTGGTTATGATTACAATGCCTTTCTTGTCTTCAAGAAAGCAAGTCACCTTATTTGGTATTTAAAAAAATTAAAAAAATCTCAAAAAAAATATTCTAACCATTTGACATGCATAATATTATGTGTTCCGTATTTATAACAATAAACGCACTTTAAGAGGTAATACACAGTATTACTTTCAATAAATTATTTAACAACATTAGACAGAGGTGATCCGGCAGAGAACCAAAGTGGAGTGGAGAACGCCTCCTGGTAAACGTAGTATAGGACGGCCTCAGGCCAGATGGAGTGACAATCTGCGCAAGAGGGCTCGCCACTTTGATCGATCTTATGTCCAGCAGTGGACTGCAACAGGCTGATGATGATGACGATAAACATCAGACCGCGTGAATCTTAGAGAATTGACAGTTCACTAGAACTGGACACTGTCACTAGACAGCAGACGCCACTAAGTACCTATGTGCCGATTTTTTCTGGCAACCAATATAGATCTAAATTGAATACACTATTTTAATTTAATTTTATATGACGAGCCAGCCCTATCGCGGGTCGGGCGCGGGCAGCGGGCTCAGTCGTTATCGGTCAAGCCGCGACCTTTGAGAAGATGGCTCGGCGCGCTTGTGCCCCACATGCGCTCGCGCATAGACCGCTCGTAGCACAGTCAACTCCAAAAATATGTATACACCTTAGGACCTTGTCACAATACATACATTAAGAAAACAGAAGTGTTCTTCTTTCTTATGTGTATTGTGACAAGGTCCGAAAGTGTATACATATTTTTGAAGTCGACTATACAGTCAGCCACAGGTCAGGTTACCACACCCTGAAAAATTTCCTCAATCGAAATTCAACCTAATGTGTTGGGCAGTAAAATGAGAGTCGATTGAAGAAATTTGACAGTTTTGTATACTTTGATGTGTGGTACGTACCTAGTACGTAGGTACTAGGCGCTAATAGCGGACTAGGTCAATACTTTACATTTTACTGCACACACAAAAACGAAATAGACTTCATACCGTGAATGGGCCGGATTGACTGGAGTGATACCACGGCAGAGGACCGGCGTACAACCAGTCGAGTCACAAGTACGCTGCCAACCTTGGAGCGAAAGGGGGTTCGCCCCAATTGGGACTCCGGCACCCTGTCTTCGAGTCGGTGTTATCTCTTCGGTCGGGGTGGCCCATTCAACAATAACAAAGAGAGTACAAAAACCGGTCTTATTGCTTGTAGCGATATCTTCCAGACCTTTCTAATTTTTATCTATATTTTTTACAGTCTGCAAAATATTTCTACAATTTCACAGTACCTACAAGCCGAGCCATCCGCGGTGGGACGGTGACATTTCGCGCTGCCCGCTTGACCTACAGCCCGCGCACGATCAGCATGCGCCTGCGCCGATGCGATCGGTGGGAAAACGAGAAAAACGCCGTGACGTGACGATTGGCGTGTTACATACATGTGTGGAGTTCCGTTTCTGCCTGAGTGATAATAATAATACTTAGATATTCCTTATTGCAAAGAAATAGAATGCATGAGTGAAATAACAACAATAAACAGTACAATAAGGCGGTCTTAATGCTTGTAGCGATTTCTCGAGGAAAGCTCAAGGCGACAAACTTAAGATAGAGGAAAGAAAACAGCTACAGAAAGACACTTACGTTTATTTGTTTTTAGTTGATAGGTGGCAGACGAGCAGACGGATCACCTGATGGTAAATTACCGCCGCCTATGAATACCTGGAACACCAGTTGAGTGACAAGCGCGCTGGTAACCTTTAATCCCCTTCCCCCCGGACTGCGCCTTCGTTACTCTCACTCTCTCAGTCGACGAAACACAGCACAGGTACTTACTGCTTCACGTCGGTTTTCTGTGAGGCAGTGGTATCACTTCCTTCGAGCCGGCCCTTTCATGCCGAAACGTGGCTCTCCCACAATTAAAAGTCAAAAACAATGTTTCAAACGGATTATCATATTGGCTAGCAACAATAGATTATGGGTTGTAAGTGCAGGCTCACAGGACAGGGCTCTAATTGTCGGTTGTGAAACAGCGGGACATTGTCGCGCGAATGCATTTACATCCAGAATGAACCGGCATAGAGCTTAGAAGGTTGACCGTTCCACTTATAATAAGAGCTTCAATAGTATAAAGAATGAATGGCAGTCAAGATTGGGACGACGTCTTGTGGGAAGACCACGTGCCCGATGATTCGACGAATGCAAATATGTACATCCAGAATGAACTGGCATAGAGCTTAGAAGATTGACCGTTCCACTGGTAATAAGAGATTTGACCGAATAAGAACGAATGGCAGTGAAGATTGGGATGACGTCTTGTGGGAAGACCACCTGTCCGTTGAATCGAGGGAATTTTACATTAAGAGTGAACCGGCACAGAGCTTAGAAGATGACCCCTTCCACTGATGATAAGAACTTCGAGTGTATTAGAACGAAGGGCAGTGAAGATTGGGATGACGTCTTGTGGGAGACCACCTATCCGTTGAATCGAGGGAATTTTGCATTAAGAGTGAACCGGCACAGAGCTTAGAAGATGGCCTCTTCCACTGATGATAAGAACTTCGACTGTATAAGAACGAATGGCAGTCAAGATTGGGACGACGTCCTGTGGGAAGAACATCTGCCTGTTGGTTCGAGCGAATGCATTTAACATCCAGAATGAGGTGGCACAGAGCTTAGAAGATTGACCCTTCCACCGATAATAAGACTTTTGACGGTATAAGAATGAATGGTAGTCAAGATTGGGATGATGGCACGAAGAAAACATAGTGAGGGTTTCCTCATTTAGGATAGTATCTCGAATATGAAACCATGACTCAGTTGTATTGGTTCCCCCGTCAAAGTTGTTCACCGAAGACTCACCCCATGTTGGATTGTGGTACAAGTTTTTATCGGGTTCTAATTCTGTTGCATAACAGCTTTAATAACGTTTATTATAGCTCTTTTATCGTTGCATTATAGCTCCAATGCCGTTGTATTATAGATCTAATGCTGTTGCACATATCAATCGATCATCGAACGACTAATTCTTCTAGACAACAAAGATCGACAAGCGATCGATCGTTCTACCTTTGAGAATTGAAAGTATAACTTAAACCAAATCATTGCACACTCCACAAATTCTTAGCTCTTTGTTGTTTACAAAGGAATTTGGTTAATACAAAAGATAATATTCACCAGGCAATAATGTATGGATCAGGTGGTTTTTATGGTGATCTAACATGATTAAGCGGCTTTATTAGTGTACTATCAATAATCTGAAGAGTTTGCAGATGCACTTGAGCCAGCAGGTTTACAGAGGTCTACAACGAAACCGTCTGTATTGAACGAGAATTGTCGCACCCAAACAAAAAGAGACACGTGTGAGTGGGACAGGGATAAAGATCCAGTCATAAATTCATACCTATTTAAGGGCTTCGTGGATTAAAACGACTAAAATTTAACCGTGTATGGTGCAAGGATTCCCGGGTCGAGCAAAAGTATGTTACGAATTTTTCGAACATAGCTCGGGTTTGTGATCACCAATCCGCATTAGACAAGCGTGGTGATTAAACCTAATCCCATCATGGTAGTGATAACATGATTTCTATGATGGAGGCCTTTGCCCTGCAGTGGGACAGTATATAGGCTTGTGGGGGTTCGTGTTCAGAGGGAGAGGAGTTAAGTAAAACTCGAAGTCCAGATTCGGAATGATTTTATTTACAATGCTTACTACTATTTATACAAAACTAATCCTAAACCTTACTGGCTAAAATAATGTACACCAATCAAAACACAGGATTTATTACCAATAGAAATTAGTTCGGGCTGATACATAAAACTTGCGAGGGACGCGGCGTGAGCGAGAGGGCACGCTCGGACCTCTCGCGCTAATCGCGAGTGAGAGGTTTTCGGACCTCTCGCGCCGAGGTTATAAATATAAGCGGCGCGGAGTGCTCGCGCCTCGCAGTCGTAGCGATGCTTCCTTGGGAGTGACGATCTCCCATATCACTCCCCCTCAAGCGAAGCGTACATTCTTCTTCACGATGCGGCCAGTTCTTGTGACGTAGGGCTGCTGGCTCGAAGTTGCTGACGAGTCCGTTGATGTTGCTGTAGTACTCGTAGCAAGACTTGTAGCAGCCGATGTCGTAGCCGGAGGTGAAGCGGGTGCGTTGACCCCGTCGTTGGTTGTGTCCGCGAGAGTGTACGCCGGCTTTAGTCGGTCCAGCGATATCACTGATGTGCGAGACGGCAGCTGGATCTTGAAGTGTTTTTCATTTCGCTGTAGTACTTCGTAGGGGCCGTCGTATGGTGGCGTCAGCGGCGACCGCACAGTGTCGTTGCGCACAAATACGTGTGTGCACGTAGCGAGATCCTTGTAGACAAATGGTTGTCGTACAGTGTGCTGCGGTCGCGTAGCTGGAGTTAGTGACGCCATCGCTGTTGTTAGTTGGCGTACGAAGTCTGCATCTTGGATGTTCGGCTGAGTAGGCACGAAGAAATCCGATGGTATTCGTAGTGTAGCGCCGTAAGTCATAAGCGCAGGACTAAGGTTGTTGTCGTCTCGTAGCGCGCTGCGTAGGCCCAAAAGTACAGTCGGCAGCTCTTCAACCCATGTTGTTGTGGCGCCGCGAGCCATGAGTGCGGCCTTCATTGTTCTATGCCACCTTTCGATCTGGCCGTTGGCTTGTGGATGGAACGCTGTAGTTCGGATTCTTGTTACGCCGAACTTTTTCATTAGCGCGTTGAACAACGATGACTCGAACTGGCGGCCTTGGTCGGTTGAGATGCGTAGTGGGCAACCGAAGCGTGCGATCCAATTTTCATACAGGGCTTTGGCGACGATCTCTGCGGTTATCTCTTGAACCGGGATTGCTTCTGGCCACTTGGTGCATCTGTCGATGATAGTGATGCAGTAGCGGTAGTCGTGCGACAGTCGTAGCGGGCCAACTATGTCGATGTGTATGTGTTCGAAGCGCTGCGACGGCGGGAATGTAGCGAGCGGTGTCACGACGTGTCGATGAACTTTAGCACGTTGACAGCTGATGCAGGCTCGCGTCCATTCTGCGACTTCCTTGCTCATCGATGGCCAGAAGAACTTTGTGATGATCTGGTTCCTCGTCGTTCGAACACCAGGATGGCACAGTTCGTGTTGCGCTTTGAAGGCGGCGCGACGATATGCCTTAGGTAGGTACGGGCGAGGCGTCGTAGTAGAGAGCTCGCACGTGATTGGTCGACTCATTCCGGGCAGTGTGACGACTCCGAATTTCAAGTTTGGTTGTAACTTGAGTTCCCGTAGTTCGTCGTCTCTGTCTTGATCGATGGCCAGTTGGTTGTAGTCGATCGATGTTGGGCACTCTATCTCTTCGATACGCGATAGCGCGTCTGCGACGGTGTTTCGTTCGCCTTGTAGGTACTGGATGCTCGAACAAAACTGGCTGATGTAGTTCAGTTGTCGCTCACGTCGCGGGGTGTCGCTACTGCTCGGTGCTCGCGTAAGTGAGTAAGCGAGAGGCTTGTGATCGGTGAAGATAGTGACTTGGCATCCTTCTATTAAGCGACGAAAGTGTTTCACAGCCGAGTAGATCGCTAGGAGCTCGCGATCGTACACGCTGTAGCGACGTTGTGTATCGCTCATCGTTTTCGAGAAAAATGCCAGCGGTTTCCAAACTTCATCTTCCTTTTGTTGCAGTACGGCGCCGAGACTGTGATCTGAGGCGTCGGTCATGATGACGAGATTGTTGCTGATGGACGGGAATGTGAGAGTGGTGGCTTCCGAGATGCTTTGGCGGCATTTTTCAAAAGCGTTTTCTGCTTCGGGCGTCCAGTTGATAGGTGTCTTGTCATTTTTCTTCCGGTTGTGTAGATATTTGTTCAATTCGTGTTGCAGCTCAGCTTGATGTGGTAGGCAGTCTCGGTAGAAATTCAGCATGCCGAGGAAACGTCGTAGCTCGATGATAGTTTTCGGTTTCGGGTATGTAGATATTGCTTCCGTCCGGTCTTGAGTAGGTTTGATTCCGCTTGCTGAGATTTCGTAGCCGAGAAAGTTGATTTTTTCTTTTCCAAACTCGCACTTCTCGATGTTGAGTGTGACGCCGTACTTGTCGAGACGCTGCAGTACATCATGGAGGAGTTTCTTGTGTGTTTCTTCGTTTTCCGAATACAACAAGATGTCATCGATGTAACAGAAACATCCGTCTATCCCTCTTAGCACTTGATGCATGAAGCGTTGGAATGTTTGGCTGGCGTTACGAAGACCAAACGTCATGCAATTGAACTCGAACATTCCGAACGGCGTGATTATGGCGGTTTTCTCTGCGTCTTCTTTAGAGATCGGGATCCAATAGTAGGCCATCTTCAAGTCGAGTTTGGAAAATATCTTCTTGTTGTTGAGTTGGTAAGTAAAATCTTGTATGCGCGGTATCGGGTAGCGGTCGGGTTGTGTGACCGCATTCAGTCGCCTGTAGTCGCCGCATACTCGTAGTCTACCATCTTTTTTCTTCACAACGTGCAGAGGACTGGCCCATGGACTCATTGACGGCTTGCATATTCCCATCTCTATCATGCGGTCGAACTCTTCTTTCGCTGCTTTGTACTTGTCGGGCGGTAGAGGGCGCGCGCGTGCGTACAAAGGCGGGCCCGTTGTTTGTATGTGATGGACGACTTCATGTTTCGCTGGTTGTTTCAGTGACATCGGTCGCAGGACGTCTGGATAATTCTTCAGGATGTCGTGGAAGTCTTGATTCGAGCTAATTAAGTGGACGGCTTCGGCTTGTGTTGAGACTTCCACGGCGTTCACGGAGAGTTCTGTGATCGTGTCGACGAGCTTCCTCTTGTGCAGATCCACCAAAAGTTGGTAGTGGCGAAGGAAGTCAGCTCCGAGGATCGAAGTCTTCACGTCTGCTACGACGAATGTCCATTTGAAGTCGCGCCGGAGTCCGAAGTTGAGTCGCATCGTTTTTTCCCCATACGTTCTAATGGGCGTATTATTTGCCGCGTAAAGCTTGTATTCGCTTTCCGGTGTCTTGCATTTCTTCTTATGATTGGCGGCCAAAACGGAGATATCTGCGCCCGTGTCTACGAGGAAACGTTCTTGCGTGTTGCGATCGTAGACACAAAGGCGATGACTGATGCTAAGGACACCGACGTCCGCCGCGGTCGGTGTCTTTTCTAGTTTTCCGCAGGCTTCCTTCTTCTACTGCAAGGTGACTCGCATCGTCTCGCTTTATCGCCATAGCGGAAATGGTATTTGCATTCCCAATTCGCATCGCCGGGCTTCACAGTAGGCCCTCGCCGCGAGTTAGAGTGCGAGCGAGAGCGAGAGCGCCCGCGAGCGGGACGGCGATAGTGTTTCGTAGAGCGGGAACGTAGCTCGGCGACTTCCAGTGATAATTTTTCTAGTTGTTTTGATAAGACTTCTAGATGTGTAGATGTAGTGTTGCCGTAGTTCTCTGACGATCTTGATACTGCTGCGATGGTGCTGGAGCTCGGAGTGGAGTATTCCGCCATCTTGTCTGCCATGGTAGCGAGTGTGTCGAGCGATGATTCTTCGTTGACAGAAAGGACGACGCGCATCTGAGTGGGTAGTTGATTGAGCCACTCGATCTTCAATCCATCGTCGGTTATCATGCCGCTGCTTAGTTCACGCATCTTGCGTAGCAGGTGGGATGGCTTCTGGTCCCCAAGCTCGAGACCGCCGAGAAGTTGCCGAAAGTTTCTGACTTCAGATTGGTCGTAGACGGCGAGTAAGCGTTTCTTCACGGCGTCGTACTTGTTGGTGAGAAACGGATTGTACAGGATGTCGGAGAGGTGCCGCAGGTCCGTCGCTTGAAGTTGTTGCAGGACGTAGCGAAACTTCTGGTCATCCGATGTCTTCAGCGGGTCTACGACGGCTTCAAATTGCATGAACCACGCTCGAGGGATTTCACGCCAAAACGGTAGCAGTCGCGATTGCACGGAGACTCCAGCGACATCAAGCTGGGGCGCAGCTTCCGGGCTTGATGCTTGCTGGCTAGCGCTGACTCGCTGCTGGACTTGCTCTGACTCTTCCATCTTGTTTGAAGTCGGTGGTCACCACTTGTGGGGGTTCGTGTTCAGAGGGAGAGGAGTTAAGTAAAACTCGAAGTCCAGATTCGGAATGATTTTATTTACAAAGCTTACAACTATTTATACAAAACTAATCCTAAACCTTACTGGCTAAAATAATGTACACCAATCAAAACACAGGATTTATTACCAATCAGAGATTAGCTCGGGCTGATACATTAACTTGCGAGGGACGCGGCGTGAGCGAGAGGGCACGCTCGGACCTCTCGCGCTAATCGCGAGTGAGAGGTTTTCGGACCTCTCGCGCCGAGGTTATAAATATAAGCGGCGCGGAGTGCTCGCGCCTCGCAGTCGTAGCGATGCTTCCTTGGGAGTGACGATCTCCCATAGGCTGATACTTTACTTTACTTTATGATGCAAGTATAGCATTTATAACTAAAACTTATCAACAAAAAATCTTAACTTAAAATTAGTAACTACCTATCTATATTCAACTTTAAAAGATCCACACGGCTGTCCCAATTTATTATTCCAACCTAATTCAGCGAAAAAATATTTGTTCCCAAAAATCTTCACCCCGTCCCTTCACATTATTCATCCATTCGCCCATTCGCCCCGGATGGGCTCAATTGGGCGGAAAGGGCGGCTTGACCGCGGTGGAGTGACCCTTTGAACCTTGAGGGACCCTTCAAGGGTTTGGCACCTCATGAAATGTTATGTTGAGAAAATTAGCTTACGGCATTCTTGTACGACAGGGGAGCCTTTTGTGTCGATATAAGTCGATAAAGAAATACTTATACCAGTTTTTTATCATATTTAACTTATACAAATCCGCCACATGGTGATCCGCCTGCTCGTCTGCTATCACATAAAAAAAAATACAGAGATAAATTTCAACCAATGTAAAGTATCAGCCTTATACCCTTTTTACCGTGGGAGAGCCACGCTTCGGCTTGAATGGGCCGGCCCGACCGGTAGTGATACCACCGCCTCACAGGAAGACCGGCGTGAAGCAGCGCCTGCGCTGTGTTTCGTCGAGTGAGTGAGGGAACCGGAGGCCCAAATGGGGGGAAAGGGGGTTAAAGGTTAGCAGCGCTCTTGCGACTCTACTGGTGTTGCAGGTGTTTATGGGCAGCAGCCGTCGCTTACCATCAGAAGATCCGTCTGCTCGTCTGCCACCTATCACATAAAAAAATATCCAAACGTCCGATTAAACCAGTGAAATTGTCCAGTTTTCTTTTTAAAGACCTTGCAAACCAATTTATACAGGTATCAATAAAAACTACGATTGCAGATACTTTCAACTTTATTACAAACAACAAAACCTTAACATTCGACAAAACGGCACAGCACATCATCAGCCACAATACGCGACAACGCAACCTCAAATAGATTTATCAAAAAAAAATATCTAAACCTTTACCATGAAGTTGGCCTTACCAAGTATCAAAAATGTTATTGATGTAAAAGTTATATAGCAAAAGATTAAAGTTTTAGATTTAAAAGAATTCAAGCATGAAGATTTGACTGTTAGTGATCATGATAAAACATCAGAAATAAACATGGCATTCAAAGCTACTGCCCCTACGATGGTTACCAAACATGAAGTGCCATTGCGAATGTAGTCACCAGCGACCATGGCAAAGGTTCAAGGTCAAATGTCCTCCGAGGTCTATACGACGGCGACCTTCACTACCGTCTGCAATACCAGGAGAATGGTCACGAAGAACAAGACCGTGGGCTGTAGAGTCTTGGAAGATTTGCTGGTGAGCTTCTGCGGCTGAGGCGAGAGCGGCATCGCAAATGCTTGGTTGTTGCAGCGGTTTAGCTGAAAAAATAAAAAAGATGACTTATTCACTGATGACTGGCCGGATGGCGCATTGAGTAGTAACCCTGCCTCATACGCCAAAGGTTGTTTCGATCCCCACCCTGGACAAACATTCGTGTGAGGAACACTTGTGATTGTTTAATGTCTGGGTGTAATATTATGTATTTAAGTAATACATTTGTGTTTCCTCTGTTGTCTGATATCTGTAACACAATTGATTAAGCTACTTAGTACGGAGTCATATCAATGTCTAGGCCTTACGACGTTAAAGAAATATTTAAGCACTCGACAGATCACACCGATTCGGCAAGTATCAAACTAGGGATATTCCCAGAACAATGAACAATAGTTGACGATAGTCGTAGGCGTCTCCCAACAATTTCGAAAAGTTGGTTTCCTAAATTGAGCTGACTAGGAGTTAAAAATTTGAACTTTCCACGCCTAGGTCCAACATCACTGCCACATCGAAGTCTTCATTATCAGCCTGTTGCAGTCCACTGCTGGACATAGGCCTCTCCAAATGCTCGCCACTTTAATCGATCTTCGGCTACTCGCATCCAGCTCCAGCCAGCCCTCTTTCGGAGATCATCACTCCATCTGGTCTGAGGCCGTCCTACACTACATCGAAGTCTTCAAAGGTCAGTATGCAAGATCAAGTGGTGGTCACCTCACAACATGTAGTCTCCGGAGTCCCGACGCATCCAGACCGGCAGCCGCGCACCACCGCCTCGTAAGTAGTCCCTTTGGAAATCACCGACGTGAAACACTTGTCTTCTGCACTGTGGCACGTGATTGTGTGGACCCTCCAACAAGTAAAATTACGTTAGTTATTAATGAAATGCTTGCTGCTATTTGCTATGGTACAAGTAGTAGCTGAATTGGTAAGAGCGCCTTTGTAGTTTACAAATGTGTGTGCGCACGCACCTCGAAATGTTTCTACCTCCAGTTTGTAGGTTAAAATATCGAGAAGAAACCTACACATTCCAGATTAGTTCTCAACCTGTAAATGCCTACAATTAGTTGATATAATGACTCTGAAAGAACCATGATCCAATATCTAGGCCTGGTGAGAACAGGGATGCTGAGGTCAGGCGACATCCGTTCTAATTACCAGATCGACCAAATCGTAGTCCAAGCGTACCCTGGAGTCCTAAGCGATGGTTTTCAACGCAATTACTGGGAATGGCACGCTGAGAAGATGATAACTTACCTAGGGTATGGTAGAATATCCGGAAATTGAAGGTGGATACCGGTGCTGGGAAAGAGGGGAAAATATTCGGAATTCCCGAATTCAATCAAATTGTATTTTTATGTAGGTACTACACTACTTATACTGCAATTGTTTTGTTATTTCTTTGCTTTTGCGGCCAATAAACTTTATCTATCTATCTATACCTATATGAATGTGTTTCGTCTGGTCAGTCGGATCAATCATGCTAAAGCTTGGTTCTCTCACAGTTTAACACAGTTGGAATGTTCATGTTTACCTGTACTTTGTAGGGTCCAAACAGGCCCTCAGCGGCGTGTCAGACTTAAAAGCACAGACGTAGCACTCGAGGGGTCGCTTCTTCAAAGTCCGGGTTACCATGAGAGCTTTCGGGGACGGCAGCATTCCTGGCGCGCGCCGCCCTGGTACATGCTCCCCCTGATGACAACACAGTAATTAAAATCGCGTGTGAAAAATCCTCTAGATGGCGTTTTGTAGAACTGGGGTCCATCTATATGGTGATTGGTTATTTTTAGGTTGTATCTGTGAACACTTACATACTTTTACTACGTTTTTGCCATCATTCTGAACAACATATTTTGTTCTAAGACTTTTGGAAATACGCATCAAAAAAATTAAACTCTTCGTTCAAATCGAAAAAAAATTGATGAATTTCGAAAAGATGTTGAACAACAATGTTGTTCAAAAGTTTCAAAATGGTTGGTAGATCACGTGGTTAAGGGGATGTAAATGTTCACAGACACCCTGTATAAAGCTAAAAGCAATTCACGAAGAAGGCAAATATTGTTGTCTTTTAAAAACTGTACAAACGAATCGAAACATACATAAATTGTACCAAAATTTGGATATCTCACAGAACTTATGGAAAGTGAACGAAAAGATTGTGAATTCTCCACCTTCTCAGATGGCTCTTCCTCATCCTCCTCATCATCCTCCTCGTCTTCTTCTTCTGCTTCGTCATTATGTCTGGAACACAGCAAAATATATTATAAATTGGTTAAAACCCCAAACCCAATACCGTATGTTCCGAATGGACATTGAACCAAACGTGTTTGACATTAAAATAAGAATCGGTTGAAGATATTTTACAGATTTGTTTACAATAATTAATACGTGGCTGTGCATCCGCAAAATTAGACATCCTGTGGGCACCGTGTATACCCTCCTTACTTACTTACTACTCTGGCTCATTCAAGACTGGTGTCTTCATACGTACTAACTATTCCGATCAGTTGACTGAGTACTACCGCACTCAAAGATGTTAGTTAAATCTTGTCACTTAAGTAAAAAAATACCTTTATTTTAATAGACAAAGACATGAATAAGATATAAGCATTAAGGTTAAATGATGTCTAGTAAGAGACGTCTACGTCTACAGGCGTATCTCTTCTCTTCAAAGATGTAGCTGTCACGTCGTAGACGTCATGAGATTTGCCACATTTGCTTCATTTAGAAGGAGAACTTTGCGTTAAGGAATTAGGAATTTTATGTGAAACCATTGCACTAATATTACTAGCGTATAGAAGCGCCGCAGTAAACCAGTTCTTTTCGCCATGAGTTGTTGTCGGCCGGCTACAACTAAGTACTTACTCGCCCTCTCCCCCGCGGCTGTCCGCCACCGCTTCCTTCGGACACTTTTTTTGTTTGGCTTAGCTTCTCTATACGTACGTTACAACTCACTGCGTGAAACTAGTCAGCAATACTCACTCCTCGTCTTCATCATCGTCCTTCGAACCAGTCCTGGTCGGGAGGAGCAGCAACATCGCCAGAACCAAGCAGTACCGCCACCGTATCATCTCACCACAGTTCCGGGTATCATCAATACCTATACTACATGTGTCTACACTGGATTTGTCATTTTAGGACCAAAAATTTGTACCCAATATATAATACTAATACTACTCTTTGAATTTGTTACCACATCGACGTTGAAAGGTGATTCAGAATTTTGCAACTGACAGCTGTTGTAATTGTTTTGAGTTTGGAATTTCTTTTTCGTTTTCTGGTGTCAGTGTTGGATCTCTTTTGGCAGCAAAGCGTTTTTGTTGGGAATAGATAAAGGAGCGAAAAAGCCTGATTCTTTGTTTTATTGCTAAAATAAAATTATGAAATAGTAATCTTTACATAAAAATGCTCTATCAGTTATTATAAAATTTCATGAATAATGCATAGAAAAGTCTTTAAAACGGATTTTAGGGGGAACTAACGGAGTTTCCATGATTTTTATGAAAGATGGGGTCATCATACCCTTTGTCACAAGTGGTACATCCTACTTACTAATAATTACAACCTACTTACAAATAAGTTTATTCAATAATAGTCTAATCACTTGTAAGATTCGGTTAGATTAAGACGATAAGTAGATACATTAAGATTCAGTAAGTAGCTATCTAATACTCCTTTGGTGAAAAACAAAAATATTATGTAAACTGTTAGCATTAATAACCGTAGTTGCTAGTACGTAGAGCCCATAGAATTAAGGATCTTGGACTCGCTTGCAAAAAGAAACCCACAGAATTCTATTTAGAGATACACTTTAGTATTTTTTCACGAATTAACTAAATTATTTCAACACATACCGTCTCATTTACTTCGCAAATCAAAAATGCTAAAACCAAGTACTGCTCAAATAAAATTGCTACGAAAGCGTTCATGTAAGCATACTGCCATCTAGCGCAAAAAAGCGTAAACAGCTACTTGGAGACAGATGGCGCTGTTCCATAGTTTTCTTATTAGAAAAGCTTTTTCATGATTCTGATTGGATTTGCTACTAATTTACTTACTGATTTATATTGGTATATTTCAAAATAATGTATAAAACATAATGACGTAATTTGAATTCAAAACAATGTTTTGTAGCGGACGTAGGAAGTATAGTTACTTGGGCACTGTCTGTGATAATGGTCTCTCTCTTATCTTATCATTCAATTCCCGATTTTGGACGCAATCGCTTTGGAGCCCACGCTTAGACCATGATTCAGGATTCGGGAAGTCTAGTAATTACAATAAAGCGACTGCTGTGTGACCTTTGCAACCTTTTCGAATCATGGATAAACATAATGGTAATGATTGATCGTTTTATCCTTTGGTCTTGAAAATTTCAAATTAGATAAAAGTTCATGTAGGAGGTATGTGAGTATAATAGGTAATGAGTGAGTGAAGGTACAGGAGGCCCACCCTGGGGGGGGAAGGGGATAAAAGGCAGGCAGCGCACTTGTAACTCCACTGGTGTTGCATGTGTCCATGGGCGGCGGCAATTGCTTACCATCAGGTGATCCGCCTGCTCGTCTGCTACCTATCACATAAAAAAAAACTAGTATTTCAAATAATACTTAACGCTGTCTTTTTAGAACAAAAAGACTTTGAAAATAAGGCATAGATTTGCTGTTTACATACATCCGACTGTTGAAAAGGACTAAAACATTTTTTTCACAATAATTTATGCTTACTCTTATATGGTCCCAGGGCTCACAGACGAGTCTAAAGGGTCCGTTATTTGTCATTTGGCTATGGAACCCTAAAAGTCGTACGTTTCACGAGCGGAGCTATTACTCGTACAATGTGTAATTTAAAAAAAATGCATAAAAAACAATTGTCCATGTAATCTATAACTTTATCTGACATGTTAACGCTAGCACATTAAAAGTAAAGTAGGAATATTATCTGTGCAATCACAGCTATTATGAAAATGTCGTGAGTCCACTTATGTACCTACGAATTGTAGATAAATATTCTAATAAGATCCCCTGTTGGCTCAGAGGTTAACATACCGGTTCTTTATTTTAAAGGCATAAGTGTACCTAGGTAAAAAAAGTTATAGCGATTTTGAGACTAAATAAGTAGGCCTACTTTTTATAAAATAAAAAAACAACTTTAATTTAAACCATTATTAAACGGCCGCTTTCGTATACAACCTTTTTGTTATCCATGTTTAGTTGCTTAAAGTTTTGTTTTCACTCCTTTTTTATACTAGAGGCGGCAAACGAGCAAGTGGATCTCCTGAACATCTGCGAGATCAGAGAGATTGCTGATGCGTTGAAGGAGACGCTCTTCTCTTGAAGGCCCCTAAGTCATAGCCGTCAGGAAATACTTCCGCGGCTAAACTATGGGATGCCCCCTCCCTTTTTAGCTGCTGGAAATCGTTTCAGGCCCTACTGGGAACTTAGTCCTACCTTTGTGTATAATAGGAGTGGTTGGTAGCACTGCATTGTAATATATTATTATGTAGGTACCTACGGCTTACGCCGGTATTTTTCTTTAATGCTCGTTAAAATGAGAATCTTTATGTAATCTAGCTCATCTTACTGTTT
Source organism: Cnaphalocrocis medinalis (assembly GCA_014851415.1). NCBI lineage: Eukaryota > Metazoa > Arthropoda > Insecta > Lepidoptera > Crambidae > Cnaphalocrocis > Cnaphalocrocis medinalis. The sequence continues at coordinate 10,721,299 of CM026286.1, forward strand.
TGTGTTGTATGATGTAATGTACAATTTTCTTTATGTCTTTTATAAAAGTATGTATGTGTATCCTCTGATGCAAATAAATTGATTATCTATCTATTCCATAAATATTCTTATCAGGAAAATACCCTGGTTTATTTAGACAGTCACGAACGATGAGAGCATCAATTCTGTCTGACAATAAACTAGCTACTATCAAGATAATGTTAAAAGATTACATCAAGATTGTTTTTGCCTAAAAAAACATCATCAACCTGTACTCAAAGGGAGCCCTAACTTTAGAGCGTGTACGCAGAGCCCTGAATAAATGAATAGCCAACTCTCATACACACATACAAGTTTGTCAACCCAACACAGTGAATGGAAGAGCAAGTGAAGCTGCCGAGTCCCGATTTTCCAACCGTTAAATAAAAGTGCTTTTTACATTATAAATTCATCATTCAACATCTCATACATTGACCTGATTCCGTACCAAGTTGGCTTCAGCTTGAATTGCAGATCTCAGATACAAAGGAATTTCAATTGTACTTACAAACATATACCTAAACGCTGAACAAACAACAATGTTCGTCACACGATTGTCAAGGGTGGGGATCGTATCCACGATCTTTGGCTAATTTCTGTAATATTCTATCGAATAAAGAGTATATTAAAGGTAATATTATGGAGTTGGCGCGTATCATCGCTCAACTGAAGGGAAATAGTCTCACCATATGGTCATCTGAAGAGAAGAGAGAAGGAGCGTGTAACCAAAAGAGTGATGGGAATGAAAATGAAAATGGGTGGAGGAACAGAGGACTGCCTAAAATGATTGTGTGAAAAATGACATGACTAGAAAGAGGGTGGGTTTGACGACGAATGACAAGGTCATGTGCCGTATAAGAATATACCTGTCGAATCCAAACAAAGGTAACACACAGCGCTTATGAAAGGGAGGGAAAATCCGATTCGGTTGTAACGTCCGGTTCGTTTTAAGCGCTCTTTTTCGCACGTGACATAGATTTTTACACCTGATTATGTGATGTTTATTCTTAAACAATTTTTTCAGGACTATCGGAGGGGACTACAGGAGGGGGAGAGCCCCCTGAGAATAAATAAATAATAGGACTTCTTTGTCCACGTGTTTTCTGGTGACTCACTGCTTTTGCCTGCGCTGTGTGTGAAGCCTACGTACTTCATTCCCCATGTCTAGACTGCTTCTCTTTGGCTGGACATGACGAATTTGAATTGGAAAGCGTTTTCCTTACTTTCAGACGCAACGGGTACAAAAATAGAGCTCGGTTTGATTTGATTACAAATAGAGATGGCTCTTACTTATGTTTTCTTTATGTTACCTAAGAGTTTTAATTTTCTCTGATCTCGCAGATGTTCATGGGCAGTTTGAAAAAAACGTGGTTCATGAAACCATAGCGATTAAGACAGTGCATAGTGCATGGTAGTGACGTTAATTTTGAATTTTAGGTATTTTATGCATGAGGCCAACGCTAAATCTGTTTTTCAGCGTCTGCCCTAATATATGTTGTATGTTATAACTAGTTTTAAGTTTTATACCTCTGTTTTGTGTGCAATAAAAAGCATATTCATTCATTCATTCATATGTACCCACAAAAAAAACAATAATAATGCCATGCCTTAAGCCTTAAGCCTTCCCCTCCTTCCCTAAACTTCCCACATATCAAGGCATCTCGATAAAAAGGCTACGCTTAAACCCGAATACGACCTCATTAAAAGTGAACCCGTGCCTCAAAGCATAGCGCCACTCCGTAACCAACCTCTGTGCTTTTTTAATTAGCATCATACACCGGCTGAATGCGCGGAATGCGTTGCGTTCGCGAGTGCGGTTAGTTCGGCTTTGACTCGAGTGCGGTAATTCGCAAGTGGCCCACACTCCTACACAAATCGTAATAAGCCCTATTGCGACTTTAAATTGGCAACGGCGCAATTCTCAGAATGAGTTGGAAATAAATGTTTTTTTTATCGTATAGGTAAGCGATAGTAACTTTGTCAATGTTACCCGGTCTTTATCAAATTTTTTACTTTAACGTCGTAAGGACAGTAGATACAAAAAATCAATTGTTTTTGCCTCGTATGAGGTTTTAGGTCGTACAACGTTAAAGCTACAGATACTAGTAAATATTATTAATTCCAATTATTATTACATAACAATATAAAATGTATAGTTCAGTAATTTGCCTAAGGTTAATGACTAATTAAAATTGATGTAGGTAATAGAAATTACCTGTGACATTACTAAGCTTGTAACTATACGGAGCATTTTGGTTGAGGCAAACTTTTCGCTTTTATTATCGTCAAAGATTTTTTCTTTTTACAAAAAAAAAAACAATTAAGTATAATATTAATAAAATACTATGGATGTGAAAGTTTTAGCTAGGTAGTATTTAGCATCATACACCGGCTGAATGCGCGGAATGCGTTGCGCTCGCGAGTGCGGTTAGTTCGGCTTTGACTCGAGTGCGGTAATTCGCAAGTGGCCCACACTCCTACACAAATCGTAATAAGCCCTATTGCGACTTTAAATTGGCAACGGCGCAATTCTCAGAATGAGTTGGAAATAAATGTTTTTTTTTATCGTATGAATAAGCGATAGTTGTCAATGTTACCCTGTCTAAGGAAAAATCTTTACTTACTGGTTGCTCCGTAAGTAATTACAATTATTATTACATAACAATTTGAATATAGTTCAGTGATATGTCATTGTCTAAGGTAATCGACTAAATAAAATTGATGTAGGTAATAGGAATTACCTGTGATATATACTAAGCGGAGCATTTTGGTTGAGGCAAACTTTGCGCTTTTATTATCGTCAAAGATCTTTTTTCTTTTTACAAAAATAAATAAAAACAATACATACTTAAGTAGAAAATATTTATATAATAGTATGGAAGGGAAGGTTTTAGCTAGGTAGTATTTAGCATCATACACCGGCTGAATGCGCGGAATGCGTTGCGCTTGCGAGTGCAGTTAGTTTGACTTTGACTCGAGTGCGAATCGCAATCAAATCTTTATTAGCCCTTTTAGGTCTTTAAATGTGAATGTTGATTATAAGACTACGACTTGGCTACAAAAGCGTAAACTCTGAACCTACAATGAGATGTTGTAGCTATGTTATTTCATGGTTATTTTTCATAACATGTCTGACTTAAACTAGACTTACCTACCAACAGAGTCGCAGATAAAAATAGCGAGAGCAAGCAAACTTTCTGAGCCGCGCCAACTTCTTTTATCTCAGTCTAGTTCGCTCAAAAAGTGCAAACTCTGTACAAAGTTCACTTTCGCCTTGTGAACTAATTTTTCGCTGGTGTCAAGTTCAGGGCTGCGGCGGTGGGGGTGCGGGGGGAGGGGTATGATAAAATAAAATATTCATTATGATTGCTCAGCGCCGCGGTTCGCGGACGCGGTTGTGCTGCTGAGGGGAAGTGGTCGCGTGGATTCAATTTGACTGGCCGGATGGCGCAATTGATGGTGACCCTGCCTCATGCGCTAAAGGTCGTGGGTTCGATCCCCACTCTGGACAAACATTCGTGTGATGAATACTTGTGTTTGTTAAGTTATATTATGTACGCATTATATTTGTGATATGATAAGACAGAGGAAACACATGCGACGGCAACGAGTTCCATTTTTTTTATAATATAGAAGGCAAACGAGCAAGCGGGTCACCTGACGGTAAGTGAACACCGCCGCCCATGGACATCAGCTACACCAGAAGGAGTGCGGATCCGTTGCCGGCCTTTTAGGAAAGGTATAGGTTTGTTTCTTGAAGATTTGAATGTCTATCTTTTAATGGTGCGGTAGAGATATGAGCTAATGTGAGAAATAATGTTCATTAATCTAAGTAAAACTATTTAAAACCTAGTTTGTGAATATCTTTATTACGTTAATATAATGAGGTGTATCAATAGACATATCAGGACGGTTTCGGCTACGGACCTTTTGATAACATAACCTTGATAATGTTAAAAAAGTTTTTTTTTATTTAGTTTAGCTAACTCCTCTTTCATGCATGACTAATTTCCATGAATCTAGCCTCTCTATCACTGTATCTCTATCTATCTTTGTAAAAATATTTTGTGCAAGTAAGTTTTTCATTTCACAATCAAATTTCTGCTGCTTGCCAATTCTCTGCAATCCAACAACCACGAAGAAGACTTTTCAACTGACGCAAAAATCGTCCCAGACCTACCCCAAACTCCCGTAGCTCTCGCCATTTCTTTCTTCCCTAATTAGTCGATTAATGGGGGGAGGGGGGAGTTCCTGTTATCAAAGATTCGATTATACTTCCAGAGGACACTTGTTGAGCTGAGTTTTTATTCAATAAGACGGGTTTTGCTAACGAATTAGCGCTTGTTTTGGTTGTCTGTTTTCTTTGAGACATCTGCTTCCTTTGAACTTAATATTGTAAATGTTCATGTTTGCTTACTGCTTATAAAAAGTATACCTACATGAAAATCTTGCATTTCAGTATCATAAAATTTGACTTTCTTCGACGTATAAATTACAACTGATTTCGACTTAGGTAGGTATCTTATTTTTGGTTGGTTGATTACTAGGCGACCGCCCTCACTTCGTTTCGGGACAGTAGTTCCACAATCTGCCAATAGATGACGCTGGGCGTCTATTGCATCGCGCTAATGTTTCGCTTTTTCGATTTGTATATAAGGTTTGTGGATGTCTATAGAGTTTATCCCTTTATAAATAGTATAGACGAAGAAGAATATATAGAAGAAGATTAGGGTTACCATACCCTATGACTTTTCTACTTTTAAAAATTGGTATAAAGGAAATTTGTTCCTATAATGTTGTGATACCCTTACAGGGTTCGATTTGCGGACAGTATGTTATTTTTATTTTTAAGGCCACATTGTATGTACACCAAATGAAATAATAAAGATTTATGATTATTATGATTATGACATAATGCATCAGTAGGTAGGGACTTTTATAGACTCCATGGGTTTGATTGCAGATAGGTAAACCAATGTAGCAATCACAAGAGACTTCATTAGAATAGTTTTAACTGCTATATGCACCTTATTTCTGAGTTTCCGATATTTCCTTGCTGTCGCTAGTAAATTAAGTTTATTGCGGGTAAGTTGTTACTGGCAGACATATCGGTCTACGTTGTAAGACTTTTACTGTGTTCATCTCTACTATGTAAGTTAACAATATACAAGAAACTTCTTTGATTTCGATCATTCTATGAATCATTTATTTATTTAAATAGGTACACAGACATATAACAACCATGATTACTCTTATTGCTAACTTAAAGTTACAGTATCAAGGCAGTAATCCTGGTGTAATCAATATCTACCTACTTAAACTAGTTACAAATAATATTTTACCTATTAAATTAAATTAATATAAAGTGTGAAAGGTCAAGGAGACCTCGGTCCTAAAAAATATTAGTATTTTTTTTTTGTAAATTCGAAACCTCGCAATGTCTACCTCTGGTCATTTCAGGCGATTTCGTTGTAAAGTCAACTGCAATATAAAACACTTTGACACTTAAATGACGTTGTATATGCATTAGTGCATATGACTGTATGTTCAAAACATCCTCACCGAAGGGTTTTACCTATTATTTACCTATTGGTAAGAGGAGATTCTAGTTCAAGTACCTATGTGCTTAATATCCAAACAAAAATAATTTGCCACCAAAGGTTTGTCTACAAAACTTCTCAAACCCTATCTCGCATCTCGTATCTAAACACCCCAATTTGAGATCCAAACTACAGTGTAACTACCTCGGCAAATGAGACACCCGCGCCCAGCGTATCTAGAGCTATCAATCTCTTCGGGGATCCCCCTGAGCCTATTTGCGGAGACAGCCGGGAGGGGCGCTGGGTGTCTACCAAGCCTGGTGCTGTCGTGTACATAGTACGTACGCTGTCAGAGTTAACATCCAAGTTATTAGACGTTTCGGAAATTCGGTTTCGTCCCGCAAGCACCACGGGCTATGCTGACGGGTTAGGGATGTGGCCTGATACGTACTAACTACATCGCTAGTGTCGATACTTTTATTTCATCATCAATAACCCACACTCGTCTACAGCTGGACATAGGTCTCCCCTAAAGCACGCCACTGCTTCCGATTTTCGGCCACTTTCATCCAGACTTCGAATGTCATCATTTCCATCTTGTCGCAGGGCGTCCAACACTACGCTTACCAAGTTGCGGTCACCACTCAAGGACTTTACGGCTCCAACGGCTGTCAGTTCTGCGACTACAGTGACCAGTCAACTGCCACTTCAGTTTACTAATTCGGTAGATTCGGTTCGGTAAGCGATTGCCGCCGCCCATAGACACCTGCAAGTAGTAGACCAGTAGAGTCACAAGTGTACCTATGCCTAATTTGAAGAAAAAGAGAACAGCCCACAAGTGATTTCACTGGTGTTACAGTCACCGCCAAGAGAACGACAGAAATGCGCATATTGAAACCACGATAGGTACCACGTATGAAAGGCGCGGGTCTTTGTAAACCACTGAGCAACCATACTATTATTTAGACTCCTTATAAATAATAAAATTTTAATTTACAAACAAGAAAATCAACTAGATAGAACTCGATAAGTATAACCATTGAGGACGTAATTCCAACTCACTTCTATCATATTTTATTTTTCTGAGATCTTCATCGAATTCGTACTTTTCCTGGATCGACAAGTCCCCACCCCTACTCGGTATCCAGTTGGTAATGCAAACGTTTGTAACCCGCGGCCCGGCTCCAGCAAATACGTACGGTAAATATCTCTCTATATACGAACATCGGATACACGGATACACGGATACGCGGATACGCGGATGTGCGCTACACATCTGAGACCACTCGTGCCTGCGAGGATCTAACATGTTTAAATCGGTCACATTGCGTCTAATGTAGAAGGTTTATTTATTAACAGTGGCGGTGTAGGGTGATAGTTCAATAAATGCAGCTAATGACACATCATCATAATGATTGAGATTTCAAAGTCTTGGTCTACGCATAAAAATTGCAATGTTCTAATTTGGCTGAGTTTGAAAACACAATTTTTTGTCAAAGTGCCTTAGCCCTTTACTGCATAACACAAACCAATTTGAATGTAAGGTGCAGTCGACTCCAAAAATATGTATACACTTTAGGACCTTGTCAAAATACATATGTATAGGTACGACTTTACTTTTTATAGACACATGTATTGTGAGCAAGGTCCTAAAAAGTGTATATATATTTTTGGAGTTGACTGTACAGGAATTTTTTTCGTCCGATCTGTTCTCATGATAGTTGCAAAGGTCAAACGCCAGTCGATTCATTTTATGAGTCTTTATCTTACCGTATGATTCCCAGTTGCGTCCAAAGCTGTCGCTTCCGAACCCAGGGTACGATTAGACCATGATTGTGGTGATAAGCCTAAGCTTATCATAATAGCGATGACTTGATTTATATGATGGAGGCCTGTGACCTGCAGTAAAACAGTATAGGTATAGGCTGATACATTTTTACTAGCCCCCAAACATATTCCTGTTCATAGCTCACTTTTCACTTACAATGCTTCCTCACGGTTAGATGATCGTATTCAAGGTGCCTTTTGTTTAGCCTCACATGGCACTGAAGCCGGTAAAGCCGCAGTGGACGGAATGCGAAACGGCTGGCTGTTTGTTTGTGGGTGGTTGGTTCAAGCGGAATTTCTCCTTTGTTGCTTACCCGACGACAGGAGCACGGGGTAAGGCTTGAGGGATGAGCGGAAAACATATTATTCGTCATTATGAACTTGTACTGTCCTACCACAGCCCCACCATTACTCTTCACCCGCCTTCCAACGTTTCGATAAAGAGCCACGGTAATCCAATCTGTCAAATAGGCGCTAATTTTGTCTCCCGTCGCCTAGACTAAATACTTTAAGCCAAATGTCTTGTGTTAGTAAAGACGATTTAAAATGACTTAAGTACATATCCAACTGAACCATTTTAAAGCGTAAGGTTAATTTGGCCTGAAATATTTTTTATCAAAACTTAGTTTTAATAAAAATAGCTATTTGCTATTGCCCTTAAATATTATTTTCAACATCATCAAACTATTTTAATTCCTTTTTGCTATAAATGGGACATGTGTCAATATAGCTTGATACTTTATTGCACAAAAAATGGTATTGTTTCACGGTTAATCGGAGCGATAAATTGATATGTCTTTTTTTAAGGGATTGAGAGTGACTTAGGCTACATTTTTTAACGCAGATGCATCTGCGGAACTCATCTAGTCCTACTATCCTACTACTGTTATAAAGGCGAAAGTTTGTAAGGATGTATGGATGCATGGATGTATGGATGTTTGTTACTCTTTCACGTAAAAACTACTAAATGGATTTGAATGAAACTTTCCCACAATATAGCTTATATATCAGAATAACACATAGGCTACAATTTATAAAAATATATTGTGTGGATTGTCCAAAATATGACGGTAAGTGTCAATAATTAACTCCACGCGTACGAAGTCGCGGGCGGCCGCTAGTATTCAAATATTTAAATTACTTTGTAAGTTAGTATTGTTTAACTTGTCCCACAGCAAGAGTTAGAATTTGGCGGGCATTAAGTACGTGCAGGCTTTGTTTCCCTTACATTATGTATTCGTCGCGGACGTCGGCCTTATGTACCGTGTGCGGTTTACGTCGAGACAATACCCTAATATACTTATAACTAAAGCCCTTTTTCATTGTTATTCACTTTTGAAATCATTGGCGAATCTAACTCATCATCATAGGCCTTTTCATCTCTGCCAGATTCTTTAGCAGCATCACGCGGTGTAGTGACCTACAGCTGAATGAGGATTATCGCGTGACTTACTGCCGCACTCAACATCAAACATCAGTTACTTTTATTAGACACTTAAGAAAAACATATAGCCTTATTTTATGTTTTATTACCCTTTTATATGATATCTATATTAAGGGAATTCAGCAAAATAAAGTAATCCGTAATTTTTAGCGTTTACGATGACACAGACACAGAGAGACATAGATAGAGACGTCAAACTTATAACATCTCGTCGTTTTTGCGTCGGACATCAAAAATCAAATTTTAGAAGCAATACCCTTCTAGACTTTGATTTTTAACCCCAAGACATTGAATCTGTAATATCAAGTAGCGAGTTGTATTTGATGCATCTTGATCTAAACAATTTCTAGTGAATTGTTTGCTTGTAAACTCCAATTGTTTTACATTACCCTGCGTTACATCAACAAATTCGCTTCAAAGCAACCCCAAACCCCTCATTACGGAGGATGTGGCTCGAACATAGCAACAGAAACACATGACCAAACTCGCACGTCTATTACCCTATGTACTCGCATCCCAACCCCCTCCCCCTAATTAGACCGCAGGCGAGTCCCGAAGTTCCTTCATCAAGATACGCGAGCGTTAGTTTAGTTTTAGTTTAATGTATGCACATTATCTAAGCGAGTTCGGAACCCCCCCTGCCTCCTACGTGTGCTCAATTTGGTTGCACCCACTCTAGTAGGAGTTTACGGCTATATTGATTGAGCATGAATTTGGACTTGTCAGGAGTTTGGAGTCAGGCGTCTGACGGTAGAATGTAAGTCTATACTTGCTTTGCTGTACGTACGGAATGTTGAGAATAATTTGGTATTGTAAGATGTTCTTTTTGTCAGTATAAAGTAAGTACTAAGTGCATATTTAGTATGGACGAAGGCCGTCTAAGTTACTGGAGGGATGAAGATGAGAATGGATTGCGTGGACTCAAGACTGGCACGAGCTCTTCTATACTATTCATAAAGAGATAACTTCTATAGACAACGACGAGACAACGACTAAACCGAAAACACGAAACGCTTGCGCGATGTAATTGGACACAGCGCCATCTATTGGCTCATTTATGAATTACGGTCCCGAAGCGAAGTGTGGGCAGGCCACTAGTAATTAAAAAATTCACACATCATCTCATACATTGACCTGACTCCGTACAAGTAGCTTAAGCGCTTGTGTTACGGATATCAGACAACAAAATTATCGGAAGCCAAGGCTCACTTTGAGTCATTGCGCCAGCCTAGTTAGTTAGTTTAGTTATTCTCTAGTTAATCTCGCATCTCCTAAACTAAAACGATAAAAAGATATAGAATTTAAAAATATTTTTATGCTAAGTAGAATAGAATAGAATAGAATAAAAATTTATTTGGTAAACACAATCACAAAAAGAAAACAGTAAACTAAAAAAATAAGACAGTTATCGTGACGTGTTACCAAAATGGTTTCCACTCAGCTGTTTTGCCACGGCGCATTGCCATGACACTGGTTTTCTGTGGTAAGTAACCTTAATAAATCCAATTATCAATGCTCTGCATTAGCAAATAGGTACGTAAGCAACTCTTTCACCCGGCCCCACGCAGTGGGCTATCTAGAACACCTAAATGGAAGAGATGCTTAAGTCTTAAAAATAATTCCGGTGGCAAATGTACCAAGCCCGGTACAGGTGGGCGCTTACCGGATAACCGGCGCGCGCGACTGATCCGGATTACGCTGGTAAGCCGTCCCGCCCATATATCGGCGTCGTCAGCCCTGTAATACTTGAATTTGCTTTAAATTTTACCAATCTTAAGTTCGTTTCTAAAATAACTGTTGATAGCTATTTGGCTATTGACGTTTGACATGTAATGTCCACCGTTAGATTTTTGTCGATTTAATCCCGGAGCTTTCGTAATAGGTAATGCAAATAAAGCCCGTTTAGGGACAGCTGATTACTATCTTTCTTATTTTGATGATCCAACATACTAAAGGCTTCTTCTCAACTCTGGAGTTTAGTATGAAGCCAAGAGCAAGTTTTTTTTTTATAAAAAAGCGATTTGTGTAAATTACCTTTTATGAGGCCTTTGGGGTTAAAATGACTAAAATTATAGTCCTGATTCAATACTAGCAATCCATTTAATGAAACTAAGCACGTACATTTCACAGCAGTACATGCATAATTTATAGAATTACGCTCACGTATAACAGCTAGGTGTGGTTGAGTGGTCTGAATCACTGACGAACTTCGAACATTAAATGTATGCGGTGGGTTGTAATGTACCTATGCCGTTTACTTAGGCAACAGCTGGGATGTATTACTGAACTTGCTGTGACGTCACACGTCTTTAACCATTAAATTTAACTGGGAATGGATGTACTTTGGTATACTGGAGTGGTATGCTATGTTGTACCACAGCCTACAGTTGTAAAGGTGGGATAGATGCCGTAGTAGGATAGATGCCTCAAATGACATGTAGCGACCTGTGCGAACACTACACTCATAGTCTTTCGGTTAAATACAAGCGTATCCCCTCCCTCCCACCTAAGTCGACGCTAAAGGCTACACTAAAGGCTGAGTGTAGTATTCGCACAGGTTGCTGCATGTTGTCTGAAGCAGCTATCCTACTATAGCATCTATTCCACCTTTACCCTATGTGCTGCATGACTGCCTTGGTGGCGCACTGTACTTGGGGTTCCAGGACGATCCCCGGGTCGGGCCATATTTTGGACCAGATTTTTTTTCAAGTAAATAACCCTTATTAAGGCAATGGGAAAATAGTTGCCACCTGATTTTGAACCTTATCTGTCATAACATAGAGCGAAAACCAGTGAAGTTTTTGGTTGACTAGGATATTTAGGTTTAGTATTAAGTGAGAACACTTAAAAATTCATTGAATTTGTTGAATTGGTGGGATTTAAACCCACAACTTTCCACAGCGGTTCAGAAAATAGTTACATCTACTTATCATGTTTCAACTAGTAAAGCTCTTATAGTTTCTGAAAAAAATTGTTGTGGCATACGGACGTACAGACAGACATGACGATTTTAGAAGTTCTGCGTTATTTTCTATTTGGCTACGAAACTCTAAAAACCTTGAGTTGTCAAATCAGTTAGACAATTTAGTTTAATTTGTACTGCCAAGTCAAGGAAATCAATTAGTTATAGACTCAATGTAATATAGATTCCATCCTCACGTGTCGCCCGCTTCCCTTCCGACGGATGATTTGAAGATACCACCCTTTGTGCTCAACCTACCCTCAGGGAACTAGATTGCGATTATTAATTTAATCACTGATACATCACATTCAATTTCGTTCACAATTATTTGACTGTGATTTTGAACTTAATAGATAATTTTAATAATTAAATTAATAGATTATGAGAAGAGCGTACTCCTTCTTAAGAGGCCGGCAACGCATCAGCGACTTCTCTGATCTCGCGGATGTTCATGGATGCGGTGATTACTTTATTACCAGCTGGCAGGACACGCTTGCTCGTTTACCGCCTCTAGTATAAAAATTAATAGATTTCGCTAATTTATTGCAAATGGGCTTTGAATATAGACTGGCCCGATTGGACACATTTGATGATGATTGGAGGCTTACCCCATACGCCGAATGTCGTGGGTTCGATTACTGGGGAAACATTCGTGTTGAACACTGTGTCTATTCCACATCTTGGACAAACTGTGACTGGGTGTAATATATTATTATGTATTTAAAAGTATTATATTTTTAACTCCTCTGTTGTCTGATATCAGTATGGAGTCAGGTCCATGTATGAGATGTTGTGGTTCTAGACTTTTAATAAACTCTAAAAGATAAAAGCTTCCCTTGATAAATTAAAATAAGAATGTTTTAAATAATTACTTAGATAATATATTATCATGAAGTTTAAAATACTCGTACGTGCATACTATCTCTATTAGATATTTATCTTATTGGTATACCATACCAATTGTATGCCAATAAGATAATTAATATATTACCCTCCTATTTGACAGTCGGGTAAAATTTTATAATTAATAAAATATTTTTTAACTCTGTTTCTTTTATTTTGCTGTTATAAAATCCGTTATCTTTTTACGAACTAGGGCCTCGTTGCCCCCTCTTAATAAAGTGTCGATAATTTACTTGTCAAATTTCCACCGAACCATTTTAATTGACACTTTAACAGAGGTGGTGAACGAGGCCCTAGAGCCTAACATTTTTAATGTAAAGATGAAAGTTAAAAATCGACATTAATTCTGTCTCTGCCTCACCCTCAATTCAGGTCCTATAAGAAAATATACATAAAAATTAAGTCTGCCAAGTAAAAAACTAATCTATACATAACTAACCCTATGCCTCCTTCAAATTTGGATACAAATTGCACCTACCGCGTACAATACAAACATTAACTCCATAATTAACTATCTGCCTATATACTTACAGGCTGACATCCTCTAAACCATTCTAAACACAAATAAACAAACAACCTGGCAAGCGATCGCACACGTCGCCCGCAAGACAAATAGGCCCCCCCTGCCTCCTTGGCCAACCCCGGACGAACCCCCTACTAGTGACACCAGGCTAAAACGTCTTATAGGACACGTGGTATTTTTGTATGTGGTGGCAGAGTAGAGGATCATCTGATGGTAAGCGATTGCCGTCGATTATAGACACCTGCAACATCAGTAGAGTCACAAGTGCGTAACCAACCTTGAACCCCCTTTTCCAATTGGGCCTCAGAGAGGCTATTCTCGTTCACTCGACATTGAAGTGTAATTTAGAGATGTCATTCATTCGTCTATACTAATTCTTCAACTTCAAAGTTGAGTGCACAAGATTTGCTCCACACCGGTACCTTCACTCACTCAACGAAACACAGTGCAGGCGCTGCTTCACGCCGGTCTTCTGTGAGGCCGTAGATCACTCCAGTCGAGTCATGCAGAAGCGTGGCTATCCCACAGTGTTATTACATCTGGTGCCACGCAAGTTTAAAGAAGTGGTTAGCAAGTTACAAGGATCAAGGAAAATAAAACACGATCAAAATATAAAGTTAAGAAGCGCTTTAACTTTTTAGCTTCGAATTGAACGCTAAATCATTCCTCGTCGTTAAAAGGAATATATTGCTTAGCTACAATTAAATCAAATAAAATCTATCACATACAAACTCCCCGTTGTTCTAGTGGTCTGAGTACCCGGCTGTGGGTTTCGAATTTATTCGAACATAGCTTGGGTTTGTGATCACCAATCCCCATTAGGCAAGCGTGGTGATTAAACCTAATTCCAGTACATTAGCGACGACTTGATTTCTATGATGGAGGCCTTTGTACAGAGAGGCAGTAATATAGGCTGATACTTAACTAATCTAGGAATGTCCCAACATTTTATGGTCCCCCTACCCAGCCTCCCCAGCTAACCCCGTCCATCTCAAGACCGCTGACAGTTGGTATTCACCTGCGGCGAAATAGAGCACCCTGTACTGTAAATTCCTTTGAAACGCCCGCATATAAGCGTTCAATAGACATAAAGAGACGCAGGAGTGTAGCGCTTATGTCCTGAGGGAGAAGGTTCAGTTTTGATGCAGACGTCAAGTTTTGTACATATGGTAACGGTATTGATCAAAGATTATGTATAGTCGACTAGAAAATGTAATTAGCGTTTTGGGAATAAGCGTTTTGACGTCACGTGTACCTAGTTGGCGCATGTATGGGTTCTACTTATAGATACAAGCATACGAAATTGGAACTATTACCACCTGATTACAAAATAGACACTAAAATTTAGTCGCAGGTTCATATAATACTTTAATGCATATCTCTCTTTTATAAAAGTCATAAATTACTATTACTTTCATTCGTTGTATTATAAACCTTAGGTAGTTAAACTTGTAGTACCACCTTTCGTAATTAAGGGGGTAGTACTGACTAACTGGCAGATGTAAAATTAGTTATGCAAATAAGGATTTCTGACTCAGATTCTGATACCTACTTTAAATTCTGTTTTATAAAAATAATAATGGGAACAGACAACCACACATCAGGTAACAACTGACACTCCTCAAGTGATATTGAACCAAACGTGATTGACCTTTAGGGTGAGGAATGCTTCCTTGAATAAATTTGTATTTTTTTTTTTACATTGATAACACACATTAACTGTATAGTAAAAAACGTAGATTCGTAAAAGTTGTTTTTATAAATTTAATCCTATTAGCAATGTCATCTTATTGGAAAATAATCGACTTATAAACTCTTCTTACTTACTACTAAAGTAAAACCACGTAATTAGATTTGTTTCAAATAAGATTTTATTGATTCTAATAGACTACTAGTGACATCTGTTGGCGAGTAGCAGCTCTACTACTACGAATTAATAGTTTCACCTCTCAGGCATAGATGGCAGCAAAATCGTGTCGTAGCATGCGCAGGCGACTACGAAATGCTACGCGGCTACGACTAACACTGCTCTCTGTACAATAAATACTTCGGTGGTCGCTATTGTGAATGTACATAATTATGTTAAGAATGTTATGAAAAGGCAAAATGTAAAATGCTTAGTGTCAATTATTAGTATTAATTATTATTAGTATTATGTAGTATTAATTATTACTGAACTGCAACGTATACGATCAGTTGCAACGTAAATAGAGGTAAATCCATCGTTTTATCTTCGCTCGTGGCACGGGTTTCATCCTTCGCAGATGCCATTTTATCCTTGTGGATGTAGGAGTCAGTTATCAACACTGCTGTTATTGCATAAAATAATTGATTTGAGATTTTCATTGTGTCTAAATATCGAAATACTTAGATAAAGTATTTATTCGGCCATACATAATACTTATCTATGTCACAAGACACAATGTCACTACCGCTGCTTCGGATCGGTTCTGTATCAGTTTATTTCCTCAGGGGTGATTCACAGATTTTTCTGATATCCTGGACATCTTTTTTCGCAACCACAGATCTTGCCACTAATAACCGCATTCGCGGATTTTGGCTCAATATATCCGTACCCGCGGATTTTGACACTAAATATCCGTATCCGCAAAATTTGGCACTAAATATCTGTGATCGCTGATCATGGCACTAATTACCCGTATCCGCGGATTTTGGCACTAAATATCCGTATCCGCGGACACACTTCGGATCCGTCTCGCCACTAGCTTTATCCTTGCGGGGCGCAAGAGTCACGGCGCGGCTTATCAATCACCGCTGATGGAAAGCCGCTAGACCGTGGGGACGCGGGAGTGTACATTCGTGTATTGTTTCGTAATGGATTTTGAGGTGAATACCTCGGTCCTTGTGATGTATAGTGGGACGGGGTGTTAGTAAATGGTTGGAAGGCTTTAAGCACAAAAAACCTTCTCTTAGATAAAATACCTTATGTATGTATTACTTTTTCAAATCTTTCAACTATCTCTACATGCTTTTTGATAGCCCTGCCTTTATTACTTTTTAGGTTTCATGTAAGGTTAAAAATAATAAAGGCAAGATTTATCATTTTATAATATTGTTACTTGATTTTGCCTAAACTAGCCAACTGATTTAAAAAAAATGAGGTATCAATCAATTAGGTTCATCTTTATCGTATATAATCAATAAATCAGATGTATCATAAAAGGTTTTACAATCTACATATAGAAGAAAAATAGTTCAAATTCATAAAATAAAAATGAATTCCCACAAAATCTCATACATTGGCCTGACTCCGCACTAAGAAACTTTTAAGCACTTGTGTTACAGATATCAGACAACAGAGGATATTACAATATACTAGAGATGCCGTATTTGTTAGTGAACCTGTCTAGGGGCCAAGAGTCGTAGTTCCAGTAAGTATAATATATTTTTTATGAAGAAATAGAAATAGAAAAAATCTTTATTCAAGTTATGTCCATACAGAACACTTATGAATGTCAAAACAATAATCTACCACTGGTTTGCAACGTCGATTTCTACTGAGAAGACGAAGAATCATCTGACAAAAAGGTAATTGGTTTAAATATACGAGTACCTACGTAAATGTTTTCCATGCAAAAGCATTAATTTTGCAAAAAAATACCAGGTAAATGAATTTGAAGCTCACTCATTACTTACTTACCTAAAATATAAATTCTTAAACATGAAAACGTTGCTTTATCCTAAATCTAGTAACAAAGTCTTAAATCCCTTGAACATAACGTATGTACATTAAAATTAATAACAAGCCCACACGAAGCTTGATAAATCCGCTACTCACACAATACCCCCACAGCGTAACATAACGGATCGTACACGTCTCCTCTAAGGCTTACCTCCAAACATTATTGATGACTAAAACGGCCCCCGCCCGCGTCCGAAATACGAAGAGGGGTCAAACGGTACCTTACCTCGACAAATACGTCCTCATTGAAACAAGGTCCATACGCGAAAATGCGTCTTAAGTCTTAACCCTAAAGTGCTTAAAGCGGGTGACGTGAAAGGACTTACGCCTATACGCTACGTTATTCGGAGTAGGGGGTTAACTTAACCCCCTGCAGGTGGTTGAGCCATTTTACCACGTTAGGCTGTGACGGTGGCCTGTAATTTTGGGCCTAATGCGACTGTTCCTATTTGAGTAACCCCTCGAGCTTAAGTGTGGCCTGACGCGGGAGATAAGGCTAAGCACCGAGCAATGTGTAAGTGTTATGAGATAGGTGCGGGGCGATAGAACGGGTGATGTTACTACTTGCGTGTTTTGGAGAAAAAGTAGATATAAGTACCTAAATATTTGACGTAAGATAGTTTATGAAATCAATGTGTTAGTTACTTACGACTATAAAAACTAACGTTGCTTTCTAAAGAAAGTGATTATTTTAAATTACTTTGCTTACTAGTGTCCAGTGCTCACATTGTTTTGGAATTTAATTTAAAGTTTTTAGTTCCAAACTTAAACGATAGATGGCTTTGGATATCGATTACATTTCGCAAGTGTTTCGTCTGTCGTTGTCTATAAAATTTACGTCTTTATTAAAAGTATTTTATTAATCACAATAGTACGTATAACTTTTGTATTGATTAAAAGACAAAAACTATTACGAAACGCTCTTTTTATGTGACAGACAAGCAGACGAATCACCGAATCGCATCTGTAATTTATTTTTTATCTCAGATTTACGTTGGTTTAAGTTGTATTAAATTTCTTTCTATTAAAACACAATCATAAAAACTAAAGCAAAACGCAAGCGAATCTAGTTGACAGATAAGTGACAGCGCCTTACTAGGGATGCGTAGCGTTGTAGTGATGTGCATAAATATCGATAACTTTTCGCTAACAATAAATTGAAATATGTATTTTACACACAAAACAATTCGATCTCGTCAATTTTATGATTCCATCATAGGTACGGTCAACAAAAAATTGTTCCCGAAATAATACAAAAAAAAATCTTAATATAAATACTCAGCCATTACACACATTTGGTCAAAAAAGACAAAAAGGTTGTATTTTGTTTCTAAAATGACCTCATTAGTAAATCAGCAACGCGTCAAGTGGTAAATTTAGAGAGTACGTGACCACAGCACTTGTCGGATATTCCCACAGAACCCTTTGGCTTGTTGTCTCTCGCAAACATTAATTAATCCCCACTTGTGTAGATTTAGTAGTTCGCAACCGAAAGGCAAGTTCTAAACAAAGATAAAATCGCCACAGAACTGCGGATAGTCGTTGCGATTGTTTCATATTTTTTTGTATTTTCTTTCCATAACTTAAGGTTAATGATGGTTAAAATCCCTAAATTAAATTTTAATAGAATATCTTTTGTCTCTCTACAGCGCAGACACTTAACTGTGCATTTATGTAAGAAACTGGAGATGGAGGTAGGAAATACGTGTTGATATTTTTCAACATATGGTATTTTACACACTTTCGTGAGCCTACATCATTTCTTGCACGAATGTATTCAATACCTGCGAGAAGACTGGAAATTATTAACATTTACTTTATTTTGATTGTGCCTACTTATTAACTTTTAGTTCGGTCAATTAAAACATATGCTGATAAAATCATGGCGTCTTTATTAATTGCGTTTGCATTACGACAAGTAGCATTCGACCTGTTTGGCTACAATCGTCGGACACTATCCCCGTAACTCTACAGCGGCTCAAGCAAAGGTTGGCAGGAATGCTCGTCGATTATAATTGGTGCAGTCAGTAAATTTCGCTTGGATTCATGACGGTCGCACGGCCCCGTTCGGGTACAATAATCACACATTATCTGCGCAACTCTGAGGCGGCTACTCAAACAAAGGTAGATAAATTACTGGTCGAATATAAATACTTAGATGCAGTCAATAAATTTCGTTCGGCCCCGTTCGGATACAATAATCGCACGCTCCCAGCGCAACACTATGGCGGCCGCTCAAGCAAAGGTAGGTAGGAATGCTCGTCGAATATAAATCGGTGCAGTAAAAGTTGGCGCGGCTTAATTAATTGCGTTCGGATTACGACGAGCGTTCGGCCCCGTTCGGCTTTCGGCTTTCGGCCTGACAGCGAGCTTGTGAGGATTTCGGGCTTACAACTAACGACCGAGGACCTATTAAGCACCCTTTCGTATTTTGCGTGCGCCTTTGAGGCTTGTTGACTAGCGGTTATGGTAGTGGAAAATGGCACATTTAAGTAAAGTCAGATTTAATAGCTAAGTCCTTGTCAAGTGTCTCTAATTCAGTCAAACGCAAGCTTTAAGATTAAATAATTACATACAAAACCAATACAATAAATAAGGACATTTGTTTCAAAAATTGCCAACAGATGGCGCTGGGTGTCGATTACATCGTGCAAGTGTTTTGGTTTATCTAATAGTATCTAAGTAGAAATTAATAAACTATTTTATAAAAACTACTAAGGGTGTATATTCACCATCAGTTCAGGTAAGTTACTATTTTCTTCTAACAATTTTTTTTACCTACTTAAATGAGTAAAATAAAAAGTTGCCAAGTGCAAAATGGACTCGCCAAAACAATTTCAGTGCTTTTTATTGTAATATTTATCTTATTTTAGAAGTTAAAAACATTTTTAAAACTTATCTCCATAGATAGTATGGGTTGGATGAAGAAAAAAATTACAAATTGAATAATCCAACACGTGGATGTCTTTACAGTAACAGAAAAAAGGTTATAGATTTTTTTTATTAAGACCCTTTTGCAATATTTTTTTCCTAACTTTGTCGTCTATCTATATCTGCGTATTATCTATCGGATAGCTGGTTCATATGACCGGCAAATCAGGTAGGTAATACAGAAATATGAAGCAATAACAAATATTCTTTAGTTTTTCTAGGTGTGAAACAGAAGTTGTTTTAAATTAGGTACGAGTATAGAATAAAAGAGGTAGGTAGCTACACCAACGAGTTACCTACTACTCGTTTCTACTGATATAGAAATACAATTTCTTTTTCATCCATAACAATGAACCTGCACAAAAGACCTTTTCAACATACCTACATTATTGAAATTGACATCAAAGGCAAAGTAACTCTCTTTAGGCTTTATTATCGAAATCAGGTCAACATCAAAACATTCGCCGACAAAAAATTACAAAGGATTGTGGAAAAAATCGCTGTACCTCCCAATCTGTTAGCAACGCACATACGACCACACCTCGCGTCAAACAAAAACCAAAAATTAAACAACGTCCTTTGTTGGCGAAAACGCTAAATTGAGGAAATTTCCATCCATTCTCCAGCCGGGCGTCATCCGCCTAAACCCCGCTTCAATTTCAATAGCACCCCCTACATACTCCCTACACCCTTTAGGACACCCCCACAGTGCTCTGTCGCACTCACGCGCGCGAATTAAGCTTTAGAGTGATAAGGATGGAGGTAGCACAGGGCCGGTCCGAAAGTTAGACATATATTATTGTATTATACGACCGTGTGGGGGCGGGCAAGATTGATGTGGCGGGGAGGGGGTTAGTTTCGGCAGCCCTGGATGTCGAGGTAACAAAATTTGCGTGAACCATGCGTGTGTGCCACCTCATATTTCAAGAGGAAATTAGGTAGGAATTAATTTCAAGTTTTCAATATAGAGAGGAAAAATTGGCTCGGCTTTGGGGCTTCGCGAGATTGAACGCGGCTTCGATACGTTGCGTTTTAATTTGGATAACCCGTGTGGGTTTAGCTCGGGGTTTTCGGTTCGTTTGGAACTGATTTTTTTACGAAGTTCGTGGAGTTGGGGGCTTTTTGAATATTGAGATGGGATGATTAGTTTGCCTTTTTGTGAGGTGCTCATGTTTTATTTTCTTTTGTTTTAAGTGTTGCAGAGTTTCTACACTTGGTCTAATAATAAATCAATAAATTATTTATTTTCACAGGAAAAGGTAAAAACATAACAAATTGGTTAACTACTGCATAAATTCACAAATTATAATTTTTGACAGATTTTGATTTACGAAAAGTCGTTTCTGGATGACGAATATACGTACTTTTAGATTACCTATCTATCTATCTTCACCGAAATCAAACACATTATATTTTAATAAAAATATTTATGAACACAAAAAAAGTATTTTTATGACAGACATTTTGTTAACGTGTGTGTTAATACACAGAAAGATTTTGTGTTAATTTGAAACTCATTTGTGTTAATTAGGTAGCGACTAGTACGACATCAAAAAATAACTTAAAAAAGAAAAACACAACACCAATGTCCAAATTAACAAATAGGTCCCCGATGTATGACGAACCCGTGGTATTGCAAACTATTTTGTCTAAGTAAAATTCATTTAAAAGAACGAAGAAATGTTTATTTGTAACTACACACAACACTACTTAAATGCCAAAAAAAAATCAACATCATTTCTACTTGTCACAGTCAGATAGTCATAGAGTTTGTAAACTAAATAAGTGATATGATTTCACTGTTAAAAGTAATATTACGCGAGAGAGATACGCATTTTTTTATATAAAGTTTATTTCCACAAAACATATTAAGATATTTTACGTTTCGAGTCGTCTGATTAAAGTGGTTTGAGACAAAACGCCAGATAGCTTTCTTCAATTTCTGTCGCGCAAAGCTATGGATCAAATAAATACATAATTATTTTTATATTCATCACCATCATCATCAGCCTGTTGCAGTCCACTGCTGGACATAGGCCTCTCCAAATGCCGAAGATCAATCAAAGTGGCGAGCATTTTTATATTAGGTAAGATTAATTATACATTTTGCTGTCTGACTGTACTTTGACAAAAATATTCAACCAATTTTTTTTTTCGCACCAAACTGAAACTGAACTGTGATGCGTCCACCACAGCTGCACAGATGCATCACATGAGCGAAACCCACAAAAATATATTCGCAACAAAAACAAAACACCATCGATTAAACTAGCAAACACCGCGAAGAAGGCGCTAACGAAATTTAAATGACAATTAAAAGATGAACAGAAAGATATTCAGAAGTTCAAAGTCAGGAAACTCCATTGTGCTAATTACCCGGCAGACGGCGCGCTTTCACTTTCCTCGTCGCCCGTTTTAATTATTTTTTTTTAGCGTCTCGGCGTCTGGCGGGAGCGCCGGGAAAAATCGACGATAGGATAGTGGTGATACGTCATAGTAGCGTAGTGAATATTTTTTCTAACAGTTTGTTTTATACTAGAGACGACAAACGATCAAGCGGTCATGGTCATCTGTAGGCAAGAGATGATGCGTTGCGTCCTTATAGAAAGGAAAATGCTGCGTATGTTGAATAATTATCTTCTCGCGATCGATGGGAAATGGTACTGCTGCAGTCAAACCGTTCCACAAAACTGAGGTTCGTGGAAGAAAATTACAATACAAATAAAACTGTGAAATAATTAGTTAACTGGGTGCCTAAAGGGGCCAATATGATATATTTTGGAGATCCCAATACCACAAAATTATGCAGAGTAAGATTTTAATTTGTACTATAGATGAGTACTAGCGTGTAACTTCCAAGATATAATGAGGAAGTCCGGAAGACCGTGTTTTAGTGTTTTTTTCACAGCATAGCCGCAGCAGCATAGCAAAAATATGTATACACTTTAGGACCTTGTCACAATACACTAAGAAAGTAGAGGTCGTTCTACTTTCTTATCCTATGTATTGTGACAAAGTCCTAAAGTGTATACATATTTTTGGAGTTGACAGTACAATCTACAATAAAGAACTGGATAACCAAAACTACAAATAAAATTTTGCTAGCCCATACAGCGCTGTCATATTTTAGCCTAAATTATTAACTAACAATGTTTTTAAATCTCCTGACCTGACATCTTGTGCTATTTTGTTGCTACAAGAAATAGTACGCACAGCCACACATCAAAGTATACAAAACTGTCAAATTTCTTTAATCGACTCTCATCTTACTCTCATACACATTAGGTTGAATATCAATTGAGGAAATTTGACAGGTTGTGGTAACCTGATGTGTGGCTTTCTGTACTTAACCATTCCACAGACAAGCATTTGTTCCTAATTTCACCTGATTCTCAGTGAAAAATTTAACACCCACTTATTATCATAAGACAAGTGATTAAGCTATTTAGGCGACTACTTTGCTTATGGTTGTTATGTATGCTATTAAATTATCAATTTATTGTGATTTTCAATCATACCAGTAACCAAGTCAAGTCGTAGCCACGCGAATCTTTCGCCGGCTGTTAGCGAAGTTCGCGCTCCGCTCAATCTTTGATACTTTCTTCGTGCATTTTTTTAGCCGCCTTATTAATGAAAAGTGGGTTACTAACTTTAAGAATGAAAGTTACGGCCACGTTGCCGTAGGTCGACGAACTCGGCAGCTGTCTTTTGTTTTTGTTGTCACTCTCCCGTTCTGTTTTTGATTTTCGCGCGCTATCTTTAGAAGGCAATGAGGTTGGGTTTTTAAAAATGGAATGGAAGAGTAAGGAGATTTTTGTAATGGCCAACTGTTTTCCTATTACATTAGGGCTGCCTTCGATCAAATACATACGTCTGTTTATTACTTAAATCCTTTATCATAACGAAACACAAACATGGCTTTGTCGTGTCCTAATTGCCTAACTAACAATAGGCTTATGATTAAACAAAATTAATACCTAAAACGTTACCTAATTATGTAGTCTGTTCGGCTTATTAAGATATGAATATAATATTTTAATTTGTATCAAGATTTACTTAAATAATATACCTACCTATAGGATATTAAATAAACCTACTACGTCCGAAATATTTTGTTACCTATATTACGAGTATCAGTATACTGAACACTAAAAGAGGGATATTTTAGTTAGGTAGTAAGTACAAAGTATTTTCCCCAGGACGATCTGCGAGTTTATCAGAAGAGGGACCTAATTAATAAATAAATATGCAACAAATAATTGTTTAATATATTCTAAACAAAATATAAATCATTCACGGAAATTTAAAAATTAGATAAATAAAAATAAACTCTAATTAAATAAAATTGGCGTCATTCCCACGCCAATACTCTAAACACTCAAACTTATCACAAAAGAGACCAAACCGTGACAGAGCTGTAACATCATTAATTATCTATTAGAACATAATCCTATTGCACGTCAAAACGCATTGCGCAGAAGAGGATTACCTGGCCGGGGACCATAGAGAAGCCATAGACAAACAAAACAAACAGTAGCTGAGTGGTGATACAAAGCATAACCCTAACGTGAGGTGGGTGACTTTTTTTCTGTGAGCAAAAAATGAATAACTTTTTTTGTTGGTCAATGAAATTAATATTTGATT
Organism: Cnaphalocrocis medinalis; assembly: GCA_014851415.1. Classification (NCBI taxonomy): domain Eukaryota; kingdom Metazoa; phylum Arthropoda; class Insecta; order Lepidoptera; family Crambidae; genus Cnaphalocrocis; species Cnaphalocrocis medinalis. The sequence goes on from CM026286.1 coordinate 10,745,794, forward strand.
CGATGGTTTGAAATGGTTCGATAAATGAAAAATAAATGATAGCTTTACCTACCTACTTAACATTTTTTATAACTAAGTATTATTAATTAATAAACACATAAGGTAATAATTACGAGTGCAGTTTCTTTCCTTTTTTTTAGGTGTTTGTTTATGACATCCAAATTTTAATTGTTTTATTTTAAGATTTAGTAAATCATTGTAATTTAATTTTAAATCGCTCCATTATGATCACTCCCTGATTGAGGATTCGTAGATTTTATTTTCTAGCCAATTTATTGTCATTATAAACTAGGCAAATATTTGAGCTTATTACACAGAATTGCGAAGTTTTTTCATTCATTAAAATGAGGGTGCAGTCACGCAATAAAACAATGGTGCTTAGCGTTTTATCGTTCTACGGATTCATTTGAGATCAAACTAAAGAAATAGCGGGCCTAACTCTATTTATAGGAGCTCACATAAATACACACACACTCGTCACTTACATTAGAAGTTCCAAAAGCGATATTATTTTCAATTTCACTTACGCTTTTTCATTGCACAAACTAGTTAAATTCGTAGATGCACTTAAAATCTTATTTTGTAAGGTTACAAAGGTTTATACAAATATCATCAACCAACACCTAGCTAATGACTCCCTCATAAAAATCAGTATTATTCAAATTCCGCGCCTTTAAGAACGGTTTCGCTACCTACACCCGATCCGAATTATTAATCAAATAATGGTGTTCGGGTTCGAATTAGACGACATAGTGCAAAACCGCTCCTTCTGTCAAAGTTACTAACGCCATTTCACTCAACCCTCAACTGCACGGCTCATAACTCCAGACCCCAAGGAAGCACTTCCACACTCGCCTTAGGCTACACTCAAAATACTCAAATCCTCCTGAGAACGAGTGCATAATAATTCATAAAAAATCTCGGATTACACTTGCCCTAAAAAACCAGGGCCTTTCAACCCTACCGGTACCTGAGGGTGACATTTTTTATTCACACTTCCGTCAATATGCAAAAAGGTCTGTTATTTTCTTTGATAGAGTATCGGAAATAATAATTATATGCATAAAGGAACGGATTAAAGGTTACGAGTTAAGTTTCTTTCTTTTTTTTCTTTAGGTGTTTGTTTGTGACATCCAAATTTTAATTGTTTTTTTTGTAAGATTTAATAAATCATTGTATTTAATTTCAATATTTTTGTGATCTCTGCCTGATTGAGGATTCGTATATTTTATTGTCAATATAAACTGGCTAATATTTTAGACCTTTACTCAAAATGACGATTTTTTTCATCGTTTAAAATGGTGGAGCAGTCACACAATAAACCACTGGTGCTTAGCATTTTATCGTTCTACGGATTAATTTGAGATCAATCTAAAGAAATAGCGGGCCTAACTCTATTTTATAGGAGCTCACATAAATACACACACACTCGTCACTTACATCAGAAGTCCAAAAGTGGTATTATTTTCAATTTCACTTACGCTTTTTTCATTGCACAAACTAGTTAAATTCGTAGATGCACTTAAAATCTTATTTTGTAAGGTTACAAAGGTTTATACATATATCATCAACCAAAACCTATCTTAATGATTCCCTCATAAAAATCAATGCGTTATTATTAAATTTCCCGATCCGAATTATTAATCAAATAATGGTGTTCGGGTTCGAATTAGACGACATAGTGCAAAACCGCTCCTTCTGTCAAAGTTACTAACGCCATTTCACTCAACCCTCAACTGCACGGCTCATAACTCCAGACCCCAAGGAAGCACTTCCACACTCGCCTTAGGCTACACTCAAATACTCAAATCCTCCTGAGAACGAGTGCATAATAATTCATAAAAAATCTCGGATTACACTTGCCCTAAAAAACCAGGGCCTTTCAACCCTACCGGTACCTGAGGGTGACATTTTTTATTCACACTTCCGTCAATATGCAAAAAGGTCTGTTATTTTCTTTGATAGAGTATCGGAAATAATAATTATATGCATAAAGGAACGGATTAAAGGTTACTAGTTTTGTGTTCGTGTCGTTTTTTTTTCTGTTCCTGTCACCTTGCCTGCATCAGATGTGAATACTGAAAAGGTATAATAATATGCATTGGGAATGCAAGCTGTACCGATATTCGCCTAATTGATAAGGGATTTGTATTGGTAAAAAACGTTCGATAGGGATTTATAATTTTGTCGAATTCAATAGATTCAATTGTTATGTTAGTGTATGCAAATTTAGCCGATATTATTGTTACTAAATAAAATATGGGTTCAGGTAGAGAAAACGAGATGCAATTCAATTTTGCTTTTGCAAACATTTTATTTTTATTACCTAACCAATGAATCGCCAATATTAATCTTCTCTTAATATTTATATAAGTTTGAATACCTACCTATTCCAGTGATAATATCACTGGAATAGGTTGTACCATACAGAAGGCCTGTAAGTAGGTTATTACCGATATCGTCAGGAATGTTTGTTGATCACGTCAGGTTTCGTGTTTTCAACAAAACTCGTCTATCAACAACCCCATATAGAGTCTTTTTTACGTTTTTGTACGCGGTGAAATTTCCTATGCAGCATATGCACGAGATTTCTTGACGGTTAACCCTCGAACGCCGTAGGTGTGAATTCGGCCCTTTGAGATTTTTTCCATCACCCGGCGAGCACTCGAGCGCCGCCGAGACGCGCCAACAATGCATTTCCGACGGTATCTCGGCGTGCAACCTCTCGACTCCAATCAAATAATTACTGCCCCACGGTCGAATACGCCCTTGCCACTCCAAATATTCAAAATGGCCGCACTCCTGCACTCCGTTTAATTTATGCGCATGATAAGATCTATTAAATAAACGCCCTGGTAAGCATACTAAGTATCAGTCGTGCTTTATGTGCTTTGCTTTTAAATAAAATTCATTTAGTCATAGATTTAATTTTAATGTTACAGCTACATTATTTTATAGCATCTAATAGTACTAAAATAAAAAGCTAATAAAACAGTGGCTCGACTTTATAGGTGATGTTAAAAATTGTAACAGTAACGGGTGCACGTTTTATTGTTATCTATGCAACGCTACAACTGATATTCCATAAAAACATTACACCCTTGACACACCGCACATCCCGAATAACAATAGGATGCAGATTCTAAATCTCTAAAGATAAATAATACATTTTGATTTATAATGGAAGTAAAAAAATACTCTTCATTTATCGAGAATGCATAAATAGACCCTATTATTCGATATCGGGAAGTGCAAAATATGGGTGTAACTTTTTTATATCGGCTCAATACGTGTCAGTGAACGGGTTAACTTACGTGGGGACGTTTTTTTTGTACGACACATTCAAAATAGTTCAAAAATATTTTACGGATGCATTCAATGGTGATTTGATTTATTCCAGTGACATGCAGATGTGAGAGTCCTCGTTAGATTTATTTGACTGGTGTTTTCGCGTCGAACGCGTCACGCATGATCGGTCATGTCGATTGGCAGTTAGTCTTTATTGTTTGTTGTTTGACGTCGGGTATTTGATTTTATGTCCGACCCGCATGCTTGTAACTCGACTAAGTTTGGAGTCAACGACCGATTTTTTAAATTATGCAACATAAACCAACTACTACATCAACATTTTTTAAACATAATGTACCAGTGTATCTACCTACCAACTTTAAATTTTATTCACTTTGTCTTACCCAATTGATTAGTAGATACGTTTAGGACATAAAATATCGTTTCTATTTCAGTATCACTCGCCAAAAATAAGTACTTTTTGCACAGCATCTTATGTTTTTATGGTCCTTCGAGCGAGATTATAAAGATAAACAGACCTTTAAAAAAACCCTTTACAATATTAGGGAATTTCTAAAAATAAAAGTAGTTTAAAACGACAAGTAGAATACTTATGTGTGAAGAAGAATGTGAATGTACACATGAATCAAAATTTGACTATCAAATGAAAGTAACTTAAAATGTTACAAAGTTATCATCAAAACATTCTGTTTCATTGTCCCACAAAGTTTCATCTAACTCCGTCAAAAAATGTTAACCCGAAATTGTGAAAAGACAACACGGGTACAATTTATCCCAAACCTTCGTTATCTGCCCGTGGACCGATAAAGCCCTAATCTGCATAATAAAAAGAAGCGTCCGGGTTTCCTGGTGCAGTGATAATAGCACAATGGTCGGAAAGACCGCGAGGGTAACCCTTCCTTGCTTTGTACATCTCCAAATTAATGAGTGTTAGCAAAAAATGTTGCACAATCGAGATATACGATCTGAGATGGCGGTGCTCAAAGTGTGGCAGGTAGTTTAGGGTTGAGATACATTTTATTGATACTACTCTCGTGAATCGATACTTTTACTACCATCGATATAACTCACCGTGGGAATGCTACACTTCGGCATGAATTTCGGCTTTTGGCTTCGTGGTCGGCCGTTTGTTTCCGGTCGGTGTTTTTTTGACCAATGCCCAATGCCCTCATTGGGCCTCCGGTACCCGGTTAGTAAAGAAGATTAAATGCTGGCAACAGCGGCAGCAACACAAATGTTATTCCTTGGGACACTATGATCTATGGGCGGCGGCAATCGCTTATCATCAGGCGATCCTCCTGTTCATCTGCCACCTAAGTATAACATAAAAAAAATATTGAAAAGTTTCGTTTAATAAAAAATTGAATGACCGAGTTTGTGAACAAATTGACAATCAGTAATTTCTTACAAAAAGTTTGCATGTTAATGCTCATATTAGCGGGATGCAGCAAGCAATTTTAATCTTTATAATTATTCCTTCTATGCAAATAAATCTTTGATTAAACTGCAAAAAGTTCAGTCTGCTACAGTACAAAATTGCTTGTCAAAAGTTTGAGAACCCCCCGCTAACTCGCTACCTACTGATCTAATTTCCATGCGCGCGCGCAAAGGTTGAAGGGTTAGATTCTATTCACAGTTTCAATGGGTTTGCATTTATTAACTTGCAACCGCCAACAAAGATTAGTATGTTTCAGATATTTGATATGAGTAGTTGGTTGTAGTGCGTCAGAAGTAAAAAGGTATAGTGCTGTGAAATGTGTGAACGGAAACGCGTTGAAGGGAGAAAGAAGACTCGGTTGCGCGGGAGTTGAATTTTCGAAAACAACCAATCAGAATGAAAGATAATCTGATGAGATCGATATCTTACCAGAACATTCTCACCAAGAGTTATCGATTGAAGATTGCAAGTATACTCCATAGTCTGAATTATTTCCAGGCTTATCAAATCCTAGATCTAAATCCAAGTTTACCAGCTCCGATGGAACAGAGTTGGACGCAACCGGCAACATGTTGAGTTGGATGGAGTATCGAAAAATGGTCAGAAAATCTCTTCTCTTTTGACGACTGTTCTTTCCTGATGGAAAAGAAAACTGTGAGAGATATCTTAACATTATCCAAAAAGAAGCATCAAGCTAATGGAGGGTTCAAATACGTACAATGGTAACTATATTTTATTTAACAGTAACAAAATTTAATGCTAGCCTAGTCTAAAAGACCAGTGAAGTAAATATGGCGTCAGGTCGAGCTGAACCTAAAAAGTAATTTAATTGTAAAAGTAAACAGGCAGCTTCTAGGCAATCGCGTGCAATCTTAGACCTCATAGTCACTTTTCATCAGTTGCGATCACCTGCTTACATAATCGCTTAGTCTAATATGTTTTTCGATTAATCGATAGGTAATTAAAATTGGCGCCCAGACATGCCTCTAAGTGCTCATTTAGAAATGATTTCGTGTCCTTGAGATGGACATATGTTCCATCTTCAAAACTTGGTGAAAATAAAGTAGGTACCTACTAACTAATAAAAAAATACAGATAGGTAAAAACTGCTTACCTACCTGTATTTTTTTTCATTTTCCCCAAAGGAGACAAGTACCTATCATACTCTTTACCTATACACCCAGTAAATTATGCATTATACCATATTTTAGATATATGTATTAAACAACTTCTCTTACATATCCATTACCGATTTGTTTGCCTCATAAATTCCCAATTCCCCGTCGTTTTTAATATGAACCCCACACGACTGTTTGAACCCCAAATAGCCTTGAGCCAAGCTATAAAAATCAGACGCAGCCATACATACCCATATCAATGGTCATAGATACACATATATATACATTGGAAACACTCTTCCACATGCATATACTGAAAGTACTTATGATAAATGCTTTTTCTTTTGATACGCAGTAATACAGTAGATAATGCTTTGTAAGTGGGGCAAATAAACAATTAATAAATTCACAGCATTCAGAACTCATATCGTACTGTATAAATATCGGACATGTAGTCCACCCTTTTTTCATTTCGTAACCAATAAATGGCGCTGGGTGTCGATTGAATCGCGCAAGTGTTTTTCTTTTCCGGTTTCATCAAAACCTTCTTTTTATTATAAGAGGTAGATAAAAAATAGATAGATAAGGTACTCGCATCGATCAAGTGGAATTCCTTAATAAAATAAAATAAAAACATTCAATATTTTTTTAAATATAGAATTCGATTTTTTCCACATTTAAATTTAAACTTTGCCTGCCTCACGTTCGCGTTCTCATTTTAACCCTTCATCCGCCGCAACGTCACAAAAGTTGCGTCATTATTGGCGTGACGTAAGCACGTACGATACGCTATCGAGGCGCCATCCTGCGGCGCTTCCTGGAGGCATAAACTACGCCCCGATTTTGGACAGGGCCGACGAAAGTCTTATGTTGTCGCTTTTTCACACAATAGTAGGAGGAGAACGATTTTTAAGGGAAGCCTTGCTTCGTGTCGTTCGGTGAAAGGAGAATGGGAAATAGGAAAAATTATAAAAAATCATATGTTTAAATGCAATAAAAATAATATGCAACTGCATTAAGTGTGTTAATCTAAAGAAGATAAAATTTTTGGTTGTAATCTGTTTTAAATTTGTTAAAAAAGTTTATGCGTGTAAATAGTTCATAACAATACTTCATTAATAATTGTTTAGTGACAGATAGAACATATTTCTTATTAATTTTATTATGTTTCTCAATAATACTGCCAAAAAAAAACTAAAGCAAAATATCTTCATTATAATAAACATAATTATATTTTTAGCTTATTGTAACAAAAGATAAACCAACCAACCAAAACTATGTATTTTAGTCATTTGCTTATTAACTTATTTATTTTAACGAAATTCAAGTCAATAAATAAAAGAATGGATTTATAAAATTAGTAATAAACCTGACATTTATTAAAATTTACCGAAAATTAACACGAAATCTGAACATTTTAAGCCGTCACAAGTACCTACATACGCCTCAAGATGCTCCCAAAATATCCAATAACCATAGTTTCACGGGGTCTGTACCTTAAAGGGAATCGATCGCCACCCCCTCTGATGGATTACGTCGTCCCGCTGATGGAATAAAAAGAAAACATTAGGCCAAGTTCCCGAGGGGCTGAGGAAGGCAGGGCACGTCGGAACTGATTTTGGCGGCCCTTAATGTTTAATGCGTGTGTGGCTTTTAGCTCTATTGAGGTTTTTAATCTAGGTATATGAAAAAATACTAGGTATATGAATAAGCATACTTGTGGATGTCAAGTAGAAATGTACAATTCAATTTTAGATTTATAAAAATAAATATGCGTACGAAAATATTTACCTACGTAAACCATAGAATTGAGTAACCTTTTGTGCTTCTGCATCATTTTTTTAATTAAAAGCATTTTCTTTTAAATATATTCAATTCAAGAAAATATTCAATTCTGAGGAATAAACAACGTTTCAAAATAATAACTACTTAACTAAATAAATCACATACCAAAAACACATCAATTAGGTTTAATTATAAGTACGTTTTTTTATTTAAAACGATTTTTCCAAATGTAAAATACAAACGAAAAACTCGTTTTCGTATGTAGTGGAAGAAAAATTAAAAGCCCAAATAAGCCACTCGACAGAGGGTTAAAAACGTTTGAAACAAAAAGGAAAATCGAAAGCAAACATCACGCGTCGTGCCACTCCAAAAATAATAACATATTATGTCCCTCCGAAGTGCCCCCCCTTTCACCTCGGGGGGTGAAACGGGGTGAAACGTTTCACCCCCGTTACGGTACAATAACTCCGCTCTCACATGGTCATAACGGCGCCTGATAAGGGTCTCGGAGACCCTCGGTAAATCACCCCGTATCTGCCGGGGTGTCACCCCCGCGAGGGTTATGTACCGTTCGTATATAGTCGGACATTGGGGGCGAATGCTGATTTAGTAAGACGTTTAGACTTGCCGCCGGCTCTTCGGATTGTTTGCAGTAATCTGATTCAGTCTGAAGTTTATGGTCGCATTTATTTTGTGAATTGATTTTGAAACCGCTTTCAGGGGCTATGTACTCGTATGTATAAACTTTCTTTTATATTAGTATTATTAACGAAGACACGCATTTTAAGATCTATATTGAAACCAAACTAATAGCTAAATAAGTAACCAATGGTTAAATATACATAAAAATATTTTAACAATAGTTAGCTTAACCAATAGTCATGTTTCAACCAATAAGCTGTCACTTTAACATTTGGTTTTAACCAAATTATCAAAGTTAACTTTAATAGTCAATTTAACCAAAAAGTAACTGCCGATCAAAAAACCGGGGCTTAGTATAATTACTCGCAACAGTATCTACAAATATCTATAAATATTTATTTAAAACTTTATAAAAAACACCTGTTTAATTATCAACGCAATAGCGACCAGTCTGATCTCGCAGTTCACGGGCGACGCTGATTGCTTACCCTCAGGTGACCCGTTATTATAACAAAAAAAAAACAAAAAAGCAGGGTAACAATTATCCAAACTAAATTACAGGGTTATGTATCTACGTATACAGTCGGACACATCGGATTGCTGGAGGCGAATGCTGATTTAGTGAGACATCGCGCCGTTTGGAAAGTCGGCGAGATTTATTAACCCTTGTTTGCAGTTGATATCTCTGATTCAGTCTATTTCACTTTGGGACACATTTGTCCAACGCGTTTGGAGATTGAAATTTAGTTTTGGTTACGTACTTCTTATTTGATATAAGTTTGATTTTATTGTATTTTTATTACAATTAATAATAAAATTGGCTTGCCTCTTTGCATTCGCTTTATATGCCGAGGTTAGCGATGAAATAACAAAACTCATTCTCAGAGCAGTTGATCAACTTTCAAAAAATAACTTTAAAATTATTTTATTTTTATTACTGACCACAGATAGGCTGTTACGCTTTGGGATAACCAGTACTAACCTTACCAACTTTGCTTTGGGATAACCGAATCGTAAGATTCGGACTAGCACAACGACGACTGGTTTAGCACGTGATTTTAGCGCCAGTTGAGACACAAATATGTGGTTTGCTGGGGCACCAACAAAAATAGTTATTATGTTGGGAGAAACAAATATTTGCGTCGGATCGGGGTATTCGTGATACGTACCTTTCGTAGTTTCGAAGGAAAACCTTAGTTAGCGACCAGAACAGTTTCATTTTAAATTGAGTCGAGGCATACGAAATAGACGAATCATCTGAAGGTAAGCATTTGCCGCCGCCCTGTGATACCCGCAACGCAGCATTATTAAGCCAATTCTAGCATTCCAATTCTAAAGCACCACTGACAACCGTTTTAATAAAAAACATTTTCCCTCTAAAGGGACACCGAAAATATTTAATAAATCATGAAAATAAGGAATGCCCGACATGTTTCGCAAACCATTGGTCCCCGCCATAAAATTATATACGCCTACCAAATAAAACGGCCCCCTGCGACAGCGTTCTGCATGCAAAATTTAATTTTACAATCGTAGCCGTTTCAATATAGGTAATGCCCGGAATTTATGCCCCATGTTCGAATTGTAATGTCCCTCCGTAATAAATTTTGTCTAGCGTCAGTTTTAGTTTGAAACAGGCACGAATGGCGCTAATGCCTCAAAGTTGGGCTGTAAAATCGATTGGGTAGTTTCCGATTTCTGGACGCGAGTCGCGAAGGTAGAAATACCTTTTGCTTAATCATGTTTCAATCGGCCGCTTTGAAATGTTTTATATAAATTTGTTAAACATTTATTTAAAAAAAAACTATGTACACACACTCATTATAACGATCCACCAACTCATATCACCGAAGAATTTCAACAAGTATGTAGCGAGTCTCTTTAATCACTTGACATAGGCAAAGTGGTGTCACACCTAAGACGCAGAAAAAGCCATTTAATAAAAAATTGAACTAAGTACTTTCTTTGATTAACTTGTCTATGTTCTTTTGAAAACTATTGGTAAGTACATGTAGAGTATGGTACTCGTATATCTGATATTATTATTCATTATTTAATCGTACATTAACGTACAAAAGATGTTCATAGGTTCAATTAAAAGACAAAACATTTTACTAACAATAACCCTTCCACTACCGCCATCCTTTAATTTTAAGTTTTATCTGCTACAAAACAATAAAAATTAAAATTTTACGAGCCAATTAAGGCGAAGTTAATGTCTGCTTGTTTCACACCCCAAGACAGAATTAAAAACGCATCGCGGCTACAATTAATGCAATAACGTCATAATCGCAGGGCGCGAGGACGATCTAAGTTATTTAATTTGGACGCCTTTTTCTCCCCCAGCTAATTACAAGACACTTCATTAATAAACACGATTCTGGTGGTTTAATCAATTAGGTTTCTTTTTGTCTCTTAAAGAAGGGTGTTTGGTTGATCAATGGTAAGTTATTATCATGATACGTTCTAAAATTTTACTATGTAAGCACGTTAATTATTTAAAATTAAAATACGAGCCTAAAAGCTTTTATTCGTGTTTGAAAAAAGCGTATTGTAAAAAAAAAATATCAGCATTTAGACTGCATAACACAATCATTCAAAAAGTTAAAAACATAAATACGGTTTTAACGAAATTGAATAACACGAAAACACAATTTTGACAAAAGAAAAATCCTTCCTTCCAATTTGCAAGTCATAAATTATTTCCAGCGAAGCAGCGGTCAATGTTGTCCAATAAAAATATTTTACCATCAAATGCTCACGTGGGCTCGCGGGTCAACCGTTCCCTAAAATATGTTTGAGCAAGGAATGATATACGGTTTGTTTATTGGCGGGCCTGTTCGTTCCTTTTTTGAATTCCATTATCCGGATTTGACCGACGCGCGCGCGGGTCGCCACTGGTCAGGGGGGCTACAATGACCCCTCACGTGTTCGCTACATTATGTACAAAAGTTTCAATATTTTCGCAGCTTGGGTCACCTAGACCGGTTTAGTAACCGGAGGGTTTCGGTTATTGGAAATTTTACGTTTAATTTGTGATTTTGTGAACGCACGCGTTCTTTTAAAAGGTTAATGCTAGGGTTAAGGGTTCAAGACGTGCATTAAGAAACATGTTTTCAGTGTAGACTGGTTTAAGACTATTTCCTTTGACATGATTAATTATTTTAAAATACAATTGACCGACATATTATTACTTGCGTATTTGATTTCTGGTACCTACATCTAGCCAATAGTGATTTTTAAATGTATTTTTACATATTATAACGTACAAATTAATTAAATGCAATTTCTTTTGTCTCTACGGGTAAGTTTTTGCAGTCTTTATTCTGCTTCTGTTAAATTTGAGCTACATTATTATACGTATAAGAGTGACCAAATATTATCTTTGCATTAGAATATTAGTAGAGAAATCTGCAAAACCTTCACAAACGGGGTCTGGGTGTTTACTAGCACAATTGCAATCTTTTCCTAACTTTAAGAGAGATATTTACAATTCCGTCACTTGTTCCCATGATAAAGGGTATTTATTTATTGATACAAACAGACGGACCGACAGACGGACAACGAAGTCTTATAAGAGTTCCGTATTTTCCTTTCAAGTTTCGGAACCCTGCAAAACTAACCATAAAAACACACACGATACAAAGTTCAATATTAAATAGAAACGCTATTATTCCGTCGGAAATTTGAGCTACGGCCCTCCGGAGGGTCCCTCGGGATGAAAAACGAGGAAAGTTCCCTCCGTTGTTTACTTTGCAGTAGTTATGTAAAAATGCCCGCCAAACAAACTCGCGTCATATTCCGCACCTCCCTGAGCGGTTATTTATAAAGTTTTTTACAAAAATAAAAGTGGGTAATATTGGTCCTACGATTTAAGAGCATCGCATTTGAGGGTTAAATCTAAGTACAATACATCCACACATCAAAATTTGTCAAATATCTGCAATCTACTCTCATCTTACTGTCATGCACATTAGGTTGAATGTCAATGGAGGAAATTTGACAGGTTGTGGTAACCTGATGTGTGGCCTGAACTGTACCTACTAGTTTTGACAAACGGCGCACGCGCTACTCTTTTTGTGTTAAATTATACAGGTTGTATCAGTATTTATTTGGGTTATTCTTCAAGATCTAACTTTTGTGGCAGTCTTCAAATGCAATATTCTTTCAAAATTGACATCAAAATTTTAAAATGTAGTTATAAAGCAATTAAAAGTTAAATTATTTGTGAAAAATTCCTTCTAACTATACATAATATTTTAAGATTCCGGTGTCAATTTTGGAGGAGTATTGGATTTGTGGAGTGCCACGAAAGTTAGATCTCAAAGAATGACCATTTACATCCCTTTACCTACCTCTTCTACCAACCATTCTGAACAGTTGACTGACGCGCTGGCACATTTGGTGGTTGGTAAAAGAAGTAGTTTGGACGCAACCGGGAATTACAGGCTGACATGATGATACTAAAGTGCCAGAGTCTAACTATTTAAATGTCAGTCATTTGCCTATAGTACAATAGATAATCCTGAGCTAGTTAGTAAGCAGGCGACGCGCTTTAACTAATGATATTAGCACACGACTGCTGACGTCTCAGCTGAATGCCGTATTTGGAAATCCTTCGTCAGTACGTCAAAGTAGATGATCAAATCAAAAACTCTATACTCACTATTGAGCGAAGTTCGCGTCAGATCTGTATATTTTGAGGCTATACGGAGTTTGCGTCAGAGCTGTATGAATTTGACACCATACAGTTCTGACGCGTACTCCGCTCAATTAGTAGTGAGTATAGAGCAAGTATAGAGTTTTTGATTTTGATCATCTACTTTTGCTGTTGACTACCAAACTTTACCAGCTACCTCTGACATCAGGGGAAAGTACCAAAAGACCTTCTGTGTCTAAAGCCCCGATACGGTATGACTATATTTTTAGACAATACTTAGGTAGAATTAGTTACTGCGCTCGGTTTAAAACTATCTATTGTAGTCGTTGGTAGGTTGTTCTAAATAAATAAATATATTTTTAATGAGATAGGCGGCAGCTTGCGTATCACCTATATTGCAATAAACGCATTTTTATTTATTTTATATTCGGTAATTCTTGTACTGTAACGTGATTATAGTTAGGGAATGGGGTTTATCGCGTGTGAAAAATCGACAAAATGGCGTGCCGTAGAACTGAGACACACTGAGATCCATCCATGGTCCATCTACACGGTGATTGTGTATTTTTGATGTGCGATGTCAAAATGTCACTAAACAACCAATGACGTTGAGGTTGGACCTTAGTCTAACAGTACGTCATCTAGCAGGTTTTTGACACGCGATAGCCCCCATTCTATCTGATCCTCATATTTCCCTTGAAAACTTAAATACGATTATTAAATAACACACTGTAACCACAGACCTCTGTGCTGTAACCATAAACCACCAAATTAGATGTACACTGTTTTACCCTTGTACATTCCTGTGACCTCTGAGAAAATTACGAACACACCTACATACAAACGTATACGTCGATTGTACATGTAGGTATATGCGTTTATACGTGGCCCTCTATAATAAAATGAAAAGCCCGTCACCCACCGTCGTCTTAGGACGGAGCGCACAAGATGTGTGTTGTGTACACACAGGTGTATGTGTGATTATACACGTGTGTGAGTTGAGATTCTAGGCTTAAAAAATAATAAAATAGAATAAACGTTCATTTGGAATGCTAATGGCTCGCCCTACACTTAGTTTTATAGACAATGTTTCCAAATGTATTAAAAGATGGAACGGAAAGTTGGATACATGGCATTTTCTTTATGCAGACGAGCAGTCGGATCACCTGATGGTAATCGATTAAAACGCCACCCATAGGCACCTGCAACACCAGTAGAGTCACGTGCACTGCCAACCTTTAATTCCCTTTCCCCCCAATTAGGCCTTTATTTGTAGAAAGGTCAAAACATTTTAAAGTGCTACATTTTAAAACTTAACTTCTGTATCATGCCACATAATATGTTTTACAAATAAAGTCCTATTTGTATTTGTGTCTTAAAAGCTTGGCGTACAGAGATACAGTGTACAATTTATCGATAGTTATGTATCAAAGTACACGATAAAAGTCTACCGATTAGTCTGCACTTACAAAGAACCAAGGTATCAGAAACCGTTGAATATTTCAATCTATTCTCACCTCAATGTCAAGCATATTTGGTTCATATCAAATGAGAAGTTTGGACAGATTATAGTATGCCGAGATATGGCAATCTTTAGGTAGATTACCTATATAAAACACTTTTCAAATTAAGATTTTTAATAATGGAATTGTGTCTGCCAATAACTCGCCCCATATTTTCTCGTCATTTTATTGTTAGTCATTTTAGTAGTAATTTTATTGGTTATTAAGGTTCTCCTGAAACTACTGAAGTAATAAAAGCAAGTTCAAAAAGTAACCAAGCCATTTATTAAAAAAAACATAAAACAGACCCGCAAAAACCTTTTCTTATAACAAGACCACCAAATAAGACACAGCTTGTACTCAGTAGGAAAACGCCCGCGAAAATGTTGCGTAGGTACATAATATTCGGACCCCGACGCACACACGCTCACTAATCCACACACGACACATATGTATATGGCCACGTGTGCGAGAGGACGCGTGCGAGCAGGACGCCGCGTGGGAGAGGGATAGCCACTGCAGGACCAGCGATACAACAAATCAATACGAGCGGTGACCGGTAGCCTGTGTCACTACCCCGCCCCCACCCCCAGACCGCACGGCTGGTACCTACATTGTCAACCACAGACTAACGCAAGCGAAACGCCTTTGAAATCCGCTGTGTGGAGGTTTTGTGTTCCAATTACTTACGCCCACACGTGGAGCGACATGTGAATGGTTTTGCTGACTTCGTTTCTAAGCTTGCCGGTTTTGAAAATCATCTCAACGTGAATGCTTAAAGCCTGCCTACAGATAAATTCTATCAAATAAATCATTTTATTTTGAGCATTGCTTTAAGTTTTTCCAGTAACTTCTAAAATTAATAGAGGAAACCTTTTCAAAAAGCAACATTAAAATTGAATCTTAAGAAGTAGTTTCTTTAATTATTGTTCGGAATCTTGTGGAAAGACTCCACTCACACTTTACCTAAAATTGTTTATTATTTTATTACGTCATGAAGCAGAGAAAAATATTGGAAATTGTTACGACACTGACTATTCTCGTAGGTAGAAAACTGTACGGAAAACAGCGCGGCGTTTCTGCACATTTTTCTAGTCTGTGTCGGAAAATCCGCTTGACCACGCGTATGGCAGGCGCCGGGAAACTCTGACAGAGAAAACTTGATACTTTAGAACTTTTTGAGAGCGGCCCTTGAATACAACTATAAGTATGTATATTGTATAACAGCGTATACAAAGAATGTGTATTTAGGCTTTTGTTATTCTGATAGAGATTTTCCTTCGCGTTTTTGTTGACTGAGAAACTGTTTTGCCAATTACGAAGTCTTTTAAGGCTGTTAGTATACTTTAGTAGTGAACTAAGTTAAAATGTTATCTTAAACTTAAGTGTACAAAAAATAGTGTAATAACAGAACATAGAGGTATATTTAAATTATACAGAAAACTAATATATTTTTTGTAATATTTGCAATGTAAAATTGTGCTTGCTTTGCTTGCTAGTTTTTTTTTAATTTGAATATTGTTATTATTTCAATAAGAATACTCTTTGTGGATAAAACTCATACTATATTACAACTATACCTAACCATACGGTTTACATATTGGTACGACTTTTTTGTTGAAGTCTCCTTATGTACTAATAAGCCAAAATAATTATTGCATCCTACACAAATTGTCTACCTTACTCCATTGGTATAGGTACCATTACACAAAAGCATACCAATCTGAACATGCTACCAAGACATATTCTTAAATCTCTACCTTTGCATACTGGTACGATTTTATTGACAAGTGTCCTATATACCATATAATATAGCTATAATTTTCATTACATCATCTACCAATTATGTACCTTACCCTCATTGATATAAGAGCCAATATTCAAATTTATCCCGAGCTGACCAAGGATTATTTATAAAAACTCTACGTAATCATACCTTTGCTTATTGACAAGTCTCCTATGTACAAATATAGCCATCATTTTCATTACAACGTACAAATAATGTACCTTATCCTTATAGATATAAGTGCCAATACCCAAATTCTCCCAAACTGACCAAGCTACGATGTATTTATCTTCAAAAAGCGCCGCCATCGTGAGTGCGCTGTCCACGAGGGGGCCAACTGTAAGGGTCGCGTTGTGCTGAGCAACGGCCTGTAATTCACTTCCCTCACCCTCCTGAGGGCCGATAAACTGCAAAACCGCGCCCTCCCCCCAGATAAACAGGGCCGTTATTTATGACACCTAGAACCCTTCCCGGATGGACGCCGGAGACATCGGTATTTCAGAACGGCGTTTCCGACATACCGATTTTATTCACTCGTACTACTGCCTCGGTATATTTCACGATAATTGCACAAAAAATCACCCTTAGGTCCTAAAAATTAAATTCAAAATACTTTATTGGCATATTCAATTGTGGGAGAGCCATGCTTCGGCATGAATGGGCCGGCTCGACCGGAGTGATACCACTGCCTCACAGAAAACTGGCGTGAAGCAGCTCCTGTGATGTGTTTCGCTGAGTGAGTGAGGGTACCGGAGGCCCACCGGGGGGGAAGGGGGTAAAAGGTTAGCAGCGCACTTGTGACTCCACTGGTGTTGCATGTGTCCATGGGCGGCGGCAATTGCTTACCATCAGGTGATCCGCCTGCTCGTCTGCTACCTATCACATAAAAAAAATACCTAAAACACAGTATACCTACAAGGTCTTATCAAATAGGTACACACGTTCACATGTTTAGCTAAAATTGTAGCATGCAAATATTTAACACAATCAAAGGAGATTACAGACGATATCAATTACCATCCTAAGGGTGATTTTTTGTTACTACTACTAGTTTTTTTATGTTAAGTGGCAGACGAGCAGGCGGATCCAGACACATGATGTAGTGTTAAATCCTGATCTTCCTAATATAAACATAGACATACAGTCGGTTAGTAAATAAGTCTGTTATTATTTGGCAAACCTAATCCCGTTGCCATAGTAATTGCACGGCTAGGTGACTTAGGCCCTATTTCACAATCTATCAATACTAATTATAAAGAGATAACTTCTATAGACAACGACAAGGCTTATAGGTAAACCGAAAACACGAAACGCTTGCGCGATGTAATTGGACACAGCGCCATCTATTGGTTCATTTCTGAAATACGGTCCCGAAGCGAAGTGAGGGCGGGCCACTAGTGTAAAGATAAAGCGTCACATAGCTATGCAACACCTAAATAGCTATGCTATGCAAAAAGTAAAACTTATCCGTTTATTGTGAAAGAGGCCATCAAATAATGAATAATTTATTCCAAAATCGTCGAGAGAAATCGATTTTTGGTTCTCAGGAATACTTACTCAACTACTGATAATTTTATTATATTACTACTTATTGCGCGAGATTAAACCATGGTTTACTTTAATTCAAAATCGATTTTAATGTTTTTCCATGGATTACGTATTTTTCTCGTAGAAGGCAGTAGAGTTAAAAGCACTAATGGAGAAATAATATATTAAAAATCGGTCTCGAAGTTATTGACTTTATTTGTCAACGTTATTTTTTTTTCTTTATATCTCTACAAAGTCACCTGAAAAAGGTTGTAAAATTAAATTGAATGAAAGTGAAAAATGTTAGTAAACGAAGTATTTAAGCAGTATCAAGCACCTTCCGAAGTTCCTGTCGCAGAGAAAAACTTCGAGACGCCAACTTTATACCCATTTTATTTACTTTCCCACTTTGAAACGACTAACCGCCTCTTTGATTCTTTTTTTAAACTAAAAGGAACAGATTTAATCGGTTGAGCAATCGTGATCATTTGATTGTCTTTTGTTTTTTTACTTTAATACGAGTACTTAACTGCCTCTTTGATTCTTTTTTTTAACTAAAAGGAACAGATTTAATTCGATTTTTAACTAATGAAGAATTTAATAAACTTAATTTCTAGAGTATAAAATCTAAAATGTGTTATGTTAGTGTTTCAGAAGTGTCCAAAATAATGAGATCAACAAAAGACACTAAAGTATGCAACTCTACTGACATAACGTGTGAACACCATGATTATCATCTCAGATTAATTTAAATCAGAATTATTTTTTCATAAACCATCGTACAATGCAATAAAAAAAAACAATATCTTAGTCTCACCAGCCAGTCTCGCACACCTAGCGCCAATCGATACCCTCAACCAGCGGTCAGACCAACAAACTAACACTTGTACAAACACGGCCTCCTATTTTCCCTTATGGCCGGCGCCGCCATCTTGGCAAGCGCCCCCACCCGCCCCCGCGTAAGGGGCAGCCGAAACCCGCTAATACTAATGTCCTATGTGTGTCTGTCACACACACTGGGTAGATTAATGAAGGTTTTGGGGTATTTTGGGCTGTATATAAATGAGGTTAAGTTTACAATCATGGAGCACGCTTCAACACTTCGCATTATCTTGCTCTTCAAAGCTTTTTTGTGAAATAAGATGCTAAAATAGGTTAATGCAATGTGTGAAATTATGAACTTACATACCAAGTAAAAAAACATTAAAAGTACCTACATTTTATAAATCCACGATTTTTAATTTCAAAACTTGCCTTGCTGTAGATAATATTTTCTGCCATACAGGAAAAAAAATTAGATAACTATTTAAATTATAGTAGGTAGTATTACAGTATTAAAACACAATTGCAATTTTAAAAAAAAGTATTACAATGAATAAAATGAGTAACGGTATACTACGACGAGTCGTAGTCGTCGTAGTCGCTACGGACTACGCGCTACGACAAACTACGTTCAATCAGAAAGTACCTACTAGTATGTACCTATGTTAGACGAGCCAAGCATCAGCAGAGCATGAATCGAGCCAATATTCGAGTAAAGTGGACGAGCCTCGAACAAGCATTTGGCACATGCTCGATTGTACTCATTGGTGCTGTGTTTTTTATGAATACTGAGCTAATGATTAATTGCTCGTTGGAGGTTTACATCTGACAGGTAATAACGGACGGCTCGGTTGGTCATTCTTAGCACGTCTAGCATGTACCTAACCTTAAAGAAAAAAAAATACTTATTCGTATTTTCTTTTAGTTTTCATCTAGTATTAACTAGGTTGGCATAAAAACGCAGTAAATTTTTTGCCCCACAAATCCACTCAAGGCCTTAGTTATAATTCCATATTATTAGGTTTGCTACACCACACAAGATTTACTATGTGCGTAAATATTTATAATAATTCAGTTATTACCATGTTTACGATCCTGGTTTATAGCTCATTTTACGATATGTCACGTACCTACATAAAGTCGAGATTTACCTCTAAACATACCAGTGAATAACTTAGTATGTTATACCGGTTTTATATACCTATAGTAATTTATAGGAGCCTTGAATATTCGAAAATATACACCTCATGTTACGAGAGTATTAATATTCATTAAGTTGATTCTCGATCGGTTTTCATCTCCAATTTAAATTTATTTAATCGGCCCATAACATAATGAAGTACCTACCTGTATACTTATTGAAGTACGCAATTAATTCTACATGAAAAATAATGACCGAATTATCATAAAGTATTTTTAATATACCTACGTAAAACTAATCCGAATCATTTTCATAAGTTCTCTAAGTTAATTGTACAATTAAATATTTTATTTATAAAGTTACGTAGGTGTAATAGAATGGTAAGTAATTAAAACTACGTGCGACAACTTTAAAAGTCGTTCAGTGTAACTTTTATATCAAAATTTTGTTTTATTTTAAAATGTGCTTAATGTGGTTTGAGATTTCACAAAGGCAAATAATGTTATATTAGTTTAGCCATAAAAAGTTTCTATGTTTTTTGTTTTTAAATCATGATAAAACCGATCTATCAAAGTAACAATTTCAACTGTTTACTTATTACAGCACAGTTAAAGCCATTAAGGGTATATTAGACCCGTCGATTTTTAACCCCCGACAGCATAAAGCGGGTAAAAGCAACCCGCGGAATCCAATCAGTCACCTCAAAGAGCGCTCAGACATAATTGGCATCGAGCTCAAAGAAATACGCGTCACGCCCCACACGAATGCATTACCGAAATAAAATATTCAGGCGAATTTCGAAAAGGGATTTCCATCAGCCGATCCGGTGGCTAAACACAAAACCGAACGCGGCACACGTCTAAAATATTCACTCGCCACTCGGATACCTACATCATTCATTCGTCCGTCGAGAACGGTTCGACACCAATCTTCCATTTGGCAAGAAAATCGATACACATCGTGGCCATATAAGCATTCCGGGGGTGGTAGACGGGGAGTCTTAAGGGGAGTTAGGGTTTAGTCCCGAATATTGAATTTCCCTTGGGACAAACCCGTTTCGCTTTGTCCCTTCGGCCGGGGTCGTGTGGGCCGAGATGCCCGGGCTTCTCCCTACATAGCTACGTCTTACACGTGTACACGTATATGTAGAGGTTGGTGTGTACGTACGTGCGTAAGTGTTGGATAATAACATTGCGAGCCTACCATACGTGACTTTCAGGGCGTTTGACGGCCCCCGGGCTATACGCTCCTGATTATATGTACATACGTGCGATACGGGCGAGTATATGCGGCCCACGCATACATAGAGGCTTCAAAGCCTTTAAATTAGGTCTCTTTATGTGGAGTGGCCTCCAATTTGCTATTAAGTTTCACGTTTTCACCCAGACGTAAGTACGCATTTGCGTTTTATTTTACGATAGAGCTATTATTTTCAACAAATCTAGGCTATAAGTATTTTATAATTTAGACTTTAAATATAAACCTTTTTCGATATTGAATAAAAATTGGAATCGACCTTTGGCTATTTTGAGTGAGATAAAAATGGTTTTAAATCATACTGTTTGAAACTTGTACCTACTAAACTATTTTTAAAGTCGAGGCAACATACAAGCAAGGCAAGCGGGTCACATTTTCGAGATGAACTTATTAAAATGGTTATAAAGATGACGTATACCTACATACATCTTATTTGTTAACGATCACAGAACAGTTCGTCTAAATTGTATGGATAGTACACTTAAAATCTTATTATAAAGGTAGGTAGGTCCTTACCAAAAAATAGAGGTAAAGCGTAACATACAAACTAAACAATCCATCTTGTACTGACTTATAGTCTTCCATCCAAATCCGTCATGGCAAAGTTGCCTATGAATCAACGCAAAGAAATAGTAACATACGTTGTTGAGACACGTTGCGTTAATCTTGAGATGTGGGGGGAGAGGGGGGTGCCCATATATTGAGGGCGCGGTCCCTGCCGGTTCATTTGTGCTTGTACGTCTCCGCTGCGTCTCTAATACGTCACTGGGTCTGTTAGACCCGGTGACACTATGTTAGAAGTGAAATGGTTAAAACGTTTCTGAGAGCTCGGTTTGTCGATTGTTTTTTTTTCGTGATTTATTACTATTGTTAAGAGGTATATTTTTGTTGTTTCAGGTCTGTCATTTAGCATAATCATCAGCTAAATAACCAGCAAAGAGTAGCAGCCAGCCCTAAATTGTGTAGGTATAAAGTAAGAGCAATGCCTTTCATATATAATCAATAAAAAAGTATTTCACTAATATTTGTTTTATTTAGCGTACTTGGACTAATTTTTTCACGTTACTTTTATTCAACAATATGGAGCCAGAGCTGATCTTCAAAAACGAAACTATCCCACCTGTGACTCTACTGGTGTTGTAGGTGTCTATGGGCGGCGGTAATCGCTTACCATCAGGTGATCTGTCGGCTCGTCAGCCATCTATATCATAAAAAAAATGTGGTTAATGATTTTGTCTATAGCTTATTGGCCATATTAAAAAAAACAGCTACTTCTATCTTATATTTACGGCAGTGGAAATGGTTCCAGCGAATTTGCAGAAACCCAACCTATTCGTGTTTGGCACAAAATATTCGTCAGCAGAATTAATCCTCGAGACATCCCATACGTCACCCCGATACAGCACAAAGGCTGATTGGAAACTGCAATGCTCTATACCAGCCACATTTTAGTCTTAGACACATTGTGAACTAGGGAACCGAGAGAAAGCACCCAGGTATATGTAGTAATAGGTATGTCACCGTGAAATAGTCTGAAGCTATAAAATATTTATTGATCAACTTCTGGGGCCAATTTTCGTGCACTCGACATTGAAGTCGAATTTAAAGATACCAGTTTGACTTCAATCAATGTCGAGTACACGAGAATTGGTACCCTGGAAATTAACAAACAGTGCTTTTCAAAAATAGGTTAGGTTAAACCTATCACCGTTTAAATAACTGCATTTGGTTATTTTCCAAAACTTGATTCTCTTTCCAGGAAATAGATTTTTTTTATGTCATAGGTGGCAGACAAGCAGACGGATCACCTGATGGTAATTGCCGCCGCCCATACACACCTGCAACATCAGTAGGGTCACAAGTGCGTTGTCAACCTTTAGCCCCCTATCCACCAAATTAGGCCTCCGGTACCCCTATTTACTCGCCGAAACACAGCGCATGCTGCTTCACGCCGGTCTTCTGTGAGGACGTGGTATGTCTCCAGTCGAGCCTGCCCATTCATGCCAAAGCGTGGCTCTCCCACGGTTGAAATTTACGATTTGGATTATTTTGCGGTGACATTAACTACCCTGAAAGTTATGGGATATCAAAAGGAGCACTTCGTATCAGATTGGATTCGACTAAATATGTAGTTCTAGTTATTGCTTTAAAGTCATTTCCAATATCATCACGAAGACAACAATATGCAATATCCATAGACAAGCCCTCACAGGGACTTGTTAGAGCATCGGCCGAGAATCACGTTCCCTTTGAGAGGGTCCTTTGACGCACTCGTTACAACTCCCACTACCACCACAGCGTATTAAGCCTTTAACTCTATGACCTAGCTAAACGATTATGAACTGTACCACCAACAAAATAAAGGTGTAGAATATAATAATTTCGAACGGCCCGTGCCTGGGAGTTGGAAGTTTTTTCGAGACGTATGGAGCGGGGTATTATTTCTGCTCGTTCCTTTTTGATTTGTCACATGGAATTGATATGCGGTGAATTAATAGGATTCTTTTGCTTTGAGACTGTTTGAGACAGTTGCTTTTGAACTTGGGGCTATATTTTATTCGGTTGCGTTGAGTGGCCTTAGATTTTTACGTGAGCTGACGCAGGAAATATTTAAGGAGATATGCTGTGCTATGTAGTCGTAGGGAAATCGGTTGAGTGAAAGTATACATTGAGTTTTGAAAATAATTGCATTTACAGAAAAAACTTAAGTACAAGGTTAGTAGACTTCTTTTTTTTTGAAGTGTTGAGGGGGAAGTCATGGAAAGACCATTATTAATTACTTAGTTCTGGAGTGTCTATCTTTAGGTATACAAATTATTCATAATTATTTATTTAATGAGTAATTTCAATAACGGATGTTGATAGGGTTTTTTCAGTTTCAGAAAATTAAGGGTCACGGGTTCGATTTCAGCACCAACATAAATGTTTGTTGATCCTACCAGATATTTGTGTTGGGCCCAACCAACAACACAAGCAAACCCAGAGGTTTCATGGTTCCTTCATTGTTCTTCGTCGTAGTGAAAGGGACCACCTTAGTTTGGATCCAAGACAATGTATTTGTGTCAATTTATTTCATTTAAATCTATGTTTAGCTTATAAACAGGTACTTATTCTAAAGACAACGACAAGGTTTATAGGGAAACCGAAAAAGCGAAACACTTGCGCGATGAAATCTACACCCAGCGCCATCTATTGCTCCCGAAACGTTAACAAATGTATTCGGTCATGAGCGGTGATCGCTCATTCATCAGATGACCTTACTAGTTTGTCGACTCTATCATAAAAATATTCTTTTGCCGGAAGAAAAATAACCGTAGAGCGACTAAGAGTTTGTTCAGATGACGCATTTTACACGCGATTTGTAGTTCATTGCTGTTTACGTTATGTGTTTTGTTAACAAAGCTAGCCTATTAAAAGAGCAATGAACTACTAATCGTGTGTAAAACGCGTCATCTGGAAAAGCATTAAGGTATGTAGCGTAAAATAATTAAATATTATACCTACTACTTATCCTATTATATACGCCTCTGAATAAGCAAACATCAAAACCTGCCAGCACGCAGCTATCGAGTACACACCCCAAAGGACTAATATCAGCCTCAATCAGAAGTTGTATTTTTTCATCTGCGTATAAAAAGCTGCCAGCCTGTGATATCTGAACCATGCGGTAGGTATGATGCCGTTTCTGATTACCATTTCGCGAACTGGATATTACGCTCTGGTGGACTTTTTGATGCTCCACTCCACCATTGAACTGCCAATAAGTAATTGCTGCTGTTTTTAGGCGGTTTGGTTTTTAATTTGTAGTTTTTTAGCGGCCAGTATTTTCATTTTCTTTAGAAAATTTTGGCGCAAAATTGTTATTTTCTTTATGTTTGAACTAATATATTTACAGACATTAAGGCTATACCTACATATTTGTTAATGCAAGCGATTTAATCGATTTGTTAACAGAATCTAATGTAGATGTAGATTCAACATAATATTACCTAATACTACAAGTGAAGGTAGGTATTTAAAATAAATACATTTGCAAAAGCTTTAATGTAAGTATCATCTTCTTTCCTTCTACTCTAGTGAAGCCGATGTTCATGGGGTGAAGATGATCTACTCTTTCCTACAAATAATTGTAAATCAATTAACTAATTGCACCTATCAAATAACCGACACAATTTTTTTTATGTTTACTGTACACGCGATGAATTTCGAATCACGCTAACCCCATTCTCCGGAATTCCTCAAAACTAACCCTACGCAAAACAATACCACTGCACTGTATTACCGAATTAATTCCCAGTATTGTTTTAAGCTAAAACAAAGAGCCCGAGTCACATGCAGAGCTTTAGACTGCCTGCCCTTTACCCTTCTATCAATGCACGTACCGCCATTGTTTTCCGAGGGCCAAATTAATCTCAGTTTATTTCTTTGATCGCAATATTTAGCACAAAGGCTTGACAGCTAGATGGATATGTAAATGGATAGGAACTTTTTGTTGCGACACAATGCGTGGCGGGAAACGTATTTTGAATTTCGAACGGTTTTTGTTTTGGAACGCGAGAATGAAGTCCGAATAATGACCGGTTGTGTTTTGTTTTAGGATTAAACAAAGGTTGTCGTTACCAATTTTGTCTTCATTAAGACGAGAGGGTTACAAGAAAGCAGAATACAAAAATTTACTTACTCGTATTTTGTCTTACCTTCCATTGGTACAAACGTTAAATTATATTTGTTCTAGCACGAATGATTCTTTAAGAAACGAACCTACATCTTTCTATAAGGCCGGCAATGTCCACCCCCCTTCTGATGTAGATAGCTGATGTCTATGGGCGGCGATGATCACATATCATCAAGTGATCCGCTTAACCCAACGTCCACGTCCCCGTTCTAGTGTAGCTGAATTAACTGATGTCTATGGGTGACGATGATCACTTACCATCAGGTGACCCGCTTATCTAACCCAAAAATAATCACGTAACAATACCTATTCCACACCCATCTTAAAACATGACTACCAATCTTTGCAGCATATTGTACGTATATACGAGTATATTTAGCCACGTCACGCAACATGTTCGGCCTACGCCGAGCAATATCCGCTTCGGATCGGCCCTGTCAGTTTGTTTTTGCTCGTGTAGATAGGGGGGGGGGGAGGGGGGGGGGCTATAAACACGCCTGTTTTCGCTAAATTGATATTATGTGTGGGATATTGAAAGGGGAATGAGGAATGAGGCTTTTTCGGTCAAACGTCTTCCAGTTTGTCAGAGTCAAAGTGTCCTGGTAACCTCTTAGCCCTGTCCCATGAATCAAGATTGGAGGAGTCTAGTAATTACAATGAAAGTGCCGTCTGACCTTGGAACCAGACTAGCTGAATGACGGTTACAGGTTTTAGAAAACATTCCAAATGACTAAGATGCGTTCTTATCCAAGGAGCTACCATCGCTCGCCCTTTTATGACACAGTATCCATCAAGTTGGTTATTTTGAAAATCTTAACCTCTAGCGTTACAGCGTCCTAACCAAAGGGCATTAGAAAAACTTAATGTCCTTTATAGGTATACTAGCGGCCGCCCGCAACTTCGTCCGCGTGGAAAAGTAACATTTTACCCCCCTTTTAACCCCTTGCAATCCCTTTTCGCAATAAAAAGTAGCTTATGTTCTTTCTCAGGGTCTAGATCATCTGTATACCAAATTTCATTTAAATCCGTTCAGTAGTTTTGGCGTGAAAGAGAAACAGACAGAGTTACTTTCGCATTTATAATGTTAGTTAGGATGTTCCTAGACTTGTATATAATGTAATCCCATTGTTCTAATCTCATAAGAAAAAAACGCGATTTTCCGACTCTGGAATTTTTTCACAAATTTTCTCAGATTTTTTTTTGTATCTATCTACAGCTTCTGCAAGTTTCATATAAAAAGGAGTAAGTATTTTTTTTTCTGAAGTAGGCAGGAGGTAAAGTAACCAAAAACCGTGTTATATATAAACAAGCTAAGGGCGCAATCCATGAGGCTCGTCAGGGCCGATAGACATGGCGTTCATTTACTCGCGGACTAATTTATATCCTCTAATTCGAGCCTCAACAAGAGCCGTACATACGCTCACTCGCTCACTACACGTACGGCGTTAGGACTGCACTCCACTGTTTAAGACGGTAGAGGCTTCGAATTTAATAAGCGATCTTTCTGGAATGTAACTTGTCTCTCTCTAAACTTTAACCGTTTGGCCACGCTTCGGCAAGAATGGAACGGCATCACAGAAACCTGTAAAGCACCGCTGTGGGTACTGGAAACTCAAATTAGGGGGTTCAAAGGGGAAAAGGTTGGTAGCGCACTTGTGACTACACTGGTGTTGCGGTTGTCTATGAGCAGCGGCCATCACTTACCATCAGGTGATCTGTCTTCTCGTCTGCCACCTATTACATTAAAAAAACACATATAAATGCCTAAGAACCTACTACAAAATCATTCTCAACGACAGGTCATCATTATATCATATCGTTTTTGGCTTCGTCGTTTCGCATATTCGCAGACAAGTGTTTATTATTCTTTGTGCCACTGCGCATCAGCTAAGATCTTTACAGTCATTCCATGTAATCAACTGGTGGTAAGCATTAGCAACACCAAGTAGGCTTCGCTTTTAAAAGTGAGTACCTAGTTACTCTATTTTCTTGAAGGCTTAATAGTCGAATCGGTACCGAAATACCGCTAGCGAGCAGACTCCACAGTTTCATCGTGTGAGGCAACGGCAGTCATATCTCAGCGTGTGTAAAATCGCCTTTAAGCCTTCCCCGTATACAGCACCCACACATGCGCACAAAGCCGCAAGGCACGTAACATAAGGAGCTTTGAAATTAATTTAGCTCGGAACTAGCTGGCAAATGGATAGACGTGAGCCGGGGGTGGTTTAGGCCCCCCTGGGGGGAGGGGGGAAATTCGGCGCTTAGCCGAACCTTTGTGGCGAACGTTTGTAATTGTGCTCGTATGCTTGTAATTAATGTGAGATTGGAGTCCCAATATGTTGAGAAAGTTATTTGTAGTGGAATTTAGGTCTTTGGAAAATCTGGGCGAAGAGTTTAAGAAGGTATGATTAATTTTCAACTTTTCGTTTGATGTATTTTGGTAAGTGATTTTCTTCTTTGTTTGGGATTTTCAGCTACTTTAAACTGTGTTCATGTGCTTAATTATTTGCTTTTGTTAAAATATAATATAACCACACGTCAGATCACTAGGATATGTCAAAGAAAATGTCCTAGATTGTATGGGGTCTCGACCACCACCTTTAGGTAAGTACGTTGCCCAAAATGACTACAACATTTTTACTATTCATATTTCTTTATGGTGCCTTCCTGATACAAAAAATAAATGTAACAGCAATAGAAAACCGCAAAAACTTAATAAGGAATGTCATTTTTTGATGACCTTTGTCTACTCTCAGTTTTACAATAAGTACAAAAATAATGGTTATATCAAAGTGGCAACTAAAATCTGACAGAGTCATTTGCATTTCATGGTTTTATAATTTTTTTTCTCGTGAGTAAAATTCCACTAAACATAATTTTATTTATTCTACTGATTAGATATTAGGATTGAACCCGAGACCCCAAGTTTTGCCCCGAGCATAGCCTTCGCTGTTAAGCGCGTCACAGTTAGGTAACCATTGCGGTTATTTTATATAGGTACTTAATAATGCCGAGGCCCACTTAATACTTAGGTAGTTGGAATATAGCCCCTATCAAAAAAAGAAACGTAAAAAAATTTGCTGTATGACCCAGCAGCATTATGGCTGAGTGGACATTATAAGTCGTATGGTACCTACATACAGTTGATTTTTGTAGACCTAACATGCAAAATATATTCAGGAATCCTCATATGTGGACTTCGGAATTAAAACGATGTACAAATAGGTACACATGTGAACGAGCACTGCCTCGTATTTTGGCCCGTTTATACCGTGTACCCTAGCCTTGTTTACCGGGTGTACTACCTACCCCCGGGCGATCTCCGGATTTGACGTCCTTTAATATCCGGCCACGCCACTGAACACTGAACATCGTACACACTGAAGGCTTTATCTGCACATATTTCGACATTTATGAGGTATGAAAGTTGTGAAACTGGGTTTATAGCTGTTAAGAAATGCCTAGGGCTTTTTATAGAGCCGTGCTAGTGAAAATGTAGGTACTTTCACCTGACTTATGCAAAGATGGGGGGAGCAGTTTAATAATCTATGTATCTTCTACCTATATCTATACTAGTTATAAAGAGACAACATCTACAAAATATCATTATCTATAACTTAGGAGTTTGTAACCCAAAGAAAACGTAACCCTTACGCGATGTAATTGACACTCAGCACCATCTATCGCCAAACATTTAAACTAAAATTACTGCAAAACTATGTCCCTAAACAAGGTGAGGCCGGGCTGCTAGTGTAATATGTTCGTCAAGTAAGGCCTGTAGTGAAACTATGGTAATTCAGTAGATAATAACGCGCTTTCCATACACTCCCCGTATGGAAAGCGCGATGATTCGAATCCAAGCATGCACTAATGTATTTTTCAAATCTAAGTCCAAGTCTCTACAATTAGCAACTGAAACCCTTTCTGATCGTAGTTCAATCTATATCTGGTAGTGATTATCAAGTCAAAACTGATCTCAATGCTTCACTCCAATGCCCAAGAGTATCTAACTACACTATTGGAGGAATGGCAAAGGACTGGAAGCAGGCCATAAAAGGTGATGTGACGACAAAAGAAGAAAGGTTGAGCATTAACTATCAAAGGGAAGGCACCTATGCTTATCTCGTGAAGTGTAATACCTACATTTCTTTTTGTGCTGCGGACCTCTTCAAAGTAACGGCAGGTACGTCTATATCGCGTTTTAGTGCAAGATAGTGCATGAGCATCGGCAATAGTTGCTTTACAGCACATTGTGTTGGCGCAGGCACTTAGCGGTGTGCAGTAAACTGTTTATGAGAGTCGCCAGTTCGGCGCAGCTCGACGGGTACTGGGACAGGTTAAAGTACATTAATTAGTATATAGTGGTTTAATGTATAACGTAATGTGTACCCATCAGTGTTGCCAGACGTCCTGTTTTTAGCTGTTCCGTTTTTGGGACATAATTTGATGTCCTGCGTGTGACAGGCCCAGTTACCGTTTTCCAGGATTTGAGTGCAGTAATCTGTTTAAGAAAGATAGCAAAAAAACGTAGTCCGGTTTTCAGGAAGTTAAACGTAAACTTTTAGGCCATGCCCCTTATTTGACCATCACATACCCGCTTTTTCACTCTTCCATACATCCAATTCCTACTTAATAACCAAGACAATCTAGCAGCGCTGGCAGCTATTTAGTTTGATTCCCTTATCAAAGAGTTTTGAACGTTAGAAGACAGATTCGTTATTATAATCATGTTTTAAGCGTATCTAGCCTACCCTGGGTTCTAAAAAACGGATTGGAACACAACTGGAATGACGGCTGGTATGAAGAGTTCTCCGGCAATAGCATCATTTCGACCAACAGACGCCCACAATTGGACATAGGCTTTCCCCAATGTTCTCCACACAGATCAGTCCTGAGCCGCCCGCATCCAAGGAATTCCTTGGATGCGGGCGGTATGGTGAACCAAATCGTCGGTCCACCTTGTGGGGATGAATATTTTAAGAATCTTTCAGTGAACGTCGACCTTAAGCCTGAGACACTAATCGTAAAGTTTCATTGAACAGACTATGAATTGTTCATTAGAAGTGATTCTCCGTGTGAAGAAACTTGTATGCAGCAAATATACTTTCCAACATTTATTTTTTATCAATATGTTTAAAACATAAAAGGTAAAGTATGAGCCTGTACCTACTTATATACTGTCTCACTGCAGGGCAAAGGCCTCTAGTATATCATCCATATACCTATTTATTATACTTAGAAACCAAGTCATCGCTACTATGATGGGATTCGGCTTAATCACCATGCTTGTCTAATCCGGATTGGTAGGTAAATATGCAATAAACATGATACTAACCTACCCCCTACTTTTCCCCTCCCTACCAAACATACCTACATACTACTCAGAAAACGTAATTCCCAATTCCATTCCTCAAGCCCTTAGCATGCTCAGTTGGTCAAAAGGTCCCAGATTCGAGTCCGGGCGGAGCGTTTAGCCGAGTGTTACTCAGACGAGGGCTCTCGGTACACACTTATCTAAGGAACTCTTATTAAATCCCTCTTAACTAATCCTTCAGGTAGGGGGTAGTGGCAGCAGAATAAACTGTAGCATGTAATTTTTTTATTTTTATAATTTTTTTTAGTAACCGTAGTTACATTAGGCAAGCGAGGTGATTAAGTCTATTCCCATCATAATTATATAAAGAGGCCTTTGCCCTGCAAGACAGTAATATAGGCTGATACTTTACTTTTATTTTACTACCCGAACTGCAGAGCGCAGTGGTGTAGTATATAGGTTGATAACTACTAAGTAATAACCGTAGTTACTGAAGAGATAAATTTGGCGAAAGCCTGGCGCGACTGATAAGGAGTGATGGTACCCCAAATCCGAAATTCAAAAGTTGGCAGCATAAGTTACCTACTTTATCAAGTTAAATATCGCAACATAAAAATCTAGTTTGTTTTGTAAACCGTACGTTCCATATTTTGCAGTGGAAGTTTGTACTTAGGTACAGTTTTTTATTTTTACATCTTTCATTATTAATTAAAATGAAATTGTGTAGGTAATGACAACATAACTACCTACTTGTACAGTCGCCTGAATAAAATGTAAACACTTCGACTCTTATGGCATGACTAATAAGGTTCATATTTGAATTAGGTAGTATACTTATTAGAGCGTGACTGTATCTACCTATCTATATCTACTTTGATCAGTACCTTTAAACTCTACCCCCAGATTGAGCTCCGTAGCAATCACCTTCAATTTGCCAAAATAACACAATTTAGCTAACAAAAATACGTAGTTTTTGGCATATTATCACGTAATATTCGAATGAAATGGCAGTTATGATTTTGTTTCATTTAAATAATTTCAGTTTTTTTTTTCTATAGAAAATGAAGCAAGCAGAGTAGGTCAACCTTTTGACGTCTACAATAAAAGAAACCAATCTCACATGTCAAGTTTCATCTGCTAACCGTAACAGTAATTAGTGGCACCGTACATAGACGTCTGTACATAATGTAATTATGCATAGGTACATACACAGCGCTGAACACTCGCGGAACAATTCGGAACTACAGCCGAAGTTGCTAACCGCAGCAGACGGCGGCCATCTTGCCGTTGCCATGGCGACGCGGCCGCGAATCGTCTGCTTACCTGCTGAAATGTAAATAACTTCTGTTTTATTGTTTTGGGAATATGACATTTGAGTGATTTGGGGACAGTAAAAAGCTAGTAAGTGTATTGTGAGATCTTTGACCTATAACTTCGAGTAGGTACCTGCTTAAACGGTTTTTTAAACTGTAACGGACTCTTTCTAAATGTTTTTCACATAGTGTGGGCGGTTAATACTGGTGATTGAGATTCTAACCGCCTTATTGGCATTTAATGTAGTCGACAAACGAGCAAATGTGTGATAAGAGGATTCGCTAATGCTTAATCGGTTTTTAGGTAACCTCCTGATTTGGTAACAACAATTTTCATCTATTCTTACATTTTACAGAAACATCCCTTAAGGTTTTTCACATCACTGAGTCTAGGTTTCATTGATATTAATTTGATAATAAATACCTACTATTATGGTATGTTCGGAAACACGAAACTAAGTAAGTATCTACCTTTTGAACGAGCAAATTTGATGAAGATAGTTTTTTTAATTAATGTTCACTAGATTATTAAACATTCTTCAGCAGTCATCAACAAGTCTTTCTCTAATATTGAGACATATCACTCCTACCATATTCAACATTTTATTTCCAAATGCCTTATTATATTAAAACATAAATCCATTCTCAACGAGCTAACTAAAATGACATAGCAATACGCCTTCAAGACAGTCACTCAGCGTTCCTCCCATATTAAAGGCATTCCATATAAGGGTGTATAAGGGTGCAGTTAGTGTTGCTGAACAAACGATTATTACCTATCGATTGTTTAAATCCAATCGCTAAGTTTATCGATAATAGATAGGTTTCGATTTGTCAATATCTCTATGGCGCAGTGAATAAAATGTGGCGCCCATTAAGTTCTCTATTGACAAGCCCTTTAACTACTGATTATAACTTCAAAATGGTCTGCATACTTTAATATGATGATGCTCGTAAGTCGTGTCATAACGTGGCTAAAATAAGCCCTAGATTTTCGGTCAATATCAGTCTGATATTTTATCGATATCCGACTATCAGTTTGCAGCGCTATGTGCAATTTGAAAACTTATTGCCATTTTCATATTGCTTGAGACATGGTGGAAACTATTAAATCGATACTCGTACAATCGGTCTGATATTTTATCGATATCCGACTATCAGTTTGCAACACTAGGTGCAATTTTCGAGCGTCGCCGTCCCCCGCATTCCTGGGGCGGTGGTTACACAACAATCGTTCGGGTATTTCAATATAAGGATGGTCCTCCATTAGAAGTCGACGCGGACTGGAGATGTGGGGACTGCACTACCCTTACGTGGGGGCAAGTGTGGAGGCGGCTTTAGCAAGAATGCTGGCATTTAAGCGGTTGAAGTCGGTCCGATATAAAGAACCTAGAAGTATAAATAATCAAGCGGGTTTTAGATCTCATTAGTACATGGGTAAAAACAGAAGTGTGTGCCTTCACAGCTAAAACCCCTTCCTTCTCTTCAGAGCTCCATCCTCAGTCTGAATAATAGCCTAAGCATGATGTATATGGAAATTTGCTGCAATCTCAGTCGGAGCCAGCATGTCGGGCTTTCTGGTTATTTTCTGACCTCTTTGACATATGTTCTACGATGTATGGCTCTACGATGAGAAGGCCTCTCAGTGACATTGACAGGAGCAGCATTTTTTCTACGGGAAAATGTTCATCAACTTTGACACGTCGAAAGGAAACAGCATGAGTCCCGTATTTTGCGGAGCCAAATAACCGTAAAGTGACTATAACCAATTACTTACCATTGGACCTCAGTTCTATAGTAGGTACCTACTCTGCTCAGTTCTAAAAGATTTTTCACACACGATTGTCCCCATTAATATTTAAAGAGTCCGCGTCCACACTATCGTCGTACAGAGGGCAGACAGACGTAGTTGTGGAGCACTCTTCATTTCGAATGCCTGTCCACGCGCCTCCCGCGCTCCGTGTGCACACGCCCTATCGGGGGCCGGGAGCACTCCGCTTGGAGCGATGGATGAGGCAGGTAAGGAAAACGGTCAAAATGTTACTTACTTACTCCGCTGGCCCAGCCACTCAAACGCCTTTGCCTCCGAAACAAGAGAACGCCGCTTTGGTCGATCCTGCACTAAACTCAGATTTTTAATCATGTGGAATAAACTGACAGATGTCAATG
Source organism: Cnaphalocrocis medinalis (assembly GCA_014851415.1). NCBI lineage: Eukaryota > Metazoa > Arthropoda > Insecta > Lepidoptera > Crambidae > Cnaphalocrocis > Cnaphalocrocis medinalis. The sequence goes on from CM026286.1 coordinate 10,780,252, forward strand.
TGACATTTGCATCTGTCAGTTTACTCGACATGATTAAAAATCAGAGTATAGGTACTTATTGTTGCTACTCATTGGCCAGATAATTTTCGACATCTTTCCAGCGACCAAAAAAAAGCGAGCTAGCTAATTAGCGTGTCGATCCGCGAAAGGCGGATGGTAGACGCGCATTGATATACTTAATGTCTTTGATTATAAATTAAGGAGTTTCTAAAACTTGTTTGGTTAGGTTTGTCGTTGACTGCCAGTATCAGTGCTACGTCCATAGTCAAAAAATATTATAATCTCTGTGGCTAAAACGCAGTTACCTTACTTATAAACGCGTGTATTAAATCCGTTGTATAACTATTACATATAGGCTATTAGGACGTTTAAAAACCACCTCCTCGTCTTCGTAGGGCGTCCTGCCCTTCGCTCGGTGAGTGATGAAAGGACGTGTGATGCGTACCCTCCATTGTGGCTTGTCTCGCCCTCGCCATTACTCCTCGCTCCACCTGCACCTAATACCAGATATGGAGCCGTTTGTACCTCCTTTATAATCAGTGCATTTACCCTGCATTGGAGATATATGCCTCTTGCGTTAAGATCGCTAATTAAGGTAAAGGCAGCTAATTCCGTGGTATTTTTGCCTAAACTAGATACAACATTCATTATTAAGTATTTATTATTTATTTCTGAAGAACTGGATATTTTTATTAGAAAGGTTGTTTATCTGTTTATTGAAATATATTCACAGTTAGACTAAAAATGTACGTTAAAATTATTAATTAATTAAAAAATATAAAGAAGTCGAAGGCAGGTAATTCCGTGGTAAAAACTCTAATTCCGTGGTATTTGGTTGCTAATTCCGAGTGATCAAATTATGAAGAAAAAAGAGATAGGGAGAATGATACATCATGTTCAAAAAATAAAGCCTATTTATTGTTTTTAGTGTTCAAATCAGTCGCAATCACTATCCTTATAATTATTACAACTAATAAATGGCACCAACATACCTTAAAACCTTAATTACCATAATAATATTATCTTATACAGGGCGTCCCGCGGTCATGTTACGTGGAGGAAAAGTACTTTTAATTTTCTATATAGAACATTTTACTGATAAAAGACATTATTTTATTATCAAAATCAATTTAAACTGCATTTATGCATTTTCAAATAATTACATGGTTAAACCGGGAATCGAATCATGAGAAAAAAATTACCGTGTAGCTTTATCTTAATTATCGAAAGGTATCATAAGGATTATTTGTTGCTAAATAATATAGCGTCTGAAATAATTGGAAGACTATGAATTTTAACATTTTCAATACTAAGTAAACCGTGTAGTTATTTAAAAATCTATGAATGCAGATTACTTAAACAGTTTTTGAAAATTAAATAATGTCTTTTTTTCAGTAAAATGTTCCATTTACAAAATTAAAGGTACTTTCCGTCCATGTGGCATGGCCGTATAATAAATATTAAATACCATTATTTTAAATTTAGGCGGAAAATCGACTAAAGTAAACAATTTTATTTGCGGAAATATATAATTAAAAACTTCTAGACTATTAAATTAACTATATCAATCTAACAATTGTTATTTTAAAATAAGAATTATATTTGTACTTTTTTATTACAAATCTAGTTAAAAAACTTTATAACCACAATAAGAGATTTTCAATATAATACTAATTTAGTCAATAACACACTTTAACACTGATATTTATAACCCAATAATAACCTCGTATAAAATTAAAAGTCATCTTAAATCACTCATTCATCATTTTGCTTCGTCCATTAGACTAATTATGCTGTAATTTTTTGGCAATATTGATCGAAAAAACAAATCACACTATTATGAGGAATGATACCATTACTATCATTTGGATTAACTAACATAATTAAAATCAATCTTAGAGACAAGGTAACAATTAAATAGGGCCTAACACATTACCCAAAGAGATTTATGTAGATTCTTCCGATATAGAATCACCAAACAATTGTACTATTAAGTATTCTGTGACACAGCTAGCCTGTGTGAGCTGTGTGAGTGAGGCGCGCGCGCGCCTACCCGACCATGTGGCCGACTATTGGCCGATCAATCAAAGCCGCGCCGTTGCTAGGCAACCTAGTGATAAAACTCGAGTAAAATGTTCGCACACAAACGATTTATCGAGTAAATATTACTTTTTTTAAATTCATAAGGACTGGTGTGGATTGAACAGCAAAAGGTAATCTACTCGTAAGTTAGCTCGCTTATGTATGTTTTGTACGCATGTTGATGACTTCATGATGACTTAGCATTTAGTGAAAAAATTGGCCAGCTATGTGAGCTATATTTAACTAAACTTTCGGTTTTCAGCTCATTTACAATCAAGTTCCTTGAGCACTTAGCTCTTAGCTCGTGGCTTTGCAGAAATGAAACTTAAGGCGTTAAAGAACCGTCGTGGTTATTTCATTCGAGTCCCAGTTAACTTGGGTAGATTATGGTTTGTAACCTAGATTCGAGTCTCGAAAGAGTTGAACCGACTTCATAACAAAGGTTGAGAGATTTTTTATTGAATGAGTTTCACCTGTAGCACTCGATACAAGAGTAATTCGAACAATTTGCATCACTATTGACACTTAAATCACGAATCTTTTGTTTGTTTTTGACTTTATATCATTGTAATAAGGTAAAATCTTACAAGCACAGCTAGTTTGTAGGCATGAATGGATGGCTCGGGCGGGTCGTTGCTTTAACTGATCAGCTGTTGGGCAGACTTTGATTGTTTACAACCCGTGCAGATAAATATTGGACTTAGAAATGGCGGACGGTTGAGCTGTTACCGTCAGCATACTAAGTATGTAAAATTATAATTAAATATAAGTATAAGTGCTCACGTGTGCGAGTATAGACGCAAATAGTGTACAAGCGAGAAGTAAATAGTGGCGCCGCCATTTCTAATACCAATGTTTATCCGCACGGGTAGTAATGTTATATATACATTATAATTATAATCAAAGTAGTAAGTGTGGTTTCGGAAAATGTACGAGTTTTCGGGACCAATTTAAGGTGTGTTTTTTTCACGTCTGAGTATGGGCTGAGAATCGACTTAATAACCTATTAATTGTAATATAAATATTTTAATAACTGTTCTAATGTAAGGTTGTACCCACCTACCAATGTAACACGAACTGTAAATTTGCAAGTTTTTGAAGCAAAACATAAGCACTTATTCTACTGTTATAACTTTATATACCATGTTTTAAGCAAGTAAAGATAATAATAATTATTATTTGTATATATAATATTAATATTTATTTGTTCAAGTTTTCACTTTCTCCCTCCTGCTAAAAGGAGTAGGTAAAATAATCCTGTTACTCGGACCTCAATCGCAATGATTATTACCTATTGTTTTTGTGATAGTCACTATCGCTCAAAATGATGTTAATAATCATTTTGGTAAAATTATTATTTATTATTATTATAACCACCTCCTACAAGGATGTAAATGTTCACTGATACAGCCTGTGTATGGGAAACCCATTTTTTTTCTTTTTTGCATTAAAATCTTAATGCGGTTCACAGAATACATCTACCTGCCTAGTTTGAACAGTACTTATAACTAATGGTTTCGGAAAAAAATGGCTATAACATACGGACGAACAGACAGACTTGACGAATCTGCAAGGGTTTCGGTTTTCGTTATTTGGTTACGGAACCCTAAAAATACGATTCATAAGAGCAAATATAAAAATCACACAAGAGATGTAAAGTAGCAATAATATTTAGTTAATAAATTGAGTAAGATTATGAACATACTGTATTTAACGTTTATTGATACCACGGAATAAGGATCTCATATAACCTTATTCCGATTGATATACAACGGAATAGGGTTTCGTGATACTAAATCAAGGTTTCTTATTCCGAGTAATGAAAAGTACACAATTTTTAGTTTAATTTATAATGCATTATTGCTTAATTACATTGTTATTTAAAATATATATAAAACATACAGTGGATTACATCAGAAAACATTTCTGACCTAAAATTTTGTGCCTACTTTTGCTAACAACGAATTAAGAAAATACCTAAATAGCCTATCTTAAATCTGTTGTAACTAGCAAATTTGAGATGTTAGTATACCACGGAAATAGATTTTTATAATTAAAGACTACTTATGTGATCAGAACTTAAACATTGAATTCGGAATCATAAAACTGACTTCAAAATAAGAAAAACAAAATACCTCTAATAAATTGCAATTGCGTGGTATACATCGGTAATTAGGAACTGGCAAAATATTTGGCTGCTAATGCCGTGGTATTTTTATCAATTATTTTCTGTTTAATTGATACTAATAATATTAGAATTTGAAGTTTTTTCGATAAAGCATATTATCCTTTTTAAATTAGAATCTTAACAAAAACTGACAACAGTATAAAACTATTTTAAAACGCTATTTAAAAAATCGTGTTACTCACGTGCGTATGGTCCGTATTGTATGAAGCGCGCGTTCCAGCCTGCTGCTGGCGCAAAACTGACCAATTATTTTAAAACGTACAAATACCAAATCGGTTTCATGCTTGTATTACATGTATAGATAAATTATTGATTGATTAAAGCATCTTAGAGACTAAAATAGCTTATGAATTGCATGAAAATACCGTTTTTCTAAATACCACGGAATTAGCAGCCATTTTTAGAACCCCACGGAATTAGCTGCCTTTACCTTATTATTTAACCTTTTCTGCAAAAAAATAGGTTGGCGAAATTTAGTTGGTTATAATGGTCTAGTTTCACTTAGGTTACTTATACAGTGCCAGTACCTAGGTATTAATAGTCCTAAAAACTTTTTTAATATTCATCAATAATATTTTTTCCGTTTTTCATACAACAAATAAATGCTCTTTCGTTCAGTCTAGTTTGTTTGGATGTTTTATTCGGTCATTTTGTATGGGGAGAATAAAGTTTTTGTTCAAACTTGAAAATTAAAATAATATAATCTACTTACTGGCAGGTAGGGTGATCGAGATAGTGATTGCCCACTTAAGAAATTGACACTAGTTTTATTTCAATATAATCCTTTACTTTAACAATTAGGAATCAGAGTGTAATTATTTGACAACTTTAATAGTGTAGCTTTGAGATAAGTTAGCAATAATTCAAACATCTAAAGAATATTTTATAGTAAAAACGTATAACAAAAATATCTCCTAAAAACACAGTGAATGCCCACTTGACACAGTGATTGCCAACCAAATGAGACAGTTATTGCCACCTATACCGCACGTTGTAATTCCATAAAATTATTAATAAATGCTTAAAATTATTGATCTTTCGTCAGTTTTTGTGCGTTAAGATATATTTCTAAGCAATTGAAATTAGTAACATCATCCAAATAAGATACCATTGACTAAAAAAACCCGTTCATTATAAAATCTAGTAAAATCGTCAAATTGTTCTATCTAGTTTCTCGTTATCTCAGCGAATTAATGGAAAGTACCTATTTTACAAAAAGTAGATACAGTTTTGAGGTTATCGGAGGCCCAATGGGGGGTGAGGGGGGGGGGATTAAAACATTGGCAGCATACTTGTGACTCCGCTCTGGTGTTGAGTATGTGCGTTGGCATCACTTGATGGCTTACCATCAAGTGATGCGTGTTTTTGACTGCCACATCATATAATAAGCAATGCTGCCACCCATGGTCACCTGCAACACCAGTGGAGTCACAAATGCGCTACCAACTTTTTATCCCCTTCCCTCCAGATGGGCCTCCGTTACCCTCACTTCGGCGAAACACAGCACAGGGGCTGCTTCACGTCGGTTTTCTGTGAAGCAATGGTATCAATCCGATCAAGCCAGTCCATTCATGCCGAATTGTGGCTCTCCCACAGTTAAAATTCGATATTTTTTCTAATTATTACTAACTGCAACTATAATTTGGTAATTCCATTTTTATTTGTGATAGGTGGCACATAAGCATACGGATCACCTGATGGTAAGCGATTTCCATCGCTCATAACACTCGCAATAATAAGTGGAATCACATATGCGCTGCCAACATTTTAACTCCTTCATTGAGCCTCCAGTACCCTCACGCGTTATCGCCGCTTGCCGTTGGTTTTCTGTGATCATATAATCACTCCGTTTAAGCCTGCTTATTAATTCTGAAGCGTGGCTCTCCCACGGTAAAATACCAAATCCAATAATTATTACGATATACCTAATTGGTTGTTCTTTTCCACCAAGATTTGCGGTAGCAAATCAAATTTTTCCCTATTTTAGATCAACTTTTTGTAAAAAGCTACATTTTTCATAACTTCTTGAAGTATTTGTCATAACCTACGTAGACATATAGATATAAAGAAAGATACAGGATAAAAAGAAAATATTCGGTTCGATTATCATATCCCTCACATTTATTATTTTAGTAAATACCTACCCGGGCAATCACTGTCTCATACCCATGGCAATAACTGAATTCTGGTATGGCAATGACTGAATTTCTCCAAATTTAGGTACAGTGATTGCCCACCCCTTAAAATACTTTATAGAATAAAATTACGCCACGAAAACTGCTTCAAATGAAACATTGAAGCTTTAACTAACACGTCGTTGTGCTTTAATGGTCAAAAAAGAAACTTAAAGTGATACAAACTTCAAAACCACAAAATGTATCCTTAACAAATTCTGTAAGGAATTCGCTTTTATTGAAGTGACGGACACCCGCTGTCCAAAAACTGCCATTACAATATTATTTATTGAAAATTTTGCCAAATGTCTTATTTAGAACTCTAGTAAACAGTATCCTAGTGTTATTTACCGGATTTAATGTAAAACTACTTCTTTGTAAATAAGATAAAATGTATGTTAACCTTAATTCGGGCAATCACTGTACACTGGGCAATCACTATCTCGGTTACCCTATGTACTAAAGATCAAATTAAAAACAAATAGGTACCTAGGTTACCAACCTACAAACACTTAACAAAGCGACCTTTAAAAATGGAACAATGTTCTTGACTGCCAGTTATTAGCGGATTGAAGTTGTCACAGTGACAAAAAATATTAGGTTACACGAATGCAAACCAAATGCAACTTAACACCGGAATAACGAACCGTCTCTAAGTTAACGCGAGGGTTAAATCATTGAAGGGTTATAATAAAAAAATTGGCAAGCGCGAGCGTGATAGTGTAAGCTGTGTTCCGTACTTAATAAATTTTTGACATCTTTATGTTAACATCATAATTTTTACAGGTAGGTAATTATTATTACAAAATTTCTTTAGATATTAAATTGTTGCTAACTTATCTCAAAGCTAAACTACCAACGTTATATAAAAGTCGCACACTGCTACCCAATTGTTAATATAAAGGATTTAATTGAAATAAAACTTTGCATATTTCTTAAGTGGGCAATCACTGTCTCGATCACCCTATATATACTAAAGATCAAATTAAAAACAAATACCTACCTACCAACCTACAAACACTTAACAAAGCGACCTTTAAAAATGGAACAATGTTCTTGACTGCCAGTTATTAGCGGATTGAAGTTGTCACAGTGACAAAAAATATTAGGTTACACGAATGCAAACCAAATGCAACTTTAACACCGGAATAACGAACCGTCTCTAAGTTAACGCGAGGGTTAAATCATTGAAGGGTTATAATAAAAAAATTGGCAAGCGCGAGCAGTGATAGTGTAAGCTGTGTTCCGTACAATAATACTTTCCAACAATAATATTTTTAACATCTTTATGTTTACATCATATTTTTACAGGATAGGTAATTAATTTGAATAGTTAAAATAATTACATACTTTGCCTTTTCTTTATAAATAAATAAATTAATTTTGAATTTTCAAAAAGTACTTATACCTACAAGTACCTATGTAATACAACATTTGTTCTATGACTTGTGAAAATTCGCATAAAAAAATTTCATCTTTCCATACAAAGTCGGTCACGTGACTTGGTCATTTTGTATGGGGAGTCGAAAAAATATTGGATGAATTTTGAAATGTTGTTCAGAATGGTTGATAGAACACGTGGTTGAAGGGATGTAAATATTTACAGATACAACCTGTATAGGCCATAGTTTGTACAAATAGATTTTTTTGAGTGTACAAATATTTTTTTTGTTGTAGCAAATATTACTACCGTTTAGCAAACACCACCGAGGAACGCCAATCGTATTCAATCGCTAACCCTTTCGCCGGGCACAAAAAGACCGATTTTATATGCTAACCCAGAATCTCATTTCAATAAACTGTAATAAAAAAAGATAAAACTTTTTTACCCACGATTCTTTGGGGTCTCGTTTTTTGTCCGCTGAATACTTAATTTGCAACAAGGTGCATTGCAGATAGGGGATGCGTGGATTTAAATGAGGTAGCCCGTGGGGTGATCTTCTTTTTTTCCCATCGGGACAAAAGATGTTGGTGTTTTTTGACGTTGATGTTCGTACGGAAGATGCATGTGGGTACATTTTCTCATGACCGATGTCAAAGGGTAATTGGAAGGGTTAAGAGAAAGTTTTTTATCGCAAAGATTATGCACTTGATGGCAAGGTTGAAAGTTAATAAAAGTGTTTTTAACAATAACATTGTTTTTTACGTGATAGGCCATTGGAGTCAAAAGACCATTGCCAACTTTTAGGTAGGCTCCAGTGTTTCTTCGAAGATTTTTTTAAGTGATAAATGTCAGACGAACATTTCAATCATCTGGTAAGTATCTAACCGATTCCGCCAATAGACACCCTAGTGGAGTCAAAAGTACGACCTTTTAACTACCTACACCCAGATTGGGCTTCTGGCCATGCCCGTACTCACACACGCGAAACATAGCGCAGGAACAACTTCACGCTGGTTTTTTAAGAGTATGAGTACTTACAAGGACACTGGGAGACGTTTCGTCATTATTCCGGTAGATGGCACTATGCGTTTTTACATCGCGCAAGCAATATGACACGTGTCACCGGAATAATGACCTCAAGCCGTCTGCCTAGGTACGGCAGTTCAGAAATAAAAGCATCATAAACAGACGGAATTGATGTCTAATTCTATCATCTCCTTGCCTGAACCTCGGTCTTTCTACAATTCGTAACTAGTATAATTCCAGATAAGCCGGTCAATCTATTTTCCCGAAATATGGCTCTCCCACGGTCAGATTTTTTTGAATGAATGAAAACTTTATTTTTGACTAAGAGATCTAAGTTTTCAGTGGTGTATCATTTCTTTAACAAATTCGTGCTACGCTCTCTGGTACCTATATCATGTACTTACGAACTCGTGTAGGCTCGTCCTCCTCGCGATATTGCCTCGCACAGATTAGATTATCGTGTTTGCCAACAGCGAAGATAAACACGAGCGGGGTCGCTTCGCAATTAGCGGGGCCGGTCGCCATGACTACGTGTGGTCGACTGTACTCACGCGTGTGGGAGCGTTAGCAAAACACGCCTACCCGCCAATAGTTTTAATTTTCATTTAATTTCAAAGGTATTTGGTGTGTCTTTGAGGTATTTTTGGGGAAGCAAAGAAAAACTCCGTTAACCGGCCATTACAATTAGGTATTACAGCACAAGGTAACCCTAACAACGCCCAAGACATTAAGTGTAACACAGACACTAAAGTCTCCATCTTGTTTTTGGAAGTAAAGTATTTTCCCGGGGCCTATATATAACTACTCTTAGTCTACTCAATCTAGAAATGTTCGTTTCCAAAATTATTCGGACTCCAGACCTTACGAGCTTGAGTAAAACCCCGTATCCATTGCGCCATGCGGGGTCCTTAACATAACCGGTCACTTGCTTACTTTCCTATTTACCATAGTAATAGTAAATTATGGCAACCGAATGTTACCTAAAGCGGCCGACCGGGTAAACCTGCGATTTTTATACTAACCATACAAAATGGTACCTGAGTTGTACGTACCTCTATCACAAACGGGCAATTTTAAAGCTCTGTCCTGTACAGGATTTCCCTGTGCGACGTGTGCCTTCAAACAGGAAAACGTTACCCAGCCTCACCCCATCCACCCCCTGCTTAGTTGACGAGCCACTAGGACAGGGCAAGGCAGGGGAAACGAGCGGAAAGTTTTTAGGCACACGTAGAAGTTAACAAAGCTTTTCCTTTACACATCTACTGAAGAAAAAAACAAACTACTTTAGCTAAACACCTAAAGCATTCATCCGCGTTTTTTTTAATATGAGAAAACCCAAAATACACGGGATTTTCGCTTTTTTTTCAAACTGTAACACCCTCGAGTGTTTCTATGCCATAAACACAACACAAAAGGCAATACTATTTTAAATGTAGATAAATGTTAACTACTTAGATTATATCTACGTGTTGTTTTTTAAAATGTACCTAAACATACTTGGAATTTGGTACAAAAGATCCCATAGCGTCGATGTGTTCCTTGAAAAAAAGGCCTCTACCAGATAAGATAATAATTCCCTGCAGAACTATGGACTGACGATAAGCACAATATGCACAAAGTGGTGACAGCACGTTAAGGTCAAGAAGGCTCTCGAAGGTTGGAAACATTTTATTGTTGATCCCAAAATTTAGGAAAATGCCTGTATCTTTCCTCTTGCAAACACTCACCTAGATCAAACAGGACCAGTTATAATACAGCCTCTCATGTTATAGCTCACTACAACCGGATGACATTTTTTTTTTTTATAGTAGGTAAGTACAGGAAGGCAAACGAGCAAGCGGGTCACATCCAAAAAATGTAGTTACTCCCAAAATTTAGGAAAACGCCTGTATCTTTACCCTTGTACCACCCACCTAAACATGCGTTAGAGCCACCCTAGACCAAACAGGGCCGGTTATATACAACCTCGCATGATATAGCGTACTCCTAACCGGATTACCTTTGATATATTACGCGGGCACCGTACCAATCTCGGATAGTCCCTCTTATATGTGATTGCTTTTTGAAACACTTACGTAATTAAGGTATTGAGTATCGTAGAGATTCAATATTAAAACTATTGGTCTACCCTCACTTCGTGTGTTCACGTGTATCCATAGACTTAGAAAGAAAGAAAGAAAGAAAATACATTTATTGACCATCACAATATTCACAGCACAGAAAACAACATGACAAAACAGAACGGAAAGCAACTTTAAAGTAGGTTACAACACGAGAATATAATAATAACACGTACAGATAACAATAGAATACAAGAAAGAAGGTGTGAGTATGTGTGGTCAATCAGGTCCCGACCTCAGCATTTGCTGCTACGGCGCTATCTGCGGCGCCGCAGCAGCGCTGGTATTCTGGTGGGACCTGGTTGCGAGTGAGTATAGGTAGGTGCGATATATAAGTATACACGTATACATAAAAAAGTGTGCGATGTGGCAGATATAATAATACGTAACAGAAAAAATAACTTAGGATGCCGCCCTGCTCAAAGACCAACAAAGCCGTGGGAAAGAGAAGCACAGATGAGAAGAGGCACCATCTTATGGACACTGCTTATGTCAAAAAGAAACAGATCAGACAGATCTAATTCTAAGTGTGTAGGTAACCTACCTAAAATCATGTAGCTGCTAGGTACATGATTATGGTAGGTACTTATTTAGTACCACTTTTAGCTGTAATGGTATGCGGAAAGGTTCATACATGCTTGATAGGACCGGGAGACTTTCATTACCTACATGTTCAGTAGGATCAAGTTTAGCTTTTAGTTCGGCCTAGTTGCCAGATCAATGGGACCTTGCATTTAAGAATAGAATATATTTTTTTTACGCAACTTTTTTTTTATGTGCTGGTAGCAGACGAGCAGGCGGATCACCTGATGGTAAGCAATTGCCGCCGCTCATGGACACCTGCAACACAATGTCAATTTGACACGACTCAGAGTACACAAACATCAGAAAAACCACCGCCTTTGCGCCGCTTTGAAGTGTATAGGTGGGTCATTCTCATAAAAATATCATCACCATGGCAGTCTTCAAACCCATATACCTCCAGCATTGTCATAAGAATCTTAAAATTTACTTATTTTATTTGTACCTGACTTTGGCTGGAGCTGGATGCGAGTAGCCGAAGATCGATCAAAGTGGCCAGCATTTGGAGAGGCCTATTTCTAGCAGTGGACTGCAACAGGCTGATGATGATAGATTTTGATGTAAATTTTGGGCACGGTAATGATATCTCGATGGGAATGACTCATGGAGATACTCACACGACGTTTCATTCCATTCCAATATTCGCATGTACTCTGGAGGGCACATAAAAAAAGAACAGCCAGAGAAAGATGGATTTTTTTGTTACCATAGGTCCTATTATATAAGTAGAATCGAGTTACATTAATTAGATTGTTTCTTAATATCCCCAGACTATATTAAAATCTAAGACTCTAAATTAAAACTCTAGAGGCTAATATTATAATAGTTTAAAAAACCAATATAGCCACAAATTCAATTAACCTATAAAATAGTTTTCTCCCTCAGTTAAAAAAACTATTGTGCCACAGACAAAAGCGAGACAGATAGAATCGTCGATTTCACACTTGGCACCTACGAATGACATTATTTGGAGCTCTATTATGGGACAGATTCTTTATTATGGTACAGATAACTATCGCTCCCGATGTCAGGGTAGCTCGAGAGCCCTTACATCTGTTGACTTGTGATTGTGTAACTCCATCGTTGGAGAGAAAGTGCATGGTTTTTATGGGTTAAAAGATGAATGAGTTCATAAGGGTCAAGGTTTTTAGGTTCATTCAGTTTAAAGGATTCTGTGGGTAGAGGTGAAACGCAATATAATGTCATTCAAATTAAAAGATTTGAATTTTTTTTAGAAGGCTGTTGGGGCTAAAAGGTCCTTGAGAGTAGGCTGCGTACAAAGTCGCAGCCGTGGCAGGCCCCCCACAAGGTGGACCAACGATCTCGTGAAGTTCGCGGGAGTTCCTTGGATGCGGGTGACACAGGACCGTTCTGTGTGGAGAACACTGACACGAAGTACCTACCTTGAAGTGAAAATTTACTTAGAAGACGGCTCTGGGTGCGGCCATAGGTAATATAAATAAAGTATAAAAAAGAAAAATACTTGATTAAATTCTATACTTCCTATTCTTACTATCAGTAGTTAGTTAAAGTACTTACCTAATCGTTCGAACCATCAATAGTATCGTAGCTACCTACATATAAATTGAAGAATAAAATTATAATATTATCGTAGTATGTAATTCAAACTAATGGACATAAGTCTACTACTACTGACTCGAAACTAGCGAGGTAGCTAAGTGACTCCAAACTAACGAAGTAAGATTGTAGCAATGACAGATATTTAATAAAATTGTTTCCGAAGTACCTGCTCTTTTGAAAAATGTCTTCACAATCCATATAAAACAATTTGCTCCGCTAGATTCGAGACGGTAGAGTTTTAACATGATGAAAACAAAACCCAACTATACTCTGATTCATAATCATGTAAAGTAAACTGACAGATAAAAATGACAAGTTTCTATGCATTTTGACATTTTGCATGTGTCAAATTGAGTGATAAATTATGGGGATGACACATGTCAATACATCTGTCAGTTTACTTTACATGATTATGAATCAGAGTATAAGTATAAGATACAGTTCATACAGTCAAGCTTTGATTTCTCCCAAAATGCATCTAAGATGTACATCTGTGCATCTTCCTTAGGGGAGTTGGAGTTTTGTACCGAATCGCTAATAACAATAAATCTATACCCGGTAACGAAGGGGTTAGTGTATGCAAAATGAATATTGGCAAGCGGGGTGATTCATGCCCCATCTGCAGCGGTGGGGTTACATTTTAGACTAAAGTGTTAGAAAACTTTAGTTAGCGGTGTCTAACTAAAGTAGATAGGAAATACACTCCAGTGTAGGACGAAATAGAAATTTATTTATTTTGATAATCGTCAGTTTTATGATGACGCAATTCGTACCGCTTTATTTTATCTTTCTTTTTTTTTCGGGGCAAGACGATTCCAATAAATCATATACTTATTCACCATTGAAATCAAAACGGTGTTTATTTATTTATCTATTATAAGTATTATCGTAAAGATCGACTGTTTCTAAGGTGCGTTAGGTAAATAATAATGCCTTATAGATTAGAAGGACTTACTCATCAGTACTGCAGACCTTCATTTTAAAGTAGCCTATGTTTTATTTTAATTACCTGAATTAATTTAAATTTATTCTGTAGTTTTGGCGTGAAAGACAGACAGAATTACTTTCCCATTTATAATATCAGCATGGACAAATGTTATAACAGGTTCATGATTTTTTGTAGAGATTATACTTAGTATTTACCTATTTAAAGTAGAAGTGAATAAATGAATTAATCAGTATACTTTTATTGCAGGTACACAGACAAAGATATACAAACTTAAAACTAGATATTACAGGTGAAATGTAGGTACGAAGACCGCAATTAATCGCAAAATTATTCAATAGCAATAAATTGTCACTCAACTCATCCATAAAACTACCAACAACATTAAAAAGGCGTTTCCCGTCCACAAAACGAAATCCAAAAAGCAAACGGACATAAATTTCCCTGCAGTCAACGGCGACATGTTTTCCAAACTACTCGCCGCGTCACTCCTCCCCTGTCCCTATTTACCAGTAACCCCGCTGACCCTTAACCCTCTACCTAAATATGACCTCTCGGGCGGACCCTGGTCTTTGTGTCCCTTATTAATCGGCTGGTCGCGTATTGTCCGGCGCTGCCCACTGTACGCGCTGGTCATTGTATTCGTATTGAAAGTTTTTAAGTGTCCCCCGGCAGTTGAGGGTTGGTTCGCATTTTTGCAAATGGTCAAACTGGTTTTTCGGATATCGTTTCCGTGTCTATTCTTATCTGATTTTGGGTTATTTATGAGTTTATTTTTAACAATGTAGATTAAAAAATAAAAAACGGTTTTTGCAGTTTTATCCAGGTAGGTACTCGCCTTTTGTATAGATACTCTAACTGCCGCACTCAGAGAGTTTAATGAAACCTTAATTGTCACTTAAATAAAAATATTGACCTTTATTGTAACAGACATACCTACAGACTACCAAATAATTAAGCTATTGATCATTAAGGTTCTAACTGACATCTTTGAGTGCGGCAGTTAAGGTACTCGCACTTATCGGAAAATAATAATTTAGTGTCTTTTATTTTGGATGTTCATACATTTTTATCAATGAAATGATTTACGTAATTTTTTAGGTAGTAAGTAATTTTTATGATTTTCAGTTCCATTTTTAAATTGGAGATATTTTTTATCAAAATGTTCAATAAAAACAATTTATTGTATAGGTACCTTATTTATCCATTCGCTTTGAATAAATAAAATTGCACATTTACCTACAATTGCAACACTATTCCCTGTATGAATGCCTATTCAACGAAACTGTCAGTCAAACTGCGTGCAACGGATCAGCGGAAAGGTGTTCCGTGTATGCAAATTTTTGCATTCCTAATATCCCCACGTTCATCCGAAAATCATATCTATCGGCATAGTAATACAGTATGAATTTGTTTGCCACATTTGGAATAAAAATAATATTTGCATCTATGCTTTTTGCAAGTAGATTTAGCTTTTAGCGAATTAGAAATAAGGTTGGAATTCATATCATTGAAGGTAATATACCTACGATCGTTTTGCGCGGTGTTAGATTCTAATTTGCATGGGGCATTGTCAAAGGAAGCTTTATTTTTTAAATGGCCACAAAGGATTTTTTTAATAAACAACATTGCGATTGCAGCAAGTCTAAAATAGAACATCTGCTCTGAATATCGTAGGGTTGAGGTGGAAGTTGCAACGGTTGCCGACCTTGCAAAATTATGTCATGCAAAGTTTTCAAATTTGTTTAAAAAAAATATTGAATTAATAATTCTTAATCATTAGACAAGAACGAGAAGACTTCTTCAAACATTCATAAAAAAGTTGAAACATTAATTAAATATGACATTGAAATTGCACTAGATACACTATTAATTTTAACCATTGAGTATTTACTTATTTGTAGATAAGTACTTAGATAGGTACACAAATGACGCTAACGCTAAGCGCATCAATGTAGGTAAATTTTATTCTTTTCTCCAATTTCATAGTCTTCTTTTCTAAATAACAAAGATTAACTTAGTACCTTTTTAACTTGTTTAATTCATAGATTACAATATTTCTCTGTTTAATTTGTAACTTTTTGAACGCTCATATTTTTATGTAGAGTCTACTGTAACACAAGTACCTACCTACTTACTTAAGCTACTTAACTTAGTAAGGAGTCAGGTCTATGTATGATATTATGTTGTTTGAATTTATTTACTATTTAGGTATTTATAATATAGTGTTATTCTTTCATCTTGAACTTTTTGGTGATCTAATGAATAAAAACCTTATCGTATGTAGCATTATCAAAAGTCATAGAACAAACCAACAAGAATGGTTGGCAGAAGACATGGTTCAGTTCAAAGAATATTTATTTATCTCATTAAAAACCGTAAAACAGTCACTTAGACGAGAAAACAATAATTATGGGTAAGTTACAAAATTAAATAGTCCAGTAGGTATAAAGTAGAAGAAGTGGTTAGTGTGTAAATGTACACATAGGTACATTACTGTATGTTGCATTCACGTTATGAAGTTAGGTGAGTTATGCATAGATCTCGATCTTTTTCAATTCACCAACCATATCTCTACAATGCTCTACAAGTATAGGCATACTTATATGCTCTACAAGTCTTTAAGATTACCAGTAACTCCGACTCTACAACTTTTGAAGTTTAAGTAAGTTACCCCAAACTCGTGGCAGTAATCAATGCAATAATCCAAATAATTGCAACGCGTGCGCACCTGGCCAGTCTCTACCAGTTTAAGCCATTTTTTATTTACACGCAAAATGCGTGAACTAGCGAAAACTAGTCCAAACAATGGTATCCATACAAAATCATTATGTTTGGCGAATGTTTCGCGAACTGGTCAGTCCGGTCGGGTCGGACCACGCGCCTCCTTTAAATTTGCAGGGTTTTTGAAAGGGTTAACTTTTGGCAGAGAGTGAGAGTACTGCCAAATATGGGTTCTGTACGATATTAGTTAATTTTGTGTTTTTAGAATGTAATAAATTACCTACAACATCTACTGAATATTTACTTGACTCTGTACTAAACTGATGTTAAATTCAAAATATATTTTACTAGTCGCCCGTCCTCACTTCGCTTCGGGACCGTAATTCAGATATGAACCAATAGATGGCGCTGTGTCCAATTACATTGCGCAAGCCTTTCGTGTTTTCGGTTTACCTATAAGCTTTTTCGTTGTCTATTGAAGTTATCACTTTATAAATAGTATAGATTATATCGAGGGGTGAAAGGCTATTTGTTTTAAGCGACATTTTTGCAACTTTACAGGAGAGCGTTTTAAAGTTTTCGATTTCGGAAAAAAAATCATAAAATCTAAACTATTTGATATTTTTGCCTGCAAGTTTTACAAATCAGTTTAGTTTTAAAAGGCCCAAATTCTGGTTACATTCTTCACTTTATAATGATAATATCTTCGAAAAAAAATGTCACTTAATACAAAATGCCCACTTAGTAGAGTAAGGCAAAATGATTGAACCGACACTTTATTCTGTTGACAGCTGCAAGCAAATTGATTTAAGTGTTACTTGCACTGTATTTCAGAGTAAGGCGAAATGATTTAACAAACATTTTACTAATTGGATAGGGTAAAATCTATTTGGTTTAAACTCCAAAATTAAATATTTCAGGGTCAAATTAAAATAGCTTAAACAACAATTTGAAACAACTGCACTTGTATTAAATAGCATTTACGTCTATAACTTTATAAAGAATGGTCAATGATACCATGAAATTATTTCTTATTTTTAAGTTTAGATGTTAGTGGAGACGATGTTTTCTTTAAATCAAAAACCAAATTATGTGTGTGAAAACTTTTAATAATAAAGTTTTCACAAATCTTCTTATCAGTTTATATCACTTATCAGTTGTCACCGCCGTGAAAGGTGTCCACCTTTCACGGAGAGGGAGGAGACGTACATGTTGGCGTCGTCTTCTCCCCCTCCTTGCTCTTCTGAGCGCGGGGGCGAGAAGATGCCACTCGCTTACGCTCCACCGCCTCCTTCGCTGCCATCACGTGCTCGCCAAAGGCAGCGAAGTCCTTCCAGGCCTCATCACTCGCTAGTATAGCT
Source organism: Cnaphalocrocis medinalis (assembly GCA_014851415.1). NCBI lineage: Eukaryota > Metazoa > Arthropoda > Insecta > Lepidoptera > Crambidae > Cnaphalocrocis > Cnaphalocrocis medinalis. The sequence continues at coordinate 10,798,420 of CM026286.1, forward strand.
CTCGCTATACTAGCCAGTGAGAGGTCTTGGCCGACCCTCGCCACTAATGCATAGCGCTGCGGAGCTTACGACGCACACACCGTTAGGGTGTGTGTCGCCAAAGCAACCATACCCGGTTATTACCTGCACCATCCGGAAGGAGACGACACTGTGGCTCCGCTCCAGCCACCGGTCTAAGACCGGGGCGAGCGCGTCGAGCGTTCTCCGGCCGTACGAGGTGCTCAGACCATCGCCTCAGGAGGACCTGACAAGCTTCCTTCCGCACGGCCTCCCGCTTGACGGGGCAGTAGACTGCCCGCTACTTATATATGCTGGCGAGTACGACGAGAGAGAGGTCTCAGCGAGCAAACAGGCTGCACCGAAACTTACCGTTCGGTAAGCTCGAGCGATCCGCTGCGCCAAGAAAGGAAGGTATTCCGATTTTGCTAGGGAATCCGATCAGACTGGCGCCCCATTTAGCGCCATTGATCGCAGGATGCCGGCTTAGAGTCGTCGGTGCCTGGATCCTGGTCCGCGCAGGTTCAGCAGCAGCCACGAAAGCGTGTCTACTACTACCCCACTACCTGAGCTACCCTGAGGAGTCGCGGGTCCAGGGTGAAGCCGAGATAACGCAACTCGCCTTGACCTCGCCGGAACCTGGGGACCTCAGATAGCAATGTGCCTGATGGAGCAAAGCCTATTACCAGCCCGCGGAAACAGATCACCTCGGTCTTTTTTTACGGCGAACCAGGCACCGCACCCTCTCTATGACTGAGTCCGCCGCGGCTTTTTCAAAGGTCTCCCCCGAGACGTGACAAGGTGTCATCTGGTATGCAGATGATACCCATGTCCCAAAGGAGATGGCCGCGCAGGACCCAGTCATACCCGATGTTCCAGATTAGGGGCCCAAGGAGGAACCCCTGTGGAACACGGTCTCTACGATGCGTCGCCGGGCGACGCCTGATTTGTCCACGTACATGACCTCAGGTTCATCAAGATAATTCTCGATGAGGATGGTCAAGTACTGAGGCACTCGAAAATAGCAGAGTGTCTCCAGTATTGTGCGTCGTAGGGAGAGAGTTGTACGCATTTTTTATGTCTAAGGATACAGCAACAACTCCTTTCCCCTCTTCAGCGGCCTCCTCCGTCTCTCTTTTCAAACGTTTCAGGGCGTCAACCGTAGACTGGCCCGCCCTGAATCCATACTAAGCCTTAGAGGTTAAAGCCCACGTCCTCTAGATGCGCGGTGAGGTGGGAAGCTACTTCTTTCCAGCAGCTTCCTCACCTCATCCAGGAGCCATTGGCATTGTCCTTGTCCGATTTGGGCAGCACCCAGCACGGGAAAGGAGAAGGCCTTCTCGTTGGCCTCTGTGCCCCTAGCGCCCTGCCAACCCCAAAACTTATGTATCGCTGGTCGAACAGCGACCCGGCGTCGTCCATCCGCCAGTCAGCGGTGCACGCGGCTATGGACGGGGTGGCAAAAGTGATGTCCACCACCGATCCGCTGTTCCACTGCACGCACGCATGGGTTAAGCCGCTATTTAGGAGGGTGAGAACATTCGCCACCGGCCACTTCTGCAGGACGCGACCCCACTGATCCGTGGCCAGGTTCCCCTACGCGACAGATTTTGCGTTGAGGTCCCCGGCGAGAATTACTGAGCGTGGTGTACTGAGCGGCCCAAAACCACGCCCAGAACACTCAAGAATGCCTCACCGGGCAACTGACTGGCTGGGGGAGAAGTACCCTCCACCACGGCCAGGTCGTCCCATGAGACAGCCACCCAGACTTTTAAATCAGCCTTCAGCAATTATTCCAGCACTGCGCATACATACATTCGTTATCACGGTTCGCGACAGACTTTTAAGCACTCGGCGCAAGTGGTGGGGAAAGACGTCGGCGGCGAACAAAAATGGTTTGATCCGTCGTGGCTAAATAGTACCATAATAATATTTCAATGTCTGAATGGACATAGATATCACAATTTTGAGGTTTGATAAGTGTTTCAAATAACTAAGCTTAAATGTGGGGTATGTTTGACCGACACTTAATTAATTTCAAGAATGCGGATAAATTTCTGAAACGACATGCTAATAAAATTTTGATAAGGACGATAATGATTTAAACGACATGATATGATGAAAGTGGATAAAAAACAAAAAGGTTGAAACGCCTTGTCACACGTTTTTTTGAATAAATCACAATGTTTTAAGCGACAGCTAAGATGACTTTTGGTGGAATTCAAAATGATTTAAGTCACAGTTTTAGCAAAAAGTAGTTACAGGAAAAACGCTTTAACCGCCATTGAGTACTGTTATTGTGATTGCAAAACATGTTTAAGCGGATTTTAATCGCGTTTGTGTATGGTTCATATCCATGGTCCCTAAAAATGATACCGATTTTTGGCGTTTCATACATCACTGTTCTAAAATGAGGCCAAAATTTTCATTGTTTGAAGCGCCAAAAAAGTCGTCTATTAATTATGAAACCCAGCTCAATCGACGCAGAAAAATTCGCTGATTCCGAATATGTATATAACTCAATATCGCCCAAAGTGTCGCTTAAAACAAATAGCCTTTCACCCCTCGATATGTGGTAGGTGGAAGACGAGCAGACAGATCACATGGTAAACGATCATACATATTATTATAATACCTACACTCAGCTACTGTACAAACACAAGTCACACAAATGCTTGAAAAGGGCCGAGATAGGACCCGCAATCTTTGCCGTAAGCATTAAAAGTAGGTAGTCACTACCAAAGATATTAAAAATAAATAAGTAACATAAAATATCTTTGGTCACTACTAAATTTGACCCCGTCCCATCGTAGTCCCGTTGTGGTCAATATGACGAACCACTGGGAGTACTGGGGCCCTCTCCCGTCGTATTCGATATGACGAGCCTCTCCCATCATAGGTAAGTAGTCGATTAGCAGAGCCACTGGAAGGCCCCTGCCGTGGTAATCGTGGTCGATCGATATGACGAACCATTTGGGAGAAATAACGAGCCGGTAGAAACCTCCGGATTAAGTCGAGACATTATACTCTGGTTTTTAATCATGTGTAACTGACAGATGAAAATGACAAATTTCTATGCATTTTGACATTCTGCATCAGATTCTGCAAAATTGAACGGTAATGTATGGGGATGACACATGGACATTTGTCACTTTACTACACGTGATTATGAACCAGTGTATAGATAGGTATTCATTTTGACAGGTGCCGGTTTGACAGGTAATCCGCCTTATCATGCACGTTTAATTTTTTTCATACGGAACCCTAATTTAACAAACTTGTCCAGCAAGCCAAGCGCGTGTCCCTTAGACCGTGAAACATGTTCCATCGCCCGGAATGACCTGTTTGCCGAGTGAATTAGCTAATAATTGGCAAAATTGATGTTTTATTGTTGGAGACGTAACATTAATCATAGCTTTGTGGAACTGCGGCTTTTGGACGAATACTGCCGCATAGAAAACGGGTCATAAACTTATTTTCCTACAAACATGCTAAGTTAAAAAGTTACCTATTATCTAATAGGTACTTACCAACTTGCCTATGTATTTTATTTACTTACCATGTTAAATGTACCTAAGGGCGTAAATTATTATTCGTATAAGTACCTGCCTACTTACTTGAATACAAAATAATTTGGTAAGTGTGTCTGTTTTATCTAATTGCAGCTTGCTTTGGACGCAGTAGGTATACGAGGTAAATTAGTAGATTGTCAACTTAACACCTAAGTACCTACCTATGTATGGCTTAATTTTAATTCCTGATTTTTTGTAAGGACATAATTTTATTGAAATTATATAGGTAGGTACCTAGGTATTTTTAGGTAGGTAGGTCTGCAGTAGGTAAGACCTACATGACGTGATAATGTAGGGACTCTTCGGTAGGTACCTACGGTTCCTAAGGTAGGTACCTGAGAGGTAGAAAAATTATCTAAATACAAAACTTCGTAAAAGTACCTACCTATTCCATTTAACAAAATAGTGATGGGTAGGTACCAAGTAGGTACCAAAAGGTACTTACTTATCTAACATACAAAAATACTGAGTGCCTTCATCAAATAGTTACCTCAAGAAAATAGAGTACCCACCTTCTTTGTAACCCACAAAGACTCAGAATAGCAAAAACAAAAGCCATAAAACAAAAGAGTGCTAGGCCCGTGACCAAATTCAAAATTGGAATGCCAGATTTGGCGCCAAAACTCGTTCTCTACGCGCGCCGCGCCGCCTCACACACGGGCCCCGCCCCACACACGCGGGCCAATCGCACGGGTCCAAACTACACCCTCCGCAACACGCATATTGATCTGCGGACACCGCTCGAACCGTTTACATTTCGACATATCACATGCTAAACACCGACAAACAATAACATATGCACCGAATACAAATCAATTTCAACCTTATCTGTGAAATAACAAAGTTGAAATTCAACTCTATTTGCTGATGTCGCTTACGACAAGTCCCAATTTTACAGGGGTGTAATTTATAATATCAACCAATGTTAACCTAATTTCACCTCTAATAGAACGGAATATGTTATATTTTTCCGTGGTATTCGGTAAGTATTTAGGCTTTTGTACAAACGGATTTGAATCCGTGTGTAGTTGTGTCCTCAAAGTACAGACTTGATAAGATCCGCTAGTTCAAGGTGACCATGACTTAAACTCTGTCTGTATTTATAGATGTTTATAACAATCAATAAACCCTTATTAAAACACCCTAGATAAAAAAGAGTTAAATACTAGGTACCTACCTAATGATTGAAACTAAAATTGGTAACCTAGAACTCTTAAGATGAAAATTAAATACCCAAAGAAACATTTGGAAAAAATAATCAGTTCTCTGTTAACATTATTACATAGAACAAAAAATAAATCAATTTCAGTTTATTAGAAAAATAAGTTATTCAATTTTGCTCGCGCAGCGACATCTAGTATTTGAAGTATATTTTACAACGCTGAATATTTATTCTGGTAAACGAGACCTCTTTGCTTATCATAATTGGGGAAAAGATTCTACTACTCCGCACTAGATGGCGTGCAACACCATTTGTTGTATTTCAAAAATTTATGCACAGATGTCGTTATAATAAGAAAAAAAATTAAAGTTTTTTTGGATATTATGAGCATTAAAAAAAAAGTGCACATGTATTTTACACCCAAGATTTAAATTACAGTTCGACTGTAAAGTTAGTATTTTTATTCAACTTTAAACTATGTAAGTTATAGTATTTTAAAGTAAGTAAAGTATTTTTGTAAGTACAACAAAATATTAGCAATGGAAAAGTAAACAAAATAATTATGAAAAAAATCCTTTATTGCCTTTATTGATTTATGATTACCATATTATAAGATTTTCTTAACAATAAATTAAGAGATTATAATATTTTGAAGTTCAGTATTGCTTTTACTTATTAAAAAAAATCAATGTAACAAAGAAGTATTACATCCAATATATTAATAAATAATATGAACACAACACCTAGTACCTAGAAAATTATTAAAAATATATTAAGCTTTTAAAAAATAATACAACAAGTCAAAATACTGCAGGAAACAAGACTCCAACACACACAAATTAAAGTTAAACTTCAAAGATTGCCAGGGTGTGATACGAGTAAGACTTAACAAAAACAGGATCTATTGCTGCCTGTCTTCAAAGGATGCATTGTGTCAATGTTGTAGATTTTTTCCATAGAAACAAAGACCTTCTATCAATGTCCTCCAATGTGGCAATAACAATATTTTTGATAAATAATTTAAAAAATTAAAGCTTCTGTAACTTAAGACAAAGAAGCCCATCATATACATCATATCAAAATTCTTGTCCATTCTTCGACAAAAAAAAACAAATGCAAAATTTGTCAAATGCATTCAAAAATTCCCTGAAAAATAAGGCTTTTTCAGACTTTCATCTCATACACGAAGTATAAATTTGTTAACACATTTTGCATTATTAATTTATTAGAGTTTATTAGTAAATGATTATGTCATTAAGCTGATTATTTGATAAATATAATTAAATTCGTTAAGATCTAAGATCATTTGACTTAGTTATGTTTTTGTTAGCAACACATTTTAAGCCCTAAGGTGAACTGGAACTGTAAAGTTAGTCACTTTAAAGTGTTAAATAAAAGTGATACTTAGTATCAGTTTTAGACCAAAACTTTCTATTACATCGTAAGACCCAAAAGCCCTTCAAAAGGCAAAAACAATTTATTTTCTATTGTTTTTGCTGTCTGTACACATTTTGTAAGTAAGAAAATAAACTCAGTCATGTGTCATGATCAAAGTTTTTACACTTTAGTTGGACCATCAACTTTTGATGGTTCATTCAAAACTAAAGGTATATCCCCTCCACCATTCTTAGGGACCCAGCCTGTTGATTCTTCTTCTATTTTTCTCTTTTCCTCTTGCAGTCTTTCATGTTCATCAATTTCAATTTGATACTTTGGGGTAGTAATACCAAAGAAATTGGCTAATGATTCTCCTGCATAGTCCACGGCGTTCAACACTTTGGTACCAGACTTCCAGGCATAATGACCAAACCAGGGACCCCAGTCTAATGTTTTCTGTAAAATAAATAAAATAATAATGCTTAATGTTTATTTCTCTTCCACAATATAGCCATTACAATAGTACTGAAATATAAATGATTAGTTTTGAAAATAGAATTGAAGTCAGAATTAAGCTGGTTTTTTTGTTGAAATGGAATAAATAGTTGAAATAAAATGTCATTTTATCAATATTACCTTTAGGTAATACTGTTTTTTTAGGAAGATAAAACCAGCAACTTTTTATTTAACTGAATGTAACTATCGTTGTTACTCAACTTAAGGGAGTTCAAAGAAATAGATGCGGTAGGTAGAGGTATAATTGAGCAAGAGCGAAAATAGTCTGGATACGCATCACCATAGTGTGGCAAATAACGGCGCATTATAACATATACAATCACGTCAGTTAACTCTTTTAGCATGTATGAATCATGACATGCTTCATTGTCCAAATAGATCATCTCCAACCTTGCATAAAAAGGAAATCAAGGTTACATATGATTTTCATAGAAAAAGACAAAAGAGCCCACTAAAATGCACAAAAAAATAATGAAGTATAACCATGTGAATTACAAAGCATTATAATTAATATTGTGTTTTATTAAAATAGTTGTAAAACTCACTGGGTCAACGGTTTCTTCTGCCTTGAGTTCGCTGTTTAATTCAGTTATATTTTCTTGTTCTATCTCTTCCTCGACGCCATCGCTGAAATGCAGGACTCTAGGCGCCCTGTTAATCGTCACTTCAACGTCGTTAGAGTTATTCTGTACTTCCATTGTAGGTAATTAATTTTCTTTATCTTAAAAATAAAGTTGTCGTAACTTCGCAGCCCGTTTTATTTATTTACGTTTTACGATAAATGACAGAACAATGAATGACTGAAAGAAATGACAGCTGTAGTGTTGTTCCATTCTTTGGATTGAGGTAAGAATACCGGTTTTATTTGTCTGTGGTTGAATATAGCTTAATAGCCCCCTAAAGCTAAATCATTCGTTCAGTATTTTAGTCTATGTCGGTCTATCATTCTTTCAGGCTGTCATTCAAACAATAATATTTACAAAATTATTAACTGAAACTAAATCGCTAAATAAACTGCTTCGTTATTTGATTATTCATGTTCTATAAAAATGAGTTTCATGAAGGCAAGTCAAGACGAGTTATTAGACGGTTTTTGCAGAGGTTGTCTTAAGAAATACTACGACCCAGCAGAGTTATTGCACTATACAGAAAAGAATAGAAGATTATTTGTATATTCCACCGGTATTCAGGTAAACAAATTTCCCTATATACTTTAAATCTAAGTAGCCACTTTCTGCGCTAATAGTTATGTAGTTATTAGGCTTTTTCTTGTTTGAATCTAGCTCCTATTATTTGCTCATGAAGCCCAGTCTCAAATTAATATGAATTTCAGGTGAAGCGCAATGACACATTGACATTCCAATTATGTAAAGACTGCTCCACAAACATGAAGATTTCCTGCAAGTTCAAAAAGCAATGCAGGTCATCGGAAAGACGGTTCAAGAGCTACCTGAGACTGAAAGAGCTTGGAGATAATATTGATCTCCTCACATTCCTGAGAAATAGTGATGATAATTTTAAGTAAGTAACTTATATCAAGATCAACACTGCGTTTCTAGAGGAATTTTCTTCCGCTTCAGTTTTGTGGAATAGTTTAGTTGCGGCAGTATTTCCTGACGGCTATGACTTAGGGACAAGAAAAAAGCGTACTCCTTCTATACGTACGTACTTAAAAGGCCGGCAACGCATCAGCAACCTCTCTGATCTCGTAGATGTTCATGGGCAGCGGTGATTATTTTACTCTAAATACTGGTGTCAGAACTCTGATACTATCTCATAGTTACTTTGACGCCTTGTTTACTATTACACACAAATATTTTTATGCAAACTGTCCCTGACCTTTGAGCTCTCAAAGATGACATAGATCAAGCACTGTTTTTTTTTCTTCTTCGCCGGACACCTGTCCTGCGACAGCATAAGCTGAGTCAAAACCATTTGTTGATTTGTACCTATAATATTAAGACAAATATTGTAACTGTTATTTTATTTTGAGCAATAAATTGATTTTTATTTATTAATTTTATTTATTTATGTATTTGGTATCAGCTATCTAAGCTCAATTGTATGAACTTTGTGAAAATTCCTTTTGAGTGAGGCCAGAAACTCCCTGTTGGTCAAGTGGATTCCCAGGTTGAGCAAAAAGTATGCCATACCACAAAACTTGTACTTAAATTTATTGTTAAAGTGTGGTTGGAAGCTTAATCTTGAAGTTTGTGTGATGATATTTTCTGTTATTTCCCTTCAATACTAACATCTATGAATGTCAAACATGTCATGTTATTTATTGGCTTATATCAGTACAAAACTATTGGCTTATCAGTACAAAATTTCAACATTTAAAACCATAAATTTTTATTCATTTCAGGTTCCCATTATTAAGTGGTAATAGTACACCAGCAACGCAAAAGAACAGAGATGATGATAATGGTGAATATACAATACAACAGTTTTTAATACTTTTAATTAAAATAGAATGCTACTGTGATTTTTTCAATTGTGGCTATCGCGTGTGAAAAATCTGCTAGATGGCGTACTTGAGAACTGAGGTCCATCTACATGGTGATTGGTTGTTTAGTGACATATTTGACATCTCACATCAAAAATAACCAATCACCTTGTAGATTGACCTCAGTTGTCAAGTCACGCCATCTAGCGGATTTATCACACGTGTTAGCCCCCATTGTATTTAATTTCCAGAATCAACATGCGCCAGTATGCGTAACTTCATATCGGACATCCTTCAGGGTGAGGAGATGCCCGACACAGAAGCTAGAATCATCAAGGAAGTGATCGAGGAAGAGGCAGATCTACTGGAGGATTCCCTGGACTCCCATTGGCTGCAAGATGATGCTTCCATGGATAATGATTATAGATTAGACTTTAGGTAAGCTAAAGTACCCCAATATGTTTTAGCATTTTGTTGAAACCTTGCACCTTGACAAAACCTTTTACCTTAATAAAATGTGACATGAATTCTCTTCAAAAAAATATTCCTAACTTTTTAGAATTTTACAATTTTGCAATATTTTGTCAGCTGAAAGATTAATCAGCTACAAAACTTCTCCCTCATTTCATAATATGAAAGAACTATATTTTGTATTGTAGATGTATAATTTTGATGTTTTATTTTTCAGTTTTAGCCCATTTACAACGCCTCGTTCTGTGAACAACAATCTGTTTAACACACCAATCAAACAATTTGAGCCAAATCTGAATTATAAAAATAATCATGCCAAGAAAGTATTTCAACAACTTCCTACATCGCAATGCAGCGTTGACGATAATGTTGCTAAAATTATTCAATCAAAGAAATCAGAACAAAATTGCGACACTAAGCAAAAGGCTCGAATTGATCCAAATATTTTAATCAAAGAAGTCAAAAACGACGATTTAGCTATATTTTCAATGGACGACAGTATTACTGAATTGTTGAATAAGAATGAAGATTTATTTCCTTTACCAGATCAGAATGAAATTGAAGTAAGGAGTATACATTCTAATACCTTTGATATGGATATAAAATCTAAAACTGATGGCAATAACAAATGTACACCCATTGATTCTAATACGTATGAAAGTGATAAAGGTGTTAAAAATGTAGAAACCGAGTCTTTGATTAGTAACAAACCATATCTTCAGACTGATAAACATTTGGGGATTAAATGTGTTGAATGCATTTGAAAAGGATACTCACAATAAAGAAAACAAATTACCTTTAACTGAAATTGATTTAGCTGTAAAAAGCATAACACTCAATAGTGATCAGGCGGATTCAGGGCCAAACAGAATGAATGTAGGTTTGATGGAAAAAAATTCAGCAGTTAAAACCATTATACCAAATGATTATGAGTCTTATTCTAATAAGAACCAGTTGTCTAAAACAGAAAATGATTTGGCTGTAAAATCATTACAGTTTGAAGAATTCGACACAGAATCTAAAATTAAAAGTATTAATGTAACAATAGACATTGTAGAAGAAACTGAATTTGCAACTAACAGTACAAATAAAATAAGTACAGTAAAAACTCAAAATCATTCAGGAAATAAAAATATCACCATAGAACCAAAGTTTGTAGATAATATAACCGAAATTCCTTTAAATGAAAACAATATAGAAATGAAATCATCACAATTTGAGGAAGTAAAAACTAAATCATTGTTTACAAGTAATTTTGTAAATGAGGAAGTTGTAAAACAAATCATTAAAGATCAGGATTTAGGTAAAAGTCATGGACTAGCTATGAAACCGTTACATATTGAGGAATTAGAAAGTGAATCTATAGTTAACAATAATCATGTAAATATTGAAAATAGAACGCTGATTGAAGATAAGGATCTAGGTGAAAATCATGAACAAGCTATAGAATCGTTACAGTATATGAAATTGATAACTAAACCATCAGTTCCAAGTGATTATGTAAATAGTGACGGTCTAAAGGGAATTGTTGAAGAAAAAATCGATCAAAATTATGTACATGACTTATTATTAGACAATTTGAAATTCACAACACAGGATGTAATTAAACAAAGCCCAGGAGATGTAATTGATAAAAATCTTGAGGTTGCATTGAAGGATGAGGCTAATAAAGATTTTTCTTTAGATGAATTACTAGTTTCTCCTGTAGCAGGTTAGTCATCAATATTTTAGTCAATAGTTAATGAGATATGCCCCTTCATTCTATAACTTCGACTTCAGATTAAGATTCAACTAAAATTATTAAATTAATCAAGTATTTTGGCCTTAAATGTATATCTGCTAATCTGTTTCGAATGTAAGCGTTTGGATTTTTCAAATCTTATGTGCATATTTCTACTATTAGCTTGAAGTCGAAGGAAAACGTCGTGAGAAAACTTGCACGTTCCGGATAGTTTCTTCATGTATAACCATGATTCAGTCAGTCTAGCTCCCTTGTTAAAGGTTTGTAAAAGTCAGAGCGGCAGTAGCTTTATTGTAATAACCAAACCCAAATCCTAAGGTCTATGCGCACCCCCGGCTCCGAAGTGACAGCTTTGGACGAAACTGAAAATTACACACTAGAGATGAGAGAATCCGTTTAAACAATTTCAATACGATGAGACAATCTAGATTGTAGGTGAAACCATTTTATGACCATAATAATATTCTTTATGAAATATTTCTACAGATTTCGCCCCGGCTAATGGCATTGCTACTGTTTCGACGCCGACTATAAATAATATACTTTTTGGCGAAAAACTTGATGAAGATAGTATTCCTGAGGCAGAACATTACAACAGAAAATGTGATGAAGAAAAAGATATTGACGCTTTAGAAGAATTCTTCAAAGAAGGCGTCAAAGACTTTGAAACTTTAGCACCAGTAGAGACTAATGTGACCTCAGATTGGAGATATGATTTACAAAACAGCCATTGCAATATTTGTGATCAAAAATATAGTTCAGTAAGGTCACTGAAAATACATCTATCTAGAATGCACTTTATCACATCACATTTAAAGAGAAAAAGTCATGAAAAAACTGTTTGTATACAATGTGGTCTGACTCTACATAAAAGCAATCTATCCAAACATATGAGAACACATATAAAGGTAAGTAATATTATTTGCTTTAATAAAGAATATTTTTTACTTTTAATCAAATAATCATTGTTGTAAATTGTAAGGCATTATTTTGCTTTCATTAAAAGTTTTGCTATATTTTTTTTTCTTACAGGTTGCAAGTGAGTACAAATGTGAAATTTGTGCAATAACATATGCAACTATGGGCAAATACGTTGCCCATATGAAAATGCACAATTCATTGAAGCTTGATCGACCAACCGAAATAAAAGAAGAGGTAACTCAACATTGTCATATAAAACATAAAAGATTAGCCATTTGGCTGTTTTCGCTTGTAAAGGGTCCGGACGAACGGGAATCCTATAACTGAATTAATTTTTATTCCCTTTCGTTCGACTGGTGGGACAAACCTGGTGGCACGCACGGTAATAACCCAAATCAAAGTACCTTATAGTAAAGAGCGCTGGTTAGTGAATGCTTGGTGTGTTAAGTCCCACCGAGATAATATAAACAATACGAGAAATGTTAAATGAAATATTTACATAATTTCTGTAAAAGCTGAGTAATAGTACATCAGAACTTGTATTTTTTGTTTTATTTTAGGTACATATTGACTCTTATGTGCAGTCGACTCCAAAAATATGTATACCTACACTTTAGGACCTTGTTACAATATAAGAACGACTTCTACTTTTTATAGACACATGTATTGTGACAAGGTCCTAAAGTGTACCCCATTTAACTACTTACCTACTGCACGTTTTTCTTACAGACCAAAGGCTTACAATGCGAAATTTGCAAACGAACAGTTACTACTGTATCCAAATTGAAACAACATATGAAATCTCATGACAAAGAGACAAAAACTGATAAGCAATCCAAGGTATTTATAATTTACACTAGTGGCCCGCCCTCACGTTGTTTCGTAACATAGTTTTGCTAATCTGCCGCGCTAGCGATATCGCCGGTAGATGGCGCTGGGTGTCGATTGCATCACGCCAGAGTTGTGTCTACTCGGATTACATAATTATAAGCCTTGTGGTTTTCTACAGAAATTATCTCTTTAAAAATAGGATAGAACATTATATTTTGCAAAGTCAGCACACTCAACTTTGAACGCAAACTATTTGCTCTCTATGGTTTGTCTTTGAGCAACAAGTATACTTACTTCGAGTTTTTTTTTGTGTGATAAGTGGCAGACGAGCTGACGGATCACCTGATGATAAGCGATTGTCGCCGCTCATAGACACCCGCAACACAGTCAGTAGAGTCAAAAGTGCACTGCCAACCTTTTGGATTTTATATGAATTTTTGTATGAAAGTTATAAGAGTCGGGAGTGTTCTTAGCTAGATGAAATGGCCGCCACCACAAAATTATGAATTTTATATTTTCTTGTTTCCCCCCATAAGTATCAAATGAAAGGGCTTGAGTAGTAGAATACATGCATTATGACAACTTATCAGGGGTTTTATAAGTTTTCAATTTGATTTTTTTATTTCACAGCAATTTATTTGCAGTATATGCGGAGCCAGCTTCAGTGCTCGCATTACTTTTATTATACACGAGAAACAGCATAGGGAAGATTACCTTTTCAAATGCGATATTTGTGGTAAAGGTTTTTATAGAAAATGCAACCTGAATAACCATATGAAGTGAGTATATCACGAGTTTCAAAATGTTTATTAGGTTTAAGGAACATTTTAGGATTGCGCGGACGACGAATTTAACCGCGCTATTTGTGATCATGGAAACGACACTTAACTGTCGCACTCAGAGATGTAATTTAACCTTAATGCTCATTGTTTCTGATTTCCATAGCACAAGAGAAAACAGAACTTTGACATCAGAACAATATTTATGTGATATTGTAAAAACTTATTTATTTATTAGTTTCGCTACTTAACAGTACCAATAGATGGCGCTGAGAGTCGATCACATCGCGCAAGTGTTTCGTGTTTTCGATAAGCCTTGGCGTAGAGGGTAGACTACGAGATTAACCTCATACCTCATTTAAAATCTGGTTCCCCCCGGAATGTGTATCATATCTCACTCACTCGGCGAAACACAGCACATGCGCTGCTTCACGCCGATTTTCTGTGAAGCTTTGGTATCACTCTGACCGAGCCAGCAAATACATTCCGAAGCATCTTATTGTCGTGGTCAAATAAATATACGTGGGTGTAGGGTGTATCTGTGAACATTTACATCCCTTTAACCACGTGTTCTATCAACCATTCTGAATATATTCTATTCAATAAAATTTGAATTTGAATCTTTTCAGACATCATATTGGAGAGAAGTCCTACAAATGTACGCAGTGTGATGCCGCCTATATCTTGAAACATTCACTGGTTGTACACATGAGAAAACACATAGGTAAGTATTGATTTTAATATAATTTGGCTAATCATTTTCAAAACTACCATTAGATGGCGCTGGGTGTCGGTTGTATCGCGCTAGTGTTTAACTTTTTTGTTTTAATAAGATTTTAATATGTCTATCGAATGCACCTCTTTATAGGTATAGATAGATTTTACAGTCCGACAAGGTAGTTGTTATGATGACCGAAATATAAGTAGGTACCTATACTTCTACGTGTAAAATACATTTTCTACGACAAGTCTCATCTGAGGCATACTTAGGTACCTATATTATAGTATACTATTATAATTTTCAGGTGAATATTTCGAATGCGACCACTGCTCCAGAAGGTATCTAGCAAAGAATCAGCTAAAGCAACATCTACGAGACTGCAGGGAATGTTTCAGGAAGAGAAACAATATAGAAAAGAAACCCATGAAAAAAGTTACTAAACCACGTTTGGAATGTAAATATTGCTCACTAACGTTTTACTCGAAAATGAATTTGGTTTATCATCAAAATACAACCGATTGCGGGAAGAAGCTGTATGAGGAACTCGGTACAAATATGGTGGTTGATTAAACTATAGTAACTGACGAAACTACATAACCCATTATTCATGAGAAGAGGACAATAAGTAATAAACATATTCATAGTGATAGAGGTATTTTTCAAGCAGGCGATGATAGGCTAAATAGTAACATACAGCCTAGTACCTATATTGGCAGGGTACGCTGTTACCTCCTCAAGAAGAATTTTCTAGACTTCATTGACGAATATTCGATACCTATACAGGAAAATTAAACACAGTAATGCAACAACACATGATTATATTTTATAGTCTGCGCTGATTAAAAAAATAAAAAACAAAAACGTTGCAACAACAGTCAGCAGAGTTCACTTTTTAAATGAAAATTAATACAATATTAACCAAGTTTGTATTTTGAAAAACTAACTAGTAATTTTATTGTAAATTTGCTAGTGGAAGTATCATAAAAATATGAATAATCTATACTTATTGATTTTTTACATAAAATAAACGTTTCAAAGTTGCAATGACTCGTTATTTTTCTAATCCTACCTACAATTTGTTGAAGTCGTGAAAATAAATGATGGCGCCACAGCCTCTTACGTTACAGGGTATGGTAATGGTAACCCCATTATACTCTGATTCATAATCATGTAAAGTAAACTGACAGGTCATCCCCATACATTATCACTCAATTTGACACATGCAAATGTCAAAATGCATAGAAACTTGTCATTTTCATCTGTCAGTTCACTTTACATGATTATGAATCAGAGTATAGTATGGCATTGACCTCTCATTGTTTTCCAAAAATAAATCAATAACTTCTTTCAACTTCAAATCATAAGTATTTTTTGTACTAGGGAAAATCAATACAACGAACACCCACAGACAATCCAGACCCTCAATCATAAAATCCATAATAAGTCTATGGTGTCTATGGGTAATTTAAGATTTTTTTAATGCCCACATAAAGGCATGCTTTATAGAAATTTCGAAATGTGTTAAATCTAACTGATACTGTCCATATTATTTGATTTCCTTATGACTTTAAATGCAATAAATCGAATTTGTTGTAAATAAGACGAAACAACACTTACTATATCTAGCTTCACAATTTACAATACTTACGCCACGGTAACAACTATAACTATATAAAAATGTATAATTAGATACAACATTACCAACTTAATACATTTAATGAATGATTGGACCCATTGCTACTTGATAAAAAATAATTTAATGACTTCAACACATTTTGATTAATGAGACTGTTACCTTACTTTAAAGAAATAGGATGTCATTCGAGCATTTTTAAGTCGAATAGTTTAACAACTCATTCTGCTGATAAACAATCACAACAAATAAATTTATTTTTTTATTCCATTCACACAAAAATTATCTGCACCTACACTGGTACAGTCGCCATCAGATATATCGTAGCAGACAAGGTGACCAAATATATCTGAACAAATTAAAATGTCAATAAGTTCTGAACATACAACTAACCAATAATATCTGAACATTCAGTACTGCATTAATATCTGAGCAGATGCTGTCATTTACTTCTGAACATACAATAACCAATAATATCTGAACTGTCATCCTTCACGCACGTCAATACCAATGCGAGGTTGCCTATCGTTTTAGAAATCAAATTGGCAACGTCGCGTTCGTCGCTCAACATAATACTTATATAAAGCTCGATTACCAATGACTGACTCACTAATAAGGGCTGTTTTTTGGTGTGTTGGGAATTATTTTTGCGGAAAAAGTTTCGACAACCCTGAGAGTTTTTTAATTAATCATATCAAAGAATAAAAGGTTTTTGATATTTAAAGAAAAAAAACAAAATGGCGGCCATTTTTGCGACATCAACTTTTTTGTTACAGCAGTTATTCGAAAAAAGTGTCTCTGAATCACCTAAATGAATAAATGAATCATCAATCTCATCATATAAACGAATACAATCATCTTTAACATGTTCGCTTCGTGACCGCTCGTTGGTAATAAATATCTTGGTTTTTTTGATGAAACTCCTTAGTTTCCAATTACTGTTAATGCCTACATCCTGGCCACACACTTTTAAAAATAATATTTAGATTCAAATATGTAATGACACTTTGTTTCTTTTCTTTACGTACTTTGTTCATCCTGATATATGACTGACATCTGCTCAGATATTAATGCAGTACTGAGTGTTCAGATATTATTGGTTAGTTGTATGTTCAGAAGTTAATGACTGGCACCTGCTCAGATATTTATGCAGTACTGAATGTTCAGATATTAATGGTTACTTGTAGCGTTCAGAACTTATTGACATTTTAATTTGTTCAGATATATTTGGTCATCTTGTTTGCTACGATATATCTGACGGCGACTGTATGTATTGACTGTAGGACTGGTGTCTTACCTTACCACTATATTATAGAACTTCAAATATTTTTAAAAAGGTGAAAAAAAAACCGTAATTAAACTAGCCTCGTATTGTTGAGAGGTGATTCTCTTGATATTTGCAATTTACGAATGCTGACAGATACTGAAACAAGCTTGTATACTTACATGAAAATAATGAGTGCCTGTTCGGCGGTCATTTTATAATAAGAAATCATAATAATAATAATTGTGACCTCTGCACAGTTAACGCAAATAAAAAAAACCGTTCGTAAATTGCGTCAAATTCTACCGTCATTCGTAAATTTTAAAAATCGTTTTAAATTTAATAAATTATGTCGCATTAGGCATCTAACCCCCTATCTAACGCTTTTAACTTTAGCAGCACAGTGCTTACAACGAAACCGAATTCATGACTCTTTATCTCTTTAGTTTTGTTGCTACTGGCATACTCTCGTTCGCTAGTTCAGTTTCATTCTAAGCCCACTGCTGCTCAACAACATGCGAAGTGTAACAGATAGGTACAACATGTTAGAGCAGCTCTTAATGTTAAGCCCTTGAGTATAAAGGCGAAACTCATGCACACTTTGTGCGGTTGTAAGATATTCCCTTTATACCCAAAACTGGAATTCAAGACCAAAAAAACTACTACAATGTTGCTACTGCAATAAAATGATCGTACCATAGTATACTCCTTTTTTTTAAAAAAACACTCGCTGATGTAATTTAATTATTGGTAATTTTGATTCTATAATTTAAAAAAATATATTTTTTTACTTTTTTTCACGTAAATACAAGACACTTTAATAATAAAAACTTAACCATCCGTAATTTTAGTTTTCAAAGATGGTATTGCGCTTGTAACACTTCAGGTGTTAATAACATTTGGTATCTACCCACAACATTTTAACAATGTATGGAAACTTGACAGTTTAGTCTGCATATAAGAAAAATAATGCCAAAAAGGTTGGCGAAACCTGAAAACGTCACTTGAAAATGACATAAGTCACTTAACAGATTTGACAGTGACGTATCTGTCGTAGATTTTTTGGTCTTGAATTCCAGTTTTGAGTATAGACACTTACTTAATATCTCAATCATACATTATTGCCATAGTTTAGTGCCTACAGACTATCCTACTAGTTTAAACAGATCAGTCATACCCCGTCACAGCTACTTTTCATTTCATTAGTAAGGAACTATGTGCTATTCGCCAATCTAACTATTATTTTTTAATATTACTGATTGTAACTTAATTATATTTCACGGAATCATATTGAGTGCAAATGGGCTCCAAACCAAATTACATTAAATTCTCTTTTGATAGAATTCTTTAAAAAAAAAACGAAATGACTATTCAAATAAAACCCGCCATATTGCGGAATTTTGTTAAACTAAAGTTTTCTGTTTTATTAGTCAACACAGATTATAAACTGATCGCAGCGCTACCATGATAGGTTTTTAAAATTAATAATAACTTTTTTTTTCAAGAATTCAATCAAAAGAAGGTGGTATAATTATTATTTTTCCCATCCACTGGGTAGCATTAATTTTTTATATCGGCTATAAAATCAGTATACCTAATTTTACAAAATAATAAATAAGACTATTTCTGGTTTCCTCTTCTCGTAAAATTAGGAATCTGATCGAATCTCAATCAAATGGTAAACATTCGATATTAAAAAGGCATTTCCTTAAATCTTATCATCATTGATTACACACAATACATAAACACATTAATCGATAAAATCAAATAAATATTCAAAACATTGTTTATGTTTAGGAATATTTATAATTTAATGGGAAATAAATTACCCAGATGATTTTCTAATTGCATGTAAACATGTTTATGTAGTATGTTTTTAAACTCTTCAAGACCCATACATATTATTTCAATAGCAACATTTCTTAGGCTCCTTGTTATTTCTACTTTATATTAAACTATAATGCATTTGAGTAATTCAACCATAACAAATGAATTATCAAATTATAGTTGAAAAATAGGCAAGTAATCCAAAAAGTTTTCAGCATCCTTATGACTTAAAAACGACTTTTGTCTAATTTAGTTATAATTAAATAATGTAAAATGATACTTTGATAAATAATAATAAACTACAGTAACCAAATTTACATTCTACAGCGAGAGATTATTAAAAACGAAAGAAATGAAAAAAATTTTGGCAATTTGGTTTTTCACAGTTAACCAATTTTTTAAATCACACGCACTATTCGATAATAAAATCAATTTAACACTTATAACACAATTAATTAACATAGATACTAAATAAAAACTGTATTATTAATGTTGCCATCAAATTGTTCATCATGTTTTTGGTGAACTGTAATCCAATATTTCATTGCATGTTGTCCTTGCAAAATGTAATAACTCAGTAGGTTATTTTCTGAATATCATCCGGTAGTTCCCAGCATGATAAAACAAGGTTAGGTTCCTACGATGTCATGTCACTACACAGTCAAATCACATTTAGGTCTAGAAGCACCTTGGTATAAGTTCTCGGTTCGGTCCGGCCAGGACAGGTCAAAACTAAGACTTCTGGCCCTTGGACCTTTGGTTCACTACTATGCAGGTGTCCGTCAGCTGGTTTCGCATCGAGCTGTTTTCTTTCCGCACATCTGCTAGTTCCTGGTTGAGTCTTAATATTTCTAGTACAAGCTTTTCATTTTCTACCTCTAATTTTTCTAATCTGAAATGAAATAGAATTTATTTGAGTAAAGGTAACATTATTCTAATTTTATAGCATAAAATCTGGAGGATGTAATGACGAAACATCTATTTACGCAAAATTTTAATGTTGTAAATAATTAATAATATTTTACACAGCTGGTAATCAACACAGCTGTCCAAATTTAGAATCATAAATAAGTTAATAGTGTTATTTATTAGTCATTGCAGAAATAACATGTAAAAGAAAATAATATCAATAAAATTAATTATTAATTAATATCTTTGCTTTCAAATGAAAAGATCTTTTGGACTTTTTAACTTGGGACATGATTATATCTTTTAATTTTTGTTTAAATGATAGGTGGCAGATGAGTTGACAAGTAGAGTTAGCATGGCAACGCTAGTGAAGTCACAAGAGCGCTGCCAACATTTAACCCCCTTTCCCCCCAATTGGGCGTCCAGGATCCTTACTCACTGTGAAACAAAGCGCAGGCGCTGCTAAATCAAATCCAATTCATGTTCATGATATTACATACACAATACATTATATCAATGCCAATCAAGTGTTTGACATAATTTTAGAACTAATTTCGTCAGTTAGACAAAGTATTAAATTAATAACATACTTTTTCTGCTTTTGTGTGAGGTCTGTAATGTGGTCACAGGCCTTGGCTAGGATGCCACCTTTGCTGGCAGAGTCCGGTAGGCCAGAGTTTGGCACCAGTGCTGCCAGTTTCGTGATCCAGCTATTAATCTTATCCCTGCGCCGCCTTTCTACTTCGTTGTGTGTCGCCCGCCGTTTATCGTCGCGCTGGAAAGATTTAATTTATTTAAAATCCAATCAACTCATGTAAATGTATGTAAAGTGGACTCCTGTTTCCGCACTTAGACTCCTAATTGGTCCAGTGTACATGTGGCAATCAACTCATGATAATGTTTCAAGTTATCTATATCAAATAATTTTTTCTACTCTCACACCATCATACGGCTGCGTTTTTACTGAAGCGGAACAGAGTGAAATCCTGAATCCTGAAAGAATGAATTGGTAGTACAGGCGGGTGGGTGCCGGATGGACTGTGGAAGGTTGTGGGTTCGAGTCCCACCTGAACCCGTCGCCATTTACACATTTGTGATAACTCAGGTGTTGCAGATGTCCATGGGCAGTGGTGTTACCATCGAAGAGCTGTCTTGTTTGTCCGCTATAATAAAAAAAACATTAAATTTATGTACCTTTTTAGCTAGTAACAGCTTTCGCTTGTATAGGATCTCTGCCTTTAGCTTTCTTCTGTGTAGCAGGTGCTCCAAATACTTCTACGGGATTGCTGATTACAAAGTATTCTGTAAAAATCATAGCATTTAAATATTTGTTACCTAAACTAAGCTATAGGTAGGATGGGGATGACAAATATTTACTGTGAAGGAGTGCCTTGGCCCTGCAGAGAGACATTATGGGCTATTACTATGTCTATTTACATTACTTACATCGACAGGTCTCAAGAACAAAAACATATTTCCTGTGTTTTTACTTAAGGACCCGTCAAATGCATATAATACATTCTAAGCAACATTTAGCTAGGCACTTGGCTACCTGTATGTTCTGATTTTTAACAGTTTAATAAACAAATAAAGTAAGAAAATTATACCATGGGACGGAGAATGAGATGCCATGGTGGTTGTTGTATCTTCTCCTGTCATGTGAACTAGCTTGTATGTTACGGAGCTTGCTGAAAAACAAAGTTAGGTTGAACTAATATGTTTAAACAATAAGGTTGTAAGTAGTTGGGGAAATTCTATAATTGCCTTTATTTATGTTTCCCTTATTATCCAAAGAACAAAACTATGTGTTTATCTTGTTTAACTGGTATGTGATTGGGTCTGCTTTACATGAGTTTACTATTAACTTATTGGTAACACAATAGGTAGGCCAAACTTGTATTGAAACAATACAATTTTATGCACAATGAAAATATTAAGCAGCTAACATCTTGACTTTATACTTGTTATTATTATCATAAGTGTAGAGGCTTAAACTCAAACAAATCATTAAATTATTCGAAAAAAAAACCACTCACGTAATTCCCTGAAGCTGTAAGTATCACTACTCTCATTTGCCATGTACGGCTGCGTTACAATAGGAAAATGGGACTTGTCATCGGTGTCTGAAAACGAAATATAATTCAATTTAACCTTAATTCAATAACTTAACGTTAATTGAATTGATTGGAGACCAACTTGTTTTTTGTAAACAAATACAATTTTCAAGTATGTTTAGATCCAATGTTTCCAATTGTAACTCACCGAAAGAGCCCTCATCTACCATACCAAGGTATTCGCTGTCGGCACTGTAAATAAATACGGCACATAAACAAGAGGCACTTGGGAATAAATCTAATTTCGCAGCAAGGATTCCTGCCCATGCCAAGTTGCAAAATTATTCGATGACCTTCAATGGCATTTTTAATTATGTAACTCACTGCACTCATTATCCTAAGTATAATATTTTACCTGTTATCAAGCGAATTTTCGTGTATGACATCAACGTCAACTTTAACTTTTGCCAAAGCCATTGCGCGTTGTAATTATTTTTGAATTTTCACAATTTGATCACGGGGACAAATAAAAGGGGTCATGTGATGAAGCCAAAGACAATATAGAGAAGCTAAGTGTTGCTTTCTGATGAAAATATTAACTACTAAAAGACATCTAGCGAATGTGTAGTTTTTTATTAGGTAATACTAAAAATTCAATAATTGTAAAACATTTATCGGACAAAATAAGAATAACCAAGGAAAAGAAAAACAATAACTGAAAACTTAAGCTGAAAAACTACCAAAGGTACTCCCGTGACTTCAACTAAGCGCAATCTCGGAATTAAGAGAAAGCATCGGGACCCCACGGGCCCAGTGTTTTGACACCGAAAGCTACAAAGTGTTATGTACTGGATGGATAGAGCCTGGCCTGCACTTAGCAGCTTTCAGTCTCTCTGCAGCATAAGCTGCGTCCCATACCAGGGAGCGTTTCATCTTCCAAGGTATAAGGATTTTCCGTCTGGCCTCTTGCCATCATCACGTGACTCGGAGGATTAATTATCTATATTGTAATCGTTGTCAAAAAAGTCTAATTTTTCATGGTAGAAAAGTATTAAGTATGTATACATAATCAATGGATAATATGTTTAATACGATAAAAATACTTCATCAGAGGTAAATAAGTTTATCTTCAGCTATTATACTCCATCGAAAAAGTCGTGAAATATTATTTTCATTTTTGATTATTTTGATTCTGTTACGGACTTGTTCCATATTTCCATAGTATTATAACCACCATTGGTTATAATAATAAGGAAATATAGCCCCATAGTACGGTAGCCCCATGGCTACCGTACAACATAAGCACCATCAATTTCATAACATTCTTGATGTAATAAAAAAAAATTGTAAGTCCTTTTATTTTAAACGACGATAGAATGTTACTAAAACGTATTTTTCGTCCTAAAGTTACGCAAACTGTAATAATGAGATTAACTAGCAACACTAAGTTAGGACTTGTCTATGGTTTTTGAATATAACCTGTAAAGTCATTTATTTCATTAAATAAAATACTATTAAACCTAATTTATTTTAAAACCTACTTAAATATAGCCTCACTACTTAAATAATAAATATTTAAAAATCTGTTAAAATTACTACAAAAAACCGTTCGCAATCGCAAATAAATTTCACTGTTTTTACCGCCCTCTAGCAAGATAATATTAAAACAACTTTGGGCAAGTTTGTTTGACTACTGCTCAACAGATGTCGTTAATGCAGCGGTTTAATATTTTCAATCTGCTTAAAATTACTTCTAAGTTTTTTATTTATTTAGGAGATGAATTATTTTTTAAATGCTGTGATATTGTGGTGGTATCGTGTTTTATAAGTTAATCATAATGGTTTTTAGATCTAAATGCAGAGTTAAGACTTTAGTGGTTACTATTTCTGCCTGTAATGTCTGTAGCTGCAAATGCACGTCATCTTTTTTTCAGTGTACGTTTTTATAAAATACAGCTTAATTATTTCCCCTTTCTTATAATTACTTAATTAACCTTAACGTCATTTTTCAAATCAGCGGCGACTCAAATTACAGTAAACTTGCTACACCGAATATCTGTGTCCGAGTCGCCGTCGAGTCGTATTTTATTCATTCACCCCGGAATCGTCTCGTCACTGCCACTTAGTTAAGTGGCACTCCACCCTGCGGAGTTTTCGCACACTGAGCCAATTGTGGCGGCCAAAATATGCCTCCACTGGTAGTGTGGAGACTTTCAAAACAAAAAAAAAAATAAGATAAAATTTAATAAGCTACCTACCTAACTGTTTATAATTTAGGTACTACTTACTAGCTGTATTTTTAGAATATAATAGAATGGAATAGAATAAAAGAGAATAGAACAGAATAAAATATTTGCTAAATTGACGTAGGTCTGGCGGCACTGGGATCTTAATCTATCTGGATTTTTTTTCGATCGCGTCTTTAAGCGGGTAGATAAGTGTGCGTTTGGCAAAAGGGCCCTCCACCTCTAGGGCCCTCAGACATCTCCGAGGGCGTGTCTTTATGAACCGCAAGATTAAAAAGAAAGGCAGCCGAATAAAGACGGGCATGTAAAGTAACTGTTCGCCTTTTGGGTGTCAATTTTTTTTTAAAATGAAGATGTACGACAAGAAAGACGTTAAAATACAATTTCCGATTTTGTCCGCGTCTCATTTTTACCCACTTCTTTTTATTTACAAACTTTAATGTAGGTAATTCATTCAATGTTTTGTCTCATTTCTTTTTGTAAGTAAGTAGGTATACCTATAAATGAGGAAAAACAGAAGTAATTATCTATTAGGTATACTTATCATTAAATATTTATAATCATGTTGTTCTATTAGTTGTCGACCAGCCGGGTTGTTAATACCTATATATAGATAAATTGCATTTTTTTTCTGACAAGTTTTGTGTGTGTGGCTATGTTTCGAAGCACTGTTTTGGATACCTTTTTTGCTACTGGGTTAAGATTACCTAATCTGGTATAAACTCTACAAAAAAAAAGTTTAGGTAAATCATCTTCTCGAACCACTGAACCTGGGAGTTGGACAAAGAAATAATGATGATGAAAAAGACGTCTTTCTTACAAGCACTCAATAAATAAAAACCTAATCTACTCCACTATCATAGCAATAACTCACAAGCCATAATGAAGATGGGACCGCGCCACATCGCCGCGCCTTCTCGGCGCCAACGTTTAAAGATGATGAATGGACAGAGTGGAAGGTAGAAACAAACTTTATGCGATAGGTACAGTTATTATCAAAGGTAACATTAACACTTTAATAATGTCAAAGTAAAATTGTTGGGCGTACCCCTTGGAAGCTGACTAAGCAGTTACTAAAGCTGCTTTTGATGCTTAATTGTTCTTTAAATCGCGACGTTAATTTCTAAGCTTAAAATTATGTAGCTTAAATATTACCGTCACGTAATAACGCAAATAAATAAAGTCGCGTAAACTATTATTATTGAAGACGGAAATACCCGGACTCGTATTAATCATAGTTTAATTTTGATTTGGGTCATTCTTAGAGATTAAATTTTCGTGACAGTCCTCCGAAATTCAATGACTGCCACGAAATTTTAATCTCAAATAACAACCCACCTACCTAGCGTTATATCACCTTTATTTGGATGCGATAGATATATTTTCATTCGTTATGGGACGACTTCGTTATGCTACCAGGTACACCTACCTACATCTTGGTTCTTAACTTTTCATCTGCACCCGTGGATACTTCCTCTGTTATTAGGTATGTACATAATAAGTATGGATGTACTCGACCCTCTGGCAAATTTTATACTTTGCCATATTGAGATGCGCATGTGGTCTTGCGTCTTAACGAACTCTGTGGTCACTGAAACTGAAAATGCTCCACTCTGTTATGGGAAAATATTGTAGCTTTTATGGGGAAAACTTATTACAAGTTCATTTTGTAAAAGAGGAGGGAACGCATCGACGGTGTTGCGAACCAGTGCAGCCAATGATGTAGGTTTTTTTTTATGTGATAGGTAGCAGGCGAGCAGGCGGATCACCTCATGGTAAGCAATTGCCGCCGCCCATGAAACCTTGCAACACCAGTGGAGTTACAAGTGCGCTGCCAACCTTTTATCCCCTTCCCCCCCGAAAGGGCCTCCGGTACCCTCACTCACTCGGCGAAACACAACACAGGGGCTGCTTCACGCCGGTTTTCTGTGAGGCAGTGGTATCTTTCCGGTCGAGCCGGCCCATTCATGCCGAAGCGTTGCTCTCCCACAGTTGAAATAAAAATATTTACCAGTACACCTTATACAGAGTGTATGAACATTTACATCCCTTTAACCACGTCTTCTACCAACCATTCGGAACAACATTTGTTCTATGACTTTTGAAAATTCGCCGAAAATTTTCCCGACTCCCCATACAAAATGACCAAGTCACATGACCGACTTTGTATGAAAATTTAGATTTTTTTAATGAGAATTTCCAAAAGTCATAGAACAAAATGTTCAGAATGTTTGGTAGAAGAACACGTGTTTAAAAGGATGTACTAAATATTCACATTATTATATTAACATACACCCTGTATTAACATATTTTTCAAGGATTGTGAGCCGAAACTGTGTGTCAGGTGAGATGATGCCTCTTTATTCGTAGACGTCAACAATAGATCCTTGTATTGTGGAAATACTTCCCAGAGTCATTAGCAATAAGTACCAATGTATCTAACATAAAGTACTCTGGAAGTACCAGGTAGAAAGTTTGTTACTGTCACTTTGCACCTTATTTTCATTGGCATAAGGTTTCGTCTGCCCCTATACGATTTGTGCGAAGAATATGAATTGGACCTTGGGGATCTCTTTTGTGGTAGGTACTTTGTCGAAGAGTGATGAGCGGACTTCGCGCACGGTTTAGATCAAAGATTTGGCACGTGTTCATTACACATGAATTGATTTTACATTTCAATTTGGTCGAAAGTTTTTCATCTTCTTTTCTGTTATTATATACCTACCCTCTTGTATGGGAATAACTCTTCCAATGTCAGGTTGAATATTTTGATAAAGTGTGGTCAAATATCACAATGATGTCAAAGTAACCTATATATTTATTATGTCCCACAGCAGGGCAAAGACCTCCATCATAGAAATCAAGTCATCGCTACTACATAATGATGGGATTAGGCTTAATCTCGCTTAACGCTTGCTTATGCGGGTTGGTGATCAGAAACCCGAATTATGTTCGAAAAATTCGAAACATACTCTTGCTTGACCCATTTAATCGAATCCGGGATCCCGAGTTCACGGCCCGGTACTTAAACCACTAGACCAACGGGGCGTTTACTAGAACTTACTGTTTAAATCATAAGTGTGGTATTTCTCATTTGAGGATCTTTTTGCGCTAATGACAAGTGTCAACGTGGCTGTTCTAGTTTCCAGATTTCAACTTGAAAGTTATTCGATTTCGACGTCAGAGAACTTAGTTAGAATCTTGCGGAAATCTGATCTTGGAACTAAATTAAATCCGTTCTTCATTTATAATATTACCAGCTTTTGCCCGCGGCTACGCTCGTGCCCCCCACTTCCCTGAAATGGGGGGTAGAAAGGCGCAAAAAGTAGCCTATGTTACTCTTCATCCCTTCAACTATCTCCACTTGAAATATCATGTTAATTCGTCGCTCCGTTTTGCCGTGAAAGGAAGACAAACATACAAACAGACATACAGTCTGACACACATTCCTATTTATAATATTAGTATGGAATAAATTGTATATAATCTTTTACATATATAATATTGTTGCCAAGTAGTTTGTCTCGTGGACTTAGACTTAATAGTCTCGGTAGTATCCGTAAGTCTAAATAAAATATTAGTGTTTTATTGAATCTACGACTTCAAACTGACTTCAACTGTTGACTTCCTACTTTATCAAATACTTCAT
The DNA here is from genome assembly GCA_014851415.1 of Cnaphalocrocis medinalis. Lineage (NCBI taxonomy): Eukaryota > Metazoa > Arthropoda > Insecta > Lepidoptera > Crambidae > Cnaphalocrocis > Cnaphalocrocis medinalis. The sequence goes on from CM026286.1 coordinate 10,826,536, forward strand.
CTCGACATTTCCGAAGTTATCCTAATATGTACTTAAATAATTTATAAAATAAACGAAAACAAAACTTAATTTTGGCAACTGCGCATGTCTCAAAGTTCATACAATCCACATGTAACTAGTTCATAGTTGTGACGCGTCAAAACTTTAAATTTTTGTTACCGGCCAAAAGAGATTGCACAGTAAATAAATAATGGAATCTGGAAAAGAAAAACATGACACCTTTTCGATACGAAATCGACGATAGACGTATGTATTCCAAAATAAATTCCCACAAACGCGTCTCCTATAACGGATTCTGGAATATTTACGAGTTTGCCTTCCCCTGGACACCTCGCTTCGACGTCACATCAAACCTTATTGAATATTGGTACAAAATGTACGACGAAAATAAAAGGAAGGTGGAGAAATGTTTTCGCGGATTGGTAGTTGTGATGTGACCATCTGTAGTGATAGAGCGGGACTACAAAATGATTATATAAATGTAGGAGGGACAAATGAGAGGACGGATTGCATAATATAATCTTGATTTATTCCCCAAATTATTAGACTTGAACTCAACCTATGTAATTACATTAGGCTTTGTTCATTTACATTTTAATCCTGCATAATAATATGTTTTAATATTTTTTTTTCGTCTAAAATTTACTTAATGTAAGAATGTGTTAAGGAGGAGTGGCCTCTTCTGGAACAGGTGCTTCTTGCACTAAATAGAAGAGGTCAACCTCTGAGTCATATTGAAAAATGAGTTATGATTTTACATATATTATTACCTATTAAATAGAAATATTCTTTTTTCAGAACATTTATGAATGTCAAATATTATGTAAGCTACCGCTGATTCGGAAAGTCTATAGAGATTAAAAGAAGATAGAGTAGAGCTGTGGTCATACCGGCTCATTCAGGCAAATGCATAGCTCTCTCAAAGTATTGAATAGGCTCAGTTATTAGCAAAAACGTGTCTGCTTACTGCTAGACGTTTTTGATAAATTGAAAGCAGGATAACCCCTCAGCAATCTCAGGAATGAGCTTCTTCTAGCTGCGATGTTCTCTGATTGCTATGATAAAGCCCTTTTTCACAAGGCTTGACAAGCCTTCTCCCACGGTAAGTAGGCAGCGGCATGACTGTGCCTCGCAGTGGCATATGGCTTGCGGCCGCTCAGGGCAAAAGACAATTTTGCCACACTCTTTTCTTCTTCGAACTCCTCCTCCCCTGGGGCATTTTGGAACTTCTACCGACTACAACCAAAATCCCACCAACTGTGGATCGTTTGGTTACCCCGTGACGTCATGTTTCGAATTACGGGAACGAAGGCCTATAGATATGATAGACGCCTGTTAGGCTCTCATTGTATTTGATGTTTGGAGGAAAATGTGTATGGATCTACCTTTGTCTTACTTGAGATTCATTTGGTAAAAATATTATGTAGCAAAAAGCTTCTATGTTTGGCAAAAATGCCAGTGGGATAAACTTTTTGTTTATAGTCGCAATACCAGTGGAAATGGTGGATGATAGGATTTGGGAGCACACCAAAGACTTGGTAAAGAAAAATTTTATATTCTTACATTTATTTAGCCGAGGAGGTAAGAAAGTCATACCTATCTGTATCTATGACTTAATAGGTACAGGGTACAGATAGGTACGCCCATTAGATACTCGTAGATAGATTTTGACTTCGAAGGTACTTTTCAAATAACTGTGATTAGATCGGTTAAGTCCAGAATGTTATACGTCAGCCTCCTTATTACAAAACGTATACTAAAGCTGGACATGGTTTAAAAATGATGCTGTCACTTTTATAAAAGTCAGAAATGAAAGTGACAGCATCAGTTTTAATGTCGTACGACCCAAAAGCCTCACACGATGCAAAAACAATTGATTTTCTATTGTATCTGCTGTCTGGGCCTTACGACGTTAAGGGGCTACATAAAAAAAAAACCTTACCTTCATTGTGGCTTTGCCAGGTCCCTGGGAGACGGAACAATCTGATACTAAGGTGAACATTAATTCATACCTTTATCTAAGTCTGTAATTTTTTAGAAACACGATTTGGCGAGTTTGGTTCGATAGTTTTTCGATTTGAAAATACCTCTAAAAATTACGTTTTCTTCCAGATATTTACTGAGCGAGATTACCAATTCAATCGGAAATTCCTTTAATTAGTAGATATTATAAATACTGATGTCTGGTATGTGTCAGAATTTTGTTATTCAGCCTAGTTTTTTTATAAATACGTAATTAATTTTTCGTGATTTTGTCGACATCTTTGAGCAACTTGATAGAATCTGGGTGCAACGTATTCACGACTTTATTGACATGACCATTGAGTATAATTGTGTAGCCGTGTTCTCACCTGCTCAGTGCTGCGACAGCTCTCTTAGACGACGGACCTATGCCAGTTGCGAGCAAATTGAAGTATGTCATTATTAGTCAGAAAAACGAAATCTGCAAAAGAACAAAGACCAACATTGGAGTCGCTACGTGACTCAATTTTTGATAAAACTTTATCAGCGCCATATCATCAGCATACATCAGCACTTAACGAGGCTGTTCATGGATTTTCGATGTTGTCTGTCAGAAGAACGTAGAACCTTCGTGCACTTCGATAGTATAGGAGCAAAGTTAATTGTCACAACAGCGGTCAAAATTACAGAATTGGAATCGTGATTTCAATTGACGTTATCAGACGCAAAGCATATATTGACGTTATCAGGGACATCGCACTTCTCAACAACCTACCCGATTCAGATCACCTTGCCATTCGAACTCCTGCGACAATAGCATGCTACAGAGGAATCCAAGGAGTTAATCTCACGAAGTTTCAATATTAGTTGGGATATTTTATCGCCTCTCATTTTTTACCTTTTTAAATTTTAATTAGGTATGTTGCGTCTCCGTGGTATCCTAATTCGTTTCTGATGACGTGTGTTGACCGTGCCACAGTAAATATAGCTAAAACAGTATCGAAAGTCGGCCTTTTTGGTGAGAACGATTAGAGTTGTCCTTTTATGGCTCAATTCGATTATAGATTTATTTTCATAGAGATTTTAATCGTTAGTTTCACATTAAATGGCAATCACATTAAACAACCGAATCAATTAATGCATTGCTTGTGAGATATATTGTGTGATTGCCAAATCAATAAATGAATAACCGACTTGGCGAAACATGGATCTCACCACTTTTTACGGTAGTTGGGAGACTTGGTTTTTTTGTCGAGTATTGTTTTTGATGGGATACATATATTAGCGGTCCGGTCGGTCGGCAGCGCACTTGCGACTCCTCTGGTGTTGCAGGGATCCATGGGCGGCGGTAATCGCTTACCATCAGGTGATCCGTCTGTTCGTCTGCCCCCTATCTCATAAAAAAAAGACAATTTTAACGAAAGCTTCAAAACTGAGAGCGCGTCTAGCTCACATATTTATATTAAAACGCAGCTTTTTTTTTGTCAGTCGTGCGAGTATAGACGCAAATAGTGTGCGAGCGAGAAGTGAATAGTTTCGCCGTTTTAATTTCTAATCCCAATGTTTATCCGCACGGGTAGAAATGGCTACTGTGCAACACATTCTTTCCTCCTGCTTTGACGCCAGATACTCAAACACTATACAAGCACACCAATACACCATCTCTCACAATTTTATACTTTAGCTTGCTCAGTAGTGTTATTGTCATGGCAGATCTCATCCATACTTTGATATTGTTCAGTATTAATGAATAATAACATTGTTTTATCATTGCCCAAGAGGTACAGACCGATACGTGGCAAAATGTGGTCGGGGTGTGGCCGGAATGGGTGTGGCTGTCAAGTTCACTGTCGCTCATGTCACAGATATGTTATCGTTTTCACGATTTAGCGTGATTTAGCTCTTTGGGTATTTGACTATATTTTTTTATGTAAACACATATCAAAAGATGCCTTAATTTAAGAAACATTGTTGAAAGAATCACTTGATTCTCATTTGAATTAGCTGAGATATCACAACTTTGAGAGCACATATTTTGGGCAATTCCAAAAACGCTCTGTACAAGTGTCTATTGAAGTGTGACGTCACAACTCAAACTACTGTGTAAATTTTGTTTGGGTTTTATAATAAAAGTTGGTGGAAAATGTACGGGTAGTTCAATGATATAATTATTTTTTTAAAATTTTATTCTTTAAAAATGGACTTGCCCATGAAACTTTGAATGCTCACAAAATCAGCTAGACGTTATATTTTTAACTGAAAATGTTGGCCATTGGTTCTTATTTACCAATATTTTGAAAGAGTATCAATATTTTTTACTATATCGAGATTAGTCAAATACCCAAATGGTAAATTATTTTATTATAATGGTTTGTATATTGTGCGTTTATTATTTGTTGTTTGTTCCAGTTTTTTTTTCTTAATATTTTTTTACTAAGTGTCATTGTTAATGTTTGTTTTTTTGGTTTATCTGTTGTATTGTTTCATGTGCGTGTCATTCATTCGTTCATTTATAAAACGTCACTCAAGGTATGTACCTTGAATTCAATTCAAGCCACTGCAGCGCTAGTTTTCAGTACATACTGAAAACTAGCGCTGCAGTGCTGCAGTGGCTTGAATGAAGCAGCTGCAGGAAATGCTGAGTTTGGACCTTATTGACCACCTATCTGTCTATGTATGTAAGCACTTAATGTTCCTTTCCGTTTCTCGTATGTACCTACTTCTTATTATGTATTCTGTGTCTTACTACTGTTGTGTTGTATCTCTTTTTGTTTGGTCAGTAAATATTTTACTTACTTACTTACTTACTGACGAGTGACGTCACACTTTTTGTATCTTGTGTGCGCATCTAGTAAATTTTGTTTGGTAGCCATATCCAATATTTCTTGTAATAAATACATTTAAATGGTTTTTATAGTAATAGTTGGGGTAAAATGTATTGATAGTTCAATGATATTTAGGTAATTGTTGAATTTTTATACTTTAAAAATGGACTTTCCCATGAAACTTTGAATGCTTACAAAACCAGCTAGCCGTTATATTTTTAACTGAAAATTTTGGCTAATGGTTCCTTTTTACCAATATTTTGATAAAGTTTAATGTATAGAGACTAATTTCTATACATTAAACTTAACTTAATAATAGGGTATTTGACTAATCAAATACCCTATTATTTTATTTTTCAATTTTAGTCAAATATCCTATTATTTTATTTTTTATTTATCGTTCATCGATTCGAATCTCATTTTGTAGTCCGCAACATGGGTCCGCAATGACTTCACTAAGTATGCGGCACCCATCAAGAAAGTATGTAATTTATGAAGTAGGCAAGTTTGAAAAAAGAATGCTATATTTCATAGACGTTCACTAAGCTGGGCGGTACCGATCCAGAAAGTACGTAATTTGTGAAGTAAATAATTTCGAAAAAAGAATACGATATTTCATAGACGTCGGTCGTGTATACCACAGACACAATGTCCTTACTGCTTTATTTACTGTGACCGCGCATGCGAAAGTGCGATTTGACGCGAATCAAGTGACAAAGTTACGAGTGTTGCATGAGGTGTGCGGGGGGAAAGGGCGGAGTCTCTTCAAATCAAATAAATCGTTATAGGGCCTTAAGCCAGGTCTACTTTTAGACCACGTTTTAAGAGGCTGTTAGTCGAGACTAGATGAACATCATCTGCCAAAAAAATTGTGACTAGCTACAAAGTAGAGTCATCATCATCGTGACCTAAGATCGTGACACTCGTCCACTTCTGGACATAGGTCTCCCCTAATACACGCCACCGCTCCCGATTTTCTGCCACTCTCATCCAGCCCGCACCGGCCAGCCTTCAACAAACAAAGTAGAGTACAAAGTAGGCTACCTTTAGTTGTTTAAACGCGCATCTGTCACAAAAACGCTCTCGATGTCAAAGTGCGATAAGCATAAAGGCGGGGTCTTTGTTGTCGTCGCGATAAGGCCCGAGCGATGAAGCGTTTATCGCTCGAGCGGATGCTCAGCGCGCCTTTGTGGGCCATCGGGCGACAGATCAGATCTGACGAAGCGAAATCATCGACGGTTTCACAGAGATATTCAGAGAGTTCGATGGTGATAGTGAATAACGTGCTTTTTAACCGACTTCAAAAAAAAGGAGGTTCTCAATTCGTCTGTATGTATATTATTTTTTTTTGGGATCACCTTTTCAAATTCGAGCACCACTCACTTTGGTATGGATGAAGTGGAGTTTGAGGATATGATTATAGAAAGCATGAGGATATGGATGAAAGTGATCACATACCTTTTTCTCAACTCGGGAATCTAACCCCGGACCCCAAGATCATGGCCCGGTACTAAAACCACTAGAACAATGGGGAAAAATAAAAGAAAATGTAGGTATGTATTTTACACATATTATAATATTATAATTTCGACATCCCGCGTAGTCCGCGGACGTATTTATGCTAAAATATGTTTGAGGTCGTTGATCCTAAATTGCACCCGATCACGTAATTAATAAGAGATAAAACTGACATCTATTTCATTTAGTATTTTGTCCCAGATCCTTTCACTACCTAAATTCTATCTATGCCATTCATTTCTTGCCGGCACTTATCAAAGAGTGCTGTTTTAATCAAGTAACAGCCATTTTCCCGTCATGTTAAGAAAACTCGTCAGTAACGAGGCGACGGCGTCATTGCATGGGCCCATTAACGAGACTTACGACGAAGAGAATGTGCCCGGGAATCAGAAATGGAAACGAGAATTTGTCCAGCAACGCTCTGGAATTGGAGATGCCAAGACGAGCCTGTGAATTGCGCATACTCATTTTGAATTGGATGAGAATTTCCCAAGAACAAAATCGTATGCGCTATGTTTTTACTTAGCAGATACGATTTTGTTCTTATTAATAATCTGGTAGGTCGTGTTTTTTTCTAACGCTTTCTAAACGTGGTTTGAAGCTGTCAAGCCTTAACAGCCTACTCGATAAGCAGAAGAAGAAGGATTCTCTTTAGCGCAGTGGCACAAAATACATATTGACACAGAAGGCTGACTGCCCACTAAAAACCAAAAATATGTCATGTACTCACGCATGCGCACTAACGGGCAAAAACGCCTTTTCGACCACATTAATCCTAACTTATGACATAAGATTGTCAAACTGTCGAGGTCTATGGTAGAGGCCGCGCGCTTATGTACTCATGCCGGGCAACAACCCTAGCATATGTCAACGAACTCTTCTAAATTCAAAATCAGGTCAAAGTCTAACTTCTGTGTGTAATTATTTTGTGGCAGTGGTCTGAGCGCCGATAGAGACGGAGAGGTTACGAGTTCAATTCCCATCAAAAACGTTTTTATCATCAAACAGATATTTTTATTGGGGTTCGGTACAGGTGGTACCTTCGTTGTTTCTGGTTTCCACAGTAAGTACAAGGGGTATAGGGAAAATGTATGCGATGTTGTCTCAATTTATTTCATAACTTTTATTAAATTAACTTAATTAAGTCTGCACAGATTTCAGTAAACATCATTTTTAAAGTCAATGGCTTACCTTTTTTAGTCCGTTTCAAAAGTATCCGTTTACTTTACATGACAATGGATGGCCCTACTCTGAATGAAACCATAGTATACACATTTTCAGTAAGTACAATAAACTAATTCATACAAAATATATTTTACATTGACCTGCCTCCATACTAAATATAGCCAGGCCTGTCCCACTCCGCGAGTAGGTATCAAACTTGCAAGTACATGCGGCGGCCCCTCCGGAGGGCGCTTTTCTACCAAGGTCGTATATTTACTCGTATATTTCTTAATTCGGTATCTGATTTGAAATTCGATTTTTTAAGTAGTTTAAATACCAAAAAATAAACTTTTAAATAACAAAAAATAAAGCTTATTAGACAGCACAGGAAACACAAATATAAGACATTGAACAAACACAAGTGTTCATCACACGACTGTTTGTCCAGTGTGGTGTGTTTGCTACCTTTGGCGTATAAGTAAGGGCCACTACCAATGCGCCAGCTGGCCAGTCATTTTGGTTATTATAGCTGAGACATAATTTGTGATGTAGGTATAGTACCGCGTGTATGGGTACCAGGGTATAGTAGGTGACCGTGTAAACTGAAATTCAAGGTGATTAAAACTGCATCTAACTACTAATTTCTCTATAAAATAACTAGACACAAAGTCGTATCCAGCTGACACTGAATTGTAAGTATCGTCGAATTTTGCGCTAGGAGTACCTAAGTACATTTATTTATTGTTATTTTCCTAAGAACTAAGTGAATATCACTTTTGAAAACCGGCTTGAAGCAGCTCCTGTGCTGTGTTTCGCCGAGTGAGTGAGGGTATCGGAGGCCCATCGGGGGGGGAAGGGGATAAAAGGTTAGCAGCGCACTTATTGCATGTGTTCATGGGCGGCGGTAATTGCTTACCGGTGGTGATTAGGTGATCCGCCTGCTCGTCTGCTACCTATCACTTAAAAAAGTCAGCCTACATACTGTTCCACTGCAGGGCAAAGGCCTCCATCATACAAATCAAGTCATCGCTACTATGATGCTACTAGCTATTAGGGTTTAATTAAGCTGTCTAAAAAATAATAATTTATATAAATGGCCATGTTTGCCACGTACTACTGGGCCCTTTCATACTCTCTACACTGTGTGTTGACGGCACGTAATTTACTTCCACCAATATTGGATATCGTAAGGATGCGGGATTCAATTGCAAGTTAAATTAAATGTAAACATGCTTTCGACTACACGCAACGTTACCCTTCAAAGTCGAGGGCTGTTCGAGGGTGGTTCGTGTTGCGGGAATTCTGATCCGCGGGGCGCAACACGATTTGTTTCATTCCATTTTCGTTTTGTGCTATTATTCGCATATTAACTGCCGCACTCAAAGATATTAATTAAACCTTGATTGTCACTAAAGTACAAATATTAAGTACACATAAAGAGCATTAAGGTTAAACGACATCTCTGGGTGCAGCAGCTAGTGTATATGAGTAATAGCAGGAAAAAGGAATTGGATATAAATAGCTTGAAACTTCTTATCTTCTATTAGTAGCTTAAAAACAGTTCGAGGTATTATCGTAGTCTCGTAGTAACATTGATGTTAGCAGTCTGTAGCAGAGATAATCGTAGCCTGGTAGCAGTTTCGTAGCACAATTAATCTTAGCCTGTTATAGGATTCGTAACAAGGTTAGTGGCCTGGTAGTAGACTCGTAGCAGAGTTAGTCGTAGCCTGGTAGCAGTTTCGTAGCACAATTTTAGTCGTAGCCTAGTAGTAGACTCGTAACAAGGTTTGTCGTAGCCTGGTAACAGTTTCGTAGCACAATCACTCGAATCCTGAGAGCAAACTCGTAGAAAAAACTATCATAGCCTGGTAGCAGTCTCGTAGCAAAGTTTGTCGTAGCCTAGCAGTCTCGTAGCAAAGATTGTAGTAGCCTGGTGGTTTATAATATAATGTAGCCGTTCCATATCGAATATACCTGTATCCAAACAAAGGTGACAGCGCTTATGAGAGGGAAGGAAACGGTCGATCGTAACGTCAGTTTCCTTTTAGGCCCTCATGTAGCTGTCTTGTAGCAAAGTTAGCCTTAGTGTGGTAGCAGTCTCGTAGCAAAGTTAGTCATAGTGTGGTAGCAGTTTCGTAGCAAAGTTAGTCGTAGCTAGGAGCAAAATTTATTTGTAGTTGGTAAGCAGTATTGTATAAAGCATCAAAAAAGGCTTAAAACGGTTTTATGGGGTGGAATGGGTGGCGCCATCAACCAATTTCATACCTAATTGACTCACTAGTGGCCCATCCTCGCTTTGGACTTGATTATGCTATTAGTTCCGTTCTTTGCTTGTAAATGACGCTGGGTGTCGATTATATCGCGCAAGGGTTTTGTGTTTTCGGGTCACATACATATATAGGGTTGTCTTAGAAGTTATCTCTTAATAAAATAGTATATACTATGGCAATATACTTACATACTCCGATGGCTCAACGATCTAAAATGAGTCTTGGCCTCCGATATGAGATGTCACCAATCTCCTGCTTGCAATTCCTGCAGGTCCGCGTCCACTACATCCCGCCAGCGGCAGCGTGGGCGCCCCACTGGCCGACGACCAGTAGGTTGCCCAAGATATGCCCTCTTGGCGTCCCGATCTGATACCATTCTTTCAACGTGGCCGGGCCATTGGAGTCTATGTGCCTTCGTCTCTCCCATTATGTTAGGGCTCGCCATGAGCTCTTCAACCTCGGCATTTTTCAGGACCCTCCAACTGCCATCTGCTTCTTGTTTAGGACCGAACATTTTCCGGAGGATTTTCCGTTCTGTGATCAGAAGTTTATTTTCTTCTTTTAGTGTCAGTGTCCACTATATACTGTATGGCAATATGATTATGTATATTATCAAAGTCAATATGTTTTGACTTTGTTATTGGAAATTTCACTCGTATCGGTCCTGCACAGGCTTCTAGTTCTTCCTATCACATCCAAACACAAAGCTTAACAAAAGAGTGGAATTCGTCCTTTGTGCAGCATCTATGTCATTGTGTTAGTGGGGACTGGTGGATTTGGCGATATCGCCTCGAGCCACGGCGCACTGTTGGAGGAATTTTATTAGTTAAGACTAGGGACACCAACCGATCATGCTAAGAGTAGATAAAACAAATACTTATTTTATTAATACAGAATAGTGAAACAAATAAAATTTAATATGACAACAGGTATAGTTTGTCTAAACACAGTCCAATCGAAGTTATGATGGTCAGAAAAATAATAATAGGGAAGTACCATGAATTGTTCTTTTGCGATTCGGTATTTAAATTGAAACTTGGCCAAGTTGCACGTGTAACTTGGCTGTGATTGGATATATAATTATATTGTTGTTGTAGAACAAAAAAAAGAATACTCGATGGGTGCAAATAAATAAAAAAATCTGCATTGCCATTTTGACAGATACAGTCAAACACATCCTGTAATTTACTCAATTGATACTGAATTAAATGTGTTTGGTATTATTAAAGTCAATTATAAAAATAAAACTGACACCTTAGGAACCTTAACAGTTCTCGTTTGAAGGACATAATAATTGTGTAACATAAAGCTTTCAAAAAGTGTGCGTATTTTTTTGAAAAGTACGACGCGACAGCGCATTTCTTATTCCTGAGTACGCGTCCATGGGCGGCGGTAATCGCTTACCATCAGGTGATCCGTCTGTTCATCTGCCCCTTATATCATAAACAAACTGTAGGTATGTTTAAAAATGCGCTATGTACGTATTTTTAGAATTGTATCTAGAGATGTTTTTAATTTTAAATCGGTATCTATTCCTGTACTAGTAGTTTTTAAGATATTGCTGTGTCCTAACAGGGTTCATATTCAACCTTCATTATTTTCAAACATGAGTGCAACGTCGTAAGGCCCTGACAGCAGACACAATAGAAAATCAATTGTTTTTGCCTCGTATGAGGCATTTCGACAAGACAGTCCCAATAACCCACAAACGCATGGTGACTTTAGCTAGAACCATCGGGAATCCCTTGACGATTCAATTCTTGTAGGATATAATTAATCCGGCCGTATTATACCAGCACGTCGGAGAGATTCAATATCATATTGGATTAAATATCCTTGAAAGGAAAAGTGGATAACATGTTCGACTAATTATATTAATTAGCCCTAGGTACTTACTTATACGCCCGTTTAGCGCAGTGGTTTAGGCTGATTTTGGATTTTACAATTATTTTTTATTATTACAAAAAGATAAAGATAACTGTGGTCAATTTTAACTGTGGGAGAGCCACGCTTCGGCATGAATGGGCCGGCTCGACCGGAGTGATACCACTGCCTCACAGAAAACCGGCGTAAAGCAGCCCCTGTGCTGTGTTTCGCCGATTGAGTGAGGGTACCAGCGGCCCACCCCGGGGGGAAGGGATAAAAGGTTGGCAGCGCATTTGTAACTCCACTGGTGTTGCAAGTGTTCATGAGCGGCGGCAATTGCTTACCATCAGGTGATCCGCCTGCTCGTCTGCTACCTATCACATAAAAAAACATACATTTGTTACGCACACACGACACACATAGGACAAAATTAAATATACAAACAGGTTGGACAACAAGAACATATTACTCAACATTAAAACTAAAAAATAAAAAAAACGAAGAAAAATACAAATTGCTGTTAGCCGGGCAAAAGATAAATTTTTGCCATGTCGTGGCGCGTCACAAAAAGTGGCTCACTCAGCTAAAACCATGGTGCATTCCTGTAGATCATGGTCACAATCAAGGTGCTGGTGTTATGTGAGCCTGACGGCACAAATACTTAAATAAGTAGGATTACATAAATAATTAACAAATAAATACTTAACATATACCGGGATAAAAGGTTTGCATGTGTTCATGGGCGGCGGCAATTGCTTACCATCAGGTGATCCGCCTGCTCGTCTGCTACCTATCACATAAAAAAAACATATTCGTACTAAAGCTGTTTCTATCCAAACTAAAATATATCTTCTACCAAATAGCATTCAATTAATTTAATCACGAAATATAATAAAAGCATTACCCTCCCATAATCCACTTGATATCAATGAAACTGACGTATTGATGTACAACAACCATTGAGGCAACTTAATGTCAAGTCCTACATCGCACTAAGTAAGGGCTACCTTTGTCTCGGCCCAAAGCGAGGGTTTATTAAGCGACTCAAACAGATTGAATTAACCCTTACGAGTGCTAATTGGATGTGAACTATGCCATGCCATATTCAGATCAAAATGAAATAAAATTGAGAGAAGCACCACATACATTGTCCTGGGTCCCAAACTAAGGCTTTCCATGTAGGCGATGAAAACCAGTAAACAACAAAAGGAGTACTAAAACGACCCCAACCTACAAAATCTGTTTGCATCAACAAACATTTGTGTGGTGCAGGAATAGAACCCGCGACCCTTGCGATCTCAAGCGGTGCTCAAACCAATGCGCTAAGCAGACGGTAAAAGGTTGACTTGCGGCGTGGCATTTGGTTAGTGACGCTGCCGTCATACGCCAAAGATCGTAGGGTCGCTATCCATTCCTGGTCAATCATTGTGTGTGAATGAGTACTTGTGTATATTCAATGTCTTGATGGTATTATATTTGTAAATCCTTTGTAACCTTGTCTGATATCTGTAACAGAAGTGATTTAGTCAATTAGTACGGTGTACAGACAATACATGAGATTTTTTTAAACTCATGACGTAAGATATAGGCCAGTAAAATTACATAGGGCTTTCGCGCGTGAAAATCGACTAGATGGCGTACTGTAGAACTGAGGTCCAACTAAACTATGATTGGTAATTTTTGATGCGAGTTGCCAAAATGTCACTAAACAACCAATGACTTTGATGTAGGACCTCGGTCAAACAGTACGTGTCTCTTTAATCACTCGACGTTGGCCAGAGTTAAAATGTGCTCGTGAAAGCACTTAGCAGCCATCCAAAAAAAAAAAACAGTTTTGCCATCTTGCGGATTTTGTACACGCTATAGCTCCCATTGCCACGTTTCACTAATATGGAAGCTCAGTTACTCTGCCATATAATATTGTATGTATTCCCAAATATGCTTCTGTCGTAAACATGCTTTCCATACATAAAGTTGTCAATTTAACTCGCTAAAAGGTTTTGTTGGCAACTAGTTAGTTGTTGAACGAGCAGCTACGTGGTTCAGGAGTTCGCCAATCTTTTCAGAATAGAGGTTTATATGTTTAGTTATTTTAAATACCAACCCTAACAATCTACTCGAAGTTTAAAACGTAATTTTAATAATCATCCATCTATACACATTTTGAAATGAAATAAAATATTGAGTATTGAATCTCTAATATACAGCATTTTCTATAGGTACGTTTTAATAATAATTACCAACGAATCCAACGATGATACTTTTTCTTCTCTTAAGTAATTTGAACCAGATTCTTAAGTAACATTATTAATGTTCTAACAAAATATTAACAAATAAATACTTAACATATACCGGGATAAAAGGTTGGCAGCGCATTTGTAACTCCACTGGTGTTGCAAGTGTCCATGAGCGGCGGCAATTGCTTACCATCAGGTGATCCGCCTGCTCGTCTGCTATGTATCGCATAAAAAAAATAAAAAAAACGAAGAAAAATACAAATTGCTGTTAGCCAGGCAAAAGATAATTTTGCCATGTCGTGGCGCGTCACAAAAAGTGGCTCACTCAGCTAAAACCATGGTGCATTCCTGTAGATCATGGTCACAATTATGTGAGCCTGACGGCATAAATAAGTAGGATTACATAAATAATTAACAAATAAATACTTAACATATACCGGGATAAAAGGTTGGCAGCGCATTTGTAACTCCACTGGTGTTGCAAGTGTTCATGAGCGGCGGCAATTGCTTACCATCAGGTGATCCGCCTGCTCGTCTGCTACCTATCACATAAAAAAACATATTCGTACTAAAGCTGTTTCTATTCAAACTAAAATATATCTTCTACCAAATAGCATTCAATTAATTTAATCACGAAATATAATAAAAGCATTACCCTCCCATAATCCTCTTGATATCAATGAAACTGACGTATTGATGTACAACAACCATTGAGGCAACTTAACGTCAAGTCCTACATCGCACAAGTAAGGGCTCCTTTGTCTGGCCCAAAGCTAAGGGTTTATTAAGCGATCAAACAGATTAATTAACCCTTACGAGTGCTAATTGGATGTGAACTATGCATGCATATTTCAGATCAAAATGAAATAAATTGAGAGAACACCACATACATTGTCCTGGTCCCAAACTAAGGCTTTTCCATGTGCTATGAAAACCAGTAACAACAAAGAAACTATAAACACCCCCAACACAAATCTGTTTCATCAACAAACATTTGTGTTGGTGCAGGAATAGAACCCGCGACCCTTGCGTCTCAAGCGGTGCTCAAACCTATGCGCTAAGCGACGGTAAAAGGTTGACTTGCGTGGCATTTGGTTAGTGACGCTGCCTCATACGCCAAAGATCGTAGGGTTCGCTATCCATCCTGGTCAATCATTTGTGTGATGAGTACTTGTGTATATTCAATGTCTTGATGGTATTATATTTGTAAATCCTTTGTAACCCTTGTCTGATATCTGTAACAGAAGTGATTTAGTCAATTAGTACGGTGTACAGACAATACATGAGATTTTTTTTAAACTCATGACGTAAGATATAGGCCAGTAAAATTACATAGGGGCTTTCGCGCGTGAAAATCGACTAGATGGCGTACTGTAGAACTGAGGTCCAACTAAACTATGATTGGTAATTTTTGATGCGAGTTGCCAAAATGTCACTAAACAACCAATGACTTTGATGTAGGACCTCGGTCAAACAGTACGTGTCTCTTTAATCACTCGACGTTGGGCAGAGTTAAATGTGCTCGTGAAAGCACTTAGCAGCCATCCAAAAAAAAAAACAGTTTGCCATCTGCGGATTTTGTACACGCTATAGCTCCCATTGGCCACGTTTCACTAAACTAAGCTCAGTTACTCTGCCATATAATATTGTATGTATCCCAAATATGCTTCTGTCGTAAACATGCTTTCATACATAAAGTTGTCAATTTTAACTCGCTAAAAGGTTTTTGTTGGCAACTAGTTAGTTGTTGAACGAGCAGCTACGTGGTCAGGAGTCCGCCAATCTTTTCTGAATAGAGGTTTATATGTTTAGTTATTTTAAATACCCAACCCTAACAATCTACTCGAAGTTTAAAACGTAATTTTAATAATCATCCATCTATACACATTTTGAAATGAAATAAAATATTGAGTATTGAATCTCTAATATACAGCATTTTCTATAGGTACGTTTTAATAATAATTACCAACGAATCCAACGATGATACTTTTTCTTCTCTTAAGTAATTTTGAACCAGATTCTTAAGTAACATTATTAATGTTCTAACAAAATATTTAACGTTAACAAGGGTAGAAGGATCTATCTAATTTATTAATACATTAGGTAGGTATTCTTTTCATTTCTTATATCTTTCGAGGCGTTTATTTTGTTAATACAGTTCAGCAAAAATACTGAGAAGTCCTCTCATTCTAGAATATAAATTAATATCCTTTGTCGGATTCTCGAACTACAAAGGGACTTTAATAAGTCAAAAATTCACAGCCTTAACTTAGAATAAAAATTCACTGAATCGCAAATAAAGCACCATCCGATGTTCATACAAACCTAGTTTTAAACTTAATAAGTAAAAATGTTCTACTTTTGTTCCGTTTGTATTATATTCTCCTACTTAGAATTTTAACGACTCTCTCTGTACCATTCAGCTAACATAACAAAAAAGATTTTGGATGATTTTTGTCCTTATTATTTAATAAGGGTTTTCACAGATTAAAAATATAGTTAGGTAGCATAATTTATGTACAATTCAGATCCAACTCTACTAGCAATTGATATTTTTGACGCGTTAGGTCAAAAAAACGACCACACGACTATTATTCTTTCGCAAAAACCCTAATTTTGAGAATCCAAAACGCGCGTTTAGATTTCATACTGCCACAATCCAGTATTTTAAAAAATATCTTTAAATGAACACAAAGCCAAACCAGAAAAAAACAGGCGAACAGCAGGCAAAGAGAGTAATAGCGCCTTCTAAGATTAAGTCTCTCTTTAGATATGGGGTACTACTGGGGGCATGAACGGTGAATCAGTTTGTAGCACAAATCGCTTGGCAAATGCATTACCGTTTTTGAGCCTGGACTGTACCTATGTATGTTGGTGGTTGCTAATAAAACGGGTTATATCAGCAAAACACAGTATATTTTTGCAGGATATGTTCAAATCATCATAAAAATCACAAAAGGAGGTTGGTCCAGCCGTCGATCCTTCACAACCGTCAAGCGCATTCTCTACTGTGTGCTCGTTAAGCGTTTGCGGCAGGTTCACTTTGAATATTATTCCTCACCGCAGAGCTACTGGTAGAAATACGCACAAACATGTAAAAATATTAAAATTGCATGTTTGTATTCTAACCACGAACCCCCGTATGGAAGGCGTGTTTTTATGCATTGAACTATCGCTCCTGTATGTTAACACAATAGTTAGTTTACATACATATTGAATAAATATACTGGTTGACGCTAATCCCTAGCTTCCAGCAGCAAAGACTAAACAGGTTAAGACAGTGCGTCGCGGCTAATGTTTAATTCATTTAGCCAGCGAGATCATGTGCGATCAAAGGGCCTCGGGCAAGTAGGGATGTTTTCTGTTTGCAGGTAAACTCATATTTTGAGATGG
Source organism: Cnaphalocrocis medinalis (assembly GCA_014851415.1). Classification (NCBI taxonomy): domain Eukaryota; kingdom Metazoa; phylum Arthropoda; class Insecta; order Lepidoptera; family Crambidae; genus Cnaphalocrocis; species Cnaphalocrocis medinalis. Next base: position 10,843,771 of record CM026286.1, read on the forward strand.
TCTTGACATTGGATAAAATGAGTAAAATTTGTTTTTATGTGTGTGTGTATTTTTGTAGGTTGCAAGAGTAATGAAAGATTTAAAATGTCTGGTTATTTTTTCAGTGTACCAAACGTCATTGAAAAATTAATGTAGTTCATAATGGTTGGTATAACTAGTGGATTATGGGCCGATTTCTGAATTGAGAATTTGAAGTTAAACACTATTTAAGTACAAACTTTGATAGTTGAGTCATAGTTTAAATGTCAAAGTTTTTACTAAAGTAGTGCTTAACTTCAAATTCTCAATTCAGTCACCAGCCGTTTGGGATGTAAATGTTCATAAACATAACCTGTATTATCAGACTTAGCACATCACTAATACGTGTCTATGAATATTAAATCAACGACACCAGCGGTATCTATTTATGCGACCGCGGCTGCGACAAGCGACTTGGGGTAACATTATACTTAGTTATCTCACACCTACCTATTGCTTATCTTTTATTTCGCTAATCTATATCTTATTTTTAATGACTATATCTTGTTTTTGACGACTTATTTGGCGTAGTGGTTTGAGCGCCGGTTGAGACGCAAGGGTCGCGGATTCGATTCCCGCATCAAGACAAATGTTTGTTGATGAAACAGATATTTGTCTTGGGTCTGGGTGTTTGTAGTTCCTTCGTTGTTTTGGTTTCCATAGTACAAGGGAAAACCTTAGTTTGGGACCAGGACAATGTACGTGATGTTGTCTCAATTTATTTATTATTTATTTATTTAATGGTCCACTTGCGAGACAGGATTAAGAACTTTAATCTCGAATGATTGGTTAGCACGGAATTAAATGTTTAAATTGTCTTGCGCCATTTCGGATTAGCGCCTAACACCGGGAGTGTTAAATTAGTTACTATGGGAATAATAATCACGGAATTAATGGACAACTGAATCTACAACATCGGGTGCAAGCGGAACTTAGGGGCATATTTTAAGGCTTACAAAGTATTTTGGAAACATACTCATACTTACTACGTGACTATATTTTTTAAATACTTATCTAAGAGTATAGAGACAAAGCCAACAAACCAAACACTTTTACAATCAGTTTTTCATAAGCATTGTTACTAATACGACACTAATAATAATGTCAATAAAGTGATGATATTAATTGATGGCGCCACTGCTTCTTATTTCATAGGGTCTGGTAACCTCATTGATTATAAAACATGGGAACTTCGTTAGTTCATCATTTTTGACTCACTATATAATGACGAAATGAGGATGATGGTGGCCCAATCGGGGAGTGTCCAGTTAGATACCCTTTTTTTAAGCCAAAATAACCAGAATTATCTAACTACATACCAAAATTGATACAATTGCAAGTAAATGAAGAAAAAACCTTCGACAGTTGAAGGTTTCAAAATAAAATTTGTAAACTTCGCTACAGACGGCATATTTTATAAATATTATTGAAGAATGTGAGGTTGATTGTTATTTGCTACCCCACCAAACATGCCGACCCCTTAATTACGTCGCCCTGGGTTATAGCCGATTGAACCCTTATGTCAATCCAGGCCTCAATGGGGGGTGTCCAGACCCCCTGGACCCCCCCTTATATACGTCCATGGAGTGCTGAGTTACTAACATAATCCTAGCGTGGACACGATACGATTTCTTGAAAATCGTGCTAAGCCTATCTGGCGATTGTTCACTGAAAATATTACATTATCAAGTATTACGACATTATCTCGGTCACATCGAAAGGCCGCAAACATTTCAAGTAAAATATTTGCAAGTTAAAGAAGCGATCTTCTTTATTTTTCTCAATAAAGTTAAGCACTTGATATCACAGAAAACCGGCGTGAAGCAGCCCCAGTGCTGTGTTTCGTCGAGTGAGTGAGGGTACCGGAAGCCCACCCGGGGGGGAAGGGGATAAAAGGTTGGCGGCGCATTTGTAACTTCACTGGTGTGCAGGTGTCCATGGGCGGCGGCAATTGCTTACCATCAGGTGATCCGTCTGCTCGTCTGCTACCTATCACATAAAAAAAAAAAAAAATCACTACAGCCGTGGGAGGAGTAATTCAAAGAGGTCGGATTTACATAAAGGGACGTGTTCTGGCAACATCTAGCTTTATGCTATGCATTCGTTATCATAATATTTTATTCAAGCGTTTTGAGGGTGGTCCAGTCGTAACTTTTTGTAGCTTGAATCGTATCATGTATCGAATAATACTAAGCAAGCGTTTGTCGTTCTATCCTCGTCTCTTACTGCGCGTTTCTATTTTCTCCGGCGAACCTCAGTTTCAGGGAACGGTATGGTTACGGCAGTATTCGTCGACCTCTACGACTCTACTAGGTAGGTACCTGTAGTCATATGTATTGCAAATAAATAAATAAATAAAAGTATCCAGTACCCTTCTAAAAGACCGGCAACACATCGGCCACCTCTCGGACCTCGCAGATATTCATGGGCAGCGTTGTTAACTTACCAACAGGTAGCCCACTCGCTCATTTGCCGCCTCTAGTACATAAAAAATGGATACGATTAATTTTACCAATTTCATGTGTAGATATAAAAATGAAAAAAAAAAACATAAGCATAGTATTATGCTACATTAAACACAGCTGTGTCTACTTTTATCTAGAAACTAGTGGCCCGCTGTCAACTAATAGATGGCGCTGGTCGTTAATTGCATCGCGCTACTGTTTCGCGTTTTCGGTTTGTATATAAGTTTTGCCGATGTATATAGAATGTACCTCTTCATAAATAGTATAGGTTTATAGAAGACTAGCGGCCGCCCGCGACTTCGTCCGCGTGGAAAAGTAACTTTTTACCCCCCTTTTAACCCCTTACAAACCCCTTTTTTCTCAATAAAATGTAGCCTATGTTCTTTCTCAGGGTCTAGATCAACTGTATACCAAATTTCATTTAAATCCGTTCAGTAGTTTTGGCGTGAAAGAGTAACAGACAGACAGACAGACAGAGTTACTTTCGCATTCCTATAATATTAGTTAGGATTAGGATTAGTTAGGATACGCACATTATACATGCTCGGATTCGAATCGTGACCCCCGTATGGAAGGTGTGTTATCTACTGAGCTACATCGCTCTAATTACATCATGTACGTGGGTTTGTAAAGGAGAACTCCTTTGCCTGAAATTCCGTATGCGTGCGTAATTTGGTTAATTTACTTTTATAAATAGCTTCCCAAGATACGAAGTTTTAGATTGTATGAACATAATGTAAAAGGAGGGATTCTCAAAGGTATTTACTCATATAAATCCCCCAACGGATATACGGCTAATCTTAAAGATCAGCCACGTACGCAGGATATAAATATATTATAGTGATCAATCGATTAATTGGGTGATCCACCTGTACTTCTGCCACTTATCACAAAAATAGCCAAATCAACCGTAGAAGTCTATATTCTTTGCATTTACGGCATTAACATTGACCTCAGGCAACACGTACAATCATGTATTACCATATCGATTAAAAGATACAACTAATCTCCCGTCCCTTTTATACTCAAGCGGATTGGTATCAGGCCATCTTGCTCCCAAGATGACTTCATCTCTTTAATGCGCCAAACAGTCGCCATGTAGACGCCCTCCAGTCTGCAAACATTGTTATACCAACCAACTTATTTCGACATCTGTATTCAACCTTGTTACAAAGCCTTAAGATATATTGTTCAACATTTTTATGGTAACAACATTTCCTTGAACCATGGGTTCCGCAGAATTGCGTCACGCCAACGCACAGTTCTGCCAAGTCATATAGTAATTCACCAATATACCTAGACCTCTGGTTTCGTTGGAAAAAATCGCCTAGGAGAGTCTTCATGGGTGGGCAACCAGCTGTTCTATTTATTGGGAAAATAGACCCAAGGCTGTGAACTAGATCGTTTTTGATAAATAATGTCAAAGAAGGTTACGAGGCAAAGGCTGTCCTAGACTGCCTGCTATTTAGATATCCCTGTTTTAAAGGTATAGAGAGAGAAAAAACATCATACAGGTATAGCCTAAACCACAAAATAAATAGACACCAAAGATTGGCTCCTGCCGACATTAAGGGGCTATACGAATGAAACTCATTGTTACTTATGGAACACTATTCTACAAAATGTAATTTTATAAAATACTTACTAAGTGCCCTTTTCACTTCGGAACAGTAGTTCCAAACTGAACTAATAGATGTCGCTGAGCGTCAATCGCGTTTCGTATTTTAGTATTACCTATAAGCCTTGTCGTTCCCTATTAAAAGTTATCTTTTTTATAAATAGTACTAAAATACTACTATTAACTGGTGCATTCACTAATACTTTTCCTGTTTTTCTCATTTGTTCAACTTTAACCGTTTTTTCCAAACCTCGACCTCATCGTAACTAGATAAAGTTCATAATGAGGTTTTGTAGCAGTTCCGAGTAGTTCCCGAAAGATGTTCCCTGATTGTTTAACGAAAGTAATTTACCTCGATGACTTCACACTTGGCGGAAAATGAGCTGCGTTGGTTGAACAAGGGATGGTTTGACGGAATTAGGGTATCGAAAAAGGGGCTGCCTGATCTGGGTCACCTTTACCTCGCCTCATTCCCATTTTATAGGTATGTTTGATTAAGCAATAGGACAAACAGAACAGAATTATCTGCACATTGTTAACTCGCTTATCCGTACTGTCTCTAAATTATATTTGTAAGTGCTACTTACGTGTTTTTTTGGTTTGAGGAAATGTGTAAATGGTTTTTTGATATCTTTGTTGCCCTAAAATATAACATGAGAGTTATTGTAGTCATACAAAAAGTATTAAAAAAGTACCTACACGAACCGGTTTTTTATTCACCTATCATCTAGATAGATATTATGTTGCTAGAAAGGCAAATAAAACAATTTCGCTGTTTCTATTTGCTATAGGTTAGTTTAGGTAATCATGTTGAAGTTTGTATTCTGTAGAATATTCCCATAAGCTGTCTTCTCAAAGCTGCACTTTGCATACAAATATGCCCTAGTTTAAAACTAGACATTTAGCGCTCAAACAAGAATATTCATTATTTAAATACTTCAAACACTACACAAGGTAATTCGAGAGTGCAATGAGAATGCTACGGCGCCGTTACAAATTTTCTCGTACCGCTTAGATCACGCCACCCTTCAACAACGAAGCAAAACTCGTAGCTCGTAGTACGTAGCACATACCACGCTTCGACTACGGACAACAACAGTGCTACAACATGCGCGCGGCATGGAAAATTATAGTGCACTGTTATAGCTAGTGGAGGCACTCTAAGATTATGAGATAGAAATACCGTAAAGCGCAATGTGGAAACATATACTTAGTCGCTACTTTATTTTACTCGTTGCTTTTTAATAAAAATAATAAATCGATGACTGAACTCTGACATTACGATGTGAGTGGTGGCTTTTTATTCAATCATTGCTGGTGCGTTTATTTGCGTTAAAGGGTGAGCTGACTGGTTTCGCCAGGAAAGTTCTTTCAAAAACATTGCAATTTGGCGAAAATTGATTGGTGGTCTGTTGAAAACTTGGATTTTACAGTGTATCCAACTGTTAACTCTAGCTGGGTACTCCTCTGCACTTTAACTATAGGTACGTAAGCTGTCATATTATCCTCTACCGGTTTGCACAGTTTACTGTATATAATACGTAAAATTTAAAGCATCTACGTCATGGGAGACGATTTTCTATCTGTGTAATAGAAATCAGTTTCACTTTTAATCGTTGTTGTGTAGGATATTTTTGTGGCATTTGAAGGATCGTAGTTACTTTGCTGTTATAAAGAGATAGAGTTGAAAGGAAGTCTACATTTATTACAAACAGTAATCAAACAGCGATATTGGCAGCAAGTCTTCTCGTAGTTCCTAAGAGCATTTGCTACGAATAATTCGTAGCGCGTGTAGCTCGCTACGAACCATCACAACTTAATACAAAACAGCAAAGAATGTCCAAAAGAAACTCATGGATTCGGGTATATGTATAGGAACATATTATTGGTATTGGACTGCCTCGGCAGCGCAGCGGCAAGTGGGTCGCACTTTAAAGTGACGGCTGCGCTTGGGCCGGGCTTGATCTCCGATCCGGGTCATAATTTGTACTTGAGTTTTCCTGTTAAAAATTCTCAGTGTCACCCTGAAGTTTGAAAGATGGCTGTCTTGTACCCCTTAGCCTCAGAAAGCACGTTAAGCTGTTGGTCCTGCGTCTGCTCCTTCTTCGTCGTGTCACACTCGTGTCCCATCGAAATATGAGGGTAAGGGAATAGAGAGTACTCCTGAGTTTGCGCACAAATTTAGTACTTTGAATGTCCTGCGTAGGTGATTGGTCGTTGAGATTGGCCTACCATTGCCGAAATATCTTTAAGGGGAACAGTTTAATCGTGGTCAATAGATCTGCGTCACCGAATAATTTTGAGCGTCAATTGCTTCACCGTCTGATTGCTATATTGTTGGTATATCGTGCAATATGCGGCTGCAAGGGGAATCACACAGGAAGCCGCAAACAGAATACCTACCTACATTGAATCCCGGTCTGCCTTTGTCTATGTTGAATAAATCCAGGCCCATCAATGTTAAATTCCTAGTTAGATTGGTCAAATTCTCACTCCTTTATTACATAAAGTGGTCATAAGTTTGTTCTGGTTTGCTGATGCTGTCACTTTCATTTGTGACTTTTGTAAAAGTGACAGCATCATTTTCAAACCATGTCTAACTTTAGTCTCCGTTGTAATAAGTCAATAGTAATTTGAATTGATTGGCAGTTTTTTTTGTTTGGTATATAATGTAATCATACATAAACATGTTGATTCGTTGTATACAGTCCAGATATCCCTGTCATTCACAGTAAAACACGTCAAAATCACTGTACTCGCGCATTAATACGAGAATGTGCGTAGCATGTTTAAATCGCGAGGTACCAAGTACTCTTCTGTGTATTATGGTTTTGTTGTGCCACGGTGGTATTCAAGGGAGTAGCTTCTTCCCCGCCCACCGCTCGCCAGGCGAAGGTCAGACAGGCGCCAGCAAGTCTGAGTTTTTATAACGATCTTTGCACAAGTCAAAACTTGTTACAGGATGGGATAAACACATCACAACGAAGTTAATGACAGTACAGTCTCTTCACTGCCTCAGTGATACTAAAGCAAGGTCCAGTTTTTTTGTCGCAGGTTACTAATTTGATGGTTTTATACGTCAGGCATTGCCCAATAGGTGGACTCAGTATGGACATTAACAACCCTTTCTGCCTGTTTATCCTTAGCTGTTCCCTTGATGGTACAGTGGAAAATTTATTGAAATGTCTCAGTAAAAAGAATCAATTAAAATTGTTTAAGATAATGTGAACATTACAATTTTAAGAAACTACTCGAGACATGATAACGTCCCGGTAGTCTAGTGGCTAAGTACCGGCCTTTAACTCAGGGTCGGAACCTTCCAGGATTCAAGGATTGAGCAAGAAAAAGTTAGTTTCGATTTCTTCGATCGAGTTTGTGATCACCAATCTGTAATAATAGGTAAGCGTGGTGATTGAGTCCACGTAGACTAACATCCACTGGTTTTCATAATAAAATGAATGTTTTTATTTAGAACCCAATCTAAAACATTTCATTCACGATAAGGTAGACTTCATTAGCATTGTCGATAACAATAATAATATGAGTAACATCAATAGAGTGAACGGCTTGTATTAATTATTTTTAATCAGTTTATGTGGTATTGTTTCTGTAGTCAATATTTTTTAGTTCAATTGTATTTATCGTAGGAGTCAAACCAAAGGCAAATATTAGAAGGATAACTGACGGCTATCGTGATTGGCAATACTTTACTGCAAGAAAATGGATTCGAAAATTGCGTGTCCAAATTTCAAAGCGCAAAAAATAGTCAACTACAGAAAATTGGTGGCAACATTTTGTAAGCTGAACTCTGAAATTGAGGCTAGAACAAGCTAAAGAATTCTAAATAATGCTCAAGATTTTAAGATGACAGATAATGAAAAATTGGCAGATATTTTGTTCGAGAATTCTTCAATTCTTTTTTTTAATATATCTTCACATGATATAGCGATTAATGTGACAAAAGACTATGAAGTTGCTGTAATTTTTTTGGAATATTACAACTTTGTAGATATGCTGATTTCGTTCATAACTATTATGTTTGGATCCTTATCATGGGTTCTGATACCAAAATGGAGGTCTTTTAAAAACTATGTATTTCTAAATGTCACCGCGGCAGTTTTGATGAAGCATGTTGTAGAAAATGTGATATTAATAAATTTTTATAGAAAAAAAAATGTTATACCAATGGCTTATATAAGATTGTATTGTATTATTTTAATAAGTGATAGCTTTTGGATGTTGATAATGAGTGTGATGTTTTATTCTAATTTAGTGAAAATCTTTACCGTACCAGTGAGAGGGAGGTATTGGAAAAGCGCACTTTTGTCTTGGGGGTTACCAGTTCTGTTTCTATTGGATAGATGCTGTCATGTACAGTTTGAGTGTGGAATATATGATATTGTTTTTATTATTATTAGTAATTCCATTATTGGTAGAGTTTATAGTGTTTGTATTGTATATGTTAGTGGTTTGGAATTTATTTAAGAGTCCACATGTGCGTCGATCTTATAGTGGTCTGTGTAATAAGCTGTTGCTTGCGACTTTGTTGTTATTCATGAGTGGCGTTGCAAGCATCGCCTGCCAGGTCCTGGACGTGGTTGACAACGAGACTTCCATCATCAGTTTTATAATTGAAGGTATGGATTTATTCCAAAACCTCACCGTTTGTAGTTGGATAGTTGCTGCAAAATCCAACCGTGAAGTATGGTGTGAATATTACAGGAAACGAGTACGAAACCAAAATTCTGCTACTGCGATTCAGCACCTGTCATGCTAAGTTTTTAGCGTAATTTTAGATACTACTGAATGGGCAGGCTCGTTCGGAGTGATACCACGGCCGTACAGAAAACCGGCGAGAAGCAGCTCTTGTGCTGCATTCTGTAGATTAGAGGTTTCGGAGGCCCATTCGAGGAAAAGGGGAGAAGGTTGGCTGCGCACTTGTGACTCAACTGATGTCTGATGTCCGTGGGTGGCGACAATCGCTTACTAACAGGTGATCTTTCGGCTCGTCTACCACATACTACAGTTAAATTCACCGTGTAAATCCTAATGTTTACTTACTAAGTACAATATTGTGTCAAGCAAATTATAGTTAATTACAAAGGCAAAGTCAACGAAAGTTTGTTTGATTTAATTAAACCATGTTCATGTAAATAATATTAGGTAGGTAATTAACCAGTTGTGTGTTTGTAATGTACTTGTATATATTACTACCTATAACCTAGGTAGGTATATAGCAAAAAGTAGGTACTTTAACTGCTGGTAGCTGGTAACTTCTGGTCCAATAAGGAAGTATTTTAAGCAGTTACATTTTAGAGAAGGGTGTTCTTCGATCATGAATCTCTATAGTGTTTAAAAAAGTGACGCCAGACAGCTACAGATATTTTGAATTCCGAAATACAGTCAAAACATTAATTTATTGCGACCCTGTATCCGCCTAAATTCTGTCCTACCTACAGGGCAAACGCCTCTATCATAGAAATCAAGTCATCGCTACTATATTGAGATTGGAATCTTCACGCTTGCCTAATGCGGATTTGAGATCACAAATTCACACACACCTTCGTATTAAGTAGCATAAAGCACTTGTGTTACAGATATCAGACAACAAGGGAAACAACACACACACAAGCACACACACACACCAGGCACTGAACAAACACAAGCGTTCATTACACGAATGTTTGTCCAGGGTGGGGATCGAACTCACAACCTTTGGTATATGCGGCAGGATCACTACCAAATGCGCCAACTGGCCAGTCTCGAGCTATATTCGAAACATACTTTTTTTGCTCGACCCGAGAATCGAACCCAAGATCCCGAGATTACGGCCCAGTAAACCATTAAGGCAGAGGAGCATTTACTACCCTAATCCATAAAATTGGTTTTAAATTCTGAAAATGCCAAATACTTTTACACTCTTTTGAAAAAAAATATTTAAAACCAATATGTAATAAAACCTATGAATGAATCCTTAATTGGCGGTGTTACTTTTAGCATGTTCACGATTTACGTAGGGTTTAAGTATAGGTAATATGTAGGTATAGTTTTGTTTTCGCTACTCACATCCAGCTCTTGCCAGCCAACTTGCGCAGGTCACCACTCCACCTTAAGCCCGGGAGTCCTACATATATTACGTTTACCGAGATATTTTTCATGACGATTCTAGAAGAGAACTACAGATCATTGTTTGGTTAAGGTGACAATATTATGCCTATTTTTATTTAATTTCTCTAGGCCTTACTGTTATATCTTAAAAACATAATTACATTGATACCCGTACTAATCTGTATACTATTTATAAAGGGGTAACTTCTATAGACAATTACAAATTTTATAATGTAACCGTTAAATAACGTTAAGTTGCTCAACTTCTAGAAAATAACAAAATATGCTTAATTTTATCTCTGAAAATGGGTAAGGTCAGAACTGGTGACCCCACAGCGCGATAGCTATCAGTGTACTATTAAATCAAAGAAAAAACCAAATGATATCAATATACATATATTTCATTTCTATAAATCTCCCTCAAGATGTCAAGATTTTTAAATTATACATACATAATTATAAGTATTTCGTAAAGCAGATAAACAGTCCTTTTGCATTATCTTTAAGTCCGTAAGCCTTAAGTCACATAAAATATAGTCTCAAGTGTACAACATATCGTAAGCAAAATAAAGATTCACAACTCTTGAGGGACGGTATATGCGTTGTTTACATTTCGTTTTCGGACCTTGTTTCTATAATACTCCATCCACATCTGTCGGCTAGACTTGGTAGCTGTCACCCACATGCATACAATCATATTTGGGATCAAATCTATGTTCTCTAACACCAAAGTAAACAAAGTTTTCTGTTTTCTTACCGCGTCTGCGACTTGGCAAGCAATAGTCGTGATCCCACTCATGAATAACAGCAGTGTAGCTAGTTGAATCTTCGAATACAGGTTAATATTCGACCGCCTGATTTCAGAACCCTTAAGCAAATTCCAAAGAACAGTCATATACATCACAAAAATAGTAAGTTGAATGACAGTTGGTACTCCAGTGAACAAGATAACATCAATATTCCCTTCGGCGCTCAGTATCATGTCTAGCAAACATAAACAAAAAGACAATCCCCACCCCACAAGGGCACTCTTCTTGAATCTACCTTTTTTCGGGGGCTTAAATATTTTGACTACACTAGAATAAAACATACTACTCATAATTAACATCCATAAGCTATGAGCATATATAAACAATACATACAAAGTGTAATAATATATAAAGTGTGAATAATTATCATCATAATAATTAATTAAATGTTCAAGCATATGTTTGAATAATCCAGCTAAAGTGACATTTAAAAAAATGTAATTTTTGTAATTACGCCATCTTGGTAATAAAGTCCACGACATAGATCCGTAGACTAATATTGTAACTGATACTAAAATATCAAATACATTACAATATTCGTACAAGTCAAAATATATTTCGTATAAATAATCTTCTGAAGTGTAATTAGATGATGAATTTAACTGATCTGATGCAAATTCGTCCACTGACAGGTTTCCAATTGTAATATTGTCAAAACTCATAGCCACATCAGTTTTGAAAATCTGTTAAATACACTTAGTTTTTTCTTTTCGTTAAACTTTTTTTACAAAATTAAATAATTACTAGACGTTTTATTTCGATATTCAGATAAACTTAATGCAATTTTATGTCAATGAAAATCAAAGAAAAAAATCTTGTCTTGATTGGAACTTAACGTTTCTGTTGTATCAACAATTTTTAATCCATCATCACAATTTTCTTGGTTCGCGCCGTAACCAACACTTGTTGTGGTCGTAACTAAAACTTGGTGTGGTCGTAAGTGACACTTGGTATGGTCGTAGATATCACTTGGTGTGGTCGTAGACACCACTTGGTGTGGCCATTGGGCATTGGATGTCGTTGGTCTTTTTTTCGACAATTACAATATTGTGAATATTTTTCACCTTTAAGAGGCTAAGAGATAAAATGTATGGTTCGTCGCAACTTTTCACCACATGAATGCTCGAGAGGTCACAGCAGACTAAAAGCAAACTGTATTATTAGTACTGTACAATATATCACATTGAACTTGTTAATTTTATCAACAGTTTGATTTGTAAATGTGCTCACAGTTAATATTTTTTTATTAACTTTTTATCGCTATCGGTGCATATATTGTTTTGTACTAATTAAATTAGTAGGTATTTATTAATAGGTATGTACTTACTTACATAGCTACATTTAATTTTCATGTATGTTTTTTTTCCTAAACATTAATATCGCAAATCCATACCTCCTTAACATTCATTTGAGATTAATTTCATCCAAAAAACAGATACCATCCCTCTCCCCTACCTCTACCACCACCACCATACCATGCCATGCCTCTTGGCATTAAGTTCGCCTATTGTACGATGTTTTGTGCAATAAAGAGTTTAAATAAATAAATAAAAATACCAGCAGAATTCTCGATCCATCGATCAAAAATAGATCTTAGACTAATGTGTATGTCCGAATTGGATAAAGATTTTTTTCTGTTTCTCTTTTTTTCATGTAATAAGTGGCAGACGAGCAGACGGATCATCTGATGGTAAGCGATTGACATGCAACACTAATAGAGTCACGTGCGCCATTTGGGCTTCCAGTCCCCCTCTTTCACTCAAACATAGCATAGGCGCTGCTTCGCGCCTGTCTTTTGTAGAGATATGGTACTCGTATCACCTCAATCGAACCGGCCCGTTCAAGCCGAAGCGTAAAACCACTCCCACGGTTAATTTTATTTAACCATGAACCAATCAAGTGATCAGACGCACCATCCGTCAAAGTCAAACAATTACTCCACGTCTCCGACAGTGGGAGATTGATGGCGCCTCGCACAGAGATATTTACGGGACAATACATTGCAATGCTCCTGAACAATTTGTGGCGACAACTGTTTAGTAACTAACTCGAGTACTTAATCTTGCTTAAAGGGTAGATTTAGACCATGTATTTGGGATTCTTGTTTAGGATGGTTGTTGTGCAAATGTTACTCTCTAAATACATGGTAACAACAGTAGTGCTGTTGTTGTCAATGGACGGCGGCAATCCTTACCATCAGGTGATCGGGCTGCTTGTCTGCCACCTAACACATAAAAAAGTTGTATTAATTTTTTACACTTTATAAAATAAAGATATTACCACAGAAACTCGTCGATTTACCAATGATTTAATTTAAAAACTGTTTACCAGATGTCTTTATAATATTTTTTTTCCTAATAAATATTGAGAAACACAAATAGATACAGACGTTTTTTACCATTATACAAATAAAAACTTTAGTTAAATAATGGTGAAGACCTTCTTACCCGGTTTCCAGCCCTTTACACAAAAAAAAGATAAATTCCAGTTCAGCACAAAAAAACGACCCTTTTAAGAAAAAAACATTAGCAATAAAATGCAAAGGATTTCCGTGTTAAATTTTAACAGTGAAATTAGGTAAGAGATAAGAAAAATGCAGGAACAAAACCCTAATAATTTAAACATTATCGAGAAAAAAGGGAACCAGAAAGTGCCCTGAGGAAGCCCGTTATCATCAATCAAAGCGCCAGTTCCGAGGAGAAGGGGAGATTTATCATCCACTCTCGAGTGTGCGATTTATGAATCATTTAGAAGATGTGTAAGAAATGTTTCAGATGCAAAACGGTTCGTAATGCCTTCTCGTAGGTGCTTATTTATGATACTTACTTGCCCCTTTTCGGCACTGTGAGAACACACCTGCTGGTCTCATAACCGGAGGATATCCTTTTTTATTTCCAACTAGCTTTTTCCCTAAAATGGGGGTTTAGAAAGGGGCAAAAAGTAGCCTATGTTCTCTTCCCTTTAACTATCTCTACTTAAAAATCACGTCAATTCGCCGCTCCGTTTAGCCGTGATAGAAAGACAAACATACAGAAAGACAGACAGACAGACGCATTTTCCCATTTATAATAATTGTATGGATATCATGTGAATTGGGGGCATAGTAGACTTCCTTCAATCCTCTCCACTGAGATCGTTTTGAGCAACCTGGATACAGTTTGTTCTCATCAGCTTCGCCAAACCTTCCCTCTATGTGGTCTTCCGACGATGTTTTGATCATCAGTTCAGTGTTTTATTCCCGGTCGCTTCCAAAACCATCACTATGGTCCGCGGGGTATTAGTTTACAAGTATTACAAATACTGCATACCTCCTAAAAAGAAAAAAATATCAGCATATAAGTATATTGTCCCACTGCAAGGCAAAGGTCTCCATCATAGAAATCAAGTCATCGCTACTACGATGGGATTAGGCTTACCTCCTATATACAGGATGTGTGTGGAAATTTACATCTTTTTAACCACGTGTTCTACCAACCATCATGAACAACATTTGTTCTACGACTTTTCGAAATTCATCGAAAAAATGTTTGACTCTCCATACAAAACGACCGTGTCATTGTATGGAAAGATGAATTTTTTTATGCGAATTTTCAAAAGTCATAGAACAAATGTTGCTCAGAATGTTTGGTAGAACACAGTGTTGTTCACAGATATACTACCTATACGAGTATGATTTCTTGTTGCAGTAGAATATGGTGTTGTTTGAGGAACATCGCCGTTGTATTCCTCTTCGATGGATGAACGTTCAGGTCTCAGCGGCACATAATTAGATCTAGACGCTCGAAGCCTTCGATTGGTCTAACGAGCGTGGAGAGAAAGAACTAACCGTAATTTGTTTTCAAAAAGCGCTGATATTGGTTAATCGACACTCGCTTTTGAGTTGACCATTTTTGATTAAACGGATTAAAATTTATTTAAACTTACTTACTACATTAAACTTACACTATAACTTTAACGCCCCGTTGGTCTAGTGGTTTAAGTGTCGGGCCAACCTTGGGGTTCCGGGTTCGATTTCTGGGTCGAACAAAATATGTTTCGAATTTTTCGAACATTAGTTCGGGTTTGTCATCACCAACTCGCATTAGGCAAGCGCGGTGATAATACCAGCATAGTAGCAAAATACTCGTAACTTGATTTACCTATAATAATATGATGGAGACCTTTGCCCTGCAATGGGATAGTACTTATATGGGCTGATACTTTTTACTTTTATATACATATACGGTATTTGTAATACTTGTAAATCAATACCCGGCGCACCATAGCAATGCCTTTGTTTGGCGAAAATGTAGAGACAATCATAATACATATTTAATTAATTTTTGGCATTTTCAAATCTAAGTTTATCTCTAAACTGATGTAATTTAAACCATACTTATGACATACACATAACATATAACTTTGACGAAACTTAACCCAACTTACATCATGCCGAGTCGAGATGAAACTCATTCGAGAAAGTTGTCTTTAGTACATCACTATCTAGCGTAGATATTGTTTAGCAGTTTATCGATAATCAAATTGCTGCGACGTCCACTTATTAGATCTCGACGCTAGGAGGGTTCCCGATTTGTCTAACGAGTTTTATCGATTACTGCTTTGTTAACGAATCTCCTTGATTGGTGACTTCCTAATTGGCTGTTTGGTGTGTATCTATAGGGAGTTTTATGGATTATGTTCGAAGATTATTATCAGTATCAATAAACTTAACACTGTTTATGTTGTGTTTTAAATAATAAATCCTTTACTGTGGGTTTTCATAATCAATACCCACGATCTCATAAATCATACTCATACCTACGTTACATTTGTTTTTATTTTTATACTGCATAAGTATAGGTAAACCAGGTGGACCGACGATCTGGTGAAGGTCGTGGGAGCCCATTGGATGCGGGCGACAGGACCGATCTGTGTGGAGAACTTTGGGGGAGGCCTATGTCCAGCAGTGGACGTCTATTGGCTGAAATGATGTTGATGAAGTATAGGTAAAGGTTTGAAAGACCTTTTGTGCAATTTTAGATGACACTGATTTTACTATTTTACTGATAGGCCTCCAATACGTCAGTAGGTGCATATTTTATAAACAAACACTACAGTCCACACTCGATCGAACGGCCATAACTTCGTTTAACTTTCTCAGAACATTTTAATTCCAATGGGATACCCACTCGCTCATTTACTTACTAATTAACTTACTAGTGAACAGTAAAAGCGACCGACCAGATACAAATCCAAGTTGTTTAATTATGACATTCAAAGGAAATGGAAACGAAACCGACGATTTGTCGTACAAAAAACGGCCCTCGGCTAGCTCTCTGAAGTTTTTATACTCGAGGTTATCCTATTAATCCCCTAAAATGAGGATTAATATTCGGAATTAATTCGAGATGGGAACGTCTTTCGAGTTTAGATTGCCTTCCTACAACTTGGAGTGTTTTAACGAAGTTATTGATTGATTCGCCTCCTAATCGAATAACAGTAATTGAAAGGGGTTGGTTGGTTCACGTTATAAATAACACAGATATTTTTATGAACATTTCTGACATCGACGATTACAGTGTCCGATTAAATTAGAATAAGATACATACAAAAAAAATCGTAACACACCATACCTATTACAGACAATAAAAGCACAAAGACACTTAGCAACACACAATTATTTTAAAAAGAATAGATAGATAGATAGATATTCTTTATTGCTACAGAAATAGAATAGGTACATTAATGAAACAACAGCGATAAACAGTACAATAAGGCGGTCTTATCGCAATCATATTTTTTTAACGTAAAATAATAAAAACAAACCTTTTTTATGTGTAAGATAGTCTAACGGTAAATGCCTATAATCTGTAACGTAAATAGTTAGAGCTATATTACACGGTGACATAGTTATACTGAAAATTTGAAATTCCTATAAACACGACTTGGATATTTCGTTTCCAGCTTTAAATGCGATACGAATATGAAAGCCGGAACTTCACAAAACTTTGGCGATGTTCATATGGCGTTTCAAATATGCGAGTTGTACAAATGAGCACCGATACCAAGTTCTCGACTTTTGATCGAGTGCGGCTTAGGACACACTATAAGTAAGTATATACGCCCTTTCAGTGTTAAAATTATGAGGCCCGTAGTAAAAAAATTACAAATGTTAAGAAAATTAACAAAATTTATAGAATCTTTGATATAGATTTGATTGGCTCTTAGGTAGATTGTACAGATAACTGATAGTTGCACTATCGCATTAGGTAGAATTATAAGGAAATATCATATAATAATAATGAATGAATTCATACAACTTCTTATAGTTACATTGACCGGATTCCCTACTAAGTAGGTTAAGCAATTGTGTTTTTTTACTTTTTAATATATTACACCCAGACATTGGACAAGCACAAGTGTTCATCACAATTATGTTTTTCCAGGGTGGGGATCAAACGTACGACGCGTATGAGGCAAAGTCTTTACCGAATGCGCCATTAGGCAAGTATATGTAGGGCAAGATAAAAAACAAAATTTCTAAACAATTAGAAGAACTATTTACAGTTAGCTATTCAGGGTGTATTGGTGTACTATACAATTTCCAAACCTGTGATCTCCCTTCTACACGTTAAGAAGTGTATGTTCTTACCACTCTGATTTTTTTTATTTAAGCAATTCCAAAAAATGTAAAATGTATGTACGGATCAAAACTTGAATATAAAGTTGCTAAGGCTTTTCATCTTATATTAAAGGCATGAAGCAACTCGGAATATTCGGGACCGCGCTCCTTCACAGCTTGCACTGCTCTAAAACTTTTCCCATATGTTTTGCAAGTCATTCCGAAACGAGGGTAGAAGATTTCATACATTCGCTTTAGCTCTGAGAGCCACTCGAAGCACAAAATAATTACACACAGAAGTTAGACTTTGACCTGATTTAATTAGAAGAGTTCGTTGACATATGCTAGAGTTGTTGTCCGGCATGAGTACATAAGCGCGCGACCTCTACCATAGACCTCGACAGTTTAACAATCTTATGTCATAAGTTAGGATTAATGTGGTCGAAAAGGCGTTATTGCCCGTTAGTGCGCATGCGTGAGTACATGACATATTTTTAGCTCTTAGAGGGCAGTCAGCCTTCTGTGTCAATATGCATTTTGTGCTCGAAGGCACTAAGTAATGACGTAAGATTACCTTTGTGGTAGTGTGTCAAGGGTCGGTTTGCCAGTTTAAATAGTATCAATGTCCTGCGTTAGATTTTTTTATTCGATACAAATTCGAAATTCAATAGTGTTTTATCAGATTCATTTCGAGGAGAATGCAAAGGCCCTTTATGATTTATTTTATTCCCCCCAAGCTGATTCCATCACCGGACAACAAGGTGCGACGAGGGCTTCGATCCATACATTGTTGAAATACCTACTTATGCGAACAAGTAAAGAATGGTTTTCGTTGCCAAAATTTGTGTTCCCTGATAATTACAATCCGATATCTCTAAGAAAAGAGTAAACTGGTACTATCTAGGCAAACGCATAATATCCTAAATAAGGTCTAGGACAGTGGTTCTTAACCAGTGGTCCGTGGACCACTGGTGGTCCCTGGAGGCATTCCAAGTGGTCCGCGAAGACATCGTAATAAACAAGTGACGTGACGTGATAAGTCGAGTCAACACCAAAGTCAACACAACGCAAACGGCGCCGCATCGCATGTCCGATGTGTGTGGTCCCTGACACGACAGACATTTGGCAAAATGGTCCCTCATGACTTAAAGGTTAAAAACCACTGGTCTAGGATGTTACGCGTTTGCCTAAATGGTACCTTGACGCTTTCTATCTGGTGCGATTACGGTCAAGCGTTAGCCTATCAGCAACTAAAAAAACTGATTGATTGTACCAAGGCCAAAAAAGGGACAGAAGAAAATTTAGATAAGTCGCTAAACCTCCAGGATCCCTTCGAAGGGACAAAGTAATGACGTGGCTCGTGAGTAATTATCTTTTCAAAGAGACATCCAAAACTTTGGCAAAGTAAAGTTCATGAATTGGATATGTCTTCATTAAAGAGAGGGGAAGTAAGGAAGGACTCAACTTTACAATTACATGTAAATAAAGTTATGTTAATTAGATTAGATGAATATTACAACCGCAATTCTTCCTTCGACAAACATTTATGACAGGTAGTTTAGATTTAATCAAACTCTCTAACAACTGAATATCCAAACCAGATTGTTGACTATCTAGCAAAGAGTTTTGGATTACTTTGGCCATATTGCCCGTAGACAACTCGACAACTTAGATAAGATGGTTGTTGTGAAGAAGGTTGATTTTAAAAGACAAAAAGGCTGCTTATCTCGTTGGACAACACGACAAGAGACAACATAAATATAAAGTTTTTTTTATTTGCTAAAATACACATTGATACATGGTGTTTTACACGATGTAACATGAATGGATCAATACCAAATTTTACTGTATTACAGTCATGTCAATCGATTTATTTCCACCATTCGAGTATAATAAAAACACCAGTACACAACGAATCGATACCATACGTGTTCTATTAGGGGACAATATCAGAGGCGGCGAACCGTGGCGGCGCGGCAAGATCAAAGCGAGCGCGCCTTTGATGTGCCGCAGAGCGCGCCGCTCGGTTACCGAATGCTGACGGTCCACGTAATCCGTTTATTAAATAGTTTGTTTATTTACCCTTTTTGATTGTATTTTTGTTGATAGACAGTTGTTGAATCCAACTATACTAACTGTTATACTCTGATATTTTGTGTGTGGTGGTGTGGGTGACTGTCCTTTAAGTATGGTATATTTTTTTAAAGCATAAAACAAAATAAAGAAACACAACGACATATGCAATGGATAGAATATACATATGTAACTAACTACTCTTTTTTGCACAAAAAGGTTAAAAACTTCTATATCGTTCTCACTACAAAACGTGATCTAGTTAGTCTTCGCTAAAATCTGATCTTCACTTCACGTCACTTTATTTGTCACATCATTCTTACAAACAAACTAATTTAGTAGAAGTAGAGGTATGGTTATAGGTAAATACAATCTCGGCGGTCCTATCGCTAGTAGCCTTCTTCCAGACAACCTTTTTTATGTGATAGGTGGCAGACGAGCGGATCACCTGTTGGTTAGCGATTGCCGCTGTCCATAGACACCTGCAACACCAGTAGAGTCACAAGTGCGCTGTGAATCTTTGGGTAAAGGGAAAATTCAATTAATTCTCTAGAGGTTTGCAGACTCCGATATAAATAAATTCAATACAATTATTTAAAAGCCCTGTATTCGTATATTTTAAGCTCTTTTAAAAGAATGTGTGGAATTGTTGAGTCACAATGAAAATACAATGGCTACGAGTATTCGCTTTGATTATTCTGCTCAAAATTACTATTACAAAACTAAAGTGAAAAACTTAAATTTAAACTTTTTTTTTAATGTAATAGGTAGCAGACGAGCAGGCGGATCACCTGATGGTAAGCAATTGCCGCCGCTTATGGACACCTGCAACACCAGTGGAGTTACAAGTGCGCTGCCAACCTTTTATCCCCTTCCCCCGGGTGGGCCTCCGGTACCCTCACTTACTCGGCGAAACACAGCACTGGGGCTGCTTCACGCCGGTTTTCTGTGAGGCAGTGGTATCACTACGGTGGAGCCGGCCCATTCATGCCGAAGCGTGGCTCTCCCACAGTTAACTTATCCCCAATTACTGTACTTGTTTTATTGAATTCAGAGATATGTTGTGTTGAATCACGATGAATTCTAGTCCCTAATTTAATTAGTTATCAGTTCCTATTGGATTGTATATTAAATGCAATAGGATCCGGTATTGACTCGATACAAACAATAACACAAAGCCGGTTATTAATGAAATCGTTCGGCATGATCCGATACAGCTTGTAATCAATCATCGGTAATGGCACTTTTCTCGGTCCATATCATCAGGAACGGCGGTTAGGAATGCATTATATAGCTTTAGCAGGGCTATAGCTACGTGGGGAGACCGAGGGGATTTGAAACTAAGGTGATTTGAAACGGTACTGATTAATTTCTTGAAACTGGAAACTGTTGCGAGTTGGCAATGTCTGAGTGGAGCTTTGCGTGCCATGAGACAAAAATAGATAAAGTTAAGTTTTTCACGGATTTTTACGATACCTTTATTTTTATAGGGGTTTTGGTTTAAGTTATATATGTTAAAGCTCAATAACTAAAGATTTATTATATAATATGTTACTGTAAAAGCTCGAACTACGGTAAATCTTAAGATTTAAGTGTAAATCCTAGATTTACCGACATGAGTTGGTAAATGTAAGGAATTCTGAAAATACAACGATTCTCGAGCTTTTGCCATTCGAGCTCAGTATACGCTAGGTTTTACGTCTGTCAGCTAGTAGATGTTGGTTTTAGTAATAAAACAAAGACTTAGTATCGACTGTTTCAAGAACAAATATCAAACAGCCCTACTGAGAAGACAATTAGCAGCAGAAAATCTCAGTCGTGGAAGTTGGAAATCCCTGCAGCTGAATAAATATTTCTAATATTATATTATCAAAAACACACGCACCACTCTCACACACCCACACATAACCATACACCACACACGCGCATACACACACACACAAACACTACATGCTACTTCGAAGAGTCAATTACTATTTTAATAAGTCATCTAGTGTATAATTGTTATTACTTTTGTTATATTTATTTGTATTTAAGCCCTCTGAACTGAACCTAACCCTTGCACAAGACCTTAGAGGGTAGGAGTGGCTGAAAATTAGCGCTGACCCATGTCAGCACTCGCTGAGCCACTTCCCTTTGCTTTAATATTATTGTAATATCATAAAAATGTGTACCTTCTTGTTGTTTTGAAAAGCAATAAACGCATTTTTATTTTTATTTTTTAAAGAGTAATTCTTAATGAAAATAGGGTTAGAGGACAACTCGCCTGAGAATTTCATTATGTTTTTGTTTTAGCATGCCTGTTAACTATAAAAGAAAGACTGCCAGAGGTATGGCAAGTCGAGAAATATATGATCTGAATAACGTACTAAATTTAGTAAATCATTCAAACGAATGTATGTACATCTTTAGCTTATCATTAAGTGGAAAGCACCTTTAGCACTTTAGATATATCGTAAAACTTTGCTAGGCGTATCGCAGAGTCTAAGCGGCAGCATTGATGGATCGCCGGCAACCCGCAAATCTGTTGCGGACTTTAGGCTTATCGGATTAACTACTT
The DNA here is from genome assembly GCA_014851415.1 of Cnaphalocrocis medinalis. NCBI lineage: Eukaryota > Metazoa > Arthropoda > Insecta > Lepidoptera > Crambidae > Cnaphalocrocis > Cnaphalocrocis medinalis. The sequence goes on from CM026286.1 coordinate 10,866,023, forward strand.
ATAGCTCTAATTGTAATTGTTAAGCGACGATCGTATAAGGATATTAATTGATTGTATGGCATTAGTAAAGTGCTTCTATTGTAGCATGATTTTGATATTTACGAGTAAGAGGTAGTAAGTATTTAGACTACTCTACCGACAAGAGAAACGCGCTGGAGTCGTAATTCTAATTACTAATTAAATAATTAACTTCATGTAATTATTTTATTTGCCCAAATATTCTTTTTCTTTTTTCTTTCTTTCTAATCAAGAACCTATTAAGTAGTTGTAAGCATCAAAATGTACCGCATGTATGTGTAATGTGTATGTGACCGCGACTCGGTAAGCGTAGTGTTGGACGCCCTGCGACAAGATGTGATGATGACATTCGAAGGCTGGCTGGAGAGGGCTGGATGAGAGTGGCCGAAAATCGGGAGCGGTGGCGTGCATTAGGGGAGACCTATGTCCAGCAGTGGACGAGTGTGGGTTGCTGATGATGATGATCAAAATGTTACTAACATTTTACGAATGAAATCTTATCTGAATGAACTACTTATATATGTTATTATTAATAAGTATTATAAAACCTCCAAACCTTCAGTACCGAAACAGCAGGATGTGAATAAAGCTGTCGAGTTGGCAGGTAAAAAACAGTTATCGGTAAAAATGAATTCCCCCCGATGTTTAACTTTTGGAGCCCCGAGGGTCTGGGCATATTGGAAGCATAATTCTGAGAGACCGTTGTGAAAATACTGCTCCCAAGTTATTCTCTCGGAACGATTGGACAGCTCTAAATAGCTGTTTAATTTTTTTACCTGCGCTGAAATTAGGGTTGCCAGATCTTCATCATTTGCTGGACATAGTAGTCACCTATCCGTATTATTCTTAACTATGTACATTGTACTATTATGTACTCTGTGACTATGCCCAAAGGGAAATAAGAAGTTACCAGACTCCCCGTCTGGTAACTTCTTACTAAAGCAACTGCCGTTTAACTTTGGTTTGATTGATTGAACCAGACTAACTGAATCATGGTTACTCGTTTCAGAAACTGTCTGGAACGTGAAGGTCCTCAAGATGTTTTCGGTCACTGCCGAGCTAATGGTAAGAATATACATACACATCTTGAAAAATTCGGAATTGTGTTCCGATTGGAACATATCCAACCTCACTAATTATATCAATATTTTTGTAAAATAATCTTTAAGTGCCAAAATCGCACACACTTGAGCACTATAAATATCCTACGCCGATGGCTAATGGTTGTCTGGAAGAGATCGCTATTAGCGATAAGGCCGCCGATATTGTTTTTGTAAATTACTATTAGCATTAAGTTCTGTAATGTGTTGTGCAATAAAGAGTATCTATCTATCTAACTTAAGATCAGCCGCTATAGCGGAAATATCGGTTAAGTGGACATTATTACTATCGAGATATGGTGTCCACTCCAGAACTATAGGCGTAATCGAGTTCTGGAGTGGGCATACAGATCAGCAGCAAATCTATAATCAGCTATAATCAGCATAAATATCAGTTGTGTTGTGACTGTACTCAAAAGTTCCCCTTTCCCTGCGTGCCCTTTATCGGCAATCTTACACGCAACACCAGGTAATACCAGACTAATTCTGGCAGTATGGGTTACGGGCGAAAGCGAACATTCGTCCAAGTCGGTCGTATAATGCGAGCGCATTAGGGCCCATTAGTCGAGCCGCTAGTGAAATAGCCGTCGGGTACACGAGATTTACTCATTTGGGTGGTTTATTGTAGAAGCTGTAGATAGCAGCTATGGGCCTAAGAACGATCAAGGTTAGCGTAAGATTTGCAGATAGAGCTATTATTGAGAATTTTCTACGTAGAGGCATCTTTTAGGCTAAGCTTTACATGCTAGATCTTCATCGCCTACATTTCAGGTAATAGACCCCCACTTCTGGAAATAGGCTTATCCTAATATCCTCCACGAAAATCGGTCCGCGACCTTCACCAAATCGTCTGTGACATCCTGTAAGCTAGACGCCCATCGACACTTTTATCAGATACGATTGTGGTTCATTAGATGCGATCATGGTCAAGCGTTAGCATATCAACCATAAAAGAGTTCAAGAACTAAGTATGTTCGAAGTTCGAAGCACATAAAACGACACAAAACGTGAACAAACGATTTTGCTATCGTCCAAAGGTGCCTAAATAGTAATAAGAGTAGGACCAACGACTCAACTTACTTTTCGAGGCACGGGGTTTTTGGAGTGGGAGAGCCACGCTTTGGCTTGGATGGGTACTCCCGTATATTCCGCAACTAAGGTTTATTCCTACGTCAACGTCGCCTCTTCCCATCTTTGCTCATCATTATCACAAACAGTCTTAACTTTATCTAAATGAATACGAGTATCTATTTATAGCTTTACAAATGGTTATTAATTTCAATTAAACGTGTTACTTAAGAATAATAATTTAGACCGGATTGCGCATTTGATAGTGACCCTGTCTCATACGCCAAAGGTCGTGGGTCAGATACCCACTCTGGACAAACATTCGTGTGATATACATATAAAGCAATGCTTTTAAGTATTGTGTGATCCTCTGTTGACTATCTGCCTCTATATAATGTCTATAACACAAATGCTTAAGTTACTTACTGCCGTCCTCAGAGACGTTAACTAAACCATAATTATCACTTAGACATAAAGACTATCTATAATTAAAATAATGAGCATTAAGGTTGAATGATGTCTTTGAGTGCGGCAGTTAGTACGGAGTCAGGACAATGTAAGTGTGTTGTGTGAACAAGGAATAATGTAACTCAATAAAACACTGGAATGTGACTACCATGTTCAAACTAACTAAGTTAACCGACTCATCTACTCGCACTTTGTTTAGTACCTACTGATACCACAGGATACTGCGCAAAGTTGCTAATGTCACTTTCAAAGTTACCGAATAGCTATCGGGTTTGCAAAACTGTCTCAGGGTCACCCAGAGCTGTAGTTAAGCTTCATTAAAAAATATTACGTTGTGTGAGTTTAGTTTATAAGTACCATTAACTTAATTAGCAATTAGTAGTATTTATTTATACTGAATGATTTGACTCGTGAAGGACAGTATGATGTGGCGACATCTACCATCGCCCCCGAGGAAAAGTTCGCACACAGTACCATCCAACCAACAGCCAGTCCTCGAATGTCATCATCCCATCTTGTCGTAGGGCGTCCAACACTACGCTTACCGAGTCGCGGTCTCCACTCAAGGACTTTACGGCTCCAACAGTTGTCAGTTCTGCGGCTAATGGATAATAGTAGTATTTATCTTATTACTGAACGAAATGACTTGCGTAGGACAGTATACTATTTCATCCATTATTACCTATAACGCCCTGATTGTCTAGTGCTTTAAGTATCGCGCCATAATCTTGGGTCTCGGATTCGATTTCCATGTCGAGCAAAAGTATGTATCGAATTTTTCGAACATAGCTCGGGTTTGTGATCACCAAACCGCATTCTTAAGCTAGCGTGGTGATTAAGCCCTATGACATCACGGTAGCGATGACCTGATTTCTATGATAGAGGCCTTTGCCCTGCAGTGGGATAGCATATAGGCTGATACTTTTAGTGTTTTCTATAAACAGTCTTGAAAAAGGGATTTTTGGGGAACTAACCGAGTTCCCATTTTATACCATCATATCAGCACAAATATAAGTACCTACATATAGGCCTCTTCTTTATCACGTCATTCCCTAAGGTCCCCTGACAGCATCATCCATTGTTTCCCTGCTACCATTACAATATCGTCGAAATAACGGACAGGTGGCACTTACCCAGTAGCAGCCAAGATTGGGACGACGTCCTGTGGATAGACCAAAGAATTTACCTCTGATAATTTTTCAATCTGACTGGCGCGGTGATCACTTAACATCAGATGAACCGTTTGCTCTGCGTCAGCTGAAATATAAAAAAAAACACCTAATCTACTTCTTAATTCGTCCCTGAAGCCGTGGCTTAATGATGCATCGTTTATTGTGTAGTCCGCGAAAGGGTACAAATGGCTGCGTCACGGGAAACTCATTAGTTGGGACAATAAATTAGCCAATCATTGGGTCGTAATGGACTTTTGATCTCGCACCAGACTGAGACAATGCATAATATGTTTTTTTTATGATATAGGGGGCAGATGAGCCGAGGGACACCTGATGGTAAGCGATTACCGCCGCCCATGGACACCTGCAACACCAGTGGTGTCACATGCGCTGCTTACCTTTTAATTCCCCTTCCCCTGGATTGGGCCTCCGGCACCCTCATCTCATGCAGCGAAACACAGCGCATGCACTGTTTCACGCCGGTTTTCTGTGAGGACGTGGTATTACTCCGATCGAGCCGGCCCATTCATGCCGAAGGTTCTTCCACTGTTAAAACTTTATTATTAGTATCTGAGTTATATATGTTGCCGGTAACATACAGGGTGTATCTGTGAACGTTTACATACATCCCTTTACCTACGTATTTTACCAATCATTCTACACTATGTTTGTTCTATCTGGGGGCACGGCAGTGCCCCCACCAAGTCGAGCAAAAAAGCGGCACGGCCGTACCATCCTTTTTTCGAAGCAATTTAGGCCATTTTCGACCCCCTGTAACTTCCTTGTGGATAAAACTAGAAGACTGAATTTTCAGTTACCATGCAGGCATTGTAAAGACACGGTATATTTCAAATTTCAATCAATTTGAACCAGTTAGTTTAAGAATTATAACGGGCCAAAGTTTCTTAATTTGTGTCACTCACTGATTCACTGACTCACCGATAATCAAAATTCTAAGGCACTTCTAGCAGAGCTAGAACCTTCGGAACATAATTAGTGTTTGGTGTATGAATCAAGGAAAAACTAAAATATTTTTAAATTTTGATCCAGTTTGCTAGATATATGAACTTCAAAATATCTTTGTAATCCTATATAAATATAGAGGATTACCACGTTATATTATTTGCAGTTCAATAGATGTTAAGAATTTTCTACAAAAAGCAATGAGACCCCATCAAAAACAATACTTGTCAAAAAAACCAAGTCTCGCAACCACCGTAAAAAGTGGTGAGATCCATATTTTGCCAAGTCGGTTATTCATTTATTGACTTGGCAATTTTTGTTCGAATCCGCGACCCCGAGATCACGACGGACGTCTAGCAGACATAGAACCTTCCAATTTAGATTATAATTGTTAAACACAATTATATAATTATGTATGAATCAAGGAAAAACTAAAATATTTTTTCAATTTCGGTCTGGTTTTCTAGATACATGAACTGCATAAGTAACTTTGTAATCCCATACATATAACCCCAGATACAGAGATACATTTGCAGTTAAGGTACCGGAAAGAAAAAAGAGGACTATCTAATCTCAAAAAATAGGCACCGTGTTTTCATGCGATGGCCGAGTCAAAACATTTAAAACACACTAGCGCGATGCAATCAACGCCCAGCGCCATCTATTGGTAGACAACGCAACAACAACCACTACTGCCTAGCACAGAGGAATATTTTTCTGTAAAAGCGCCTTTATCCCTGAAAAAACATCGAGGTCTCAAAAAGACATAACGTAAAAGTCTCCAGATTCATCAAACTTCATACAAATGAGGCCAGCTCTAAAACGACATCTTTGGATAAACGACTCGACCCTTATAAATCACTGCTTACTAGCATTAACTAAGTTTTGCTTAATTCTAGTTGTATCCCTTTAGCGGTTGGCTAAATACTACATCCGAACAGGAGTAAACATTTTGACATTCATTAATTTGTATGGTAGTTATAAACTTTAAATTTTTTTTTATAAGCCTTAATGGATTGGACGGGCATACATTAGATTTACCAAAAAAATACAGACAATAACAAGTTTAATTAAAATTTAGTTTTAGCCAGCTAAATTTAAAATTATGCCCTCTTGAGGACTTGCCAAAAAGTGCTAACTTGTGTTTGACCTTGTAAGTAAGTTAGTTCTTTGATGTGTATGGAAACAAGGTTACAAAAATGCTAAAATATTTAAAATACCTACCTCAAAGGTACCTACATACGTTCACTTAACAAGGTGTGCCAGTATAGAAACCTATGTTTCGAAACCTTTTCTAATAGAGAATAATAATAATAAAAAAAAAGAGTAACTGGCGAGTTTCTTGCCGGATCTTCTCGTCAGAATCAACTTTCCGATACCGGTGGTAGAATCGCATTATGTCTATTTATTTTTTAGTATATCTTATATATCAAGATATATATTTAATTTCATATAAATTATATTACATTATTTTTAAATAGTTTTAATATTTTCTTTATGTATGACGATTTGTAAGTGATGTGTACAAGCCTATGCAAATAAAGAATATTTTGACTTTGACTTGACTTTGACTTTAATATTTCTTATACCGAAACTGGTTTACAAAAGAGAATAAATCTTCGGTTTTCGAAACTCGTTACCAATTAAGAAAAATATGTTTTCTTTTCTGAAACCGTCATATTTTCTGTTTTCGAAACTAGTTACTACTTGAGAAAAATAATTCTTCTGAGACCGTGATATATTCTGTTTTAGAAACCGCGTGGGGCTGAAAGTGTCGATTTTGACAAATCCTTTTAAGATTCGGATAAGACAAGTACTATGTCTGAAAGTAGTGGTTCATCCTAAGCCAAATTTAATCTATTTTACGAATTTAACTACATATTTTGCACATTTTTAATAGTTTTTGAGAAAAAGTGATTTTTTTAAATACAGAGGCGGAATGGCTCTACCAACCCCACTTAGGGGCAAGTTGTGCCATACTTGAGGTAATTTAGTTTTTTGTAAGTGCTGTGTACAAGCCTACGCAAATAATAATAAATAGGGTGACCGAGACAGTGATTGCCCACTTAAGAAATAGACACCACCATAATTATATACATATGATGTGGCAATCAAAAACATACTTAACACCACTGGTGTTAAGTATGTTTTTGATTGCCACATCATATATATTAAGCAATGCTGCCGCCCATGGTCACCTGCAACACCTCTGGTGTCACAAGTGCGCTGCCAACCTTTCATCCTCCTCACTCGGCGAAACTCAGTCAGCACAGGGGCTGCTTCACGCTTGTTTTTCACAGTGGTATCACTCCAGTCAAGCCGAAGTGTGGCTCTCCCACAGTTGAAATTCGAAAGTTTTTTTCTAATTATTACTAACTGCAACCATAATTTAGTAATTCCATTTTTATACGTGATAGGTGGCTCACAAGCATACGGATCACCTGATGGTAAGCATTTTCCACCGCTCATAGACACTCGCAACAACAAGGGGAATCACAAATGCGCTGCCAACATTTTAACTCCTTTTCCCCATTCATAGAGCCTCCGGTACAGTCACGCGTTAGCGCCGCTTGACGTTGGTTTTCTGTGATCATAGAATCACTCCGTTATTCATTCTGAAGCGTGCTTTCACATTGCGCAGCATGTCGCAGCCAGATCGTATAATCCGCCGAATTACATCAGGGCTAGCTGTTTTACAAAACAGGGCTGTTTTTGAATTCGGCGGAAAAGTGATTTTTTCGATAGATGGTGACACTTGAGAAAGTTTACATGTATGGGGCAGGTGTGAATCTTGCTTGCGTGTGTTGTGATATTGAAAAAAGTTTTTGTGTTTTTTAATAGAATACGAGCTAGAGCCCAAAATAGTAAAAAGAAATAAAAAAAATATTTCTAGGAATAATAAACACAGAACTGGTTTCTAAAGCAGAAAATATCACGGTTTCAGAAGAAGAATTATTTATTTTTCAAATTGGTAACGATCTTCTCGTTACTAACGCTTTTATTACCTATTTAGATAAATTATTATATTTGTACACTTGTATATGGTAAAACATGTTGATCTACATTAGCTCTAACATCTTATAATAAGCATCTTACCCATGTATTATTATTACCAACACATGTTTTTGCAAATAAATGAATCTTTATCTTTATCTTCATCTAACGAGTTTCAAAAACAGAAGATTTTTATACTCTTTTGGGAACCAGTCTCGGTATAAGAAATGTTATTCGAAATGGTTTCGATACAGAATAGAGGTTACCAAACTGGTCAAAAGGAAATGTATTGGTGGTTCCTGAACTAAATCTACACCTATACTTTTTATTTAAAGTAACAACATCACACTGCACTAGTAATGTAAACAGTGCAAAGTTGTTCTTAAAAATTCATAATATTTGGTGGAAGCGCCGGTTTCATTTCTTGATTCATTACTCCAGTGCTTAAGTACTTTAAGAAAATATTTTTGATAGCGTGATTCAAAAATGCACACCGCCATCTATATAGTCCGTCTTGAAATAAAACACGAACACTCTTTTCATGCAAGCGCATCGCTCTTGTTCCACGAATGATCGCTGTCGTAGGTAATATCACAAAGACTTCCTGATATGACATGACATAAAATTTTGACAAGAAATTGACGTAAGATATCGTCTGTGGATGTAGGTATTTGTCTACGCGCAAAGATTTAAATCTTTGTCTACGGAGTGATTATATTCTCTTTGTTTGTCGACGCATAGGTGTAATATGTCGCAGGGAAATAATAAAACTAGGGATTTGATCAAATCACGGAGGATGTTAACACGATTTTATCTATATTTTATAGTTTTTGATAACAACACGATTTTATCATTTCCCTAACCAAATCTAGGGAATAGATCAAATCCCTAAATTTGTTCAGTGAAATGACAAAAAACATGTTAGGGTATGGTTAGGTGTTTAGGGTAGAGGTTAGGTTAGGGTAATTTTTTCTATGACCACCAAGAAATCCTTAATTTTATTCTGGGTGGTCATAAAAAATACCTTTAGTGGCCATGTGCTTGTTAAGGCAGCAGTGGCCGTTAGAGCTCTCACTAGGATGCGCATACTGTTCCTACTTAGCCGAAGAAACCTTTAACCTATCTTTTTATACAAATATAAAATAATAAGTCAGTTCCGGGATGTTTTAACATTTCGGGATATGAATATTTTGGAAATTGAACATTTTGAACCTAAACGAAAAATTTTTCTAATTAATGGTAATTGTTTAAATTAATATTGCTTTGAATTACACTCATGTGGAGCCTAGCAACTACCGAGGCCGACCTACCTCGTACTATTAAGTATTCTGTGGCCGACCTCCAAAACCTCTTAAATAGAGATATTGATAGAGAGAATTGAAGATAGTAGATCTAGCTTAGGGGTACACAGCCATCTCAGTAATTATGCTGTATGGAGTGATCTCCATCCAGCAAAATTAGAAGCATAATTAGCTAGAAGTGGTCGACAAGTTCTGTTATTTGGGGTCGAATAATCTTTTACTAGATATGGAAATTAGTAAGCGCGTCAGGTAAGGAGGCTACGACCGTTTGGGAAGCTCGGTCCAAGAGTATGGATCAATAAACAAACACCTGACGGTTCGAACAAACATGCTTATTTATCGGGCCTGCGTCTTAAGTACTCTCTTATACGGATCAAAAACCTGGACGTCGTATACCAAGCAAGAACGTCGACTAAATAGCTTTCACATGCGCTGTCTTCGGAGTATCCTAGGCAAATCGTGGAGAGACCACGTCACAAACGAGACCGTGTTGCAGTGTCCAACCTTTTATCCCCTTCCCCCCGGGTTGGGCCTCCGGTACCCTCACTCACTCGGCGAAACACAGCACAAGTGCTGCTTCACGCCGGATTTCTGTGATACGACTAATTCAGCAGGGTAACCGTTAGTAGGTAGATAACGAGTCCCATAAAGAAATGAAGAGGTCCTTTACATTAATTGGGTACTTTACTAAATTTATTTTGCCACTCCTTAACATTTTTATGAGTACCTCCCAGCTATCTATAGAATATGAACTTATTAGCAGACGAAAACGAGCTTTAGATCCCTGTTCCAAGGTTTGTATTCAAATATTTGCCTTTTCAAATAATGGAGTCCTCAGTCAATTTGAAGCCTTCGATTTGTATTAGGAGTGTTAAGATTTTATCTTTACTCTTTCGTTTCATTGTGTTATTCTATTCATCCCTTATTTTATTTAATATGTCAGGTTGGCAGCGCATATTTGCGTCTACTGGTATGAGTCTATGCGCGGCGGTAATCGCGTTCCATCAGGTGATCGGCCTGCTCGTCTGCTACCTATCTCATAAAAAATCCCAGTTGCATCCGAAGCCACCCCTTCGGGCCCTGAGATGGTTTATTCTTATAAAAAATATATTATCATTGCAGATCATCAATAATTTCTAAACAGAAAGGGACAAAAAGTAACTTATGTTACTCTCCATCCCTTCAACTATCTCCATTAAAAGGATCACGTCAATTCGTCGCTCCGTTTGCCGTGAAAGAAAGACAAACATACCGACAGACAGACAGACTGGCACACTTTCCCATTTATAATATTAGTAGGTATGGATAAGTAATCTCTCTATTTATCTCTATAAATAGTAAGCGGATGATTTACTTTTTAAACTGAAAACCTAAACAAAAAAAACCCTAAACGTGAAACATTTACTGTTGCAAATATTGCAACACCTATAATATTGTTGCCAGTATTTGTTTCACCCCACTTTCAACTGAATCTCTTAATGACAACAATCCGAATTTATTTCCCTCGACACATCTTTTACACTTCCGGCACAAAATAATTACACACAGAAGTTAGACTCAGCCTGATTTTGAATTTAGAAGAGTTCGTTGATATATGCTAGGGTTGTTGCTCGGCATGAGTACATAAGCGCGCGGCCTCTACCACAGACCTCGACAGTTTGACAATCTTATGTCATATGTAGGCTAGGCATTAATGTGGTCGAAAAGGCGTATTTCCCCGTTAGTGCGCATGCGTGAGTACATGACACGTTTTTAGCTCTTAGTGGGCAGTCTCCTTTCTGTGTGTAATTATTTTGTGCTTCCGGAGTGTACTTCATTCCGTCTTGTCGTGTCATAAATCCCGAAACCTCTTTGGGCATGGCCAATAACTTTTACGAGTATTATTATTCACATTGTGTTGTGACACTGTTGTAAAAATATACAGTCACCTACAATGGGGTTCCACAGGCAAAGCTTTTTACAGATGGCGCTAGCGGCAGTCAAGACATGTCAAACGTTGTTATGTTCTAGTGGTCATTACCAAATACTGTGTGTTTGGTTTATTTTTAAGTGTATTCATATTGGAAAGTGCTGGATCTTAAAGAGGAGGTAATAAAATAATTCCTTCTGCCGCCGTCCGCTTGTGACCACGGCTGATAACCTTGTTGTTGCGAACATTGTTATTGTCCAGTGGTCATTACCAAATACTGTGTGTTTGGTTTATTTTTAAGTGTATTCATATTGGAAAGTGCTGGATCTTAAAGAGGAGGTAAAAAAATAATTCCTTCTGCCGCCGTCCGCTTGTGACCACGGCTGTTGTAACGTAGTCGAAACGTCAAGCAATAAGTGCTAGAATGTGCTTGTCTAATCTCCTCGCGTTTAGTCCCGTTTATATAAAGTAGGCACGTCATAGACACTGCTTTATGCTGGTTTTCTAAAGCCCACCACTTCAACATACCACCACTTCAACATACCACCACTTCAAGATGTGGGACGTTGAATCAGCTCAACACTTCGAGTATCCTATTGAGCTGACTCAATTCTCTTGTTGTAAGATGACTTTCCGAACCGTATTTCTGAAGTATTTAGACCAGAAATTGAGCGCGGCGCGAGCACGGTTGACCGGTTTTTCATTGAAAATTAACGTGAAGCTTACACTGGACTGACTATCAGCCGTCAGATTATGCAGAATAATTAATGTACAGTCACACATCAAAGTATATAAAATGTAAAATTTCTTCAATCGACTCTCATCTTACTGTCATGTATATTAGGTTGAACATTAATTGAGGAAAGAGCTTATTGTAATCTGTAGCGCTACTATGAGTTAACATCGAAAACTGATATAACGTAAACTATTGCTCTGTCTCTTTCAAATGCATCACAATCAAAGAGACAAAGCGATAGTTTTCGATAGCGAGGATAGTATTTCAAACTCATGGTAAGGCCACTGATATGTGGCTGACTGTAGCTGTTTATATGTGTCCAACTGTATAGGTCTGTTGAAATGGTTTTTTTACCTAAGAGTTGCGTGGTTAAAATAATAGCCACAACAGACTGAAAACAGATCGGTGATAATAAAAGCTACCTTTTTTGTACATCACTCTGGTAATATAATATGTAGTTTCAATTGTTGTGAAAACTATCGATAGTATCGACAGTATATTAGTGATGTCAATATTGCCCAGTATTGCCCAAATTTCCCTATCGATATTATTGATACTACATATTGACAAGTCACTTCAGAGGGCAATGGAGAGGGCTATGCTCGGAATCTCCTTGCGTGATCGTGTCAGAAATTATGAGATCCGCAGGAGATCTAAGGTCACGGACATAGCCCAAAGAATTGCGTGGCTGAAGTGGCAATGGGCAGGGCACATTGCGAGGAGAACAGACGGCCGTTGGGGTGGAAAGGTCCTTGAGTGGAGGCCACGAGCAGGAGGCCGCAGCCGTGGCAGGCCTCCCACCAGGTGGACCGACGATCTCGTGAAGGTCGCGGGAGTCCATTGGATGCGGGTGGCACAGGACCGATCTGTGTGGTGAACTTTGAGGGAGGCTTATGTCCAGCCGTGGACGGGTATTGGCTGAAATGATGATGATGATGATATTGACACGTGGCAATACTATCGATACTTTGATTTTTTTTACTATGTATAACCTATCGATAGCCAACAATATATAGACTCACTATATGAAATATTATAGCGTTTGACTAACATTTACGCTGGTTACGTATACGAGCCCTCAGAGAGAAGCTAAGCCTTATACAAGCAAGTGTTATGCACGCTAATAATTCATATTTTATGCTGCAACGTTACGTTCATGCTCCTAACAAATACATAGCGGTATCACAGCAATTTCCTTTGTTAAATATTGAGTTCCCAACATGTTTCGGACGCATTCCCCGTCGACAATATGTCGCATGTGTGATGTAACCAAAACGCGTGGGACGATAACTTTTAATTACATTTAAAACTCTGTGGACAAAATCTGCGGCCAAAGCAATTAATTACGTGGAAATTGCTTCGAAATTGTTGTGAAGAACCACACGTTGTATAGTTTTCGTTATATACACGGTACAAACATAGTAGTTATTAAGAATATGATTGAACCGATAGCGCGTTTGGTATCAACGCTTTTTTTTCACGAGACGATCCTTGCCCAGTCTCTTGAGGTGGCCAAGCCAGCAAAGACTATATACGCCTTGTTTTCATGGACGACGTCCTCAATCTTCTATTTTGCATTTAAAAAGAAAAAAAATCTTTGACTATTAATGTCACCATTTGCTGCGCGTCTTTACTTCGTCGGTAAGGTATAGCTGCCAATTACTCGTAGCAGTTAACTTTCGACAAACAAAATTTTTGAGCTACCTAGGTATTTCTTTTTTGTATTGCTGTGACACATGCTCATCTCTTATGAATTAGTGTACTTTGCTAGTGTATCTATATGATTTTTTTTTAATTGTGTGATTACAATGCATGTGTATCTATGTTGTTACGAGTTTGTTTCGGGCGAGTTTTCCCCTATGCCGTAGCTCGCCCGAAACAAACTCGCCCGCGAATTTCAAGATTTTTTGGCTGGTCACTGTTCTAACCTAACCTAAAATAATCTGTTTTCTGTAAAAAAAAATCATGATGATTGCCTCGTGTAAAGATATTGTCTGAAAACGGTGAAGATATGTTTGACCCATTTAAAAATTCAACGTATTTTCCTTGAATGCCTCTATTTTATTTCTTTCATGTCACGACAGCCAGTACGTGAATATTGATAGACGAGCTACGTGATACCCCGACAAGTTTGTAGTGGCATCACGAGTAGTATTACTGATATGATAAAAATTCATAGGAATGGTTACCGCATTCGTATAAAAGCTGTCGGGTTTCGAAAAAATGCGTTTGATGTTTTTTTCGTTTAATGAATTGATAATAATTTTATTGCCTACATAAGCTAAAGATATATTTCTTGTATGTAGAAATCATATTCTTAAAGTAGGATACTAAATAGTTAGGTATTTAGTATCGTGGTATTTATTAACCACATTTATTGTAGAATTTGTGGTTAATAATTATTAACCACGAATTCTACTAACCATTTTTTACAAAATTTCGAACGGGTCCCAAAAATAAAACCGGATCTGCTGAGTAAAAAGATATCAGATACAATTTTGTTCTTAGGACCCGTCGATTTGTTCAACGACCATTAGAGATTCATCGAAAAATTGTTCGAATCCCCATACAAAATTACCATGACATTGTCTATTGACCGACTACGTATGAAAAGTAAAAAAAAGAATATGCGCATTCCCACGAATAGAACACGGTGGTTAATGGAATGTAAATTTTCACAGATTAGAAATTGATATATCAAAAGTTCACAAAATTAAATTAAACGTGTTGATAATAATACTACGCAGCTACGTAACAATCGTGTTACTGTGCTACGAAACGACTACGATATTGCTACGAAAATGCTACGAATATTTATAGAGCGTTGCTACGCCCACCCTAAACGTAATCGACAGAACATTTTTCCTATTGCTGTCGTAGTATTTGATATCCAATTTAGTATTGGTAGGTGTTTTTGTCCCAAAGCTCATATCTGTAAGTGGCTGTTAAATATCAATCAGTCATAGTGCATACTCGTATAGTATCGAATCGTATAGTGTGAATATGTAGTTCAATTTTGTGATAAAAGATTCAAATATGCTTATTATAAATCATAGGTTTATTTTGCAGGTCACGTTTGGTACTTATCCTATCAATGCCATGACGTCATTACGTTAGTGGCTTGCCGAGAAGAGACCTTGACAGGAAAAATGCTGTATCATTTTAGTAAATTACTTAGGAATTGATTATATTTTTGCATACGATATTGTGATAGGTAGCAAATGAACAGATGGATCACCTGAAGGTAAGCAATGGCCGTGGCCATAGACACCAGCAACAATAGTGGAGTTCATTAGACCTTTACACTGTTAAGTACGTTGACCTGACTCCGTACTAAGTAGCTTTAGCACTTGTGTTACAGATATCTTACACCCAGACACTGAACAAACACAAGTGTTCATCCCACGAATGTTTGTCCAAAATGGGGATCGATCCCATGACCTTTGGCGTTTGAGGCAGGGTACTACCAAATGCGCCATCAGACCAATCAGGGTGTTTCAAATATGAATGAATGATGGTACATTTTTTGTTGGCAGACTAGCCGACGGATCCCTAAAGGTAAGCGATTACCGCGGCTCACTGACACCTGCAACACCAGCGGTGTCACAATTGCGCTACTTACCTTTTAACTTACCCTTTCCCTAGATTGAGCCTCCGGTACCCTCACTCACGCATCGAAACACTGCTTCACGCCGGTTTTCTGTGAGGACGTGGTATTTTCCGGTCGAGCCTACGCATTCAAGCCGAAGTGGCTCTCCCACTGTTATCATAATGGGTTACTTTTAAAATGAATCTGAATTGGGTTCATATAACTGACAGAATAGGTTGACCCCTCGTGGAATGCCCCATTCTCGGTGGCCGCCATACGCGGTCGAATCGCGGCCCTTCAGTCGGACTCGTGATTGCGACCATTAATGCGTAGCTCGATAGCGAGTGCGTTATTGTTTACGCAGAAAGCTATCGAAAACTATCGCTTTGGTCTCTTTCATTGTGATGCATTTGAAAGAGACAGATCAATAGTTTACGTTATGTCAGTTTTCAATGTCAACTCGTAGCGCTACGTAAACGCTACTCGCTAGCGAATACGTTTCAATTTGACAACTCGATACTACAGATTTTAGTTTCTCAAGTGACCGCTAGAGGCGCTGTACACTTTTTCATACATTTTTTTTACGCGGACGCTAGCGAGTTCTGTCACTGTAAACTCATGGTAGCGCTACTGAATTGGGTTCATATAACTGACAGAATAGGTTGACCCCTCGTGGAATGCCCCATTCTCGGGGCCGCCATTACGCGGTCGAATCGCGGCCCTTTCAGCTGGACTCGTGATTGCGATCATTAATCACCTTGCAGGTGCTCTTGTTCCTATGTGATGTTTATTACTCATTCACCATTTGAAAAATGGTTGAAACATAAGGTAAAGGTACGAGGTCCTTTCGCGGACTTTTTTCTCTCGACTTACTTTTGTTTCATAGTACAGTCGAGGTCAAAAATATGTTTACACTTTCGGACCTTGTCACAGTACATATGTATAAGAAAACGACTTCCACTTTCTTATAAATATGTATTGTGACAAGGTCCTAAAGTATAAACATATTTTTGACCTCGACTGTACATGAAGGTACAATTGGGTAATTATTGTTGTGGGTACCCAGGTATATTAATATTTTTGTGTTAAGGTTTGATTCTGTTTTTATTTTTTGCTTCCGATTACACCCTGTTTTTTATTACCTGTTTATTATGTGTAACGCGACATTCGATCATATAGTCTCTAGATACACAATTCCATAATGAAAGTATTTCAAAAAGTGATCCCAAAAGCACTGTCAATAGTAGTACTCCTGCATCTCTTTCTAGATCTCCTACTAGTACATTTGCATTATGGCAGAAATACGCGCGGTCACACGCGCGTGCCCCGTCAAGTAGAGGTACAATCCTACAACGGAGCACTTCTGTTCGAAAACAGGCAAGCGTCCGAATAACGCAGTTTTGGCAAAGATTATGTCCTCAGTTTGACAAGATAAGAGAGTACGAAAATTAATTGGAATTGAAGACTCTTAAAGCCTTTCAAAGTCCATCTCCAGAGTGCAGATTCCATCGGACTACCAACCTTCGATTATGACTTCACCCTTGACCCAGATTTGAGACCGAATATTATTATTAAAAAACTTCCTGTGACGCCAAATAAAGACCCTCCACCTTCCCTTCAGCGTACAAAATTAGCATTATAAACGGCTTAATTTAAGGTAATTAATTAAGAGACTGAGCTATAAATATGAACCCTGTATATTTCATGATTTGAGACATTAATCAGAAGTTTTGGGCTGTTTATGAAGGTGCTTTAACTTAGTACTCTTCATTTAATAAATAATTGGTACCTTACCTTAAAAATTGGTTTATCATAAAGTCAATCTAATTAAAGTAACAGTGATGAATACTTATATCAAACCTATTTGACAATTTTGTAGGGATTAGTGTCGCAATACGTAATTGGTAACTGGTTTAATATTTTGTGTATATTATAGCAGAAAATTCACAATCGTTATGATGTTAGGAGGAAACTATTTATTCTGCAGCTGTTGATGTGTTTTGTGTAGATTGTACCGAGTTGAGTTGTGACAAACCTGAGCTGTAACAAAACGGTTTTTGCGGAAAGTCCATTTACAATCAGAGATTTGAGCTTATACTAATTTACGAGTAGGTACTGGTACGAATGTTATATTGTTTTGATCTGTGGAAATTTTCTCGCCAAATTAATAATATTTTATATAAAAATAAAACACCTTGTTCTTCGTAACACGTAGTTTATTGAAAATAATAAACTTCTCTCGCTCATAATTTACAATCGAAAATATTTAATTTGTAGCGTAACTACGTTATAGTATTTTACAATAATAATTGTTTATGTGCAACATGAAAAGCTTTAGTTCCTTACATCGTATATCTACATTAACTTCATAATCTTTTCCATCGTTATTAATAATACACAAGTAAAATAGCACTTAGAGAAATCTTCATAGGAATATATCGAGGTGTCTTGATATTTATTTACAAGGAAATAAAATGAAATCAATGTTAGGTAAATTATAAATCGTCAACTTATTTTTCTTCTTCAGTTGTGGTTACTCTGTTTTGTAAGTTGCACTCAGATCAATATAATAGTAATTTAAAAAAATAGTGCAATACTTTAAGAAATGGCTTGATAACTAAAAAAATACTAATTAAGCGATTTAACATGTCAATATTTCTTTGAATGTAATCAAATACAGAGAGCAGAGCCCACTGCCGAAGTTTTCAGTATAACCATAAATCCTACTCATGTCATGAAAAAAATTACCTCTTACCTAATTACGATTGTGATGTTTCTTCCGATATTCTCTGTGAAGGATTCTCTCTGTACGTTTTTTACCTATGTAGTAATAACATTACAAGAATAACCGTTGGTTACCATTTTGCATAGCAAAAAAAACATACATAACCCTTAAATGCACAGTGGGTACGGTGGCCAGCACATCAAGTTACTACAATCTGTCAAATTTCTTCAATCGAACCTCACTTTTATGTCAAACGTGTTTGGTTCAATATCAACTAAGGAAATTTGACAGATTGTAGTAACTTGATGTGCTGGCCACTGTACAAACTTTACTTTGCACTATGCAGATACGGGTTAGTAGCATTATAAAATATCTAGTTAATTTGTTTACTATAATGTATTTCATTAAATTCTCTGATAAGCTACTTGAAATGAAAATTTAGAGGACAATGAGCGAAGTTGTGACATAGGCAAGTTGTAACAACGCCGATTTGAGTTGAGTTATGACAAACGCAAGTTCCAACAATGATGATATTATTTTCCATCTTTTTTGCTTCTACAGTATTCTTTCCATAAATATGCTTCGGCAGCTCTACAGCTATTTTTACTATCGGCTCTCAGACCTTCATGACTTGCAATATAATTTCCGCCGACCAATTTCCAACATTTTAAACGGACACAACTTATCTCTGTCACCACCACTTGACTGGGATCGGCTTTTTTACAACTTGCCAATGTCTCTACTCGATTGGATCTCCCCTATAAATCTCTTCACATAGTACTTTACTTTCGAATAGGTTATCAGAGAATTTACTTGTAGTTCTATCTTGCACTTTGTGCGTATTAAGCAATATTACTTACAGTACGCCAATCCTCCTTAACTTTCTATCTTTACTTATTTTACAATCTTATATTCATTATTGGCACTTTATAGTTACCTAACTTTCAATTTATAATACTCTTATCCATTTATTTACAAGCGTTTGAATGTAATTTTAAAATTACTATTAGTAAAGAGGTTATGTCTATAAAATGGGACGTTTTGTAACAGTCTCTAGTGAGTAGAGCGTTTTATTATATAGTGTTCACAATCAATCAATCAATGTGTCCCAAATTTCAATGTCGTCAAAACTTCCTTTTTTATTATCAGATACAATATCTATAGTCTGATTCATAATCATGTAAAGTAAGTTGACAGATGTCAATGTGTCATCCCCATACATTATCACTCAATTTGAACACTTGCAAAATGTCAAAATGCATAGAAACTTGTCATTTTCATCTGTCAGTTTACTTTACATGATTATGAATCAGAGTATAGCAGTCACAATAAAATATTATTTTTCTTTTAATAAAAAAAATACTTTCTCCATATTTTTGTTTTATGTCTTTTTTTTTAGTCACTTGTTACCAGAGATGTGCAAAAATGCTATGATGTATTTGTTATTTCGCACCGCTCATTTTCCTAGCATATCCCTGGTACAAACGCATCACAAAGTGCCGATGTTTTTACACCGTGCTTTTTTAATGGTCTTACAAATTGTTCCTGTGATCTTTGAAGAAAAATGTTTGTGTTGGAGAAAAATGGAGAGTAGTCACTATTCATTGTAAGTTAAAAAAGCAGGGTTTACATAATAAAGATCCTATATTGCAAAAGGGAAATTATACTTCGTAGTTATTGTACTAATAAAAATTCCAGTCTACATTCAAGCCATAGATATTACTCACAATAGCAATATTTCATTTAAAAGCTCATTATAAGACAGTTCATAATAATGAATATTTTACAGACAACAATAGGTAATAAGTTTTTATTGTTAGAAGAAGCAATAAAACATCGAAATAAGAGTAAAGTGGTAGAAAAGGGTATTTTAGTATAGAAAATGTATTTTAAAGCGTTAAAAATAAGCGTACGTCACAACTCACAACTTATAGTTTACAACTTGATAAATAAGTTTGTTATGTATGGAGTTAATTAGCGAGATACAAAAATAGGGGTTGAAATATACTAAACTGTTGAATACCTGAACCCTTGTAGAGTAAAATGTAACATCATAAGTATATTAAAGATTTTACGAGGTCGCTAGACAAACCGAGCACAAGCGGAGTACGAGCTCGACTTAAAATTCGTTTGGTGCAGATCGATTTAGGTATAGTCTGCGGCATCTAACTATAGCGATGACCGTTAGTTTGCACACTTGTAAAATAGAAGACTTTCTGCTAAAATTCAATTCTGCGTACTCAAGGTCATCAGTAAACTTACATGCCGCGGAGTATACCTACAAGCCTCGAACGAGCGCGCTTCCGTTTGTTCTTTCGTTTCGACTGTGCTCCATCTATTGTCAGTTATTTGCCAAAAAACGCTGTACGGACAGCGAAAATTTACAGCATACAAATGGGAAAATTTCATCAATCGAGTCTCATCTTAATCTCAAACATTTTCGGTTCAATATCAAAAGGAATTGAGTAGTAACTTGGCGTGTGGCAGTCTGTACGACCATACTTGCACAGATCACTTTGTTTTAAAGTAATAGTCAAAATGTTCATAAGTACAAAAAAATATTAATTTTATCTTACTTCGTTAAATAAACATTTTTGAGAAAGACGAAAGTTCATTAAATACACGTTTTCTTATTTCATAAAATTTTCGGAGAATACCTAATTGGTTCCGTAGTCAGAATTAATTGAACGTCTTGCTTTAATTAGTCAAAACCTCTTAATTTATTTTTATCGTAGTATCACTTTTCGGTACATTAGCTTGACTTCTGTTTATTATACATTTTTTACTTTTATTTTTCTACCTACTTAGCTAAATTGTGCTTCTATAAACATAGACACTTATGTACCAAAACAATACATGAACAATTTCATTCTAATAGTTGTAATAAGTCGATTACGGTCATAACCAAAAAGGAAGGGTGTATTTTAGCAGTCTATGTATGTTAGTATGAATGAATAATGAATGGATATACTTTTTATTGCACACAAAACAGAGGTTTAAAATCCATTCTGTATTGATTTGGTACATTTATCTACTTACAAAGATAAAACTTCTCAATCAATAGCATGTTTCTATGAAATTCTAAGTTTTAAACTATAAATAAAATAAATCACTTTTTCGTTCCTTATAATTCAACAAGCGAGCAGGAGTACCTAAGGGAATTAAATCGAGCCCAAAAGCCTAAATCAGTTCTATGAGAAGTTATATCTTTTTGAATAGGATTACAAGCGAATCTTCTTTTCGCCAATGTATAAGTGTAATAAAACGGTAAGCAGTTACTATTTCTTTCTATTAGCTATTCTAGAGCTAAATAAACGGGGGAGAGCCATGTTTTGTCATGAAGAAGCCGGCTTGATCGGACTGATACCAGAGTCCCCAGGAGAAGGGGGAGAGGTATTTTAAAATTGATAGTGACCTTATGTTTTGACTATAGCGGACGTCATTGGACACTTTTTTTTTTCAATCCCTGATAAGAAAACTGGCAACATTTGTGTACTACTCGTAACTGCTTACCGATACATTATTCATATGTACAATTGTCGCTGTTATTTGCTGCTATAAATACCTACGGCTAAACAATAATACAAGGCACTGCCTTATAATACAAGTACAATGAACAACAAGTACTAGTACTTAGGTACAGTTCTATACGTCGGAGCATTAAACGTTATAGCGAGACCGAGGGGGAGTATGATGTGGTAATTATCGATTATTGTGTGGTCACAACAACGCTTGACTGCCACTAGATTGTATAGCTATTTTGTGGTTACGATATCGTTAAATACAAGCATGATGGCCTTCGATCATAGGAACACTATTAAGTTCAAAATGATGGTACCACTTGGCAGCACCGTCTATACGTGGCAGTAACTACTTTCAGGTGGTAGCAATTTGTACTTATTAACATAACGAATTTATTTTAAACTGATGGCACCAGTTGGCAGCACCGTCTATGTGGCAGGTAACTACTTACAGATGGCAGCACTTTGTAGTAAAATGACTAATTAAGTTCACATTGATGGCACCAGTTGGCAGCACCGTCTTCATGGCAGTAACTACTTACAGGTGGCAGCACTTTGTATCAACAAAAGGTTGGTCTATGCTAGTCAAGCTGAGTTGGAGCGGAGCTCTATACGAGCCAAAATTCGTATAGCGACCAACTTACGAAGCTCGAACGAGCGTTGGCTCATGCTACAGTGTGCTCCACCCATATTCAATTTGTTAACAAACACAAAGTGACTGCGAGTGGGTGATTAATGTAGGCGCTTAATAGCCACGTCCATACTTGACAGACGCGCAGAGTATCTCGGTTGTATCTCCCAATTTTGTGAACTTATAAAGGCCAAGTTACCAAAGAGGCTCAACATTTTGTTTAATCTAGTATATACGGGTTCTATTAATAACATTTTCGCAGGAGCCTTTTAATGAAGTAGGTTTTGTGAGTGGGATTTGAGCTATAAATAGCTTGAGATAAACATATTGGCTTACAACTTAATATTACCGAAACGGTCTGATAAAATAGGGTTGAATGTTGATAGTAACTTTCTTCAACATACAAACTTAGGTTTGTACTTTAATGCTCTATTTAGGCCACTATACTAAGTTTAAGTTGCAATTAAAAGGTTTTTCTTCTGTCAAATAAAGTAATTTGCGATAAAATCTTTGTAGCTCCTAAATTTAGCCCAAAGGAGTGTGATCCTTTTCATTCTAAAAGTGAATAAAAAAGTGTTACATATAGATATTTTGAATTCTAAAAATTGTTCATCACCACATTTTATTTTCGGCCCTAATCCATTAGAATTTGTTTTTAAATTCTGAAAATGCCAAATAGCGCTCTTCGACGAATGAAGCTTTCGATTTTGGCGGTGACAATTTTAGTTTTAGAGTTCAAGGTTCATTATGACCAAAGCAAAAACAAAAAAAAATATAATTTAAAAATGATGCTATTCCTTGTTGCTCATTGTATGACTCTTAACTATCAAAATAGAAAGCGCTAACCACAATTGGCAAGTCCACGTATGGTCGACTCCAAAAAATGTACACTTAAGAACTAGACACGATTGTTTTCTTAGTTCTATTTTCTTGCCTCCTCCTCCTTGCATCGTCCTCACTGCTGAGGCTCGTAACTTTCTTCTACATGTCTTACTTTCTAATGGTATTTTTTTCATTTGTTTCTGTCTTCAGTGGTGGGGAGCACGAAATGTACTCTGTCTACTTTCTTACATATTGTGATAGCTCAAGTGTACATTATTTTGAAGTCGATAAATACATTAAGTTCATACAATCTACATGTTCCCAAAATCAACAAAACTCCAGTTTCTGGAATCGGCTCGGGTCAGCGGGCGGAAAATAAGTATTAAATTAAAATAAACAACGAGTGGAATACCATTTACATACAGAATGTAGATGAAATAATTTCTCGTTGCTTTTATTCCCTTTCATGGTGAGCATTTATTCAATTGCTCAATTTATGAAGAGGAAAACCGTTTTTTGATGAAACATTGGATAGGAACAATTAAAAGGAGAGTAAAAAGGTACTTAAATGGAAATTAAGAAAGAGATACATGTTCTGCGTTGCTTATTTTTTATGTTAATATTCTTTTACAAAGTTCAAATTAAATTTCAAAATTACAGCCAGCTTTATTAAGAAAATTTACTGATTTAATGGCGAAGAATTTTTTTCTGAAATCTTTGTGGTTTGTGATCACCAAGCCGCATTAGGCAAGCGTGAAGCATAATCCCATCATAGTAGCGATGACTTGATTTCTATGTAAATAATTTTATAAAATGATTATATAGACTGGGAAGTACCTCAAGTTGATGAGATTTTCCATTAAGTGCAAAATCTGGATTGATACATTTGTTACCAGATTTGTTTCAAGAATGAAATCTGTAAAGGAAAGTTCGAAAAAAATTGCGCACTCCGACTACGAAATACGCAAGAGTATTATTTTTTTTAAATTTGCCCGAAAAGGCGCGTTCACATTAGCATAATTACAGAGCGTTCACAAATGATTCTGACCGCTATAAAACTGACGGACGAGGGTAGCAACTGGTCGGAAATGTTCCTGTAAATGGATAAATAATTTAAGAAAGAATAGAAGCGATAAGAGTTTCGATAACTTTTCTCTGCAAGCGGCGGATAGTTGATATTTCGGGCGTATTGAAAAAGTTTTAGACCTCAGAAAAAATATTAAAGAAACGATAGTTCGTTTTCACAGGAAAAATATTTCTTGTAATAGGTATTTTCAATGTAGGTACACTCGTAACTGATTTTACTACCGACCGCTGCCCTAAATTAACAAATATTTAACGAACACGTAACTTTATTTAAATTACTTAAACTAAATCACCTTAACTATGTTTCAAAGTATGAATACAAATTATTTCTTAAGTCAGTCGCTAAGTAGGTTTCAGTTCCACGACTCAGTACACACAGCTAACGCGTAATAATTGCACAAGCTCATCCACAGAATAATTGGACAATTCCAAAGCATTTGTAAATATACCACTAAAAACAATATCTCACTGTATTACTTTTGTATAACGACCACGTCCTCTACACGAACACTAAATTACACAATTTTATTGCACCATAAAAGTTAATTGCACTATAGATGCGCTATAGTGGGGTCTCGTCTCCCGGCTCGCTGTATGGCAGTCGCACCACCTTCGCGCCCGACAGCACCCCGACGCCTTCCAGGCAGGACCTCCTATTGGCCAGCACGTCCCTAAGGAACGCTCTCCTAGGACCAGCCAGATCCGTCCCTGTTATAGACCTCGTCAGCTTTCTTAACGCTGGAAGTCTTAGAGCCTCCTCGTACGAAGGAGGCTCGTCCGTTGGAGTTGTCTGCGCGCGGCCGCCAAATGGATCCCTCGAACATGTAGGAGACAGTTCTCTTGAGAAGTAAGAGTAGCTTCACCGTTGGCAGGTGGATGTTCGGGCATAGGTTGGTAATTGACCTGACTCGATGCTCTGAAATCTTCTAAAATCTGTCTTGCACTACGTGTCGTGGTCAACACTCCAGCCCAGGACCGCCTATTTAGCTGTTTAGCTTCATTAGACCTGGCGGAGCCGGCAATATTATTACTAGAGTGGGTCCCGGTGATGGCGACTCTTGGTCTTCTCGGTGGCTCGTCGAAGGAGGCCGCCTTAATATTGGGCCTGGTAGGCCGCTGTTCTTCTTCGATGTTGACTTGGACAGCGTTGTCGACTGGTTCTTCTCTGACAGCGGCGTCGATGCGCATCGCTTCTGAGTAGGAGGGAACTAAGGCACAGTTGCCTCGGATGGCTGCGAAGAGCTCGAGGCTGTCCACGGTGGAGGCGTGGGAGAGGGGCAGGGTGCGCGGCGGGCGGGGCGCGGAGCACAGCACGGCGCTCTGCTCGTCCGCCAGCGCCCAGGCGTAGTTGGTGGCGGTCACGGGGGGCAGAGTGTCCGATAAATGCGTGTCGAGATCCAACTGCCGGCTCGGATCTAATTCATAGTTTGTACCAAATATTTTTGTTATCTGGAACAACAAAATTGAATTGAAAGATACGTTATGAAATACAATTATACATATATTTCCACATGGGACCAAACAGAAACATGAGCACAGCTGTAAAGTCACATCGCTTGATCTTGCTTAAATAACATCCATCATAGACTGTAAAGGGATGCATGTATATAGAATTGTAGACGTAGAAGAGCTTATACATTTAAAACTAATAGAGAGTATTCGTTATGGCAAAAAACTATTAAGTAACAAATTAATAATATACTCACTGTATAATGTACATAAGCTGTATTACATTCTATAAGGATTCGAAGAGGCCAAGAAAGAAGAAGGCAGGACAATGTCCAGAAGAGGAGTTGAGACGAATACCATGGACACCGGTCAGCTTCCCTGCAAAACCATATAGTATTAAAATTGGCTTCAAAAGAAGGTATTGAGAATTTAAGAAAGTGAGGTAACATACCTGTAAGCCACCATGTATTCTTTGAAGGAACTGACGCCGATGAGATCCAAGCCTTCCCGCATCTCCATGAAGTCATCGAACCTTTCGTGCTCCGCGAAGAATCTTGACCTTTGGTCTTCAAATTCTGGAAATATCGTTTTGTTGAAAAAACTTATTCATAGATTTTTCTTTGTGTTAAGTACGAGTTTATTCGTATTCGTATTTTGGTTCGGGGAAGAGCAGCGCACTTGTAAACTAACCTATCAGCTTTATACTATCCCACTGCAGGGCTAAGGCCTCCATCAAAGATATCAAATCATCGTTACTATGATGGGATTAGGCTTAATCACCAGATTGGTGATCACAAACCCGAGCTATAAATAATAAAAAAATATACTTTTTGCTCGACCCGGAAATCAAACCCAGGTCCCCTAGATCGGGGCCTGGCACTAAAACCAACAGACCAACGGGTTGTGACTCACTGATATTGCCATGGGCGGCGATAACGGAACCATCAATCAGGTGATTAATCTTCTCGAATTGGTTTGAGCCAAAAAAACTAAGCATAATTCTCACCACTGGCAGCTTCGATGTTGGCGAAAGCGAACCCCTTGCTGAATCTGACTTTGGTGATGGGTGTCTTGGAGTCCAGCATAGTTCCTGGATGCATCACGCTCCCCGCAACACGCATGCGCGAAAGACGTGCTTGCGCTATGCGTGTTCACTCTTTCATAGTATACCTGGTAAAATGGAGAATTAACTATTTTTTTTTATTGTTATTTTAGGTACCCGTTTAGCGCAATGGTTTGAGCGCCGGTTGAAACGCAAGGGTCGCGGGTTCGATGCCCGCATCAACACAAATGTTTGTTGATGAACAGATATTTGTGTTAGGTCTTGGTGTTTGTGGTCCCGTTTCCTGGTTTCCATAGCACAAGGGAACCTTGGTTCGGGTCCAGGACAATTGTGTGATGTTTTATTTATTATTTAGTTAGAGTTAAGTTGTTAAATTCTGTCAATAAGAACAATATACAGGCAGTTTCGAAAATAGTTACATCACTTTAATGGACAATTCTACCGATCATTCTGAAAAACGTTTGTTTTATGACTATTGGAAATTGGTCGAAATTTTTTTACTTAACCTTGTTTAGAATGATTGGTAAAAGTGATGGTTGAAGGGAAGTACATTTTTGCCGATACATCCTGTATCTATAGAATTATTATACTTAGTTAAACAGAGTACATAATTATGACTATTGTAGTAATATCTTAGGTACCTGAGTTGTGGTGTACGCGTCTCCGTTTCTGTACCGCGTCACCTGTCTTTTGCGTCTTACATAGTGGTAGCAGATTGCTTTCCACCTGCAAAATAAAGTATAACGTAATATCCTATCCTATACGATTTATAAAGAGTAAATCCTATTAGCCTAAAGAATAGAGGAGAACAGACGGCCGTTGCAGCGGAAAGGTCCTCGAGTGGAGGCCGCGACAGGAACTCACAGCCTTGGCATGCCCCCCACAAGGTGAACCGACGATTTGGTAAAGGTCGCGAGAATTGTCTGGATGCAGGCAGCATAAGGCCGATCTATAACATAGAACATGTCTATATCCAAAGGGACATAGACATGTTCTACACACAGATCGGATCAGTGAACGCCTTTTGGCTGAAATGATGATGAAATTATTCAATATCCTACCAGGATTTTAGGTTATTTGAAAAAAAAAAACAAAACTTGCGAGTTGTAATCGATACCTAACTCCATCTATTTCTGTGTGTCTATAATAATCCTGACACGAAGCAAGGGCGGCCCACTAGTATATTATACAACACTTAAACGATTATAGGCATTATTATAGCTTCGCGTTATTATATCATATGAAACCTGACGTCAGTGGATATTGGCTTACACTATGCAATACTCTCTATTGTATATTGATTACGTCACTGGATATGTGAGTGGGACGCTCTGTGTTCCGAATACGCACACATAGACGTTTGTTCCAGAATTTTCACTGAAATCGGTAAATAGTTTTAGTAACAAGTATCCTACTATTAATTCAACTATTGTAGTCGATTTAAATAATGAACGACGTACGCAAACACAAGTGTACTCTATTTACCCATACTCTCATATTCCGATGGAACATTACTGTAACATGATGAAAAGAAAAACGGGTTCTGAATTAACAGCTTAACGTATTTTCCGGAACATGGAGGTGCAAGACCAAACACTTTTAACTTGGAGCTACGATTAAGGGTTTCTTGCCGAAAAACTCAGGTAGAAGTTTCGATTTGGTCCGGGAAGCGAACTCGGGACCCCCATCGCAGCCATCACTTCACTGCACCACCAAGGTAGTCAATCAGTTGTACAATATTAGTAAGTCCATTTGGGGGGAAAGGGGGGTAAAGGTAAGCAACGCAGTTGTGACTCTACTGGCGTTGCAGGTGTCTTTGGGCGGCGGCAATCGCTTACCATCAGGTGATCCGCCTGCTCCTCTGCTAGTTACCTTTCACATAAAAATTAGTCCTTACTAATTCCAGGTAAGAAAAATAAGACAAATATCTACCAAGACAATTTTATCTTTTGCAAATAACTCTGTTACGCAATACTAATTCGCGGAATCAGGCAAATCTTTGCAATCAACAACATCCCGAAATTCCGGCAATCGCGCTAAACCATTCATCTCGTCGACTTGCGACTGGGGAATGGAATCCGTTTCTGTCATCCCTGTTGCTGGATTCCTTATCTTGTCTTCGGATCGAATTAAATCTTTGATCTGAGCATATTTTGAGGTGGAATGCCGAATTGTTTCAAATCTATCAATTTGTAAATGATTGGTGTAGGTTCTGGATATACTTATACATAGGCCGCTATGAACGACGTTTTAGATACTTTAGCAATGTACACATGGCGTCACGTGCTACCCTTTTTGGACTTTGGACAGCTCTTATGGCTGGCCTGAGACAAAAGAGCTAGTGATATACAAATATAAATCAGTAAAGTCTCGAATATTTGTCCTGGACTTCTTTATAAGCAAGAGTAGGTAAATAGGCTTTTCACGGGCAAGCATGGCCCACCTTAGACCCAAGACACTTAACATCAGGTGTGAGTCGAGGTCAAATGCTTGTCTGTCGTAGAATAAAAAAAAATTAAATGAGTAACTTCCTAATTAATCAGCACATTTTAAAATTTCACCCCGAAATATGAAACATACCAGGCACATCAGTCAGGAACTCAGGGAACAATATATATTTTACAAAAGCCAGGTAAATTAATAGGCATTGAACTGTTCCCGGGCAATAAAGTCTTAACTTAATTTAAATTTTCAATATAGGTTCCCCGATAAGGCACCCGTCACTCCGAAAGTTCGCATAAGTACATTATGCCGGCATTCGTAAACAGTTAACAACTTTTGCACGCTACAATAAAGTGTAAAATCCCTTGTCGAGCCATATTCAGAGTGGCAACGGTGCATTTCTGTACAAAATATTCATTCCCTGGTATTTGAATTGACTGTCATACCACTTATTTACTCGTATATCGTGTCGTATATTGTAGAACATTTTAACTGTCTTGTGAGTTATCTACATATACGAATATAATACAAACTATAATTAAATAAATTTCGAACGAAATAAAATCTGGATGTACGCCTATATGCCTCGTAACAAGAACAGCTAATTCTATCCATCCTTGACGAACCAGTTTAGTTTAGGTCCCATTTCATGCATCGTCCCGGCAGGTATCCAACCAGTTTGGAAATCCAACAGTGGGCGTCTCTTGGCTGAAAATGATCCTCCTCACCAGGTCACCATATATATCAGTAATACAAAGAGATGACGACGATTATGAAGAAAATGATAGGTAGATAGCATTGACTCACCAAACCCTGGGCGTTGCAGTCCTCATGGCGTGGACCCTCCCGCTGACCGCAGCGACGTCCACCCGCCGCGCCAGCTGGATCCTGGCCGTGCTATGGTAGCACTCCACCAGGTACACCAAGTACAGCAGCAGGACGAAGGCTATGGGGATGTACGCGTAGCCGACGTCGCATGGTGACTCTCGCACTGTCCTCTTTATGGGGTTCCTAAGATGTATGAAACTTCTTTAGAGGTTAGTAGGTAATGATGAAATAGAAGCGGTTTATCTTGTTAAGACCACGGCTTTTGAGACGTGTGAGAAATCTTTACCAGTACGACCTGTTGTATGTCTCTGCGCAAGATACGAGGAAAATTTGAAATTTCGTACACTTTTGTACTAATATAAATCTTTGTGCATGTAAAATCAATCATGTATATCAAGTGAAAAACAATGACGACAACCGAAAACGATTCGCTGTGGCACCAACCCCCACCCAACCTATCCTCAGTCTTACCAGATTATATGAAGAGCGTCGTAGGTACCCGTTTCTTAAAGGTGACCCCTGGTATAAGGAATTTCGAGACTCGGTATTGAAAATACGAAATTGAGTGTTCTTACTTTACATTTATGGTACGTATATGTACTCGTATAAAATGTGTCAATATGCGTCAATGAAATTATTGATGGCGCTACTGCTGCTTATGTCGCAGGGTACGGTAGCCCCATTAGTTGTAAAATATGAGAACTTCGTTAGTTCCGAAAAATCCGATTTTTTTCCGTATCCGAATTTCTTGACGCATTTCACTTTAACAAAGTCGAAAATTAAGCTGTCTCAATAAAATTAATGTTTTGTATAAAATTCAATTTTGGCCCATTATTATTTTTCAACTAGAACTAAAGTTATATCTTACTCTAAAACAATCTAAGTTTGCTTTTGAGTAAGTTCGAAGTAAAGCCCTACCAGACATTATACAGGGCTTCATTCTGGCAAGTAATTAAAAGTTCAAAATTAAAACGGAGCTTGGTAATACTTGACCCTAATACGAAAATAGAAATAACTATAAAGTTTTGAGTAATGTGTTGAATTTCTCACGTTATAAATACTTATGGTATAAAATATTCATACTTCTACTTATTACTTGTGTAATAAAAGCGTGCCAGTTACGGCAAATATGAAAATCCTATAGAATTTTCTTTGCCCTGAATAGAAAAATAATAAAGATCTCTTTGGTCTTTCTATTAGAGATTTTTTTTATGAAATCGTCGTGAAATTTTGCCCGCTAAAATATTTTTCTTGAAAATTTCTTGAAATTTCTTGAAACATGTTATCAGTAAAGGCAGTTGCAAGAATTATTGAACGATACTAATTTTGGTGCCACCAACTTCATTCCTGCTGGCGAGCAGTACGAAGTGAGTGCTGTCAAAAAATTGAGAAAATAATCGAACATCGAACATCTCGATGTTATGTATATTCTAATAAATAGTATACAGGTTGTATCTGTAAACATTCCTTTAACCATTTTGAACAACCTTTTGCTCTATGGCATTCGGAGGACAAGTAGTAGAAGACATGGATTAAATGATTGTACATGTTCACTGATACACTCTGTTGATACTCTGGCTTGCTGTAGTTTTATATACTTGTCGTTATACCCAAATCGGCAAAAGAAAAAGATTTAATAAATATCTAAGATAATAATATCTGAACTCGTAAACATTTCTATTTAATTAAAGTTAACTCAGAAACAATGGATTCTATGATAATAACAAGCTGCTTTTATCTTTAGGTAAACCTGAGGTATAGGTAATGAACTATACCAATTTAGTATTTTCTCGAAAAGGTTTTGTAGTCTATTTCATTTAGAATCTACGAAATATTTTACGAGAACCTAGTTTTATTTAGGTACCTAGTGCCGTGGAATTTGTAAAAATAAGAGCGGCATTAGTAGATTTCTCAAACTAAACACATTTACTTTTTTATGCGTTAAGGGGCGTAGAGGGTAAATGAAGTTACCCTTTGATTTAGGTTAGATCACCTAAGGTAAGCGATGGTCTCCTCATATTATAATAATAGGCCCAAGTCATTGCTGTTTGGTACATGGTCACAGAATACTTAATAGATAGATAGATAGATACTCTTTATTGCACAACACATAATAGAACTTAATGCTAATAGTAATTTCTAAATACAATATCGGCGGCCTTATCGCTAATAGCTAATAATACACATGGTCAAGAATGTATGCTTTCTAAACTAGCCTAATAGGCGTAGGTTAAAAATATTCAATCATAACTAGATACCACTGCACTTGTACCTATATTAAGGACTAGTGGCCCGCCCTCACTTCGTTTCGGGACCGTAATTCAGAAATGAACCAATAGATGGCGCTGTGTCCAATTACATCGCGCAAGCGTTTCGTGTTTTCGGTTTACCTATAAGCCTTGTCGTTGTCTATTGAAGTTATCTCTTTATAAATAGTATAGAAGATATAGAAAATAAACATTGTGAAGAAACCAGCTTTTTTCGATTTTCTCAATAGATCACAGTTTTTGTTGTATTGATTTTGATCATGTTTACTAGATCCCTTTTCTTATGGTGGCAAAGAGTCAGATGGCCATCGTCTTCTGTTATTACGGATAGAAACCTTCTTGGGCAACTCCGAACTCGCACTTGGCCGGTTTTAATTCTGTTGATGTCATCACTATTTCCTTTATTACAGTTTAAGTAAAGTATCGTGTTGAGAGTTTATTGTATCACTATCAGACAGCGAAAGAATTGGAGCGCGTTTCCTCCGCACTTATCCGTTCAAGAGCAAATACAATTATGCACACTGCTGGTTACGTATTCAACGGGTTATCACATTACCACATAAGTAATATGTGAGACAAGAAAAAAATAAGGGAACCTTTCATATCATAACCAACCTTAATAGGTATCCTGTTTTTAATTATGGGCTCTTCCGTAAATAAGTTATGTGTTATATTGATTTTGTTGACTACACGAATAGACTCGTCTAAATTAACAGTACGTAACCAAGTTAAGAGTTACTGCATAGGTATATGTTTAAAAAGAAATTTCTGCCAGCAACTAATATTATAACAGGGTATAGGTACCTGTAAACATTAATTTACATCCTTGTAACCACGTCTTCTAATTACTTAATAATTCTGAACAAAATTTGTTGTACGATTTTTGGGAATTAGCAAAAAAATCTTCTTTTCATACAAAGTAACGTGACTTGTTCATTTTGTAAAAAAAAATTGACGCATTTTTAAAAGTTGTAGAACAAATGTTGATCAGAATGGTAGGTACCATTGTGTTGTGTGAAAGGGATGTTAATGTTCACCGATACACTTTGAAATTTTACTCTTCATATTTTGTAAATAATTTAATCTGATTTAGTATTAGTGTACGGGCGATATTAAGTAGGTATCTCATATTTTCTCACGCTCACATACGAGCAAACATGTGGATATTAGTATTCGGCGCGTGTTGCCTGTATCTGACTTCTACTTGTTGTTACAAAACGATAAACCAAGGCCCCGCTTTCCTTGACACACTACTTTCCTCGGTTTCGAGGAAAAACTGATTTATTTTCGCCCTTTTGTAGCTGTTGGTCCAATAGTGAAAGTTGCTCGAGTGTTTGTCTGCTCTGAAGAAAAGTTTTTATTGATGGAAACTTTCATTGCCTTGAAATATATTGAATTATGGATAACGCTACACAGCTATTGGTTCAAAGTTTGTATACAATTGTGTTTTAAGAAATAAGCATCGTATTTTCTTGGACTAGATTATTTACAAAAAGATATGAAACATTTTATTTAGTCTGAAGGATTAATTTTTTTGAAGGTAATTAATTATAAGGCATCTTAAACTATTTTATATATATTATTTTGAGTTCATAAAGCATTAAAACATAATAATTTTGTTAGCGCACTTGTAACTCCACTGGTGTTGCAAGTGTCCATGGGCGGCGGCAATTGCTTACCATCAGGTGATCCGCCTGCTCGCCTGCTACCTATCACATAAAAAAAAGAAGGCAAACGTTTTACAAACAAATAATCTTGTCACATGTAGGTACTCGTACTTACAATCAAGTTTAAATCTATTTCAAACTATGAGCATTTACTAAGCCACAAGAGTGATTTCAGATAATGGACAATTTAGACCAAACAGAGGAAATTGGGTCGTAACCACCATGCTCCCGGGAGACTAGGAGAGGCCAATTATGCCGGCCAGGGTTTGATTGGGCCACACCTCGGCGGTTCGTCGTTTGAGTAACACACAGAATTAGTTACACATAGTGCTTTAGTCACATACACATTTGACAAAGTCTAATAATAAATACCTTTAAAGTTGTATTTTGTTTTAAATAAATAAATTACCAAACATTTTCCGTGATTACACTTTGGACGCAACTGGATATTACATGCCAGGGTTGCCAGATGCTAAGCTTTTTTCCTCGTACCAGGGATGCCAAAACTCGTACCTACGTTCAATACCAAATCTCACACTGGTACGTATACCAGGAGTCACCAATAAAAAACGAAGTCCTATGATGGTGGAGGAGGGATTCCTAAAATATGATCTTTGACCAGTTTTCTCTGCAGTAGCCGCAGTAGTACATTCGGATTTTAGTATACTCGTAATAATATCTTCCAACCGATTCAGCTACGACGGCCGATCACGTACGCAGGATATATTATGTGCTCAAGTGTGACACGTCCGATGAGATATTCTGCTTTCCTAGGCCTGGGCTCACAGGGGAACAAGACCGCTAACTTCCAGACTTCGGGCTAATATTGAGAATTTCTGAACAGAAAAACTCAGGTAATTTTTTGTCCCGATTCGGAGATCCCTTAACGCCAGCCGTTGCTATAACGTCGTAAAGCCCAGAGAGCAAACACAATGGAAAATCAATTGTTTTATGCTTTTTAGAAATCTTACGACGTTAAAGTGCGAACCACTACCCACTACGTCGAATTTTAGGATTGGAAAAATATCTTGAATGTAAATAAATGATTTCAGTCTTTGAATCTCTTGGAAAGTGAATTCTTTTTTACGTGACGTCGGTCGTCGGAAGTTGGAATTTCCCTATAAATCAATGTCATATTATAAGAAAAGGGATCAATCATGCAATAGTTTGCCTGTGGTGTCAGCTGGTGGGCATTTCATCTTATAACGCCCTCAATCATTTCTACCCACACCAAACTGGTTCAACCATTGGTCAAATTTATAGCCCCATACCCTTTCTTTGTGTGATAAAACTGTCATATCCATTTCTGGTCTCCCAGGGGAAACTATTACAGCCGTCACCATATCTCATATAGGGAACAAGGTGGTGCGTGCCAATCTATATCTATAGGTACTATTTATAAAAAGGTGAATTAGATGGACAATGACAACGCTTATAGGTAAATTGAAAAAGCGAAACACTTGAGCGGTGTCGACGCCCAGCGCCATCTATTGGTACTGTTAGAAACTATTGGCCCTGAAACGAAGTGAGGGCGGGCCGCTAGTTCTAACAATGCCCTGAGGTGTTCCTTTCTTTGTCCTGTAATCCTATAATACTGTCATATCCTGACCAGCTACCAATACAGCAGACTTTAGGACGAATGATTAAACAACAAAGCAGTTGAGACCCGTCGGGTCACCTCTGGGAATTTAGTTGGCCCTTGTATTTAAATTACATTTTAGGTTAAAATATCCATTTAAAACTTTGACTCAAAAGCTTGATTATGTAACTCTGTGTAAATTAGACCGAACCTACATATCTCTTGGGCTTTTCATTACTGAATGTTCCTCAACCTCACACAGCTTGGCTATCAAGTATATAATAAGTATAGTAAGTACAATTATAGACTAAACCTGTCACCACCCTGGTTCTTTATTTCGTCTCGGCATACGGATTGAATCTTGGGAGACGCTCACCAGGTTCTTGCTAAGGGCTCTTTAGCCAGTGCGGTTATACTCCCTACAAAGTTTTTGTCCTGCCCCATTACAATGATATTTCTTCTTCAATGATTCTTTCTGACGACCTCGATGACGCAGTGGCTAAGGTGTTCGCCCGAAGCGTGAAAGGTCCCGGGTTCGATTGCCGGTCAAGTCAACTTAGGAAACTGCATTTTCTAAGTTGTCTTGGGTCTGGGTGTGCTGGGTTGACGCCCCCAGTTAAATCGCCAACTGGTACTCATAGTACAGGGGTTGCCCTAGTTTGAGACCAGGTTGGTTGGTGTGATTGTCTGGCGCATCTCTTTTTTTTTTAAATAGGGTAACGTGAAAAATCACACTACAAGCGACTTGCTAGAACGAATGATGGGAAATCTTCGCCTACGCAGGCAGTGGAGCTGTCCTTGCAGTGCTGATGCACCACGCAGTCACCAACTGCCCCAACTCGTTGCCTCGCATACAGGAGACAATACGAGGCAACAGAGTTGGGGATGCTGGTGATCAGGGTTTGCAGCACCAAGTTCCATCTTCTCTTCTGTCACCCAGGTTGGTTCGATGAGTTGATGTTTGCTGGCGAGTCCATCGACTATTATGAAGAACACATCCATGTTTTATTGAGTTGGAAGTCAAGGCAGGCGAACAGGGTTTATGCTTTTGCTTGGCTAAAGTAAATGGCGCACCAGGCCCTGGCTAAAGTAAATGGCGCACCAATTTAAACTTATGAACAGCAAGCTGAGCAATAGTTAAGCAGCTGGCTATCATAATGATGGGTCTAGAGTTGGCTGGTGAATGTTGGTTCTGGAAGAGGGATTTATGAGGTACATTCGGTAAGGTCCCTAGGCTGTCAATCTTGGCGGAAGTGTAACAAAACACAGAACTGAGGTTTCCGGGGTTAAAAAAGTTACAGAAAATTAAATTATACAGGTTTATTTGGAAAATTTACTATTTTTGTATGGACTTTGATGACGGCACTTACGAGCTAAAGTCGATGAGGTCTCTGTCGATCTCGGCGGTGGAGCACCAGGCCACGGAGCCGAGGCAGCCCGCGATCATGAGGGTGAGGAGGAAGCACTTCCAGTTGCCCTCACGCCGTAGCACACCCCCCAGGCTTTGCTGACGAGGCCGCTGTGAAAGAAGAAAGGATTATGAGTCTTGGACCCCTTAAATCTACAACATCTTGCAAATCGTCACTAAATGAGGCATGAAAGCCTCCTACATTAAGTTTATTGAAACGTGTTCTTCGCTCCAAAATCCGTGTACTCCAGCGATTGTCAGTTCAGCGGCTGATAAGGCCAACAACCACTTTTGCTTGTTAATTCTGAGAGCTATGTTGATGACTTCGGTTCTAGCATAGCTATACAAATACTTTCTTTTGGGATCCCCATAGGGACGCACGGACGTTTCGAAATGTGTCATCTAGATAAGCTCGGTAATAACTGCTAAGTAAACACCTCCACACCAATCCTTCCCATCCTTTACGCCAATGTACCTCAACTGTAGAAATAGATTGGAAAATAATATTGTTAAGTATACATTCTAAGTGCCAAAACACTTGACCCTATTTTACTCAATAGACCGGCAGTACAAATAGTAGACCAAACCATACTCGATTAACATCACAAATTCTCATCTATATTTAAAAACCAGCAGTCTGTATGCACAATGCAAATCCTTAATATAGTTGTCCAGACAAGAGAATCTAATTTTCCCTGCCCAAGCCGAGCTACCCTAGAGCCTGCATACTGCATATTCATGCCTGCATGTGACTTTATCCCGCATGTAGTGTTTGCGGAAGGTCTCGGTAGCCATATGCCAGGGTATTGTTTCATAAGCTGAATTACGCTGTTGGTATTTATCTGTATTGTATAATGGGATGGTAGATGTAGGAATTGTAAAGTATTGTTAGTGAATGTCAGTTATAGCCCTTTGAGTACGTTCAAAAGGAAATTTAGGTACATTTAGGAAACAAAAGGACTATTGATACCAGTAAAGTTCCCCGACCAGTACGAAACAAAGGGCAGGACGGAACTTAAGAAAGGCTAAAACCACAAAAAAGAGTTGTAATATTTTATGAATAGGCACGTAGCTCACCTTTTGATCTAGTGAAGGTAGCCCAGGGGTAATTTTATCTATAGTCTGTATCAGATCAGTCCACTACTTGAAGAAATATTTCCATAGGCACGGCCCTAAAGTTCGAAACTACCCCTCTGTCTTTGGTTTGACGCATTTAGTCTACCAGTGGCCGTCTAGGTTCTAATTCATACAACTAGCTACAATTATACAGTCATATCCTCTAATTTATCATGTCCCTGTGGAGTGAGAGTTTATTAATTGTTTCGCTTATTCCAGCAATTTCAGTGGAAATATATTCCGCATTTGTTATTCCACGGGTGTACCAACATTGAAGGTCTGCGTTTTCAGTTAACTTGGTTTAAGTGTTGTTAATAAAATAATAATCAATTAAAATAAAATAAAAAAATGTTTATGTGAGCGTTGAGACCCTCGGACATAATCGAATCGGTCGTAATAGTACCCCTGTGTTTTTAACGGTCTTACTTTCTGATGATAACAATAACTTTTCCTCAAGGAATGCCCTTCCAGTTCATGTGTTTCCTCCTTCTTACAATCCTGGGTTATAAAACCAGGTAGGTACTCAGTACCTATGTTCTTTTGTGCCTGTAAACCTTATATTTGGATCTCCCGACCGCTTACCACCAGGCGGAGTGAGGTCATCTTGACTTATTGTCCCGAGTCAGATACATTCCCGAACCGAAAACAAAAAAGGCTCAAATGCTGTTACGTATTTTCCTAATGTTGCCACACTGACCTTCATTTCACAGTGAGTGTGCTGTAAGTAAGTTGTGATCCCGAAAAGGGGATAAGCCTTCCCTGAGAAATTGGCCTCTAAAGCCTAGGGTATTTTATCATCGGCGGGGATAAATATTTCATCGGGAAAAACTTGTTTAGACTTGGTCAATATTTTATTGCCTCAATATTGGTTGCCTAAGCTGGCTTTGTATGATGCGTGGTATTACCGATGAATGATGATTACGTTGGAGCCATAAGGTCCTTGAGTGGAGACCGCGACTCGGCAAACGTAGTGTTGGACGCCCTGCTACAAGATGGGATGACGACATTCGAAGGCTGGCTGGAGTGGGCTGGATGAGAGTGGCCGAAAATCGGGAGCGGTGGCGTGCATTAGGGGAGACCTATGTCCAGCAGTGGACGAACGTGGGTTGCTGATGATGATGATGATGATGATGATTACGTGTGGTTTCATTGTTAAAAAAGTAATGTATGTGTTACTGTAAAAGCACGAACAACTGTAAATCCTAAGATTTAAATGTAAATCCTAAGATTTAAATGTAAATCCTAAGATTTACCAACATGAGTTGGTAAATGTAAGTAATTCTGAAAATAAGAGAATTTCAAGATTTTTGGCCGGTCACTGTTCTAACCTAACCTAACTAATATTTTTGTGATGATGATACTGACTAAACTCTACTAAAAGAAAAAATATTGGTTAGGTTAGGTTAGAACAGTGACCGGCCAAAAATCTTAAAATCCTCGGGTGAGTTTTTTTCGGTCCCATAACCCACTTATAATTAAGAATTACTCTTTGTTTTATCCTTAAAACCATTATCTACCAGCTGACAGTGGTAAAACCTACCATATACTGAACTAGAATGGTAAAAGCTCTAAAAAATCGTATTTTTTTCAGAATTACGTACAATTACCAACTGATGTTGGTAAATCTTAGGATTTACACTTAAATCTTAAGATGTACCGTAGTTCGAGCTTTTAAAGTAAAATATATAAATCTAATTATCTGAAAGTTTTTTACTTAACCGATTTTTTTGTGTTCAAGTAACCTTCGTATCTCAAACACGGGCCGGACGACACTCGCGCCTGAATACTCAGTCCTCAAAGGTACAGTCTGCAAATAAATGTCTAGCTCTTATGCCAACACAATAAGGTTCCTTTGAGGCTGTATATGTGTATATGTGACGTTCCCGGGACTCGGATACGAAACCAATTGTGGGAATTCCTGTTTACATTGACCTAATAACTTGCGCCGGGTTCTCGGTCCCGAATAAATATTTTTTTTCACGGGGATGACATATTGTGCTTGTTTGTTAACATTGAGGAAATAAAACCAATTTGGTGATATTTGACGACTCCATTCAGTCCAGTTTTGCAAAAGGAATGACAAAAAGAGTTGTTGAAAGACAGCTGAAAGTCTTTCATCATTTGATTGTTGCGGCACTTTTTATAATGAACCTGTCTCCTACGCTAAAGGCATAGGTAAAAGTTTAACTCCCACTCTTGACAACTATTTGATGGACACTTGTGTTTACTCAGAGTCCACGGAAAGCCACGATTTGTCGCACGGTGTGATACTACGGCCTCACAGAACCGGTGTGAGTATACCGGAGGCCCAATCGGAAGAAAACGGAGTAAAAAGTTTGGCAGCGCACTTGTGCCTTCACTAGCGTTGCCACTAGGGTGTCTATGGGCCGTGGCAACTTTTTCTCTCTGACTTTTTATTTTTTATCTAGATGTAAAAAACGTAAATTAAAATCGTCAATATACCTACCTACTGTCCCACTACTGGGCCAAGGCCTCCATCACAGAAATCAAATTATCACAACAATGATGGGATTAGGCTTAATCACCACGCTTGCTTAATGTTCTTAACAAACCCGAAATGTTCGAAAAATTCAAAATATACTTTTGTTCGACCCGGGAATCGAACGCGGGACCCCGAGATCGCGGCCCTATACTTAAACCACTGGACCTACGGCGCGTTCCACACCAATACGAGAAATTCACAAAATATTTCACACTTAAAAATATCCTTGCTGTCTTTGTTGTCTATGTAGTAGATACTTTATTAATACCACATACTTAGTAGACCACATACATAGTAGCACAAACCACCCATGGTTAATATAATTGAAATGCCTCCACAGATCCTCATTACGATTAGGATTGCGCACCAAACATTAATCAGAATCTAATTAATTATTTAGTAGGTACCTTAATCTACGTCGGGGAATCGGCCATTGGGTAAAATATGCCCCATTACACGTTGGATGTTGGATTAATTAATACTTGAATAACTTACATGGGCCATCCGAACTAGTATTATAAATGGAAATGTGGTTTGTGTCTTTATTGTTATTAGAATTAAGCATAATCCCAACATAGTAGCGATGATTTGATTTCTATAATGGAGGCCTTTGCCCTGCATTGTACTATATAGGCTGATATTTTACTTTACAAATGCGTTGCTCTTCCATGCTGGGGCCACAATAACGAGAAATGCCATTAATTATCGTGATGATGTACGTTCACCATAGGTTTACCATAGTCTGATACGTTAGTTTTGTTTCCTTTAGAATAAATAAATAAATGCGCCAGACAATCACACCAACCAACCTGGTCTCAAACTAGGGCAACCCCTGTACTATAAGTACCAGGTGACGATAATTAACTGGGGGCGTCAACCCAGAACACCCAAATCCAAGAAAACTTAGAAAACAAGAGAATAGAATAGAGAATACCATTATTTAGCACACAATAATAGGTATGAAAACTTTACTTCTTACAATAGAAATAGCTTCTTCGAGAGCTTGCGAATATATTTTTGAGAATGCGGCAAAGCAATAAATTGTTCCGGAAAATTCTGTGAGAAAAGCACAAGCTAGCCAACTTAAGGATGAATAGAATGGGAACCTTTACTTGAAGTTTTATCTGCTCTTTGCAAACGAAATCTTAGTAAAATAAACTACCCTAATACCCCTTAAATCGTAGACGTACAAACGTGGGGGTTAGTTATATACTTTCCAACAGAATCACTGGAGTTTTATAAAACTAAGGGTGACTGAAAGTAGGTATATGATGTATTTTCATTTTACAAATATTAATGCTAATAAATACCTTTTGATTCAATTTCAATTCTCTCCCCCCGTAATAAGGCTCCAAATAAATACCAGACTCTCGTCTCTAGTGTAATTAAAGCTGCGGTCGTGCCCTTAACCAGGTGGACAGATCCTTCCTTAATCCGTAGATGGAAAGCCAAGTGGTAAGCTGAGCAATCAGAGCGATTGTTTGAGCGGCCCGCGGTAATTGGGGGATCAATACTGCCACTTAGCAAGTGACGGTTAAGTCAACTGGATATACAGTTACTGAGGAAATAGTCGCTCGTTTAACTCTTGCTAGTTACTTGGAGGGCTGTCTTTTATTTGTCCCTAATATTAGAAATCTCAATATAATATATAATATTATTATTATATTGATAGGTTGCAGATTATTCTAAGGTTGCAGATGAGCAGACGGATCACCTAATGTTAAGCCATTGCCACCGACCGTAGACACCTGCAGCACCAGTAGACTCTTGCGAGTGACTCTTGTGTGTGCTGCCTACCTTTAACCTCCTTTCAACCTCAATTGGGCCTCCGGTACCTTTACTCACTCGACGCACAGGCTGCACACCGGTCCTTTGTGAGGCCGTGGTCCTCCGGTCGAGCCGGCTCATTCGTGCCGAAGCAGTCAGTCAGTCTTGCACGAAATAATAACCAATATCAGATTTACCAATACTTGTTTTATTCGAATCTCCACAATTACAATGCACTCCCTTTCCCACGCCATTTTTGACAAGACCTGTCATTTTTGACCT
Organism: Cnaphalocrocis medinalis; assembly: GCA_014851415.1. Lineage (NCBI taxonomy): Eukaryota > Metazoa > Arthropoda > Insecta > Lepidoptera > Crambidae > Cnaphalocrocis > Cnaphalocrocis medinalis. The sequence goes on from CM026286.1 coordinate 10,908,497, forward strand.
TTTATTTTTCTTAAATATAATCGATTGCAATCGACCTCCGTTCGGAAATAAACCTTGTTCACGTTTAAATAAATCCAACATAAATTAAATATTTATAAAATGCTTACAGTCGGCCATTCTGAAATAACGAAGTCCTCTCGTTATCTAACAATTACAATTTTACAATCACCAAAATAAGCAAAATCCCATACAATATATTTATTAAATTAAGCTTCAGTTATTAATTCAATATTAAATTATCAATAAAACTGGAAATTATTATCATAGACTTAGCTATCTCTTATCAGACTTATATATTATTACAGTTATGTTTTATTGTTTTTTTTTTCTAGGAATACTAGGTATATCCACTTACACATAAGTACCTAAGTATTTCTCTTACGTTCGGCCATCTTACTACACGGTAAAGCCAAAAGATTTTTAAAGACCTAGACCACGTATGGATAGGATGAAAAAAATTTTTTCATCTCATAAATAGGGTGTCTTGCCCTTTATGCCCAGACAGCTGCACATTCGGTGAACTCCTGCAGCCTACTAGCCTACTAGTGGCGCAGTCGTAGTGGCGGAGCAAAGTATTGGGCTGGCAAAATTTAATATCGTGATGCTATTGAGATCAACCTGTGATAGAAATTCCAGGTTTTTCTCATTGGGTCAGTCCAAGAAATCTTCTAAGGGAAACCACTCTATGAGCGTCGACTTCTTCAAATTAGTCGTGATATTTAAAAACTCGAGCACGCCGATTCCCGAAAATGCGAACTACATTTTCCTTTGATTTATCTTTACAATTTTCCTCGTGAATCTTATTTAATTTCATCTCAGCAGTTGGTTTGGACACTCCCAAAAACCTTTTTGCGTTTTCTTCCTTATTATTTGGAGTATATTTTTGTAAGTATCATTCAGGGTCTTCTGATGTAACATCGGTAGTATATTCTAGTGTTGTTTAAATGCAAGACCATGACAACCAAGACACAAGAGTCTTGTATCCAAACTGACATCTAGAGTCTACACATTAGTATTTTATCGTTATTATCTGTTAATTTTTAGCTCCAAACACTGACTTTATCATAATTATTTAAGAAAATGTTTACTTTCATTCAAATAAAAATAAAGACCTATGATGCCATAGACAGTCGAAGTAAAAAAATAAGATTCACGAGGAAAATTTGCTATACGGCAACTTAATAAACTTATAGACCAACGAAGTCTACAACAATGCATTGCATACCGCGTACGTATGTACATTGCATATTGCGGCAGGCTTTTCACTGTATCATGTGTGTATGCTTTGTTGGTTGTCCCTAAATAAATGAATAAATAAAACAAGCGGTCTACTATTTCAAGACCATGATTGTATTTTCTATAAGTAAGTGTGTTTGTATAGACAGCACTAAACTTAGCGGTCGTTACGAGATTCGGGAACTATTCCGCACAAATTGAATTACCACGGGCGAAACAAACAAAACCTTTGTAACGGCCATTAGCTTTTATTATTTTTCCTAGCTAGTTTTATCTAATTGACGTTTCTTGAAACCCAACTCCTTATCAAAGGAAATACGTGAAACTTAGTTAGCACTGTATAAGATTCGGAAAGGTTGAAAGGTTTTTCTAGGGTTGGCCAAAAATATATTATCGATAATGGTGCGTTTCAAGAAATAGTGTTGCGCTTGAAAGTTTGAGCACATTAAAAAAATACTTTTCAAAACTTAATCGAAACATGGGTAAAAACATGACTGGGCTAGAATAAAAACTAGAAAAATGAAATGAAATATTTATTTCCTTGCTCAGTGTTACATAATATAAATATAAGGGATTAAAATGGCATAAAATTAACGCTGTATAAATAAAGTAGTGGTGTCGCTTTCGTTAACTCTTGCAGGGGTTAAGCAACACGTAACTTTTTACCCCCCTTTCAAAGTAGCCTATGTCCTTTCTCAGGGTCTAGATTATCTGTATACCAAATTTCATTTAAATCCGTTGAGTAGTTTTGGCGTGAAAGAGTAGCAGACAGACAGACAGATAGACAGAGTTACTTTCGCATTTATAATATTAGTATGGATGATACAATTAATTGCTAACCGCTACCACTGACACACAAAGTTTAAAAACTGTTAAAAGATTTCGGAGAGATCTATTTGTTTTGATGTTAGACAATATTAGTTGCGTGTTGACGGCACATAAAATTAATTCAGTCCTGTTCTGTGGTTAGGCACGCGAAGCACACTCGTCACAACACTTTTATAAATAGTATTTGATCAAAGAACTTTTAGCAGTATCTGAAATCATTTATTTGTTTAAAATCTTTTTGTCAACAAACAGTTGTAATAAAAAACCGATTAAGTGTGAGTCGAAGTCGCTCACGAAGGAATTCCTTTCTTTATCAGCTTTTTGTATGCAATGTTAACTGCCTTGTTGTAATGTTTGTCTCACCCACCAGGTGGACCGACGATCTGGTGAAGGTCGCGGGAGTCCCTTGGATGCGGGTGGCACAGGACCGATCTGTGTGGAGAACTTTTCGGGCAGGCCTATGTCTAGCAGTGGACGTCTATTGGCTGTAATGATGATTATGAATCTAATCTAATGTTGAATATTTTTTATTTCAGGCTAGCAGCGCACTTATGGCTCTACTAACCACCAGGTGATCCGTTTACTCGTCTTCTACCTATCACATAAAAAATAAATATGTTTACTGTATTTTTCTGGCAGCAAAATAAATACATCATCTCGGTAAATATCAACTGTCTCTGTGAGTCTACAGCCTCGAGACCGACAGACTAAAATCGGGCAAAAAAGCCAGATAATTTAGTTTCTTGCGTGCCTCTCCTGAGTATTGATTTTACTTGGTTTTTAGTATTTGTTGTGGCGGTAATACATCATAAAATAATTTTTGCCTCATGAGACATGAACAGTATTTTAAGCCAGCTATTAGGATAGGTACAGCTTTTTTTTTTTTTTTTTATGTGATAGGTAGCAGACGAGCAGGCGGATCACCTGATGGTAAGCAATGGCCGCCGCTCATGGACACCTGCAACACCAGTGGAGTCACAAGCGCGCTGCCAACCTTTTATCCCCTTGATGAGAAACAAACGAATATAGCTATCGTAACGTTAGAAATTAAACTCGTTGCCGTCGTCGGTGTTTCCTACGTTCTACAATATGGACTCCATCAAACGAAGCATAAAGAAGTATCTCGCGGGCCAGTATAGCAGTGCAGAGATATTATTAAAAAAAAACATACTTTCGCAAAAACTGTGTACACATTTTCATCCAACTGAGCAGAAATAACAATGTAGGAAGACATGAGTTTTTATTAACTTGCTACTACTCCGATCCCTTCTTGGCTATAAGTGGATGTTCTAATTAAACCACTCCTCCCTCGTATATTAGCCTAACGAGCCTTTTATGGGCGTCCCTTATTGGTATCTGTTACGTCATAACTGTATTATGTCACGGGGTTTATATTGTACAGTCAGCTACACATCAGGTTACCACAACCTGTCAAATTTCATCAATTGATATTCAACCTAATGTGTATGACAGTAAGATGAGATTCGATTGAAGAAATTTGACAGTTTTGTATACCTTACCCACCTGGACATGTAAATATTAGTTTAATTGAAAGAAGGTCCAACAATGCGTTATACCGCTAATATTTATCAGATTCATTATGTCATATATTATTATGTAAGGAATGCCGCCGCCCGTAGACACTCGCAATACCACCGGTACCCTCACTCGGCCAGACAGCGCAGGCACTGCTTTAGGCCGGTCTTCTGTGAGGCATCACTCCAGTCCGAGCCGGCCCATTCATGCCGAAAGATGCATGCTGAAGGATCTATGTAAAGGTGTTCAATCTCTTGTTACAATTTAGAGATGTCACATACAAAACCTTCCTGGATCGCAAATCCTGTGACCAGCTTGCTCGTTTGTCGCCTCTTGTAAAAAAAATGCAACCAGGCTATTACATATAATATGTAGATACCGCCCAACAGAGAATATATATCGTATCTAATTATTTTTACAGCTAATTTGCAAACACTCGAGTGTTTGAGCAGTAAAGTTAGTAACAAAATTACCTCATTTAAAAGAGGCTGACCCAAATTCTCATACATCAGTTTAAAAAACATGAATTTTACTAACTAGTTAAAAGTTATGATGGAGGTCGGGATACTACCGCACTTATTAGCCGTATGGAAGAGCAGATCCGTCGCTGGCTTCATTAAAAAGTGCGAGAGTGCCACCAGGTAACTCTTTGCAACTTCCATATGTGAATACCTGTTATTAGCTTAGTATATACATAACTTTGTGTTGGTGTTCCAAATAAAAAAAAAATTAAGGCTTGTACATGCGCTAACAGCCTTGAGTAGGTCTATACCTATATATATATCTATAGAGAGTACTCGCGCTCGCGTACATCAACAAACAAAATATTTTTAAATTAAAAAATTATAAACCGAAGAAACAAGAATTCCTCGTCAGGGATTGTAGTGTACATTGTATTGTATTGTATATAAAAAAATCAGTCATCTGAACTGCTTAGTTTCGTAGTTTATCCAATATTTTGCATAAAAGCGATGTTTACGTTATATTTTTTTCCTAATGAACTATAAACATTGAATAAAAATCCTCGTCAGAAATTCAAGATCGAAATCCAGTCTATAACAGTTCTTAACGATTTATCGAATTTAAACATCAACAAAAGTGCCCAATCCGCGCATGTACAAGCCTTAAAAAAAAAAAACTTTGTGCGACTGTGGGATGAGGTAGAACGTTCTAGCACACTCTGCTATGACGGGAAGAGTTACGAGTACTAATGTGACAGTTCGTAAAAAGACAGCAGTCAGTGATAATGAGAGACTTTAAGGGCCTCGTTCACCACCCCTGAGTAAGGTGTCAAGTAATTTACTTGAGGAAAACATTGTAATAAACATTTTGGCGATTAAAAAGAGTAACTGGCGAGTTTCTTGCCGGATCTTGTTGGTAGAATCGCATTATGTCTTATTTATGTATTTATTTTTTAGTACATGTTATGTACCAAGATATATGTTTAATTTCATTTTAATCATATATGTACATTATTATCTTTAAATAGGTTTAAATATTTTCTTTATGTATGACGATTTGGAATGGCTGTGTACAAGCCTATGCAAGTAAAGAATATTTGACTTTGACTTTGACTTTAAAGTTGTGAGAGATGTTAGCAGAGATGCACATCACCTCACTTATTACTGGCGCGGAACGTCGCCCGTGTGTGCTTTTAGCTTTCATTAAAACGTGAAGCTTTTTGCATGAAGATGCCTCTTAATTATAAAATAATTACCTATACCTTTATAGTTAGCGTTATCATATGAATATAAAGAACTCTTTGAAGACTAACTAGTAGCTGAGGAGCTTGAACCTTTATAAAAGTGACTTTATTACCAAGGGGTATAGTAATTAGCACGGGGTTTTCTTCCCCTTACTTTTATTCCGAGCTAACAAAAAATACTTTCTGCCTCACTTAACATAAAAAGACTAAAATATGTCATTTGATATATCATTCCAATATCAATACTTGAAATGATATATCAATCTAAATACTATTATTTATTTAGAAACATACACCTGCAATGCAGACTTAACTTAATGAAATGAAATGTTTAGCCTCCGGCACCCTTACTGACACGACGGAACACAACACAGGCTCTGCTATACGCCGGTCCTATGTGAGGCCGTGGTCTCACTCCGGCCCAGCCCGGCCCAATCATGCTGAAGCTTGGCTCTCCTACGGTTAAATCGGTTTTAAGCCATGACTAAACTTAGACCACAGTTTGTAATAAAGGGGCGAATGTTCAGACAAGCCAAGTAGTAGCTATCATAAATAGTGTGTCCGCTTGAAATAAAATTCTGTCGGATTTAAAAAATTGTATAAACAAAGAGATCTTATTTCAAGCCCCAAGCTTCTTGTATTTTGAGAGAATTTTAAATTCAAGCAGAATCTCCCGTTTCAATTGTATTAAGAGTTCAACCAACCCGAATTCATTAGCGGACTGTTAACTAAGTGTTTACATTTGCGGATTGGTGATAGTGGGTTCATTTTGTTAATTGTCTCGTTGTGACTCACTTATTTTAAACAATATTGATTGTATTGCGCAGTATAAACCCAGGACAATTGTAGGTAAAGTGTAAATCGTATTACAATACAAAAAAAATCTCATCGCTCTAGTAGTCTAGTAGTACCTATATGGTCGACTTATTCACTTTTTAAAGGTTTCCGTTTAACTGTCTTTGTTCCTAATGAACGAAATGTTATGTACGTGTGGAGAACATTGCAGGAGGCCTATGTCCAGTAGTGGACGTATATTGGCTGAAATGATCATGATAGACCATATTATTATAAGGTACAGTGTTTCCCAAACTTTGTTATGCCATGACCCGGTAATTTTTACATTGACCCTTCGTGACCCACTATTGGGAAACGCTGTACTAAGACATCGTTCAGACCAAACGTATTGTCGGCCGCTGACAGTGAGCGCGCGTTACGCAGTTTAGGTTTTGGTTTAGGTATTGCTTTCCCATATATATTGAACTTGTAGTTCACACCGAACCGACTAGACGATTTAGTACTTAGACATAGTCAGCGGCGGACAATACGTTTGCTGTGAACGATCCCTTATACCAAAATTCTCCCTTCTCAGATTTGCTTGTCCCATGTTGTATCGGGATAAATACAGGACTTTATTAGCCAATAAAATGCGTGCCATATTCCCATTAAATAGGCTTTCATGTCGAGAGCAAAACATAAAGTGGCCCAAAACGCGACGGTAGTAATAGGATTATGTGCGGGCTTGTGTACCGAATTTGTATTCAAAGGCGTAGGATGTGAGACCTTTGTTGGCAATTAGGCGCGCTGGTACACTCGTGTGCTCTCTCATCTCACTGGATAACTCCAGGTTGCGTCCAAAGCCGTGGCTGAGCCACGGCTCTTCTATGATCATCGTGTAAGATAGGTTTTTAATTTGTTAATTTCATTAACATTGGCGCAAAAAAAAAATCAACGTGTATTTTATGACTTACAATTAGGCAAGCGTGATCAAGCCTAATCCCATCATAGTAGCGATCTAGCGATGACTAGATTTCTATGATGGAGGCCTTTGCCCTGCAATAGGACAGTATATAGGCTTATACTTTACTTTTACTTTACATTAATATGAACCTTATGTATAAAGATCAATGGTAAACCCTTAGTGCGTGAGTCCGACTTGCACTTGGCCGGTTTTATACGTGATAGGTGGCAAACGAGCAGACAGATCACCTGCTAGCAAGCGATTGCCACAGCTCATTAAATACCACAAAATCTCCCAAATTAAGGCTTCTGTAGCGCTACCATGAGTTGACATCTAAAACTGACATAACGTTAACTATTGCTATGTCTCTTTCAAATGCATCACAATGAAAGATACAAAGCAATAGTTTTCGTTAGCGAGAATAGTATTTCAAACTCATGGTAAGGCTACAGTACTGTTCGGCAGAACACAGAGCAAGTGTCACGCCGGTTTTCTGTGAGGTCGTCTGATCGAATCGGCCTATTCATGCCGAAGTGTAGGCACATTGCCCTCGAAAAGATAACTAATTTGTTTAAGCATAAAAAAAATATCCTTTGCCTAGTATACAGCTTACTGATCGTTATGACAAAAAGAAATGCTTTGCCTTCACTTCTCAAGAAATTATTCAGAGGACGCAGAGGCGACTGGAATAAATAAGTGTGGCTTAGGAATTTATCGATATTGTGTCAGTAAATAAATTATGATTATTTTCATCAGTACTTATCCCCTTGCTTGTTAATCTAAACGCACCGACCGTAGGTCTAGTGGTTTAATTACCGGGCCATGATCTCGATTCCCAGGTCGAGCAAAGAATATTTTTCAAAATTTCCGAACATAGCTCGGGTCTGGGACCACTAATCTGCATTAGGCTAGCGTGGTGATTTTAAGCCTAATCCGGTAATTTGCGGTGACTTCATTTCTATCATGGAGGCCTTTTGCCCTGCAGTGGGAGAGTATTATATGCTGATACTTAGCTTTTTGTATAACTAGAAAGAAGTGCATGCATGCAGTGAATGCTTTCTAATATTCGATTCTTACTGTTACACATTATTAACTTTATTCTGGCCCTACACAACTATGATCCCTTTATACCTATTTTATGGAAATTAGACAACGCAGTTATTAGAAACATCCAGACCTATCATAAACTCCTACCTGTCAGTTTCATCAACTATATCTTGAGAACAAACAACTATCTAAGTAATTGGGTCCGAATCACAAACCTAAGTATACTATTTAGGTATTAAAAGAAAACTGTATTGATAACCACAAGGCTCATAATGATAACGAAGGGAGATGCAATCGATACTTAGCGCTAGCTATTGGCATAAATTAAAACTAATAGCAACACTAAATCTCGAAACAAAGTGAGGGCGGGCCACTTGTAAATAAATTATTATCGATGAATTTATCGATCAACCGACAACACTCGAATGAATCTCGCTAACGAAGCTCGAGCGCGGAGCTCCTCGACAAACATTCGGCCTGGAGTGCACTCGCAATTTTGTTGCTCCCCGCCTTTTACACGAATGGGGCGACGATGAGGAAAGTGACAGTCTCTCTTAGTGATATCCAAAATCAAGTTCAAGACACGATAATTAGGTAAAGACTACAAAATGGAAAGGCAAGCTCCTAATCAAATCCCAGTAGGGTTGGAGTGCACTCGCAACTTCGAGTGCACTTCAACCCATTATTACAAACTTAATTGCATTATTACAAACTTGTAATAATGCAATGTAATGCAGTTGGGATAATATTAGTAGGTACCTATGTAGTCTGTAGAATGAGTTGGTTACTGCGCTAGAGTTACGACTTTGTCGTACGTGCCTTGTTGGTTGTCCAAATAAAATAAATGAATGACTAAAAACAGTAGCTACCTATGTTTTAGTAGAACACACAGTAGTTCATAGTGAAGCAGCGCCTGCGCTGTTTTTCGTCGTGTGAGTGAGGATACCGGAGGTTCAATTGGGGGAAAAGAGGGGTAAAGGTTGGCAGCGCACTTGTGGCTCTACTGGTGTTGCAGGTGTCTATGGACGGCGCCAATCGCTTACTATCAGGTGATCCGTATTCTCGACTGCAATCTATCACATAAAATAACCAAGACTATCGATATCTAAGCGTCACCTTAGTCTTACATTTGTCCAGCACTAGCATCTCTTGAGGTTTCAGTGAGGTGTGGTCTGAGTTGATCTTTTTATTTGGTGGCAACATTTAGCGATTTTCAGTCGAAAATTTTAGCGGGATTACTCTGAAATCTCCTGGCTACATTTGAATCGACGTCTTTTATTTGGGTTTTAATCCGACGGGTATCCTAAAAAGATAAGGGATTAACTGGACTTATTACGTACTCCTTGTATGTACCTACCTATTGAATTTATGAACGCGTAGGAGACGTAGGAAAAGAGATATGTTTAATAGCTGAAAATATTGAATGCATAAATGATTTCAATTTACAGTTTTTATAAGTTCTTTCCTATAGACATCATCTTTTAAAGTAGGTCCGTTTCTTATTTCGACGTTTATAAAAAAAAACATTTCCTTATTTTTAAACATGCTAATTTAAGGTAGATTCCCTCCAGGGCCCAACGTTTTTTTTTTATTACCTACCCTACGAGGAAGATTTCTTAATCTTCCTCGTATTTCTGCCTCTTTTCTTCTTAGAAGAGAGGCAGGATTGTAGTAATGATGTATATATATATTTACTACATTATTACAATCCTGTCTGATATAAACCCGAAATATCAGTTCCATCAATGTACCTATATCATACATATGAAACTAAATTCAATAAACAACATCGTCAAAGTAACACAAACCTTAAGTGGTCCCAAAACTTGTTCATCTTGACAAATTGGGTAACCCTTATTATTGGGTTATTAAACACTTTATCAAATATTTGGAAAGCCAAATCCCAAACCTGTCGCAATTTCATCAATAAGTTCAACAACAAAGTTACTGCTAAAATTAAATTGGTGAAATCAAACTGTTTCAAACATCTGCTAACTAGTATAAGTATTAACTGGGCAGTTCCATTGCAGTTTGTCGTTGCAGTTCCCCGAATATTGCTCCTGCAGAGAGGGTATTGGACTAGGTATTGGAAAACATTCGAGTGGTCTCGAAGTTTCAACTTCGTCCAGAGATTAAACGTCAAATTTAATGGACCAGAACTAGCGCAAAGCTATTACGTACATGGACCTTAATACCGCAATCCAGATAAAGCCAGTAGCAATAGGACATTTCGACGAACGTTCTTGTGTTTGTGAAATTTACATAGAACAATTAATCCAAACAAACAATAAATTCGCACAACTCTCCTAAGACCTGACTCCGTACTAAGTAGCTTAAGCACTTGTGTTACAGCTATCAGACGACAGAATATTTACAGAGGTTATACTTAAATACATATGTTACACCCAAACACTGAACAAACACAAGTATTCAACACACGAATGTTTGCCTAGGGTGGGCATCGAAACCATGACCTTTGGCGTATGAGTCAGGGTCACTACCAAATGCGCTACCCAGCCAGTCAAAAAGTCAAAGTCATTGATACTGAACTTGCTTGTTTTGATCAAAATGTTTTTTTTATGTGGCTGTGGAGCTGACGTAAAACATGATGGTAAACGATCACTCAACGAGTTTTGGCTAAGAACCACGACCTCGCTAGTAAACTTTGGTGACTTACTGTATCTGTAACGCATTCACCCCTGAGACTAAGCATGTTGAGCCACTGGTAATTCGAACACCATATTAATGCTTTATTTACTGCCCAATCGTAACTTTGCCAGTCAAACTATGGTTTAAGGCTCCCCCGAGAGGTATATGAGATGGGGATCTTCGGATGGAGCGCAAAGGTCAAATTGGCAGGTGGACCAAATTCTGGATATAACAAACTTTTCTATCAGAGTAGTATTTCCTCTTACTACTTTATAACTTCAGGGTGTGAGTTTCGAATCCTAGAGATATAAGTAGATAACCATGTTTAGAATGATAGTGGTTTCAAATTGAATTGTACAGTGTGGATACCAATATTTGATACGGGTCTCTTGTATAGATAGATAGTTTAATATTATTTATTACATTATTCTTATATTATGGGTTCCTCGACCTATTATTACTCATTCTTTTTATTGTAATAATACATTTTTAAAATGGATCATATCTATCCTACCTTATTTTTTCAGATAAAAAATCGATAATAATATCATCGATAGTTCCCAACACTAGCTGGATGCACTCGGGCTCCGGCTCTCGGCCCGGCGTTAACTCAAGAGCTGACCAATTAAAGTTGGCGCGATTTGATAGCTGCCGCCTCTTCAGCTGCTAATCTGATGAGGTTTGGAAGGAACTATTGAAAAGATTTTTTAATTTTCTATTCAAATGGTCCAAATAGTCGATGGCCAGTTGGCCGTCCAAGGTCCAAGGGGTGAAGTTGATAAATGGTTTTATAAGTGACGCGGGACCATTACTACCGAAACTCTTATTTATCGCAGGCCAAGGCTCACTTTGTGTCGCTAAACCAACCTAGTTAGTTAGATAATTGTCTACACATATTTTTTGTGAGGATGCAAAATACTTTTTCTTGCGGAAAAGGACAAATAGATCTTGATTATTTTACTCTCACAATGTGCTATAAAGATAATGGCGTAGACGTCACCTTTTTATCTGAGAATAGGTTTTTTTCTTACATTATAGCGGACAAACGAGCAGACGGCTCACCTGATGGTAAGTGATTACCCCGCCCATGGACATCTGCAACACCTGAGGCATCACAAATGCGTTGCTGGCACGTTGTACTGTTGCTGAATGACGGGCCGTGCATTCAATTTCCAAAGTATAATTTATCAATGTAACTGAAAGTCTCCAAATAACAAAGTCCGGTATTAAATTAACAACTCGTTTCGAGCGAAACTTTTGAAAACACCACAATAACTTTACCCTGACAAATACTTTTTATGTTGGAAATAATTCTGGAATTTCCCGACGAGGCCTGCCGCAGCCTATGTCACAGTATAACAAACACATCAATGTTGTGAGTCGTGGCTATATCGTAGATTTGCTGACTTTATAAAGTGCTCGATATATTCGTGAATGTTTCACTGTCTATTAGCCACATCATATTGTTGTTTGGGCTGATCTGATGATGATGATGATGGTACAGATATGTATATAATATAAATATATAAATGAATATGGCGGCGGGTCCTAAGATAAAAACCCCATCTGCTAAGTAAAAACATAGCAGATACGATTTTGTTCTTGGGACCCGCAAGGATTAACAGCGCACTTGTGACTCCACTGATATACCGTGTGTCTATGGGCGGTGGCAATCGCTAACCATCAGGTGCTCCATCTGCCTGTTCTACCACCTATCAGATAAAAGAGCTCCTAAGACAAAAACACGGTGTATACCATTTTCACTTACTCCGATGGCTCAACGACCCAAAATGAGTCTTGGCCTCTTGGATATGAGATATCGCCATTTGTCTTGTGCAGCTTTTCGCCAATCTCCTGTTTCGCTGTTTCGCTGTTTCACTGGTATAGTTTATTCTGTGCTGATGACTTATATTTTGGTACCTCAAAATTGTACCTTTTGAGGTTCTTTAAGAAGCTCCCGGAGGATCAAAGGGCTCGGGAATTCCTGGTACAGGCTAGTTGGTTCACAAGACGCCCGAGGCGCTCTGTAATCATTTTACATAAGTACTTTGTTGAAATTTACATTGTGTAGCTTTAAATCTTTTCAGTTGACTTTGTTAGCAGAATGTTAACAAGGTACTGAATTTGAGTATAAAATGGAGTGTGATTAGTACGAAATATTGAATATTAAAGCCGAAGGTTTACTAGAAACAGAATACGGTAGGTACGTTTTAGCTCTGCGCCAAAGGTCGTGGGTTTGATCCTCACAGTGAAAAACAATTCAAGTGATCAATACCTGTTTTTCTTCAGTGTATAATTTATGCATTTAACTATATTTGAATTTCTTATTTGTCAAGTAAATAATGCTCCGAATAAAATCTTTGAAGAATTCAGTTGGCAGTCGAAATTGAACTAACCGAACCTATAACGACGAATTTTTGTAAGTGCTTGATTCGTCATGAGCTGATGATAATCTCATTAATATTGTAGGTATGCATAGGCATGTACATACATTTACAATATCACATATAAAATTTAATAATAGAATATACAATATTCTATAAATACCTGTAACTATAGATAATTATACATACATACAAAACAACTGTGTTACAGTAATTTCAATATCGCGCGAAGTAAAAGCGAGCATATTTCGTGACCCGTTTTTATTCTTGCTTTCTTTTATCTAGCCGACCTTCTATTTGTAGAGAACACGAAAACCTCTGGAATTTTATTCGGTTCGAGTTTGCCGTAGCGGCATGACGTGTGCGCCCAAGGGGATTATAACAGAGTTACAGGATGAGGACGTTCGTGAGTAAGTAGTGCGCGTTAGACGAAATCCAAAAAGAGTATAACGTCACTGGGTTATTTTAGAGGAAGAAACGGGAAAAAAAACGCAGCGGGATTATAAGAAATAATCAAGCACTTTTTAGTAAAAAAAGCAAAGGTTGTGGTCTCTGACCTGTGACGGGGGAGGAGGAGGAAAGTTTAAGGGGGAGTGCACATAGACACAAGTGCTATTTGTTACACTGCAGGGGATAAATCGACTTGAAGTCGTATCTACCAGCGACAATAGCCGTTTTAGCTAATAGTCTAAGATCCGAACTTACATCGACCTTCACCGAGCTGATAATAGAATGAAATATCCTTAATGACAAATTTTATATACTAGAAAATATATTAAAAATAGGTTTGCTAAAAAAATCCTGGACAGACTATTTTTAATTAATTTTTTAAAAATAATATTTAACTGAATTTTGCAACATTAAGATAATAAGAAAATTTTCATTCTTACTTAAAGTATAAAACGTATAGAATGTGCCGCCATTGGGTTGTCTATTATTTACCTGGACAGAGTACTCGGTTGTCTGGTATAAACAGGTATGTCGATGGCAGTTACCTTCACTTGAATGATAATAAAAAAAAAATTATACCAATGTAAGCGCTCTTTTATTACGAACACGTTGATATAGAGTTGTTTGCGAAAAATTTGGTCCCCAATAGCGGTTTTGCGAGTTTTAAAGTTTCTAATTTTAACGTGAGGGGAAATGTGTGACAAACTGCTTTTAAAACAGTTACTTTCTTATACACGTGGTATGATAGCCAACATTATCAAGCATTGCTTTTGTGAGTTCAACTTCATGATATTTGAATTTTTTTTTTACGAAAAGCTAACTTTAATGAGCAATTTTTAAAAGTTTCTTCAGTAAAATCACTTAAAGTATCGTCCAAGCCACACAAAAAACACTTTTTAGCTATTTTTAATCACAATAATGACAGGATATAAAAATACACGTGTTGTCGCTCCAAAATATCTCTCACTGTTTACTAGAGTATCACTGTCATTCTCTGTCGTGTGAATACCGAGCATGCGCACTTTCTTATATTTGAGGCCCCAATCACGTGTGACTGCAATGTTGTGTCCTTTATTAATACCCTCTATACTCAACTCGGATCTCTTTGTTTTTTTTTTTTTTTTTTTTATGTCATAGGTAGCAGGCGAGCAGGCGGATCACCTGATGGTAAGCAATTGCGCCGCCCATGGACACTTGCAACACCAGTGGAGTTTGTCACACATTTCCCCTCACGTTAAAATTAAAAACTTTAAAACTCGCAAACCGCTATTGGGACCAAATTTTTCGCAGACAACTCTATATCAACGTGTTCGTAATAAAAGAGCGCTTACATTGGTATAATTTTTTTTTTATTATCATTTCAAGTGAAGGTAACTGCCATCGACATACCTGGGGGTCTACTCCGCCGAACGATAAACGATATATCGTGCCAATAATCGTGTCGGAGCCTACTCTAAGTGCCATCGTATCGACTGTCGTTGATACGAATATACGAACGATATTGCTTTGACAGTTCTTACAAAAACCCTACTCTAATACACCATAAAACGATACGAATAATTGAATTTGACAGCTTCACAAACGTCAAATCGACGAACATTCCTACGACATCTCTGATGGTGTCGTAAAGATTATCGTTTCGTTGTGATTTTGCATTTAAAGACCCATATTACTGTTCTCCGGACTAGTATCTTCCTTTACCATTGACCCCAGCTCTGTTCAATAGATTTCGGTTGTGATGACGATTGGATTTTGATTTACATAAATCAAAGTATTTTTGGCGCGAACCCTCGAGTGTGTTCTGTGTGTTTAGGCTATGCTTATCAGATTTCTTCGGTAATAAATTGAGATTTTTATAAACATACATTATACAGTCAAAAATATACTGTGATGCTAATGTTAAGATGTTGATTTCTTTGAACAAATTTCTAAGCGAGTCTCGTGGTCTAAGTCCGTATATGGCTCTGACGGCTCGCTTCTGTAGCACAAATATGGCTTGAATGTCAGCCGCAGTTCCCCACAAGAGTAGACCATAAGACATGACGCTATGGAAATAACTGAAATATACAAGTCTTGCTGCTTCAATATCGGTCAGTTGTCTTATTTTTCTGACTGCATATGCAGCTGAACTGAGTCTTCCAGCCAGAGCTGCAATATGAGGGCCCCATTGTAATTTTGAATCTAACCTAATGCCCAGAAATACGGTAGAATTAATAACTTCAACATCTTCATTGTTCATATTGATCCTAGTGCTGACCTGTCTTACGTTGGGCAATGTAAATTTAACACATTTAGTTTTTTTAGCGTTTAGAAGCAAATTGTTTACAGTGAACCAATTTAGCACTTGGGTGAGAGCATTATTTACATCGTCAAAGTTATCTTTCTGTCTATTAGTTTTAAAAATTAAAGAAGTATCATCTGCAAATAATACTAATATAGACGGGAATTGCCGTCGCGTTAATCCCCGTTAATAATAAATGGCTTAAAATATTAAAGGAATAAAAATAAAATCATTAATATATAACCTAATGATAAAATAGTGCGTCCGTTGAAAATCTTAATAACGTGTTTTATTTTTTGTTTCCACCGTACCTTTATTGTACGAGTATCAAGGCAGGACCAAGGGCTTATTTATATGTAAGCAGACCTTCAAGGCAAGGTTGCGAATCTTAAGGGTGTACACCGTTGCAGGTCAGTTTGACCTCACCTGTCCCACTTCGGTCCTTGTTATTTATTCACGGATTCAAGATCCAACTTCCCTTGTTCCTGAGTGTTTGTCGAGCACAACATTTTTGATTAAGTCTGGTGGTATACCAAGATTATTTCTTTTAAACATTCATAGTCATTAACATCAGAATAGATTCTGTGGTGGGTAAGTATATACATAAGTAAGTAAGCATTTATTGGCCACAAACAAAACAAAGAAAAAAGATACACAAATTACCAGAACAGTAAATGTGACATAGTGCTAAATACTTAACATAAAATATATTATTTGACACAATGATATGCATATAACGCATCAATATAAAGTTGTAACAACTGATATTTAGAAACCAAAGGGCTACCATACACTATAACATAAGCGACAGTGGTGCCATAGTTTCGTCGACATAGTTTTAAGTTATAGCAATCCTGAATATGCGGACCCAGCGGTTACGACGGGGGTTCGCGGTTCAGGCAAAGCCGATCGGCGGACCGCTTGCAGCCCGTGGTCCGCCATTTGGTGACCAGAACAAAATATTTGTCCATTATTAAACGTACCCGTCACCCGGGGTGTTGCCACTGAAATGCGATCGGATTAGATGGGATCGTAGGCAGTGAGTTTTTAATTAATGAAACCAATAACTGGTAAGGCGACAAACAACATGGCGGCTAAACTTTGACTTTCAACTGCTTGACACGACGAAATTTTGTTTAAACTGAGTTCTGACATTGATTTACAATTTAAAATATTACGTGAGATAATTATTCATTAAGTCTCAATTCAGGCTGAACGTGGGAATGATTTGAATTCATCGCTAACGTCGCTTAGTGGAATATCGGTTTTCAGTTTTAGGTTCCTAACCAAATCTAAAAAAGGAATGTTTATAGATTTGTCATGTCTGTTTCACAGACTTTTTTCCGAAACTAACAGAACCATACTGCTTAAACTTGGCAAGTGAATATACCTACCTATGATGGGAACCGCATTTAGATTTTTATAAAAAAAAATAGAAAAATTTAATCCATTTTGGGGTTTCGGGGATTAGAACTGAAACCTGTTTTTCATTCAAAACATCAGAATTTTCTTTTCATTCAATCAAATCAAGCAAATAAAAAATTAAACAAGCAAAAAAAACAAACTATCTTACACTAGTTTAACACGAACTAGTCGATATTTTATTACACAACTTGATCATATCATCATGAAAAAAATAAAATCGTAAAAGCACTTGAATAATTAACGCTACAGAAAATCTTATTCAGAAATTCTGTTCCGTCACAAAGACCAAATAACTTACGCTTCCAGTAATGATTCTCTTAGAGATAAAGGTTTTAAGCCTGATATTCGAAAGCCTCCAGGACATTTATAAATAATTGTTTGTCACGGAAATGAATACTTAAACCATTGTTAAGTCGCCTTTCATCTCTTTAACGGAAAAAACCTTGTCAAAAGTTGAACGTTTTTGGTAACGAGCAAAATATTTTAAATCTTAAAACTTGTTTTCGTACCGTTAAGTTTGAGAATTCAATAAAATGACTTGTTTTCAATCTTTTGTTAAAATTGTAAGTATTTTGCTGATGTTTTTTTTTGTTTGTTGTAATTTACTTAATAGGGTTTCAACCTCGCTCTTATGTATGCCTGCTCGGTCACGAGTCTGGGTGCAATAATAAATGTACATTATTGTACTTTATTATATTTGTATTGTGACATCAATTCTCAGTTCAATGTATATTGTAAGATTATTCCTGTATGTACATACATACACCACCATGTATTGGTGTACACCAATGACTGTAATGTGTTGTGTGGCATTTGAAATATAAGAAAGAATATACTGCATACTTTAAGGTACGTTTACTACGTTCCTTAAGGCCGCAGTAATAAAAAACACATTTAATCTTAAAAAGTTTAAAAACAATTTAATTAATCGCCTAAAAATATAAAAATCAAAAAGTTAAATTTGGTCTAAAATACATGTAACCACAAATAGATACCCATTTCACACGAAATAAAAACGTTAAACCCTACCATTGGTGTCGAAACATCGGTCTTTGGAAATAACCCACTGGTTTATTCATCGCTCCGAGAGTGGGCTCGGCTCGGCAATTCATTATCGGAGGTAGATACGTTCCGGGAGTAATAACATAGGCACCGAATATTAAAACCCTGGATCAATTTCAGAAGTCGACTTGTGCAGGCTAACTAGTTTGTTCTGGCTGAGCAAATATTAAAAGCAATGTCATGTCATTACATAGCAGTTGTATAACGTAATAAATAAGAAAAAAATTGCATAAAGTCCTTGAGTGGAGACCGCGACTCGGTAAACGTAGTGTTGGACGCCCTGCTACCAGATGGTGATGACGACATTTACGAGAGGCTAGGCTGGAGGTGAGCTGGATGGAAGAGTGGCCGATAAAATCGGGAGCGGTGGGCGTGCATTGGGGGAGACCCTAATGTCCAAGCAGTAGACGAGCGGTGGGTTAAGCGGAAACGGCTAGCGGCTAATAGAACACGAGGTTAAGGGGATGTAAGTGTTCACAGATACAACCTGTATTACGGTGCTCAAGAGAGTGCGCAAACACAAGTGCACTCTCTGTCCCCTTACCCTCTTATTTCGATGGAGATGGGCACGACCGAAGAGAGATCGGCCGCAGGACCAACGGTTTTATGTATTTTCCGAGGCAGAGGAAAGTCCGTCAACTTAAGCCTATGAAGACGCCTATATCCAGCAGTGGATGTCTAAAGGCTGAAACGATGATGATGTAAACTTGTATAATTATCATATTACACAATTATGACTTTTCTTTAAACATTTTCAACCCTATTCTTTATTAACATACCTATCTCATATTCAGCACATTAAACCAAATTCAATTGACGGCGCTAGTTTTGACATGTTTTCAAATGGAGTCCAGACGCTTTCCCATCATAGAATAAAAAATCCTGCCTGCAAATATCATTTTCCAACAGCCTTCTACAAATTGATTGATATGCTCCACAAATTGAATCCTCTCCCAGCGCCGGTTTGCGGATTTCAGATTACATTTCGCATACAAAAGCCATCATACCAAAAGGCTCTAGGCGCAGCTATCCGGTTTTGGTCTCTTTTTGCCGGACGATTTTTTATAGGTCTTAAATGGCAACTACGATACTTTGGATATGTAGAGTATAAAATAAATATAGTATAAAACCGGGAAAAGAACCGGCAAGAGTCCACGAGGCCTTAGACCTGTGAAGATTACGACAACTGGCGAATATTCCTAGCTGACAATTTTAAGGGGTACCTAACAATTCTCAACGTTAGCGGGACCGACGTATGCTCCCGGTCACAAAATACATATTGACACAGAAGGCTAACTGCCCACTAAGAGCTAAAATATGTCATGTACTCACGCTGTGCACTAACGGGCAAAAAACGCCTTTTCGACCACATTATCCTAACTTATGACATAAGATTGTCAAACTGTCGAGGACTATGGTAGAGGCCGCGCGCTTATGTACTCATGCCGGGCAACAACCCCTATCATATGTCAACGAACTCTTCTAAATTCAAAATCATTGGTTCCAAAGGTCTAACTTCTTGGTGCCTAATATTTTGTGCCCCGGGTAGGTTGGACAATCAACAAAAAGAGAGAATATTGAGTATCCAAAATTGAAACCAACATCGTTTGTACTTGGTATTACTATTATAACACCAAACTGAAAAACTCGCTTTGAAGTATTTTTATATAAAAACCAAACCAACAATAATAGAAACAGACGAGTATGCAGCTCATCTGATGGTAAATGTCATAGACGTCAACAATGCCGGGACACATAAGAACTGTTATGATTAATTTCCAATTTAATAGGAAATATCCCATCAATATAATATTCTACGGGGATCAAAAATCCATGTATTTTCTTTGTGGTGATTTTCGGGCTCTCGACTAACTAAAGCTAACGGCCGGACTTGTTTTTCCCTTCTTCCGTCAAACATTGGGTTTTCGAATGCATCCGTTTAATTGGGGCGGAGTGAGTTCAACGCTAGTTATTCCATCCCCTCCTGGGAGGCCAGGGCTCAGGCCCCATCGTAATTGCACAATAACAATAAGTAGGTTTTTTAATATTATCACCCGATTGTAAGCGATTGTCGCCGCCCATGTGGTGTCCATGGGCAACATTAGCGGAGTGGTGGTGATAGTCACGTGTGCTACCGACCTTTATGCTCTCCTTCCCCCAGCATTGGCCCTTCGGTACCCTCACTAACTTTACGAAATAAAGCGCAGGCGCTGCTTCACCCGGTAAATATTTTTTTTTATGTGATCAGAGCAGACGGTAAGCGATTGCCGCTGCTCATAGACACCCGCGACACAAACAGTTTTATCGGGTTTCACATTCTACACTTCTAACATTGTGCGCCGAGATGAAACTTTTATCACACTATCCCCCCGATTGGCCCTTCGGTACCCTCACTAACTTTACGAAATAAAGCGCAGGCGCTGCTTCACCCGGTAAATATTTTTTTTATGTGATCAGAGCAGACGGTAAGCGATTGCCGCTGCTCATAGACACCCGCGACACAAACAGTTTTATCGGGTTTCACATTCTACACTTCTAACATTGTGCGCCGAGATGAAACTTTTATCACACTATCCCCCCGATTGGCCCTTCGGTACCCTCACTAACTTTACGAAATAAAGCGCAGGCGCTGCTTCACCCGGTAAATATTTTTTTTATGTGATCAGAGCAGACGGTAAGCGATTGCCGCTGCTCATAGACACCCGCGACACAAACAGTTTTATCGGGGTTTCACATTCTACACTTCTAACATTGTGCGCCGAGATGAAACTTTTATCACACTATCCCCCCGATTGGCCCTTCGGTACCCTCACTAACTTTACGAAATAAAGCGCAGGCGCTGCTTCACCCGGTAAACATTTTTTTTATGTGATCAGAGCCGACGGTAAGCGATTGCCGCTGCTCATAGACACCCGCGACACAAACAGTTTTATCGGGGTTTCACATTCTACACTTCTAACATTGTGCGCCGAGATGAAATTTTTAAAACCCTATCCCCCCCGATTGGCCCTTCGGTGCCCTCACTAACTTTACTACTTAAATAAAGCGCAAGCGCAGCTTCAACCGGTAAATATTTTTTTTTATGACAAAAAATCATACTTAAGTCCTTATTTGCAACGTTGTATCGTACTTTGTATGTAGTATAAGACGAAGAATGGAAATAGCGCGAAAAGCTGTGTGCGTTCGGCTGCCGCGATCCCCCATTCCTCGTCTCCATCAAATCTGTCCCTTACATGTTTTATTGGTCTGGGCGACCACCGCACGTTTACTTACCTCATTGAGTTAATGGAAAATACCACCAAAAATAAGTGAAAAAATATTGGAGGCCTATACACTGCCGCGGTTGTGACGATGAGCACTTTATAAAAAAAATACCTAAAATAAGTAAGAAAATTTGATCTGCCTTGACTCATTTTGGAGGTAAAGTGGTGGGGAGAAGAAAATACACTAAAATCTTGGTAGTCTTATAAATATTTGTGTAGAAAACTAGACCCAATTACATAATATGTTACTTTTGTCTTTGTATTAAAAGGATAATTTCAAATTTCATCCACTTTAATTAATTAAAAGCGGGGATTAACGTGACCATTACTTTGCAAATTGCTATGGAAGTACGATCCGTAGCCAGTATACATAGATTGGTCTACCATGTCCACGACGAGCCAGGTACCCTGCCCACTGCCATTTGAGTGACATTACGCATCTAATACCAGTCTACCACCTTGATTTGGTATCTTTTTTATGTTAGGTGGCAGATGAGCAGACGGATTACCTGATGATAAGCGATTGCCGCCGCCAACAGAT
The DNA here is from genome assembly GCA_014851415.1 of Cnaphalocrocis medinalis. Lineage (NCBI taxonomy): Eukaryota > Metazoa > Arthropoda > Insecta > Lepidoptera > Crambidae > Cnaphalocrocis > Cnaphalocrocis medinalis. The sequence continues at coordinate 10,930,642 of CM026286.1, forward strand.
ATGCACAACACTTAGTGGAGTCACAAGGACGTGTAAATCAAGAGACTTCTAGAGATAACAATCTCTATTTTAAATAACGTAATATTTTCCATTAACTCGATGAGGTAAGTAGACGTACTTCAGCCGCCCGGACTATGTACTATACAGTCGCATTATTAGGCGCCTCGGGGGAACGCAAAATGTGTGGCTTATCTCGCGATGCAAATCCTGGGCTTGAGGCAAGCCGCATCGCGAAGGAACACGCTCGGGCTTCTGTTATATGTCGAGCTCTTGTTTATCGTAAAGCGTAGATTACTTGTGATCTTTTACATGTAGCTTCTGCTTTACAAACTTGATTATGTAACATTAGCCATGCCTAACCTGCCAGTACATGTGTAGTTTTTTTTATAATGGCACAGTATTATTAGCTCACTTTACCCTGATAGTAAGCAAGAAGAGAGCTCACATCACAATTACAATGGACGCGACGGTACGGAATCACATCCGTTGGCAATGCCATACTGGCCCGCGAGATGCTTCTTCACGCTTCGTTGGAAGGAATTTATACTGTAGGACGAGGGAAAGTTATTTCAATGTATTGACGAGATCAATAAGCAAATAGCCATTCTCCGCTGAAAGTAGGCCCCCTCTAAATAGTGCAAGCTATAGCTTTATCCTGGTTCTGCGCAGAATACATCCAACTTACATAGCCATCTTACGCCTACTGTTCATCGTCTTTTGTAAGAAACATGTAACCTACATTTGTAGGTATTTTCCTATACCTAAGCGTATTTTGCATATTTATTATGTCCACTCTGCTTCATGCAATAGTCAGTCACGATACAAAACGCCTCAATTTTGTTTTGTTTCTACTCAAGATGCAAGCATTCGTCTAGCAATCTTCAATTGATAAAAATCGTGCGTATAACATGCGGTTACATAGGCAATTGACATTACTCAAATAATAAAAAAACTGTTTGTTTACTTTCAACTACATTAATCTACGCGCCTCTTTTACTGCCTACTACGCACTTTAGTCAGTCTCCCATACAATTAGTATATTAATTGCCCCAAAACCCACCAGCGGCCGCATCACTTAGCAAACGACGTAGGATTCACAATGGCCGTTATTACAAAATAGTTACGTCATATCGCAATAAGTAGCGCATTTAATCAGTGTAATGGCCGACGGCATGCTGCACGCGATCTGTTCATGTCATACATACGAACATATGGGCTTACTTACTAGAGGAAACCTCATACATATCGCACCCTTAGATTGAAAGTGTCCAAACTGCTGCATTCACACCACACACTTAATGCTCATTATCTTAATTACTATTAAGATAAGGGTCAATATTTTTATGGGTATAAGTGACAATTAAGGTTTCATTAACGTCTTTGAGTGTGGCAGTAACTCATTATTGCACAGGAATTACGAGTGACACGATTTTATCGTAAATTCTAATAGTTGTTGTTGTGGCTCGTTCCCACAAGCAGGCATAGCATTTTGACCCAAAGTAGGTAATCCATAGTAATTGATTTCGAATCCCAAAAATGCCAAAAGGACTCTTTTGCAAATGAAGCCTTCATTGTATCGAAGGTTTCTATGATCGAAGGCTATTATGAAAAAAAGTTTACTACAAAGACATCGGCGTTGCAAGATTGGGGGCTATCGCGTGTGGAGAAACCTAAAAAGAAAAAATTAGATATAGTATTCTTGACATAGGTCCGTCTTCAACGTCATTGCTTGTTTAGTACTACACTAACGCCATTTATCAAATTTTTCACACACGCTTGCCCCCATTCGGTTAATTTCACCTTTTTCTATACTTACCTACTGAAGAACGTGCGCAAAGTGTAGCACGAACTAATGCGTGTCGCAGACATGACGTTCTCGCTCCACATACTCGTAAAGCATCAAAGCTTTATCGGTGAATGTGTCGTTACGGAATTTATGAGATATTTTGAAACGACATTTTTTTATTCAGTTCAAACACATAAGAATACACGTATGTCAAATACAGGTTGTATCTGTGAACATTTACATCCCTTTAACCACTGTCTTGTTCTACCAACCATTCTGAACAACATTTGTTCTATGACTTTTGAAAATTCGCATAAAAATTTTCACGTTTCCATACAAAGTCGGTTACCTACGTGACTTGGTAATTTTGCATGGGGAGTCGAAATTTTTTCGAAGAATTTGGAAAAGTTGTTGAACAAACGTTGTTCAGAATGGTTGATAGAACCCGTGGTTAAAGGGACGTAAATGTTCACAGACACACCCTGTATGTAATCACCAGTGGAGTCACAAATGCGCTGACAACCTCTAAACTCTCCACTAGATTGAGCATACGGTATCCGCCCTCAAGTTACTAAGCAAAATACATATTTACAACAGTTTGTTTCGGTTTTCGTTCCGGTTTTGGTTATCAAATTTCGCATTCTTCGACGACTATAACGCTAGACCCGATTTAACCAATATTTACTCGTATTGAGAATAAAACTACGGTATACTTAATGCTGCCATAATTAAATGATCATAGCGTACACCATAGATTAATTCTCGGATAAAAATGATTCGAATTGGAACTTCTAAGCAGTTCAAACAAGGGTCTCATTTAGACTTCGCCCCTATACAAAATGATAAAATAGATGATTTTAATTTTTCAGATATCCATTGATTTTGGTTATGGTTACGGTCCGTAATATTCCTATTCAAAACCTTGGCGTATAAACCCCTTTAGGTCGACATTTGTACTCTCTGTTTATCTCGAACGCGAGATGTGACGAGCGGGATTACAACAGCGACAGGGATTTCGTTTGTTACATCTTTTTCCAAGTCAATAGCTCGCCTGAACCCGTTGGCCTGGGTTCTTGTGAAGAGGGCGTGTTCTTTTTTGTTGGCCTCATTAGGGTTTGAGGCTATAAGCTTTTTTTCTGCCTGAAGCAAGCTGATTACCATACTGAGAAATCCTAACCAATCGGAGGATTTTTATGCGAATTATTTACTTAAGAATTAATTGTAAATAACTATATAACCAAAAACAGATATTCCATTTTCCAGTATTTGGATGTTGACTGCCTCGGTGGCACAGTTCGTAGTGGGTCGCTTTTAAAGCGACGGCTGCGCTTAGGGTCTCGGAGTCGATCCCCGGGTCGGGCCAAATAAATTTTCCAGTGTCAGCCCAAAGTCTGGAATGTGGCGGTCTTGTACCCTCTCGGAAAGCCGTGGTTCCTGCACCCGATCTGTCTTCGGTCGTCTCACACTGGAGTCCCATCGAATTAAGAGGGCAAGAGAATAGAGAGTGCGCGGTCTGTGTTTGCGCACACACGTGAGCGCTATAATAGATCCTACGTATTTAAATGATCGTTAAGATTTGCCGTCATAGCCGAGTATCGGTTGGAGGATTTTGTATGTAAAACCACTTGAAAACAATATTTGAACGTTCACACCGAAAATGATTTCAATAAATCGATGTCCCGTCCTACTCGTAAAATCACTTTTAACGAGTGGTTGAGAGGCACTTAGTGAACTCCACTTACATGGGCTGTAAAATTTTGTAACATTAAATTTACTAGCAGTAAAAGGACGGTGAGGAAAATACGTATTTATTTTGTTAAAAGTACCCGTAGTGTACCTGGGGTTAAGCTTAAGTTATGGTTCTGAGAGGTTTAGCGTCGTGACAACGGACTTTTTAAGTACCTTCTTTCTGTGATGGTACTTTTGCCGAAGTTAAGTGAAAATAATAGGAAAATGGGGGAAGTAGAAATAGGACTCGGGGAGGCGGCCTTTGCCCAGGCAGTGGGACAATATAGGCTAAACGTAAAAAAAAATAGGAAAAGGGGAAAGAGACCTAGCGTCTCGGCGTCTTACCGGCGACCATTCCATACCAGCGTTTTTGGGCGTTGCGTCCCTCAATACAACGTCGGTGTTTAGCGTTTTACACGTTTGATGATTGCACATTGCCTAAAGTGTTGTCCACGTGACAATTCACTCGATACATTCATTCAATACACACAAGCAGTTTTGAAAACAATACACTTCTATTCAATATTCCTTACAATTAATGTGTAGTGCCACGAAGCTACGCGGCATTTTACCTACTGTATAAAAACAACTTTGTCCTACTGAAAGTTACTAAATTACATCAGTTGATACGTAGGCTCGTATATGGAACTGGAAAACTTACTCACTAGTATTTTGCATAATGCCCCATTGGTCTAGTGGTTTAAGTACTAGGCCCTGATCTCGGTGTCCTGGTTCGATTACGGGTCGAGCAAGAAGCATGTTTCGAATATACTTAGCTCGATCAACAATCCACATTAGGCAAGCGTGGTGATTAAGCCTCATCCCATCATAGTAGCGATGACTTGATTTCTATGATGGAAGTCTTTGCCCTGCAGTAGGACAGTATATAGGCTGATGCTATGCTATTCTGCATATTTTTAGTATGCTGCTTTTTAATATAAACAAATAAAACAGCTAGAATTAAACTAGTCATGTGTGAACGGAATTGTTTTGACAGCAACATTGAAATTTCGTGGAAACTCCAGCAAAAGTGCGAATGAGTGATTGGATAAAAGTTTGCCATTGTTATGGGTGAAAAATAGCCACCTTTTTTGCTAGACACAAAGCTCTGGAGAAACAACGAAATGAATTTTAACAATACCGAGGGTGGGCCACCGAAAAAACCTGGTGGAAATAAGTTCGAGTTGGATTTACGCACGTTAGGTTCTGTACCAAATTATACATACCTAAGTAGTTTATTCATCACAGACAAAACGATGATGAATTGAAGTTTCTATTTCATAACTTATATTTTGTATGAAAATAACAATGATGCTTTTCTATTATGTTTATTTCTGTAGTACCACTAAGTACCAAAATATTGTTTTAAGTACTCAATCCTTTATTTGCTTTACTTACAAGATCTGATCATTTGATAAAAAATACTTTTAGCAACTAATAGAAGTATATTGTATTTGTAAATTACCATATTATTAGCATTAAGTTCTGTAATATTTTGTGCAAAAAAGAGTATCTATCTATCTAAGGTGTACCTTAGTGTACTTTTATTTATTGTCATTCGTTCTGAGACAGCCTTAGAGACAGCAAATGAAAATCGATGATTTGTTTTTATTGCTGTAATTGTCAGACGAGCTTGCGGCGAACATGTGCACATAAAATGGCATCTAATGCTACTTCCGTTATTTTTTCAAACTTCGTTATTTTTAACGAGCTTTGAAAGAAGTTCTTTCTAAGACATGTCATAAAGATCAGGGCAGCCACAGAGTATTTGATAATTCAGCTGCTAATATCAAATACTCAAGACGGTCAAAAAAGCGATCATGATAAGGGTTCCGACTTTTTCTTTTTGAAGTCCGGAACCCTAAATACGCGTGCACTTGACAGCTCGAATAGAAAAGTACATTTGTGTACCTATATAATGTTAGGTATGTACCAACATCTAATTGTAAAAATGTTTTCTGGTGCGAAAGTTGTTTGAGTTGGGTAGGTACGTTGTGTTTGTTTCGAATGAGAATTAAATTCGTATTTGTGTTATGTCCCTGCATGGTAGGTTTCTTTTTATTGGAACAAATTCAAATTATTATTTTTTATTTCAAGCATATGGTTTACTTACAGGTGTTGTTAAATTATTATGTCCAGCACATGCACCCTGCATGGCAATAGTATTCAAATTGAGTAACAACTACAGTTGTTTATTTTTTGTTAATAATTGTTAAAAAATTGTGTTCAAAATTAATAAGTGGATGAAAGTGGACAATATGAGCAAAGTCTTTCGTGTAACTAACTAAATGATTCATGATCGTAATATTATTTTTATTACTAAAGTTGAATTAAGAAGCCGGTCACTGGTAAGTAAAGGTCGAAAAACACATCTGCACTTCTTTTGGTCCACTATTTATAGCCACAAAACCTATTTCGCCTTCTCCCAACTGCAAATTTATTTCTCTATTTCCTATCTTTGATAACCTTTTTCGAAATTTTCTAATTTTCCGGGTTCAAAAACACCCTATATTTCATTCCAGTCCGTATGACAATTTTCCCTGGAATCTGTTCGGCAGCTCGGCGTGAAAGAGGGTCGGAAGGTAAACAAACACCTTTCAGCCCCAGGGGGTCGCCCACCTTTATAGCGACTTAAAAATTTACTTGATTTTATTTTTAAGCTTCATTCGGGAAAAATTCATCGCTTCAGAATAACGCGGCCTATTTTCAAGCGCAGTTGTCGTCGATGATGACAGGGGCAGTCAAATTCCGTTTGCGTGGCAGTTCTCAAATCGAATACTTCTACAAAATGTATATAAAAATCTTATAATATAGGTAATAGATATATTTTTGTTATACAGAAAGTATTCTGTTTAATCGGTATATTTCTAAGAATCGGTAGGTATATATCCAGGCACAGAAATAGGTTGACTTTTCAAAAGATAATAAATAGTGAATAATGTCGGAGGATCTTGCCCCCAAATCGATTTTCAAAATAAAGCTGCCTAGCTATTTGGTAGTCGGTCTCGGTGATGCAGTGGCTAGTGGGTTGCATTTTTAAGTGAGATGACTCCGCTGGGATCACAGGTTCGATTGCCAATGTGCGGACCTGATTGGTACCAGCTAGGTAAAACCATGCGTGCCAATAAGTGTCCAATGTTCACCATAAAACATGATACTATTCCGCACTCAGTGCGCAGTTGGTAAAAAAACGATAATCATCAGAATCAAATATGTTAAAGGACTTTAAAAACCCATCAAAAATGCTTAATGACCCATATGAATCCGGTCGCCCGTACATTAATAAACTCACGCTCCAAAATAACGTCCAAATTAGCGGGGACAAATTAATTGTACCTATAAGTATCGGACAACGCTGTGCGGTTTCCACCACGGGCTGAATAATGTAAGCGACTCGTGTGCCCGAGGCCAATATTGATTCGGCGGTTATGACAAACAAGTCAACGCTGGAATGTGGAGTGCTTGTTAGGCATAGGCGCCTTTTTGGATACAAATGATGCGTTCAATAGACCAATTAAACGACTATGCTAGGTCTACAGTGACAATTTGAATATCGTATTAAAACCATGTTAGTCTACTTTAAAAACTACCAAAGATTTAAGTTTCAAGAAGTCCTTTAGGGTTATTGCCAATATGTTTGAATTAACTTTTTATTAGATTTTAGACGCCCTCTACCCCTTCTCGGAGAGTCAACCATTTTTTTTTCGATAACTAACGGATCATGGTAAGCGATTAGCACTACCCATCGACACCCGCTACACCAAAGGAGTCACAAAAAAAATATTTATTGCCACTTAAAAACCTACGTAGTCGTACTACGTCACACGTACCCGCCGACCTTTTAAAAAGAAATACGTTCTATTTTTGAATTTATATTTTGATGTTTTAAAAATTGATGGCCAATTTTTTTCCTGCCGTTAATGAGTTATGGAGCCAAGTTACCAACGTTTCAATTAACTCAATGTAGGGCCGATTCTCAGACTCAAAGTAGCCCTACGAGTGATAGAGCGTACTAGCTCTGTTGTGTCTCTGGCGATTAAAATTCTTAACGATGTCATTTAAGTTAAGTCATTCCTATCAAAGGAGTCTGGGAAGTTTCATAAGACGTTCATCTATAGGCGTCACCTAAGAATCTAATAGATACTTTACCGTAGCCTTGAAAACTATTTTGATATCTTGTTGAGAGCAGACATTTAGATGGCCTACTTTTAGTTTTAATGAGTCTACTAAAATGCGAAGATTTTTTTCTAGACTCTTCTAAGAACAATCTAGAGATTTGTACAAAAAAATAAATTAAATTTAAAAGAAAGAAACCCTTTCATTTAGAATATCTTTTATTTTTCAGTCTACTTTTTATTATCTACATCTGTAGGTTTCTTCCAAGCAGTAAGGTTCAATGGGAATTCCAGAATAAGCCCATCTACAATGAAAAATGGCAATATATTTGGAAAATTACATCGATGTAGGTTTCTATAGATACACAATTCCATACTGAAAGTTGTGCTGATATAGATACACAATTCCATTCCATACTGAAAGTTGTGCTAAAAGCTTTTGAAAAAGTGTTCCCAATAGCGCTGTCATTAGTAGTTTTACAACTACAGAATTTTGAATATGCCGTCGAGGTTCAAACAAAATGTAGTACTTTATTTTCGACCCTAATACATAGATATTGGTTTTAAATTTCAGAAGTGCCAAATAGCTCTCTTTTGCAAATTGAGCCTTCACACGCTGTAGGTATCTAGGGTTTCTATGATCTAAAAATCATAAAAACCGAAGTCATGTTATCATGATAGGTATTTAGCACTTACCTATTCGTACTAAATTTAGAGTTGGCAACCCTTACCCATATCAATACTTCGATTCCCTTCAGCTACATATGTTTGCATGTGATTAGCTTGATCCCTTATTCTCACCTACCCCATTCCCATGTGTTTGCGAAAACATTACTCGCAGGCTTCTGGGAACTTTCAATTTCCGTTTACTGTCAGCATCCGTGAGTAAATCTATTGGAAGTATTTGCTGGTAATTGATGGTTCACAGTTTGCATACATTGTATGAAGATAGCTAGGAGATAGATACTGAAGAATTTGGTAAATCATCATCATCAGCCTATTGTCATCATCGTCATCAACCTGAGTTGCAACGAAATGCTATTTATTGCATTATAACACTGTTGGATAGGCAAAAAAGTTAATTTCTTCCGCACAGCCTTTACCAGCCTATATACTGTACCACTGCAGGGCAAATGCCTCCATCATACAAATCAAGTCATCGCTACTATGATGGGATTAGGCTTAATCACCATGCTTCAAACGGTTTAAAGTAATAGAGAGACCTGCAAAGCAGCCATAAAAACATGTTTAAATACAGGCATTCATAAATTTCTGTCTACATACAAACTGAGACAAATAGTTTTTAGTTTAAAAACTAAATAATCAAAGATGTTCTCAGTCAAAAGACCACGCAGATCCTAGCCCTGTACTAAAAGTGAGCAGTGTCTACGCAACTGCCTCATACGCTACGCTAGCCGGGACGTAATTCGCCATCGCGTAGTTCGGTCACGCGCCCCCGCGGTCGATGTCGGCTGAATAAATAACCTGTTCGTTTGTACCTTCCGCCGAGTATTCCGCCCTTCGATAGGGCACGGTTAGGTCGGGTGTCCAGCAAACCTAATTGCGCAAAGCGATGTTGAGCTATGGGCGTGCTACCATTTTACTGTTCCCGCAGCGGTGTTAACTTGTCTTATCTGCTTTACATTGCTAGAATTTATTGTATCTTCTAGACGCATTGAAGCTATATAAAAGTAAACTAATATATGTCATCAACAGAAGAACTTAAGCTTTTACAATAGTTTTCGGTCACACAAGTTTTTTTATTTTATTGATGCTTGCTCTTAGATTTATACTCTAGAGTTGCAAAGAAGCCTACGATGGAGCGAACATATCTAAACAGGCTAACAGGTTATTCACATCAGTGCACGAACGAAGAAGCAGGAAAAGTTTGCTGTCCCTTAAGTAATCTTTGACGGTCAAACGCTACTAAAAGTAATCAAGGAGTTCAAAGTGAATAGCAACAAAGCCAAGGTACTCGTAAAAATATGAAAGCAAAAAAACATCGAGTAAATCCCCCGTTTCTCTTTTTATAGAAGCCGGACCTTAGCCGCACCGTTCGTCGGGTTAATTTATTTTCAACTGGAGATATTTCAGCAAGATAAAAAGATATTTTGCACCAAGTTGTTTGACGACCGCTTGTTTATTTGGGACAGTATCCTAAAATACTTCGCCTATTTGTATGGAAATCGCTGAAGTTTGAGCCCACTTGAGGTAGGTACGTCCTGATGTCATGGCTCAATATAATTTGTTTGACAGTTAAATTTAGATGGATGTAATGGTCTTATGTGCGGGATGAGGTTCCCAAACTTTAATGTATTGTATTTACAAAAGTTTACCTTCGATAGTAATATAATAACGTGTCCATAGGATGTTTAACATCATCATCATCTTAGTGTTGTGTCTCGGTTAGAAGCTTGGGCTTCGTAACTAGGAGCACGACGTTGAAGTACCTTTTTTGATTCGTCGGGTTAATTTTAAAAACATTATTTAATTTGAAACAAAGAGTTGACGTTATAACGTAATTTAGTACTAGGTTAAATCTGTGTCTGTTCATCAAGGAGGTAACATGTGTGCGGGGCGTACGTACCGAATGAACTTTGACCTCTTGTTCTACCGAGTAATTTCTTATATACACAGGAGAACTTACGTCTATTTACTTACTCTCTCTTTTTAAAGACCAATTATTTTCAATACTAGAAAAAAGACAGTCAGCTGCCAGAATTTAAATCTTTTATTTTGAGACCTTGTTTCAAATGTGTACTTTTCAACTAATCTCGACCCGGAGATTGTTCCGATTGTAACCCGACCTTCGCAGAACTAACAGAGGAGCTCGAATGGCCTCCACTCCACAACTTTGTTTCTTTGTTCGTGAATTCTTTCCGTCCGAGCGGCAAGTGCAAGGACGATCGATGTCGTATCACACTTGTTAGTGTAGGTTAGTAGTCTACACTACTAAATACTAAGGAATTATATATGGAGTAAACGATAATAATAATAAATTCACACCACATCCATTGCCCTGAGTCCATACTAAGTAGCTTAAGCACTTGTGTTACGTACGATTACAAATACAGGTTGTATCTGTGATCATTTACATCCCTTTAACCACGTGTTCTATCAACCATTCTGAACAACATTTGTTCAGCAACTTTTCCAAATTCTTCGAAAAAATTTTCGACTCCCCATACAAAATGACCATGCGACCGACTTTGTATGGAAAGATGAACAATTTTTATGCGAATTTTCAAAAGTCATAGAATAAATGTTGTTCGGAATGGTTGGTAGAACACGTGGTTAAAGGGATGTAAATGTTCACAGATACATCCTGTATATAATACCTACTTAACATAGGTACGGTCAAAGAACGAAAAGGTTTGTCAGTTTTCAAATTGATTCTCTGACTGTACATAATAATATAATATTACATCTGACTAAATAAACACAAGTTTTCATCATAAAAAGGTAGGCAGCGCTCTTGCGACTTCTCTCGTGTTGCGGGTGTCTATGGGTGAGGACAATCGCTTTCCATCAGGCGATCCGACTGCTCGTCAGTCACTTATCACAAAAAAACCTCCACGCATGGTTTTGCTTGTTGTAGCTAACATTTTCTTTCCACCTGAGCGGCAAGTGCAAGGACGATCGATGCCGGGTGAATAACTAAGTTGTCGGTCTGCACCCCGAGGATCGACCTTCGTTAAGCGATGCATTCTACTAGCTCTTTAGCTGCGGTTGCACTCTTTGCTAACGGTTTTCTTCGTATTTATTTCATTTTAATTATAAGAGCTGTCTTTGTTTAAAGGCGGGGCTTTGATAATTATATTTTATATTCCTCTTACTTAACTGCAATGGAAATTAAAAAAAAATCTCGCTTTTTTTCTACGACCTTACCTGGTCGTACTTCGTAGTACCGATGAGTTAATAAGATTCTTTTTACTTTTTGATTAAATTAACCATGTAAATAACACCATTCAGGCACTTATTTTTTATGTTTTTTAAATGTATTTATTCAAACAAAATTACAATAATTATAACACATGCATTCTGCCAAACTGCGAAACAGTTTGTCGGCAGTAGTTCTCATGGAATCGTTTACAATAATATTTTCGTATATATTAATTTATAAAGAATTTTAAGACCATACTCGTACGTAGTACCAATGGCTCGTAAGACAATTCGTGCTTTCCTAATTTCCAAGAGCTTTGAATTATTTACGTTGTTCAGAATGGTTGGCAAAATTTATGTTTAAAAATATAATTTACACATGTATCTGTGAACTTTTACATTTCCAAAATTCATAGAACAAAATGTTGTTCATAATGATTGGTAGAAGACGTGGTTTAAAGGGATGTAAATGTTCACAGACACACCTGTACAAGTCAAACATGGTACAGTCAGCCACACATCAGGTTACCACAATCTGTCAAATTTCCTCAATTGATAATCAACCTAATGTGTACGGCGGTAAGATGAGAGTCGATTGAGTACGTATGTACTATCTAGTAAGTACGTTTCTGTATGAATATTGTGCTTGAGGATAATAAAACATCATGGGAGTCGGTAAAAGCTCTAGACAATTTCATTCCGCCTCCCATACCATCACGAACGTGTGGAATTGTCTATCTGTACATACATGTATGTTGTTGTAGACATGCCTGCATGTATTCATATGTACTCTAGAATGTCGCGTCCCTGGTATTTTATTGTAATGAATGAATATCCTTTTTATTGAACACAAAACAGAGGTATAAAACTTAAAACTAGTGGGTAAGTAGGTAAGTAGTAGGTAATCTAATATCTAAGTACAGTGGCCAGCACATCAAGTTACTACAATCTGTCAAATTTCCTCAGTTGATATTGAACCAAACACGTTTGACATAAAAGTGAGGTTCGATTGATGAAATTTGACAGATTGTATTATTTATTATTGTTATGTATTATTGTCGGATATATTCATTTATAGAACTATGTAATTGTAGACTGAATTAGTCGCGCAATTCATTGACACTGCAATGTTCTAAGTTAAATGGGGTTACTTTAAATAAAATATGAATAGCTGTAACTACTAACAGCGCGTTTCCCGTATGAAATTATATTTCTAGGGGTTATGGTCGAAGTGCAATATTGGCTGATGTCTATGGGCGGCGGTGTTCACTTACTATCAGGTTGCTCGTTTGCCTTCCTATATTTAAAAAAAAAATGAGATTACACAATCTTCTTCTTCTCGTGTAGATGGCACTAAGATATAAATTTTCCCAGCCATTGGGCTGTAAGTACTCAGCCGCGCTGACTGCGCTGTCGGTAGGCTGCAGACGTTCGCGTTCGTCGTATATGCAGCTGTCTAGTCAAAAAGCGCATGCCAGGAGTTGGGCCACGGTTTGGGCACAAGTGGTTTAGGGGGCGGCGCCACTTTCGCAAATGATAAACAATAATCTGACAATTGACATTGTTTACGAATTGTTGACACGTCGCTGCGTAACGGCTTTAGCAAGTCGGGCTTCAGAAATGATTAATCGATAAAGCTATTTTCCTTTGTCACTGTTTCCCGCCTCCAATGAATGGCCCTTACTTCGCAATCAATTGAATTCGTATTTGTGTGACTGCTTTAGAGGAAGCAAGGTTAATAGTCCAGTGGGGAAAATAAAGTTTACAGTATGCAGTAAATCTGGTACTTCTGTTTTTGGCAGATTGTTTATGACTCTGATCCTATGAATAACCATGACCATGCGCCAAAGGAACCTTTATAGTTTCGTCATGTCTGTTCGTCTGTCTGTCTGTCTGTCTTGGCTCGTTCTCCGCCGTTTCTGCACCGATTGCCACGAAAATTGGCGGCGAGATGCATACTGATAATCCAAGAATTGTGTTTTTAAATTATCGAAAAATATTTTATCAAAAAAATATTTTAAATTCTATTGACAATATCTACTGTAACGGATTTAAAACTAACGTCCCAAAACGAAGCGAGGCGCGGGCCACTAGTAACTTGATAAAAATACTTCATTCATGACACTACTTCGAAAGGTCAAAACAATCACTAAATTACTATTGTATTTGTAACGTAACATTTGGCTTGCAAAACATCAATCGACCATATTTGAGCTATTTATACCAACTAACTCGGACACGTGCTAAGTATCGATTGTACCCTTTCAGTCATAGAAATAACTAGCATTAACAGTGGCCTTCGAAAATATACATTAAAGGAAAGCCCAAGTAACTACAATAATAGTGTTGTTAAGAATCTGGAATATCGATGTTATTCAACCGTAACATGTACAGGCGGCATAACGGCAAGTTATCCTTTTTGAACTTTGGGCCAGTTTTACGTCGGAGACACAAGTACTTTTTAGGTTACTTACTTCTAAAATGAAATTAAATAAATTCGCACAACATCTCATGATAAAAACTGTTTAGGCTATAATATTTACTGTGGTTAGGTATAGAAAGTAGGTAGTTAGTTGTCTAGGAAGCATTTTATTGTTCTTTAATGAGCCAACAGCATTAATGGTGAAATCAATTAACGCCTCTAATGACTGGGTTTTTATACCAACAATATTTAATAAGTCTACCTACCTAGTGTTCATTTGTTAGTACAGGTAATTAAAACTATCGATAATACGTACCTAAAACAAAATTGCATTCAACACAACACTACTAAAACATACATTTTGCTTTGTAGGCAGAACGCTAGCTGGAACTGGGGAGGAATACAAATAAGGCCATTCATGAAATATCTATAGGAGCGGCCGAAAAAATCTGGCTCGCCACAATAGGCTTGTGATCAAATGTTTTCAGCACGAATAGAAACTAGGTCAGTTCAAAAAAAACATTGTATTTTATATCATCCCTGCCTATTAAAGCTGACGATTTCAAAGAATCAGGTGGGCCTGATTCTTTGAAATTGTGATCTCGGATAGTGATATATCGAATTGGGATTCGATATATCACTATCCGAGAATAATCTTCTTCGGTTCATTTCGGTACTAAAAGCACGATTAAGTCCTGAAACAAAACGAAAGCGAGTCACTATCTATGATATAATGCGTTAAAAAATAATCACCAAAGTACCTACCTTACACAACCATTTTAGTAACGCGCTCAAATTTTACGAATACTTATGACATACTAAAATGTACTCACCGACCTATTTGATCACGTTTTCTTTTTTTTCCCTTCGATAGCCCCAATTTCACTCATCATGTCCCGAACATGGCCATCGGGGCGGTGACATGCGGTGGCCTGTCCTGCGATGGCCCATTCAGCCATTACGGCGGGCCATTTGCGATCGTCGGCTCTTGTTCGACTACGAGAAGCGTTTGCGTCGGTTTTTGTGACCAAATACCCATTAGGTATATCTCTATACCTACTATAAAAGCTACGAGTACTGTTTACTGCAAGTTTCGGATCAGTCGTCGTTGCAATAAGTTTAATTTTACTGTACTTTTTAGCCTATATACAGAGTGGATCAGTGAACAGTTACATCCCTTTAAACACGTGTTTTACTAACCATTAGGAACAACATTTGTTCTATCACTTTTAGAGATGAAAAAAAAAACATATTTATAAAACTTTTCATAGAAATTCACGTAACTTGGTCATTTTGTATGGGGAGCCGAAAAAATGTTTCGATGAATTTCGAAAAGTCGTAGAACAAATGTTGTTCAGAACAGTTGGTAAAACACGAGGTTAAAGGGATAAAACTGTTCATAGATACACCCTGTATTGTCCCACTGCAGAGCAAAGGCCCATCATAGAAATCAAATCTTCTGTGCTATTATGGTATTAGGCTTAATCACCACGCTTCGCGCTTGCCTAAAGCGGATTGGTGATTACAAACCGGAGATAGTTCAACGATTCAAAGCGCACTTTTAGCTCCACCCGGATCAAACTCAGTAGTCTACTAATGTTGTATAAGGAAACAAAATATTAAATCGGTTTTAATCCGTTGTTCGAAAAAAAATATCCAATAAATCTCCATTCCTCCCTTAACGAAAATTTAAGCAAACATTACAGATAATTAAGACTCCTAATTAAGCACCTTACAACGAGGTATAAAACTTTGGAGACGGCGTAATGAAATCTAACTAAAATGAATGAATACCGTAAAACTCCTTCACGGCATTTATTAATTAAAGATCTATCCACTCGCCAGCTTTGATCGCCGAAATGAAACTTGAATAAATAATTAAATTGAAACAACTCCATTGATTCAATTTACAGTTTGAGTTGGAGTTTGAAGTATCAATTTGAAACTGACGTGAAGAAATGTTTTGATAACTTAAAAACTCTTCTCAGATAATTTATTTCAACATAGGTATTTTAAGGAACTTGCATAAAATGGTTCTTGCAAAATCCATACTAATATTATAAAGTAGGTGTGTCTGTCTATCTCTCTGTATGTTTGTCTTTCTTTCACGGCAAAACGGAGCGACGAATTGACGTGATTATTTTAAGTGGAGATAATTGAAGGGATGGAGAGTAACATAGGCTACTTTTTGCCCCTTCCTAACCACTCCATTTTAGGGAAGTGGGGGGCGCGA
The DNA here is from genome assembly GCA_014851415.1 of Cnaphalocrocis medinalis. Classification (NCBI taxonomy): domain Eukaryota; kingdom Metazoa; phylum Arthropoda; class Insecta; order Lepidoptera; family Crambidae; genus Cnaphalocrocis; species Cnaphalocrocis medinalis. The sequence continues at coordinate 10,946,808 of CM026286.1, forward strand.
GCGAAGCCGCGGGCAAAAGCTAGTAATCAATATATGGTTTATTGCGGTTCATAATAAGTACTACTTTCATTTGACACACAAACTCTTTTTTGCTAGAGTCGGAAAACGAGCAAGCGGGGCGGGGAAGTTTCGTATATTTTTTCCTTGTATTCAAAAATAATAATATATTTCGTTACACAAATCACAAAATGGGACTGAAATAAGGGTGTTTAGCCGTCACATAAAGCGCCCTATTGACCTACTTAAATGTGGGCTATTTTGAACATTTGTCCATACAACCTGAGCTACATATAATGGGAACAAATAGACACTTTCCATAGACAAATGTTATTTCGTTATTCTCTTCCTTTTTTGAGTGTTTAATATCTACGATTCTTTTTTTCCAATGTATTTGTTTCAATCTAAATACCTTTCACTCACACACTTGTGCACAAGTGAAATGTCCTGCGTCGATGGCTAATCGTTGAATTGTCCATCGAGACTCGAGGTTTTGATTAGGAGGACACAAGGAGGACATTATTTTTTAACTCATATGCCAAGTTTTTTACTCCAATTTTCATTCATGTTTTTTCTCATGACACTTACCTCGCCAAGTGCGTACTTGGCCGTGATTCACCGCAAAACATCGGAGGGGAAATAAATAATTCATAGTTACGGCTCTACAGGAGATCTCCCATCTCCTTGTGGCCACTTCCCAGAACGGCCCGAAAACGGCAAGGAATGAGGGAACGGGCAAATTTATGGGCCATTCCGACACAGTGGCAGCACTTGCACGTTTGGAATGGTACGGGTTTCTTTTCCGATTACCGTGTTTTGAATGAAAGAATCAGATAGATAAACATTAAGGAACGGCATTGCTTTTCAGTGACCTCTTAAAGAAAAACTTCTTTTCCTACGCCTTTTACACTTTCAATGCTCTGTTTTAAAACATTTGCCTTGCATTATACATGATATACATAATATAAACGTTGCTTATAAACATCAAGCTGTGAGTGCTATAATGTATACTTATAGTTAAAAATCCAAAAGTTTAGTTATCTCGAAAGTATTTTTAGTGGGATACAAATACAAATCATTTATTTGCTATTGAATATGGTACAGTACATAAATGTGCTATAATATAATGTGTCATGGTTATAGTTTGCATAACTATGTCCAAATGACCAGCCTCATGACCGGCTTTGTATAAAAAGCTGTAATTTTTTATGCGATTTTAAAAAAAACATCCTTTAACCACGTCTTCTGCCAGTAATTCGAAACAACATTGTTTCTATAACTTTTGGAAATCGTATAACACGTGGGTCAATGAACTCTTCAATAACTCTTCATTCAGTTCGTACACTATCTGTAAATACGTCAAACAACATCCCCAATACTTAAGTAAGTACAATTAGAACAAGAATTCAGACATGTACTTAAGCACAATTACCACAACTCAGACATTTCTAAAATGGAACTAAGTCAAGTAAGTTTCAGCTATTTCCAGTGGTCATTCCAAAGAGCGCCTTTTGTGCACCCTCCCAAGTCGGCGCATTCATTCACCACATACGAGCAAAACTAAGTACCGAAATTAGGTTTGTATACTCGCCGGCACAGGTAAATAAAGTTGTGTGAGTGGCCGGGTTGGGAGGTTGCGTCAACTTAGTGTTGTTCAAAGCAAGACAGCTAGTCTTGGTCTTGTTCTATATAAATACTTTATGTTTATATACTCACAGGCACAGGTAAATAAAGTTGTATGAGAGTGCCGGCTTGGGTGAGGTTGCGTTAACTTAGTGTTGTCTAATGCAAGACTGCTTGTCTTGGTCTAAATAAAAGTAATACCTACCGATATTAGGTTTTTATACCCGTATGACACATGAAAGCAGTGGTTGTGTGAGTGGCCGAGGTGAGCGAGTTGCGTCAACTTAGTGTTGTCCAACACAAGACCGCTGGTCTTGCTGGTGGACTAAATACGTACATACTGAAATATCTAAATAAGATAGGAAATAGTCAGGTTTGGTCTTTATCATACAAGAACTGGTTGTACAAGCCTTGAAAAATATTAGTTTTAAATATTGGTCTTGCATCAGCAGGCCTGGTTTTGCTCTAATGGTTTAGTGTTCTTACTTCTGTATCTGCAAACCAGATTTGAACCATTACCACATCATTACTCAGATTGAGTTCTATCCAAGTATTGTAAAGCCAAGACCGATTTGAGCATCCCTAATTCATCTCACCTCAAAGGAAAACTTCGTAGGGCGATTTTGCCTTATTTTGTTACCTTATTAGGTATACGTACAAAGTTACGCAGCTTTATAAAATGTTTTAATTAGGAAGCACTTTCTTGTTATAGAGACGTCACATTAACGGGAAGATCGCTAATTATGCAAATTCACTAAGGTCGGAGTTCAATTTGAATACACTTAGGAGCTTCTAGATTTTCTTCATCCATGCCCAGATTTTCTTTTAACATACAATACATCTCTGAATACGTACATTAGAGAGGGTAAATAGGCTTCTGTACATAATTATTAATTAGTCAGTATTTGCATACGGTTTCTGCGATTCGGAGTCATAAGTACAAAGCGTAAAGCAGCTGCGCTGCGTTTCGTTGAGTGAGGGTCCCGGAAGGCCAATTGGCGGGGGAGAGGGTTGAAGTTTGGCAGCGCACTTGTGACTCTACTAGCGTTGCAGGTGTCTATAAGTGTCGGCAATCGCTTACCATCAGGTGATCCGTCAGCTCGTCTGCCACCTATCACATAAAAAAACACACACAGCGCACAAAATAACCAAACAAGCTAAATCGTTTATGGATCCATTTGGTGGAACCCCCTCGCTCTTCCGATAAAACGCAACATCTCTCAACAATACAAATAATTACATCCACTTGAACAGATTGCATTGTGCCGATCTTCAATAGCGATTGTACTGCAGCGCATCTGCAGTGGCTGTAAATTGAAGAGGCCTTAATCGCGCAAACTGCAACGATTTGCGCGTAGCGTTGTGCAACTAGTTGGACTGCGTGGTTTTCTTTTAAAACAATATTTTGTTAGTAAAGATGACGTCAGCAATACTGTTCAATAGGTCAGGCAAGCTTTTTTCGATTCTTAAAATGAAGAAATACCTCAAGAAGAAGAAACTAAAACGGTTACCTGCACTAAGTATAGTAAGTTATTTTATATACTATCGTTCGCTTCATTATTAATATACTATTACTTGCTTACAAATTAAAAAAAATACTTACCTAAAAGGTTTTTATGGGTTTTCGCATTAGAAATGACTATAATTTGACAGAGTGTTAAAGTCTTTTTGAAATGTTGCTTTATTTAAAAAGCCCGCGTCATATTTCAGGGATTTGTGATTTACTGTTGTGCACTACGACAAATTATACAGCGCGCGTTGGCACATTGCCCATTCTGAAACGAAATTTCAGTAGGTACTACCCACTGGATACTTTAGTTTTGCATATCATAGTCATAACTGCATTATTCGAATTGAATAGGATCGGGTATCTAATTCCTTTAAAAGACAAATCTCCCAAAAGTAAGAAGATATGAAAAGATTAAAGAAACAATAACTCAGAAAAAGGTTGGTACTGGCTATATACAGGGTTATTTTTTAAACACCGGCATCCTTCAAACCACCTTGTTTACTGGCCATTCTGAACAACATTTGTTCTATGACTTTTGTAAATTCGCGAAAAAAATTCAAGTTTTCATACAAAATCACGTGACTGGTCATTTTGTATGGGGAGTCGAAAAACTTTTTAACGAATTTCGAAAAGTCGTAGAAGAAATGTTGTTCAGGATGGTTAGTAGAAAGGGTGGTTTGAACGATGCCGGTGTTTAAAAATAACCCTGTATATTAATATTATACCTGTATATTGTCTAGATAAGCATTATGTAAAGTGTTCTAAAATATATAGCTGCTATACTGCGCTACAGTATGCACGCTATCTTCCGCAGTAATCGTAGCTTTAAAACACAAACTTGGTCCTTGAAGAAGTTTTCTTAAGTTTCAAAGGTAAGATTCTTTAGCTGATTTCTCCAAGACTGCGTCCATTTCAGTGATATACAGTTACATAATAACATAAATTTCTATATTTATTACAATTTAATTATTCTTCAGCCGAAGATTTGACATTATTAAAGCAAAAATATAGTACTTAAGTAGATAAGCTTTGGCAATACGTGCATTGATGGCATGTAATCCATTAACAGTTTTGAATGGCTCACGATACTTTTAAATTCACATGGAAAATAAGAATATTATAAGGCATGCAAAGCGGAAATCAGATTAGCCCCTAAAATACAACCCTGGGGCACTCCTCATTGTATCCAAGTAAGATAAACTTGTTTCTTTGCTACAATATGGGAGAGTTTCAAATAAGACTTATAATCAACTTTGTTTATTTTGCAAATACTTCCTAGGTCTTAAGTTGTGTGACTAAATCAAAAGCTTACGTAAAAACTAAATAGACGAAACAATCGTAGGTAATTTCATTCAAAGATATGTAACATTTATTATGTCCTCAGATGTTTGGAAAACATAAATGCATACAATTGACTTACTTCTAGTTAATAGCGTCAGTGTAATGTCTAAACTTGAGCAGGGATTATAGATTCTATACTCCAAGGTCTACTTTTAAGTCCCGTGGCACAGGCAAGTTCCGTGAATGACAACTTGATAATATAACTTCTTCGCCATCTCATAAATTGCACTCGGTCTCAACGCAATAACTGCATGACGTCTTGATATAGTTGTGCACTTTTGTACTTATGAAAAGGATTTTGTTTGGTGCATTTTTCTTGATAATAAGAACTTCTAGAAAACAATTCACAATACTGGTATGAGACTTTCGCTTATGTCAAAATACATTCAATATGTTGGTAAGCAATCACCGCCATTTTCATTTTGTGTATTGCGTATGAAATATTGTTTTCAGCTCCATTAATGAATTAAGTACATATTCCAGGCTTCTTAAATCCACTTTTCAAAGTAACTCTATCTTATTTTATAAAGTGTGTCATTCCACTGGAACAATCATACAAAGTGCATTCTGCAACTTTATTTCTGACACATGTCTGAACTCCTAGCGTCAATTATAATACGAGTACGATGTTTGGAATCTAGTACTTTATGTAATTCCGGATTGCAAGTGCATCTAATGGGATTCAAAGTATTTTTTTAATAAATTGAGACAACATTACATTCATTGTCCCGATCCGAAACTAAGGTTTTCCCTTGTACTATGGAAACCAGTAACAACGAAGAAACCACAAACACCCAGACCCAGCACAAATATCTGTTTCATCAACAAACATTTGTGTTGTTGCGGGAATAGATCCCGCAACCCTTACGTCTCAACCGGACTCAAACCACTGTGCTAAACGGGTCATCAGTCAATATCTTAGTATTTTTAGTTTATTTTATCTTTAATTTCGTTGTTTCAGTAACATTTCAGTCAAAAGCAGTCAAGAGATTCTTAGCAGAACGTACCTACCAGGATTGCTAGGGACGACAAAAATGTGACACAAGCTCTTCAGAGATGTCGCGCACCACCAAACGACAGGTGCATAAATTTTGAAGTTTGAAATCTCAAAATGTAATAAATTTGCGAGGTAGTGATACTTACATCACGTAACAATTTATGTCAGTATAGTTACTTAAAATTAATTGCATTAATAAAGACACACATGTGTATAATGGAAAGTTTAAACCAATTTCATTTAATGTTCTGCCTCCAAAAGATCTTCTTTGATCATAACTCTAACAACCAATGACCTCATCCGAAAACGGTACGTACTGCAGAAAACAAATTGAGACATGAATATTAAAGTCTGCGGCAATATCGAGTTAAAACTTTGCAAGTTACTCCTCGTTCGCAACTTGTTATTTTAGGGGAAAATAATTCTAGGGCGAAAGGGAGATGCGAAGCTTGTTTGACCCTATATTCACGTTACATACATATTAATTTGTTTTTAACCCTTTTATGTAAATCGTGCCAACTTAAAACTAGAAGAGTTATTGTTTATTCTGGGATGGTCACGTAACGATAAATCTTTCTTTATTGGCCTTGCCGTAATTTCACGACTTTTTTGACATGTTATAATACCTGTATTTTTCACGGCAGCGCTTAGAAGAATCTTATATTGTACAGTCGACTCCAAAAATATGTATACACTTTAGGACTTTGTCACAATACTTATTATAAGAAAATAAAAGTTGTTCTACTCTCTTGTGTGGACTGTGACAAAGTCCTGAAGTGTATACATATTTTTGGAGTCGAGTATACTTTTAAATGGTTTTATGTCACAAGTATGCATTATGAAACTGATTGTGGTATCTCTATACCGATACCGATTACTATTTGGTTTCAAATTTGACGGTTTCACAGATACTAAATAGATTGCTGCTCAGATTTGACAATTTCCGGTAACATACATCACAGAATACATTTAATTAACTACAGGAAGCTACCGTGCTGTCTCGTAATGAAGGTGGGTTATGTTGTTTGTGGGTGGAAATTAATGGATTCCGTAATATCATCCCAAAGGACGTCACAAGAGATGTGCCATCTCTAAATAAACACGACTCGAGTCGAAATTAAAATGACTCGAAAAAAGTTACTGCTCAAAAATGTCCGCCCGTTTTATTTTATTGAAAACTAGCGGCCGCCCGCGACTTCGTCCGCGTGAAAAAATTTACTTTTTACCCCCTTTTAACCCCTTACAACCCCCTTTTCGTAGCCTATGTTCTTTCTCAGGGTCTAGATCATCTGTATACCAAATTTCATTTAAATCCGTTCATAAGACGCCAAAACGTTATGCGTCATGGATTGCATGTTATGCGGGAACGCGCTACATTGCGAGGCTCCCCCCCCCCCCTCCCTCGAGAGGGACTATATTGTAAGTACCTATGAATGTGAGGCGCACCAGTCTATTGCAAAAACGTGTTGCTAGATATGGTGCATCCTTTTTTATGATAGGAGGTGAAAATGGCCTGAGGCGACTACTTGCGGCGTCTTTCACCTCACTCAACTCATCGGCAATGCAGGCAGGGAAATAATACTGGTTGACACTATAAGATTAATAGACACTAACACGTAAAAATATGATTATCAAAAAATTTAATTATAAACCAAAACAAAATAAAATAAGTCAAAATACGGTGATGCGAAACCGATTACCGCCGCTTATGGACACCTCCAACAGCTGCCGACCTTTTAAAAGGAATACGCTCACTTTTTTAAAGATTTGCAGGTCCGTCCGTCCGTATCCGTCCGCATACCTAGTTTGAGTTCGGCCTTGCTAGAGTTTATAACTCGCTCCACACATCACTAATGTCCTACGGTTGCCGAAGAAACTAAGTGGAGACAATTAATCATGGTACGCAAAAGTCAGCCAAAGGTCACAAGGCAGAAGATTCATAGCCTTCAGCGTAGTATGTACGAGTATTTTACATGGATGAATTATAAAGGGCTAATGTTTGCTTAGCAAATATTGGCAGTTCATTTCGTATGCATATAATACTAAACCCTTTAATCTCAAAGCAAATAATATGTTAGCCTTATAGGCTTTTATTGCTTTGAAGTTTTTTTTTTATGTGATAGGTAGCAGACGAGCAGGCGGATCACCTGATGGTAAGCAATTGCCGCCGCTCATGGACACTTGCAACACCAGTGCAGTTGCAGTTTAGTCAAATATTACAATATTTTTTGTCTTATGCATCGTCGTATAAATAGGCATTTACAAAACAGTTAATTCTATAGGCAACGACAAGGCTTATAACTAAATAGAAAAATGAAGCTCAAGCGCGATGTAATCGACACCCAGCGCCTTCTGTCGGTGCTGTATGGAACTAATGCTTCGAAACAAAGTGAGAGCGGGTCATTATATGCGTCTCATTATTTTGTGTCTCATTCTACGAAAGATAAATATTGAAAGGAAAATAAATTAAAGATATGAGAAAATACAAGTAAAATAAATTTGTGAGAAGACTTTTATAGCATAAAATAAATATGATACATTCCCTCACTAATGTATTTCAGTTCAAATAAATAATATTAGATATTATACTGATCTATATGATATAGCAAGCTATCTATATGTAGACCTGATAATATTGAGGTGAAAAAGAAAATGTGTTTCGTTCCCAGAATTATATTAAGAGCCCCAAAAACTACGAGATTAAAATCTGTTACTATGATAAGATCTAAGGAAAATGTTTGCTTCGGCTAAAATAATCGGGTAAGATTTATTATTTGCCAAAGGAACCATACCTACCTACATAAAAAGGAATTACAAAGTCTCAAAAATATTAAAAAGAACTCATAAATATAGGAAAAATAACTGCGCAATTTGATTCCTGAATTATTATTACACGTTAGATAAGTACGGAACCATCTGTAGACGAGCTTGACTCGCACTTGACCGGTTTTTTGTTCTATTCTATTCTGAACGGTAATCACTAAGGGTTACCATGAAGAGAGTATCTTCATTATCCTCCTCGTTACTGCGTTGAAGATAACAAGATGGCAAATGAAAATGTACGCAGATGAAATTGCAAGTGCTAGCGAAAAAGGCATCCCTTTACACGATTGCGGGAGGCAAATTTTTACTCAAAAGTAAACTTTTATGGCAAATTTACGTGCAAATTTTTAAGAAATTAGGTACCTACTTTATGAGATAGGTGGCAGGTAAGGTGAGTTTTAAACATGACTTTTTTTTAGTATAGCCAATAGCCATACACTTGTCCGCAATCTCACCTGATGGAGTGATGATGTGACGGAGCGTGAAGCATGTCTGCCTATTTATTCTGCTCTTGACGTTCAGGGAACATTTCAGCCGGTAGAGAATTCTACCGGCTGAAATGTTCCCTCCTTGGACGTACGCAGTAGAAATCTACTAGAAATGAACCGTTTGGTACGAATTGTTGGTGTTTCAACAATATAAGGGTGGTAGCACCTCTTTGCGTCTTGTGGACCGATGATAGAACGGGTTAGGTATAAACTCGCCCGCAAAAATTGTGGTCCGCGGCGAGTTTATAACATTGCCAGTTTGTTAGTAGTTAGGTAACTGGACCACGCTGAGAAGCGGCCGCGGACCAGATAACTACTTGCCCAAGTCTTAGGGGTCAACTGGCCCAAAAGTTTGATATGCTTAGGTATTTAGACGGGGCTGGTGGAATAAGATGAATCAATCAAGCAGGTGTAGAAAACCTTAAAACTTTTGTAGTTACTGAAGGAGTCAGGTTTGATAATCTTGAAAAAAATACTGCCTTCCTAATTAAAAGCTACGGGACCCCAAAAAAAGATCTTACGCTTAGTTTCCATCAAACAGGAAAATGTGCATGTACCTACCCCAAATCTCAATTATCCCGGAGATGCCAGCGACAGGCTTATTAGCCGGGGAAAACCCCGCAATATATCATAGCGTGTATAATAAAAAGTTTCTCGGCCGGACAGGGCCGGATTAAGGCTCGAGATTATTAAGATTACGATCCCGGACTTATCTATAGACTTAGGTAGGGCGAAATATTTCTTGGTGAAAATGGTTTTGCGGACTTGAAGGAGGTAACCTGCAATATAACTAGTATAGTTTTGTTGTTTGGTATAGTGTGTGGGTGTTAATTATGTATTTAAGTATTATATTTATGATTATTCTGTGGTCTGATATCCGTAACACAAGTGCTTAAGCTACTTAGTACGGAGTCAGATCAATGTATTAGATGTTGTGCAAAAAACAAGGTGATTAATATTTTCAAATATGCACTTATATTTTGTTGTTAAATTAAATTTTTGTGTTTAAGGGTAAGCATACTACCATATCCATTAAATATATGAATGAATGAATGGATATGCTTTTTATTGCACATAAAACAGAGGTATAAAACTTAAAGCTAGTTATAACAGGAGTAATGTACAAAAAAGGCGGCCTTATCACTATGAGCGATCTCTTTCAGGCAACCTTTGGGTAAAGAACACTTACATACAATAATAAGGATGTACATTCTTGCTCACCATAGTTGATTGTCGGCACTAGTTTAACATGCAAAGTATCTTTGTAAACCAGTTTACGCCTCCAAAATATTTCTTAACGTCGTTCTCATGTTACAAATTACCCCCAAGACATTTTCCTGTCAGCCCTTAGTCCGCCGGCCAGGTAAAATCTGCAAGGTTGGCCGCTAAGTACTCTCACAGATAAAATATCACCAGTAACACTAAATAATTAGACACACGACACCGAAATAACACGAAGAGATCACTGTACTCATGTGTCCGTAGGCTGCTTAGCTCGCGAAGTAGGCTGGTTTTTCTTTTATGTAATAGGTGGCAGACGAGCAGACGGATCATCTGATGGTAAGCGACTTGCGCACTTAGGCCTTTCCCCCCAACTGGGCCTGCAGAACCGTCACTCACTCGACAAAACACAGCGCAGACCTCACAGAAGTGAGGTCTTATTTATAGATTGCCCCGGCATGAAAAGTGGACTGTATGTTTCGTCAAACGTAAACAGAATACTAGCTGTTACCCGCGACTTTGTCCGCGTTGAATAGTATATTTGGGTAGCATTTAATTCAAAAAAAAATCAAAGAATTTCGAAAAGTCGTTGAATAAATGTTGTACAGAATGGTTGGTAGAACACGTTGTTCAAGGGATGTAAATGTTCACAGATACACCCTGTATTAGTTACGATATATTCTGTGTTTGTGTGCTAGTAGTATTTACACTGTGGCCTGTGTGAGTACAATAAGCGCGCGTGTATTACACAGGGCCGTCTCATTGTGTTCAAGATTTACGTCTCTCCACTCCGTGTATTGTGCACTTTCTGCCGAGTACATCTTGTGTGGGATCATGTGGGCTCCTTTTAGGAGCTGTTTATGAATTATGCGGTGTTTCTTGATGGACTACGTATGTCTTTTCAAGAGGCGGATACATAGTAGATGAGTTTATGGCTAATGGAGAAGATTTATACCTAAATGGAACACGATACAAAAACTAAGTCTAGAAATTGTCAGATTCTGACTTCAGAACCTAATTCCCATTGCTACCTAGTGAAGCTATGGGACTGCCTCGGGAGTAGGCACACTTTTCCAAAAATAAAGTCCTTAAAAACATTGAATTTTTTTTGGAAATTAGAAGAACTTTTCAAAAATAAATTAACGTCACCCTTCTTTTTTTTAATCGTTTGAAATGGTCATTGTAAATGTATGTAGGCGAAAGATATTTTCAAAACAGAGCTTAAGCCTACTTTATTCGTATATGGACAAAAAAGTGAAGAAAAAAATTGTTTTAAAATAAAAAGTAAGGTAGGACTCAACCCTACTTAACTTTGACACGCACAACGAATTCGTTTTTCAGACTCCGACACAAAGAGAGGGGACAGAGTTAAAATCTTTTGTGGAAAATGGAATCTTTTATGTCCTACCTACCGAATATAAAATAGAACTAATGAATATCAATGACTATTTCGATAGATAGTAATCAAAATGTAACATTTGCATAACCAATCACTGAAATAAAACTTAATGACTCATATTTATTCATACACTTAATAATCATTAATCACGCTATGCACATTTTCAGACGCTAGATTTAATATACGTAAACTTTAAATTAATGCACCCCTTTTAATAGTTTCCAAACTTAAGGCACAAGTGCCATCTCCCCATAATATATTCAAATATAATTAACACCAAAATAAAGTGTTCCACACCCGCACCGCCCACTGCAGGTGAAGTTTATGTAACCGACAAGGGAGCTTGTTGGAAAAGGTCCAAATCTCAAGGATACAGTTACGTAACCGCTTACCAGGTCCTCGTCATCATCAGAGAAAATGTTGGCTCTGTCCTGCGCCGTCATGCCGCCCGAGTGATCCGAAACGTGGACGATCCTCCCCTCATAGCTCACGCACTAATCCCCAATCACTTTAACTGCATCCAAAAACGTCCATTTACATCCACATCCATTTTTGTTACAAACAAAGTTAGCACTGAACGGGTTTGGAACATCCAGAATGTTTGCACCAGTCACGAAAACTCTTTAATCAAAGATCGGAAAACAAATGAGTAGCGTCGAACGTTAATTTCGAAATTTGAATTTCGGAGCGACATCCACCCTCGTCAGTGGTTGGGCGCTAACTGCGGTCTGTGGGACAGAGAGCACTGCAGCGTCTAGTAACCATGGCAACGCAGGGTTTTTGATGCGGGAAAACTGCATGCATTCTACTAGACAATATCTGACATGCGAAGTGAATTAGAGTGGCTTTGAAATTTGATTGCTTCGGGCTGTTCGAACGTTTCGCGGCGTAAGTGAAAAATTGAAGTAAGTTCAAAGTTTTCAGCTGTCGTTTAAATGGGGCTCGCATATTGAGAAAGCTCAATGTTTGAAAACAGTTGCTATTATTAAGAAAGACGAACGAAGAATAAATGGAAATATAACGCTATGTAAATACTTAACAATGGGTTCGATTTACCACTTCCAAAATACTGAAATTACCTATTTAGGAAACATACTGTATTGCATGTTAACATACATATTATGTGCTTTATTTAATAATCAAGAACCAGTTATACAATAGCAACAGGCAAGTTATCATAATACTCTCTATCTATCTTCTATCTACTATTTATAAAGAGATAAATTTAATTTACAAAGACAAGGCTTATAGGTAAACCGGAAAGGCCAAACACTTGTGCCCAACGCTATCTTTTGAACTAATAAAGTCAAAAACTATATGATTTTTTTTTATATAAGACTAGCGGCCGCCCGCGACTTCGTCCGCGTGGAAAAGTAACTTTTTACCCCACTTTTAACCCCTTACAACCCCTTTTTCGCAATAAAAAGTAGCCTATGTCCTTTCTCAGGGTCTAGACCATCTGTATATCAAATTTCATTTAAATCCGTTCAGTATTTTTGGCGTGAAAGAGTAACAGACAGACAGACAGAGTTACTTTCGCATTTATAATATTATATAGTATATATAGTACTAGCGGCCGCCCGCGACTTCGTCCGCGTGGAAAAGTAACTTTTAACCCCTTACAACCCCTTTTTCGCAATAAAAAGTAGCCTATGTTCTTTCTCAGGGTCTAGACCATCTGTATACCAAATTTCATTTAAATCCGTTCAGTAGTTTTGGCGTGAAAGAGTAACAGACAGACAGACAGACAGACAGACAGAGTTACTTTCGCATTTATAATATTAGTAAGTAAGTAAGTATGGATGGGTTTGCACTTGACCTCATCTCATCTGATGGAGAGTGACAATGAGGTCTAAGATGATGATGATGGGCCGCTAGTTTATAAAGAAAATTATATACCTACATAACGACTACACGAAGTACAGGTAATCTAAAAGTCGAAACACTAGCGTGAAGCAAAATTAAGCCAAAGCGAAGTGATGGCGGGCCATTACATATTAGGTATAATAAAAGGCTAAGGTTAAATCTTGACATTAAGTTTCCCTATTGTAGCAAAGTTCGTGCAATAAAATATAAGTAAACGAAGTTCAAGGACTCTCACTGCAGAACGCTCCTGGAATGGAGACTACAGTGGCCTTACCATGAGTTTGAAATACTATCCTCGCTATCGAAAACTATCGCTTTGTCTCTTTAATTGTGATGCAATTGAAAGAGACAGAGCAATAGGTTACGGTATATCAGTTTTCGATGTCAACTCATGGTAGCGCTACAGATGCGATCGATGGAAGACGTGATAACTTGCTTACTAATCTTATCGCTTGCTTACTTACCTAATAGTGAACAATAAATAAATAAGTTCACACAACATTCTCATACATTGACTTGACTCCGTATTGAGTAGCTTAAGCACTTGTGTCACAGATATCAGACAAAATAGTAAACATAAATATAATACTTACTCGGGGAGATGTCGTGCTGCGAGGGCTTCGTGCTATTTGCCCCACGACTATCTCCCGGGGAGATATGGAGAGTCCCAGGGGTTTAGTCGGTAAACCCCCCGCCGTCATGCGGGGGGGAGTACGACATAACCCGTCCGTTCCCCAGCGGACAGGTATGCGTAACGCATTTCCCCTGGGTTACCAAAAAAAAAAATACATTACACCCAGACTCTGAACAAACACACGTGTTCATCACCTGAATATTTATCCAGGGTGCGGATCGACCCATGACCTATGGAGTATGAGGTAGGGTCACTACCAAATGCGCCAACCAGCCAGTCTAACATGAGAATTACATGCTAACATGAGATGAGGGTTACGATGCCTCTAATCCTTACCGTGCATAGCTCGGAGTGGCAATTACTGCCTGTGAGTGCTCGCCAGCAATTGCTATGGTAGTATTGCAGGTGCGTGTATGAGGAGGCCGCTAGCTCTTTGATTTTCGGCTAATGACCTACGCTGGCTTTAGTGTGCACATCATTGGTAGGAATTATATAAATACGTAGCTAGAATTTACCTATAGGTATCTAATTGGGAAGCAATTTATTTAATTTTCCTAAAATATAAACATGTCAAAATGATTTAATATTATATTTATAATGTAGTCGAACGGTACCTACTATTACTAAGGTGCTACATTAGACATGTTGTCTCTTTCATAATGTTGACTTAAAAAGAGATGATGTTGGAGCAGCTCCCTAGGGTCAGTGTCCTACGAGCTACGTAATTTTTCGTAGCCCTAAGCTACGAGACTACGGGTCTACGAGTATACTACGAGCCTACGAACTACAGATTATACGTGTGTATTGGTATTTTTTATCTTTACATTTTCGTCTTATATGGTAAGAAAGTGAACTAAAGATATTTTTAGCACACACGGGGGAGTAAAAAATAAAGTAAATTTATCATTGTTAGGCGCCTCTTCGAGGACCGGATAGAGAGACAAAGGCTGACTTTCGATACGAAATAAGGGTTGTGTACACTGCCAATAAATTTATATAGGGGAATGTAGTCACATGTATGTAGGTATTATTATAATTATCTATGTAGGTATCGCTAAAATCTCTCCACTCGTATCGTTTTTTTTTTTTATGATATATGTGGCAGACGAGCCGACGGATCACCGGATCACCATCGTTTGACGACTTTAGTCATTCGTATTCAATTGGTGAGTGATAATAAACCAGACATCATTTGTACCGCCTCGTTAAGGATAAACTAACTAATACCTTTCACAAAATAGCTTGATACGCAAGACAGCAGGACAAAGTTATACGTTGGAAAGATCCTAATAATAAAAATAATTTAGAAAAATAAAGAATTTGACTTTTCTTGAAAGCTGTAATCGGTAGCCAACTTAGTTGTGGTAACAATAGTGGCCCGCGCTCACTTTGCTTCAGGACTTAGTTCCAAACTGAAGCACTAAATTCAAAACATACTTTTTGCTCGACCCGAGAATCAAACCCAGGACAACGATATCATGGCCCGGTACTTAAACCACGAGGCCAAAGAGTCATTACCAACCTGGCATACTAGTGGTCTAACAGAGTAGTGGTCAAACAAATAGGTCCAAACTGAAAACCAGCGCTGCAGTGGCTTCAAAGAAGCGGCTGCAGCATATGCTGAGTTTGGACCTTATTGACCACCTTTCTGTTTATGTATGTGTACTTAATGTTCTTTTCCGTTGTATGTATGTACCTACTTACTATATTATGCCTATATTGTACTCTGTGTCCTATTCTTGTGTTGTATTTGTTTTTGTTTGTGGTCAATAAATATTTTACTTACTTACTCACTAGTAAGTAAGTAAGTAAAACGTAGTAAGTAAATACATAAACATCCGCGCGGTTCTTCCTAACGAAGGACTTCATTAGCATTTCACGGCCAGAACAAAGCGTGCTCATTACGCGAGCACAATGAATTTTGAGCAGTCGGAATAACAAACAATTGAAATTGTAGTCCTGCCGTCCGCTAATGGCATAAGACGACCCGTTGCGCTAATCTGCTCGGCTCGGGTCGGCCCGAACTGTTTACATTAAGATACCTCAAGGGTTACCAAAGTCGTACCCTGTGGCAAGCCGTTAAAAATACTGCCAAGGTATTGTCGAAAGAGGAAACGAGCCTTTGGAACACGTGAGCATACCCACTAATGGGGAGCCTTGCTCAGCGTACGACTTCGCGAGAGAAATCACTACTGGGTATCCTGGTAGGTCTTTAAATTAGGAGAGCTGTATTACGCCTAGTAGGAGTAAAGCGGCGAGCGCGATTAGCTGTACAGTCCATTCCCGGCCGGGGGGTCTCTGACCGCGGTTACAGTTACCGACCGTGGGGTATTCAGATACACCACGGTCGGTAACTGTAACCACGTCAGCCACGATACAGGGTTAGAGACTCATGTTATACATACCACCTTGTACCGTAGGGTACAATGTGACAGGGTTAATCAATCAGGGCTATCAAGGTTTCCCCCGGAAAAACAAAAAAGGGCTACCAACGTTACTTTGTTGTCAAAAAGGTATATTTCGATATTTAAACTTATCGAATAAACAAACTAATGTGACAGTAAGTCAACACACATTTAGCAGCACCCCACGTTTCACCCGCAGTATGATAGCATTATCGTTAATAATAATACAATGCATCTTTATGAATTGTCTATCTCGTTTTAGCCTGTATTTCCTGGTTGCGTGCAAAGCTGTCGGTTTGGAGCTGGGGTATGTTTAAACAACAGAGGAACCAGGTTTAACTGAATCATGGTTTCACGATGATTTCTCGTTTACGAAACTATCCGAAACGTGTAGGTGCATAGGTAAGTAATTCACGTCTATAGTATATTTCACGTCTAAAGATAGAGAAACCACTTTATGATTAGAGACTCAGTACCCACAGACGTAAAAAAATATTTTTTTTTTTAATCTGTGATGATACCTAAGTTTATTTTTCTTTGAATAATTAGAATCCTTCATTTAGATGAAATTCGAGGTCCGGTGTAAAGTAACACAGAAAAGCACTCCTGGCTAGATAGGCAACATTGAAGTTGCAAAGTGCAGTTCGTTTGGGTTCGCTAATGGTGCACAATGAGGTCACTCGCAACTTGAGTAGTACAACTTTGTGGTGCTTCAAAATCTTCCCTGGAGAGGTGTTCCACGGCGAAGATATATTTGGTAGAGGCCTCAGGCGTCAAAAGTCCTGTGGTTTCTACTCTCCACTATGATACACAATGGGATGAGTCTGGTACAAAATCAAAATTACCGATAGTCTATATGGGCGATGACGGATAACCGCATGGGGTTAGTGGGAATGCCTCTAGCCGGCTTCTTGTTGTAGAGAAGCCCCAACCAGAGAAGAGCCCCACATAACCTGGCCATCCCCCGGTGGCTGAGGATTCATAAGGGAGCAGGCTCATTTTTTGTATCGTCGGCAGCTTTCCTCCTGGGAGAAAAAAATGTAACGAAGTGAGGGCGGGCCACTAGTTTAGAATATAGGCGTGCCTCGAGGAACGCTGCCAGTGGCATTTTGACAGCACGAAGGAAAAATGGCCGGAGAAAATAAAAGGTCACTTTATCGTGAGCTGATATTTTTATGCTCATTCAATATTTAAAGCAAGTAAAGATTGTCAAATATTACAAGTCTAAAGATCGGTCATAGAGATGTATGTATGTAACTTATTGATGTTGTTATAACATGCACGCACTTAGTTAGTAGGTACTAACTAAGTGCGTGCATGTTAAATTAAGGTAGGTACATTAATTTTTTGCCTGCCATTCGCTGGTGAATTGTACGGATATTTTATTTTATACCCCCTTTATGTAAGTACCACCTTTCGAGCAAAAATAATTTGATTGATTGATTTTAAGTTATACAGAAATCATGGTAACTATACGTACACCTTAAAGTTCTTTTTCTACTTTTTACCTGCATTTCTTTTAACATAGTGTACTTTTGTTAGTGTGACTATGGAGAGAATAAACGTAGTTAATTATTATTATATTCCGTCAACAATTCCCTTCGAATGTAAATGTGGCTTAATTTGTACGACATCCCATAGGTACCTGATGTTACCCGCAAAGGGCCACCGTCATTGCTAACGAACTTAAGCGATCCTTATCCCAGGCCTAATGATGCTGATATCACATCACAAGTGAAGCCACCCGAAAGGTTAAAACGTTAATTATTATTTAGCTTGCATAAGTTAAAGTCTTTGACCATTCTCGCGAGCTGATAGCTATTAAAGCCCTCGATAACACTTGATTCAAAAAAGCTTTCAAAAAGTGGTTGCTAAGACTTATCTAAATGCTTCTATAACTTAGACGAATATTATAGACATAGTTGAGTCCTATCCATATTGTAATGCGAGTTCTAAATGTAATATTATTTTTTTGTAATTAATTTGTATCCCTGACATATTGGACGTCCGAAATGGGCAACTGTGATACTAACCAAATGCTTTTAACAACAATTGTAACACAGTGTGACAATAAATGATTTATCTTATCTTATCTTGTCCATTCTGGTGTAGCTAGTGATAAGTAAAATAATGCCCATAGGTTAGTCTAAATATTAGAATTATATTCCCGTTTTGTACACTTACTGGGCACACGAGGGCTATGCTCGGAGTATCTTTGAAGGACCGCATCAGAAATGATGTAATCCGACAGAGAACCAGAGTCACCGAATTAGCCCACCGAATTAGGAAACTGAAGTAGCAGTGGGCTGGTCACATTAGCCGCAGAACTGACAACCGTTGGAGCCATAAAGTCCTTGAGTGGAGACCGCGACTCGGAAAGCGTAGTGTTGGACGCCCTGCTACAAGATGGGATGACGACATTCGAAGGCTGGCTGGAGTGATCTGGATGAGAGTGGCCGAAAATCGGGAGCGGTGGCGTGCATTAGGGGAGACCTATGTCCAGCAGTGGACGAGCGTGGGTTGCTGATGATGATGATGATGACACTTACTGAACTAGGTGATCACTTACCCTCAAGTGTGCCGTCTGCTCGTAATAACTTATGAACGAAATATTTCCATTAATTTTCATCCTTAGAGTAAGAATACATAAGCAAGCTAGTATTCCAAGTTTCCTACCAACCAACTTCAAAATTTTCAAAATCCTTTGACATATTGGACGTCCGAAATGGGCAACTGTGATACTAACCAAATGCTTTTAACAACAATTGTAACACAGTGTGACAATAAATGATTTATCTTATCTTATCTTGTCCATTCTGGTGTAGCTAGTGATAAGTAAAATAATGCCCATAGGTTAGTCTAAATATAAGAATTATATTCCCGTTTTGTACACTTACTGGGCACACGAGGGCTATGCTCGGAGTATCTTTGAAGGACCGCATCAGAAATGATGTAATCCGACAGAGAACCAGAGTCACCGAATTAGCCCACCGAATTAGGAAACTGAAGTAGCAGTGGGCTGGTCACATTAGCCGCAGAACTGACAACCGTTGGAGCCATAAAGTCCTTGAGTGGAGACCGCGACTCGGAAAGCGTAGTGTTGGACGCCCTGCTACAAGATGGGATGACGACATTCGAAGGCTGGCTGGAGTGATCTGGATGAGAGTGGCCGAAAATCGGGAGCGGTGGCGTGCATTAGGGGAGACCTATGTCCAGCAGTGGACGAGCGTGGGTTGCTGATGATGATGATGATGACACTTACTGAACTAGGTGATCACTTACCCTCAAGTGTGTCGTCTGCTCGTAATAACTTATGAACGAAATATTTCCATTAATTTTCATCCTTAGAGTAAGAATACATAAGCAAGCTAGTATTCCAAGTTTCCTACCAACCAAACTTAAAAATTTCCAAAATCCTTTGACAGATTTGTAAAAAAAACTTTTAAGTACTAAAACACCTCACGAGTAACACATAGCAAGCAAATAAATATTTCATTTCATTTATTTAGTGGTGTTTCATAATCATCATTATACTAAAGCCCTTTTTAACAGTGGGAGAGCCACGCTTCGGCATGAATGGGCCGGCTCGACCGGAGTGATACCACTGCCTCACAGAAAACCGGCGTGAAGCAGCCCCTGTGCTGTGTTTCGCCGAGTGAGTGAGGGTACCGGAAGCCCACTCAGGGAGGAAGGGGATAAAAGGTTGGCAGCGCACTTGTAACTCCACTGGTGTTTGCAAGTGTCCATGGCGGTGGTAATTGCTTACCATCAGGTGATCCGTCTGCTCGCCTGCTACCTATCACATAAAAAAAGCCCTGTTCCATGAATAATTTTACCTTTTCCTTTAAAGATAGCATTGTTTAGTGTTTTAACGTTTTGAATACGCGACTTCATATAACTATCTCAGTACTAGTAGCAACAAGCAAAGCCATTTAGACGAAGTTCCAGTCTTTCCCGAGAACAAAACGCTACCAAAGTGAGCTCTACTCGAGTGTCGGCGGGAGAGCGCTGTGAAAGAGTTTATGTGGGCCTAGATTTCTCAAGTTTCTAACGATGACACCCATTTGCAGTTGCATACCTAAGTAAAAAATCCTCCAACCGATATTTGGCTACGGCGGCCAATCTAAACAATCAGCTACGTACGCAGAAAAATTATATCGGGCGCAGGATCAACGGATTAACATGCTTTCTGAGGCACGGGGGTATGTACAAGACCGCCAACTTTCTGACTTCGGGCTAACATGACACTGAGAATTTCTGAATAGAAAAAACTCAGTTATTCAGGATGAGTTACGACGCAAATAATTTTAGCCATTACTCTACAGGGCTTTAAATTCCAATTCAAATGAGTACTTTTCAGAACGTCTTCCAGTTTCCTCTCAATGTATCCTGTTTAACAAATCAACGTGAAAAAAGAGAGGACGACAGCAGTCGGGGGCAAATGCAATCATCCATCGGTTTCCTGGGAAAAAATATTATTTAAATAGACATTCGATCGAGACGGGGAAATTGCTGTAAGACTTCATTTGAGGGTGGAGGGAACAAGTGATGAGAATTTGATCTTACCGATGTTTAGAAGGTAAGAGCCAGCGTATTGTTAGCACAAAATCTGTAACCATTAAAGTATCAGCCTAAATACTGTCCCGCTGCAAGGCAAAAGCATCCATCAAAGACATCAAGTCATAGCTACTACGATGGAATCAGATCATTAAGACAACGAAAAAATAGATTGGTTTTCAGTCTTGCGTCTTAGATAAGGGTAAAAATCTCGCGGGATCTATTTTCCTTTTGTCTTATTAAGGGATAAGTATTGATTACTCTTATTCTTATCTACTTTGTCAGTGAGTTACGGTCAAGAAAAAAATACAATTAAATTTAGCAACATATTTAAAAAGTTATTAATAAATAAGGTCCTACCTATATCAGATAATGCTATGCTTTATATAATTCTTATTTACTAACGAAGAAAATATTAGGAACATTAAACCATTATTGATGCCTATAAAAGTTAAATTTGTTATAGGACAGACTAGGTCCATAGGCTGTCAGTAATACCCCAATGGATCGCGACAGCGATTGACTGGGCGTTTATCAAACACCGTTTAAGAAGAAGTAAGCCATTGTACTGAAGGACTTTTTGACTGTTTTGAACATTTCCCAAAGTGGCGGTCAATCAACTCTAAAATGGAATCGACAGACTGTATAGCCATCAGATCGTCTAGTCACATAGGCGACCCACCACCACTTTACCGTAATAATCCTCTTGCTAATAACATTGGATTTTTCCGCTAGACAAACTCCATAGCATACCTAATCTTGATACTTACACTCAAACCTCCCGCTGAAGTGAGGTATGTTTATTCATAACAAGATATCGGATTCTGCGGTCGGATATTTCTACCTGAACGAATTCATTTTGCGGCCCATTAGTTGATGCTCATTTCACTTCACTAAGCTCTTTTCAGAAAGAAAATATTGCCTGTTATCCCCTGTGTTGCGAGGCAGTGAACAATGTTGAACATAAAAAGATAGACTTCTTTTCAATAGCGTTTAATCAAAACCAGGTTACTCTGATGAGCAACTTGATTGTTGCAATCATCTGGTATACTTACCATTTTAACTTCCTGAGTGAATGAACTTATATCTTAAAAGTGGTACTATTCGAAACAAAAAAGATAGTTGTAGGTTGTAGGAACACCTGACAACTATTTAGGTATAACCCAGGTGGACGAAGTTACTGGGTGGATTAGTAGATGATCTTGAACCACTTTCAACCCGTGGGAGAGCCACGCGCCGCCATGAATGGGCCGGAGTGATACCACGGCCTCACAAAACCGGCGTGATGCAATGCCTGCGCTGTTTCGACGAATAAATGCAGGTACCGGAGGCACTATTGGGGTGAAAGGGGGTGAAAGTCAAAAGCCAAAGGTGTTAATTGCATTCATGAATGAGTTACAAATTGGGTGGTATAAACATATTCCAGTACATCATGTTACCCTTTTGGGCATAGCTAACACTAAATACATAAAATTTGCTAAGGTGTAATGGTCAGTTAATTCGGTATCATATGTTTTTTAACATTCTATAAGTTCAATAACGTATGAAAAACGTATGAAAGGTTGTGAAATTGGGTATTATGAAAGGTTGGCAACGAACGGTAAAAATACCTAAACCCAATGGATTATGGCATAGATTTTGAAAATCCAGAGGTTCAAAACCTACCTCTCGAATCTACTCGTATCACAGTTGGCCGTACCGTACACCCTTGCGGGGCAACGCAGCTTGCGTCATGCGAGGGTGGAATGCTGCATAGCGAAACATGGGTGACCTTGCCTCGTTTTGGCACCCCGTCCCGCCGGGGCCGCGGTGCCGCAGCGCTGACTCATGGCGGACGCGATCGGATATGTAATCTGACTCGGGAAACTCTTAACAGTGGGAGAGCCACTCTTCGGCATTAAGTGAAATGCCAATGATATGGAAAATGTATTAGAACAATAGATAGACACTCTTTATTGCACAACACATTACAGAACTTAATGCTAATAGTCATTTACAAATACAATATCGGCGGCCTTATCGCTAATAGCGATCGAATCCTGTACAAACAATGAACAATGTAACCCTGTGTGAGATTGTATATTTAAATATATTATATTATTATTATTATACAAATGGTCGGCTCAACCGGAGAAATACCACGTCCTCACAGAAATCCGGCGTGAAGCAGTGCATGCGCTGTGTTTCGATGCGTAGAGGCCCAATCCAAGGGAAAGGTAATTAAAAGGTAAGCAGCGCACTTGTGACAACACTGGTGTTGCAGGTGTAAATGGGCGGCGGTAATCGCTTACCATCAGGTGATCCGTCGGCTCGTCTGCCACCTATACCTATCATTAAAAAAAACAAAATCAATATTCACACAACATAAATTGACACAACACTGACGACCCTTTGAACGCAGTGATTTGCGCGCCGGCTAAGACGTAAGGGATATTTTATGTGATAGGTGGCAGATGAACAGACGGATCACCTGATGGTAAGCGATTACCACCGCCCATGACCAACAACACCACTGGATAACACCTCCGGTACCCTCACACAGCGCATGCACTGCTTCATGGTTTTCTGTGAGGACGTATACTTCGAGCCGGATATTTAATGCCGTAGCTCTCCCACAGTTAAAAAAATCAGTTTTTTTTCCCAGCATCAGTATCCGAACGCGCAGTAGTTTTCCCGGAGAGCTCCCGGCTCCCACACAGGCGCCAGCCCGGCGCGCCTCCGCGGCGCCCTCTCGCGCCGGGGAAACTAAATTAGCGCCTTTGTCGGAGAATATGGGGGGAGCGGTTACTGGCCCGACCACATCATGTTGAAACAACAAAAAATATAGAGTATTTTTCAAGCAAAGTAGATTTCGCAAAGTTTTTATGAAACAACAAAAATATGCAAAATGTGAATGTGCGTATAATTTGCTGAGCTTTCTCCGGAATGTCTAGAGCAATGGTTCTTAACCGGTGGTCCGCGGACCACTGGTGGTCCCTGGAGGCATACCAAGTGGTCCACGAAGACATTACAATAAACAAGTCCCTCATGACTTAAAGGTTAAGAACCACTGGTCTAGAGGAATATCCTTCCAAATTAAAAAAAAAATAATCAAATTAATTCAGACGATATAAATACAAGGTACTAAATTCGTTACAAGATTATTGTAACGAATTTAGAACCATCCTTATAAATCTTGAATCAGTACATATTTTTGAATACGCACGCGGGTTATACAGGCTGTACCTATCTGTATAACCCGCGTGCGTATTCAAAAATATGTACTGTATGTGTAACATTTAAATCAAAGGGATGTATTTTAGCCACGTATTCTACTAACCATTCTGAACAACATTTGTGCTACGAGTATAACTTTTGAAAATTATTAATAAACTATGTATCTATCTATAAGTCAGTTCAGTCAGCAAGTCAGTCAGTTAATTAACTATCTATCTATAAGTCATCAATAACTATTATTTCTTTTCCTCAATAGCTGGCAGTCAAGCAATACATAGAACTAAAACATTTTTTTCATCGAGCCCATACGTGTGGGGTATCTACGGATAGGTCTTCAAAAATGATTGTGAATGATTCAAATTTTTTTTTATAATTAGTTTGCCCACGAGAAATTTCCTAATTGGAAAAATGTGCCCTTTAACTTGTAAAATAAGAGTTTGACGAAACTAATACAACTATGACGAAGATTGACATAAAAACTACCAACTTAAATTGGTTTGAACGAGATCTATTAGTAGTTTTTTTAGTAAGTCAAAAATCGTAAACCGGAATAGAATAACACTCAATCAACTCAAATATGAAGATAAATGTTATGTATGTACGCACCCTCACATAGGCGAGTCTGACCCGCGTTTTTATCTCTCTTCTATTCTATACTATTTATAAAGAGATAACTTCTATGGACAACGACAAGCCTTATAGGTAAACCGAAAACATGAAACGCTTGCGTGATGTAATTGGACACAGCGCCATCTATTGGTTCATTTCTGAATTACGGCCCCGAAGCGAAGTGAGGGCGGGCCACTAGTTTTTTATGAAAGTACAAGCGCTGAAAACAAAACATCTTCACAAAACAATTTAATCACTCTTCATATTATTACACTCTCCGTTGTCCAAATAGGCTTTGCATAGTTATTACAACAAATTAAACTTTGTCCTGTGATAAATACGCAATTACCTCGACGAAGCTATTATTATGTAAATGGCCTGCAAAGGAAGACAACATGAATTGGAGTCCATCTTTGTGGTTGGACAAACACAACTGCCTAAATATAGTAAGCCACTGATCTAGGGTTTATATGATCAATGTGTCTAGGTTAAGGCAACACCGTGACGAAAATAGCGCCGCCAATTGATTTAAAATAATTGTGATGATTGTGAGATATTATAAAAAATCCTTCTATGAAATCATTAAGAATGCATTAACAATATTTTTTACACGCGCCAAGTAATAATTTTCATAATTGCGAAAAGTGGCCACTTTTAGTAAGTTATTAATTTATTCAGTCCCTTAACTGTAAAATGAAACTAGCGCCGCCATCCTATTTACAGTGATTGTGGCGAAAATACGGTATTTTTTAAGAAAGCAAAACATTACAGACTTAGATAAAAGTAAATTGAATTTTTCAAGATGCAATAGGTACATTATGTAAAACACGCGACAAGTAACAATAATGTTAATTATTGCTTATTAAATAAATATATTGACTCGGATTGATCTTTTTGACAAGTATTGTTTTTTATGGGATCTCATTTCTTTTTGTGGATAATCCTATTTGTTTTCTTTCCTACACTTTAACTGCAAATGTTAGTTTGTATCTGAGGGTATACGTATCGGATTACAAAGTTAGTAATGCAGTTAATGTATCTAGATAGCTAGACCGAAATTGAAAAATATTTTAGTTTTTCCTTGATTCATACACTAAACACTAATTATATTTTAAATTTGAAGGTTCTTCGTTAGCTAAAAGTGCCTTAGAATTTTGATGATCGGTCAGTCAGTGAGTGAATAAGTGAGTGAGGGACAAAATTAAAAACTTTTGACTCGTTATTAATCCTTAAACTACTGGTTCAAATTGAATGAAATTTGAGATAAAAACTTCCAGAAAAGGATGGTAGACCGTGCCGCTTTTTTGCTCGACTTGGCAGGGGCACTGCCGTGTCCCCAGATTTGAAGGAGACAGTTTCAGATGACACATGTAGACTTAGTATTTAAGTTTATATTGTAACTTCTAGGGAATCTAGCGATCCCTTCATAAACCCGAACAGTAAGTAAAGTTACGTCGTTTGTTTCCCCTACATCAATATTGTCTGCCTACAAACTTTACACAGTTTATCGTGAAATACAAGCTAATATTCTCAGGAGTATAATTTAAAAGTCAGAATGTTACGCCTACGAAGTAACGAGGCGATTTTAACATGCTAAGATAAAAAATAAACTCGGCCTGTTATATTCACGAGTGATTCTTGTGCCAGCGCAACATTTCGGAGCTTCTTGTAAGTAAGTAAAACAATTATTGACGACAGACAAAATAGATACAATACAACAATAGGTAGGTCACAGAATACATTAAAATACATTATAGAAAATACACATAATAAAAGAAAAAGAAGATGTAAATATCTACTTAAACATAAACACAAAGTACACTATATTAGGCCAAGTGGTCAGCAAGGCCCAACCTCAGCTTGTGGCAGCTGCTTCATTGAAGCCACTACAGCTGGTTTTCAGTTTGGACCTTGAGTGACGTTGATAGAAACAGTGATTAAGTTGACACATTAAAAAGAGAAACAAGAAAAACAGAGGGAGAAGATTAAACCCAGGTGTGTCTAAATCATGGACAATAATGCAATATTTAGTAGAAGAAATCTGATCATTTCAAAGAAGCGACTTCCATCTCACCATTGAAACCCGCACAGAGAAACCTTCATCATCAGCAACCCACGCTCGTCCACTGCTGGACATAGGTCTTCCCCAATGCACGCCACCGCTCCCGATTTTCGGCCACTCTCATCCAGCTCACTCAAGCTAGCCTTCGAAAGTCGTCATCCCATCTTGTAGCAGGGCGTCCTACACTACGTTTGCCGAGTCGCGGTCTCCACTCAAGGACTTTATTTTACGTAAAGTCCTTGAGTGGAGACCGCGACTCAGAGAAACCTTCAACAACCTTTAATTAGGAAGACATGGGAAATTGCTTTCCGTCACAACTTGAGACTTAGGGACCTTCAAGAGAAGCATACTCCTTTTTAAAACTCCGTTCCAGCAACGCGTCAGCAACCTCTCTGATCTCACGTGTGTTCATGGTCGGCGGTGATTGCCAACAGGTGACCCGCTTGCTCGTTTGTCGCCTCTTTTTTTAAGCCCCCCCCCAAAAAGCCTCCATTAGACTCTATTTGAAGCAATGGTTTGCCAATGGACGGAGAAGTGGTCAAAGTCATTACTCTTTCTAGGCCTCTACAATAAAAAAAAAATTTTTTTTTCCTTGAGCGTGAAATAACTTGTTCTCCTACTATTATAGTGTATTTTAATTAACTTTCCAACGTTCAAGTCTTCATTTCACCGTATAATCTGTTTATAAATTAATGTTATTGTGTTTAAATAGGTTTATTGGATATTCAACCCCCGCAGGAGAGCGATTTTAATATTATAGGAAAGATAAGATATTTATCAATTTCATATTATATTTACTTAATAACAAGCGAGGGGTGCAATCCAGAAGGAATCTTGTGCCACTTGTCTTTAATACCAAATTGGGTTGGCACGAGGAAATCCATTATGTTACTCGGAAGAGGAACTTTAGTTAACGATATAAATATTTGCTTTCCTATGTAAGGAAATAAAAAGCGGAAAATATTTCACATGTTATTTCGATATTGTGTTCATCTTTTTATTTCTAAGGGTGGAAATATTTTGGTTACAATTTGTCTCGGTTATGTACCTATGCATGATTTTTTGTGTATATCGATGTGAAACATAGGTGAAATAAAAAACCACTGGCTAGGACTAGTTGGTCTCGCACGGGTGGGTTCCGGATCA
Source organism: Cnaphalocrocis medinalis (assembly GCA_014851415.1). Taxonomy (NCBI): domain Eukaryota; kingdom Metazoa; phylum Arthropoda; class Insecta; order Lepidoptera; family Crambidae; genus Cnaphalocrocis; species Cnaphalocrocis medinalis. The sequence continues at coordinate 10,974,702 of CM026286.1, forward strand.
ATTCAAAGACTGTATGAAACTAGGTTAAACCTAGACATTCTGCTGTGTCAAAAATAAACTTTCAGTTAGTGTAATAGATTTTCAAATAATGCCAAATTTAATGATTCTATAAGAATGCCAGTAAGAACTAAGTCTCATGGTCTAGCCCATCGAAGGATAATTCGAAGGAAGTACCACCACCTGCCTTATAGGTTTTTATAACCCAGCAAGCGGTAACATGTAGCGTACTCGTAAATGGATTTAATTAAGTTCACACAGAAGATTAACTTTTCCACTGCTCCAAAAGGGATTGCCAACCTGAGCATTTTTTATATCAACTTCATACTTTTACGCGTTCTTGAGAAAAAGGGTATTGCAGAGAAACGTACAACAAAGTAATCTTATAAGGGTTCCAGTTTTCCTTTTGATGGTCAGAACCCTAAAAACGTCAAATATGAAAGGAAGGTAATGTTGAAAAAATGCACAATAATCGCGTCTTTGATGTCGTGGTCACAAAACTGGAATACACCGATTCTTTTGACTAAGGCATTTTCTATTTATGAAATAAGTCCACAGTATTAATCTATTCAGTGAGATTTTTTTATTTTTTTTAAAACTATTAGGCCAGCGCTTGACCACAATCGCACCTGATGGAAAGATACGATGAGGTCTAGGATGGTACGCGTTTCGACATTATCGCGCGAGATTCGACATTATTTAAAGCGAGACTTGTTCTAAGTTTCTTTTTATACACTTTTTTATGTGGAGGTGCCTACCTAGCTCAAAAACATGTCGCTTGATGCTTTCCAAGGGTTTCATACAATTATTTATTGTGTTTTTTTGTACGAATTAGGTGTTTTTTTTTTTAACTTTTGTTATGTATCAAGATAGACCATTATCATCATTTCAGCCAATAGACGTCCCCAGCTGGACATAGGCCTCCCCCAAAGTTCTCCACACAGATCGGTCCTGTGCCACCCGCATCCAAGGAATCCGCATCCGCATTTGTGTTCAATTTCGGCAGTCCAATCGCTTAAAGTGATATCGCGTCGAGAATTAAATGGGTGGGGATGGACTTCATAGAGTAGGTATTACTTAAATCTTGCGATTTCTTTACAGTGAATCGACAGAACTTTTAGATTGATAAAACACTAAATTCATAGTCAAAGACATGATTTTTATGATGGAGGCCTTTGCCCTGCAGTAAGACAGTTATAGGCGGCTACTTTACTTTTTTTTACATAGTCAAAGTCATAGCCACCCAATATTAAAAAAAAGTAAATTCGACGGTTGATTTAACTCTTTCAAAAAATAGATATTTTTACGCGATATTAGCATGTACAAAAAAGTCAATTTTGTGACATGAACATAATGTTTGAACAATATTTGAAGTTTATATAGTGTAAGAGGTTATAGTGTAAGTAGGTATGTGTACGTTTGAGTGTGTAGTTGTCACCAAGGACCCAAATATTATACTCCAGCCATTTACTCGTAGTTTCCATGAAAGAGTGTCGTATCTCCAAATAAGTTTCCCTAATGACACCTTCATAGGACCCCAGGAAGCGTCCCGGGACGAAGCCAACGTCACAACGAACGTCATTACCGCGCAATCATCGCCGGTTATGGCGACGGAAATGACACACGAAATCTGCACGGTTCATTACCATACGATGAATGCTAATTATGTATATTTGACAGTTTTATTCAGAGCCTGTTCTGGTAATTAACGCGAAGCTCATCAAGCTTAATTGTATAGATCATTACCAGTGTTCATGACGAAGTTTTTTTTTGGGCTGCGGGAGAGCCGCTCGGACTGAATGATACCACGGGCTCACGGAACTGGTCCGGTATCCCGGTTGCGTCCAAAGCTTCTCCAGAGCCCGAGCTCTTAGGATTTTGGAAGTCTTAGTCATTACAATGAAGTGAATACCGTCTGTCCTTCTGTACCGAGCCGGCCCATTCATGCCAAAGCGTGGCTTTTTAGAGAAGTAAGTGGAATTTTTGCAACGGTGTTGCCCTATTTATATTGCGTAGAAAAACAAATAAGTACCTACCTACTAAAATTATTGAATATACTACAAAAACTATTAGAGGCATGCAGATTATCTCACAATATTTTCCCTCTTTGCAGAGTATCAGCAAGTTCTGTTTGCAAAATATTTGACCCTAATTGTTTATCAAACTTAATTCAAGACTGTCATCTCAAGTAGGTCACATCTCCAAGAGTAGTTATAGAGGCAGACATGATAAAAACTGAGTTAGGGCGAGGAGATGTCATATCCAACTATCTCGCGCTAACTTCGCGGCTCTGGTCAAACAAACTTATTTGTAAATTGCTAATCGAGTTTCCGACGTTTCAAGTTCGGATCCCGTTCTAATTCGTTAACAATGCACTTAATGAAATCTATCTATCTCTGCGGTCCGGTGCCAAAGTACCCGACCCTTGGTAAGGACCTAAATGGAAAGCGTTCTTTGAACTTTGGTAACGCCTGCCCTCGATAGTTAAAACGCCTTTGCAACTATTGGGGGCAGACTTGGATTATTATGATGACCCTAAGAGTATCAGGATTATTATGATGACCATACAAAATTACCAAATCACGTGACCGACTCTGTATGGAAAGATGAAAAGTTTTTATGCGAATTTTCAATTTTATTTAATTAAGCAGAATAGAGAAATTAATAAAAATACAAGTATCAACGTCGTTTTTCAAAGTATAATGAGTATTGGCACCCCAAGATTTTTTGAATTGGCCGCCATTCTTTATAGTCACGTTTTGTGACTATAAAGAATGGCGGCTATATAATGGTGTTTTATGTATTTATTTTCAGCTACTTCTTAGTGTCATTGTTATAAAGCCTAGTGTTTTAAGAAATTTTATTGACAGCTAATATCATTTGTGTCTTTGATATTAGTTTGTGTCCTTTTTCTCTAAGTTTGTGTCAATCTAGGATATCTAGGAATATTTTAACTTTGTGGTGTTATTATAAAACATGTAGGTAGGTATTTGTATAATAATTATGATTTTACACTAGGACGTAATTCAATATGAGTAAATCTTTTTTTTTTTCATTCGGTTCAAACTTTTTGACGCCAAACTGCCAATGCCAAAGTTAAAACGTTAGTTTTGGACGCTTTCAAAGTTTTTACTTACGGTTTTTCGAGGAATTTTATTGTTCGATAGTGTTTATATTTTAGTTGTACATACTTTGTTTTACTTTTAATTAGTGTTACGTATTTTTATGGTTGTACTTTAAAATGTTGTCTATTAATTTTCAACCCGCTGAATTAAGTAGAAGTATTTACCTATACACGGTGTCACGTGGAGTAACCCTTTTTGGACTTTGAACCGTCCTTAAGTCTGAGACTCAAAAGCTATTTTTGCACTTCTAACTCGTCTTTACGCCGTCTGTACCTATATTATATTTTCTTCTATCTCCTTGAATTCAAACATTCAACCGAGGAATTTGACTAACTGTAGAAAATAAGACGTGTCTGTCTGTACGAGTACTAAACAAAAAATAACAGGCTGTTATTTGATAACAGGTATTTGAATCTAATAATTTTGGACCACAATCACAGTTGTAACAAATATTTAACATCGCCTGTTATGACTTATCTCTACTGATCTACTCATACATAGGCAGCCAATAACACACTGCACAATAATGTAGACAATGTAATATTGACCTTCAAAAATTTTTCTTTACCAGAAAATCATTGACCATGAATAACCTTACTGACGATTAATTGACCTCCAGTGCTTAAGTACTCTAAGATTTTTTTTTTGGTAGCGTGATTCAAAAACGCACACCGCCATCTACATAGTACGTCTTGAAATAAAACGTGAACACTGTTTCATGCTAGCGCATCGCTAATGGTCCGAGGCGTTTTCAAAAAAAAAATTGTTCCAAAACGCTTACTCAAAGTGAAAGTCACAAAATTTAACTGTCAAATCAATGTGTGTGTTGTCACATCTTTGACGTAATCTTTGGTAGTAGTAACGGAATTGACATTAACAGAACTTAAATTAAAGTGGGTTCGGAGAAAATTGGCCACTGGTATTTGTATTGAAAAAATATTTAAATTTAACTAGGCCGCGGAACAGGGGCCAATTTTCTCCGAGCCCACTTTAAATGACAAGTAAATTAGTTGCCACTTTACTCGTAGGTGGTGAACGAGGCCCTAAGTATTTTTGACAAGTATTGTTTTATATGGGATTTCCTTTCTTTTTGTAGATAGTCCTATTTTTTTTCTTTCCGGCACCTTAACTGCAAATTTAAATTTGTATCTGCGGGTATATGTATGGGATTACAAAGTTACTTATGCAGTTTTAAAAAACTAGACTGAAATTAAAAATATGTTAGTTTTTCCTTGATTGACACCAAACACTAATTATAATATTATAAATTTGAAGGTTCTACGTATGCTAAAAGTGCCTTAGAATTTTGATGATCGGTCAGTCAGTAAGTGAGTCAGTGAGTGAAACTTTGACTCGTTAGAATTCTTACACTACTGGTTCAAAGTGAATGAAATTTGAAATATACCTACTGTGTTTGTACATTGCCTGTTTAGTAAGGTACTGAAAATTTAAGCTTCTGGTTACTTGGGAACTACGGTGCTGCAACCTCCTCGTGTGGCCCCCCGGTAGTATTTTCGTTCTGTTTGGAACAGCTACCGAAGGGTTCCTGGCGTCCCTGGGCAACGGTGAGTGAGTAGCAATTGGCTTAATCGCCATTTTGCTACCCGACGGCAGACAGCTGCACTTTGAAGCCCAGCTCTGACTGGGCCGGGGCCCTGTCCGGCGCCCTGTGAGGATCTCCTCCACTTTGGGCATCTTGACGTGGGCCCCTACCGAGTGGGGCGCCTCCACATCACACATCTTTCGTGGGGGTTTTTGTCGTTTAGGCAAAGACCAAGACCGTTCGTTCGTTCGATCGTTTAGGAAGATGTGGCAAAGACCGGCAAACCCCACCTCTCCGCCCAGCGGCCGACTGCGCAATCCAGCGTGGCTACGCTGGCTAGCCGTAGGGCTGTTCGGTGGGGCAGTTTTTTGAAAGCCTGCAGGTCCTTTCCCCCACCTTGCCCTGCAGCCAGCAGTGTGTGGGTTTGTGGAGAACTCTGCAGGAGCACATGCCCGAGACACCCGTATCGCAATCCAGCGATGCGGGCGCCGCCCGGTTACGGCTTTGTCGGAGGGCAGTGGGAGCTGGCCCGGGGGCATTAAGCCCCGGGCGTTGGTAAGAGGCTGTGCTGGCGTGCCTCGCTGTCCATGGGTGGGACTCGGCACCAAGGCCTGTTTAGCCCGCGGCCCACCCCTTAACCCTGGATAAGCCGAATAGGCCTCAGAATAGCTGAGGCCCCAGTCATGGGAGAGCCCAACATTACGTAAGTGGTGATTTAAAAAGGTCGAGTCGTTTATCCAAAGATATCGCTTTAGAGCTAGCTTCATTTGTATAAAGTTTGATGACTCTGGAGACTTTTTCAGTATGTCTTTTTGAGACCTCGATGTTCTTTCAGGCATTAAGGCGCTTTCACAGCTTAATCTCTGCCTTTTTCCACAATAATTGTAAAAAAAGATCTACCGATATCGGCTACGGCGGCCAATCTTAACTATCAGCCACGTTCGCAGGATATATCTATCTTGAGCACTATAATATTATTATAGTGCACAAGTGTTTGCCCATACACAGGTGCACTCTCTATTCCCTTCTTCTCTTAATTCGTTAGGACACCAGTATAATTGTATTATATAATATTATGTAAAGTTAGTTACTACGCGATACCCACACGGATATTTATCCGCACAAACTACTGAGACGTGTCGCGTTACCGGAGTATGGTGTACCTATTATAAGATGTGTTGAGCATTGTACGCATCTCGTTTCCGCGTAAATATCGAATAAATACAGGGTAAGATGTACTCACGCAAGTAAGATATCCCGTAATAGGGCATAAGCCAACGAAAAATTTTATTGGTATTCGCTTTTATGCAATGATAATATAAGGTTCAAAATCACGTGGGATCTGTTTTCCTGTTGCCTTAGGGATACGCGGCGACTCGTTGAAGCGAAAACCTCGCACGAGTTTATACAACAGCATGAAAATAGTCTGTGGCAAAATTAAATTCAAGCTAATGTTTCAAAAGCGATGCTATAAACAAAATGGAACTAATACGAAGTGAGGGTGGGCCAGTAGTGAATAAACCTGGGGTCTAAAACAAAAAGTACAACAAAAATCCTGATTCAACACAAATATCTGTTTCATCAACAAATATTAATTGTTCAAAAAACAAACAGAATCTTACTAATGGCACGTCAACTTGCGCAGATCATCTCTAAGGCCGCCACCGGGGCCATTCTTGCTGCACCATTGTTTTTTACGTTATTTTGACTTTTATATTTTTATATTTAGTTACGTATCGATATTATTGACAGTATCGATATTGATTCTATCGATATCGGAATACTATCGATATCCTGAATGCTTCGATAGTGAAACTAACTGCTGATGTGTAGTGTACCTACATACAGAGTGTATCTTAAATTTGAAAAGTCTTACTTACAACTTAATACAACAACTTCGGTCTCTACTGAAAATCAGCGCTATGGCTCAGGCTTAATGCTGAGTAGGGTCCGATTCGACACTTAGCCTAGATACTGTTTCATATGGTGAACTTTATGTTAATATGTACTTAATGTTAAGTGTCGAAATAAATTATTTCATTTCATTTCAAATGTTGTTCAAAATGGTTGATAGAACACGTGGTTAAAGGGTTGTAAATGTTCACAGATACACCCTGTAAGTAGGCTCACTCTCTCGTACTACGTATGTACAACTGTCATTCCGTTTTAATTGTATAGTTCAAATTGTTAATACTTTGTATGTTTATGTCTTTGTTATCATTCCATCAGGTACGGTGACGACGACGTACTCGTATACGGTAAAGCTTAATCAGCTTATGATTATACCGGGCCTTATCATAAAAATGTAACTGTTTTTCTAAGTTAAATAAATAAATAATCGAGTACGAAACAATCGATAGTGAAACCATCGATGGTGAAACTATCGATAGTTCAACAACACTAAGTGGCCTGCTCACTGAGAGAGTATTCGATGCGTTCCGGTTCACGGATGCCAACCCGACCGGTCGCCCCTCGCTAGGAAGTACACTCGGCTCCATCTACGTCTTTGTGATAGGTGGCAGACGAGCAAACGGATCACCTGATGGTAAGCGATTGCTGCCGCTGATATCTTAGCAAATGTTGTACACATAACTGCATTTGTTGAAGAGGTGACACTGAAACTGTTTTGCCTTGTGAGAGAGGGAATTGGAGGCCTAACAGAGGTACAAGTTTAAAGGTTGGCAGCGCACTTGTGGCTGCACTGGCGATCCGTCTGCTCACCTATTGCATAGAAAAAAAACAATGCCTGACATGGGAGCATTAAAAAAAGTCATAGTTTTTCCTAAAGGTAGTCTGGAAGAGATCGCTATTAGCGATTAGACCGCCGAGATTGAGACCCCTAGCATTAAGTTATGTAACTTTCTGTGCAATAAAGCCTTCCGTCAGCCATATGAGACTGCGACAAGGTGGGATGATGACATTCGAAGGCTGGCTGGTGTGGGGCTGGATAAGAGTGGCCGAAAATCGGGAGCAGTGGCATGCATTATGTCCAGCAGTGGACAAGTGCGGGTTGTTTGCATTTGTGTTATAAACAATTGTTCAGTAAGTAGGTATTATTAACTATTTATTTACTATATATAGAGCTCATTAGGAGCAAATCTGAGGGTCTACAACGAAACCTTCCCGTAACGAACTAAAATATAACTTGCGCCTCCAAACAAAAGGCTGCGGCGCATGAGAAAGGGACAGGGATGAAGATACGGTCGTAAATTCCGTTTCGTTGTAGGCTCGCCGATGCGTTCCGGTTCACGGATACCTACTCTTTCTCACGGATCCCTTGCGTGCTTGTTCGAGTTAGTTATAGTTATACGTATAAATATTTTAGTTATGTGTGTATATTTAAATATTTTTGGGAAGTGAAGGGCGTGAGCGAAGCCTCGGGCAAAAGCTAGTGCTATATAATTGGCTCACCTTAGTCTGGTGGTATGTGAACCCACGTTGCAATTACATCGGACGCGACCGCCCGGCATCAGATCCGTGGGCACTGCCATGCTGTCCCGCGAAATGCTTCGTCACGCGTATAGTAAACAAAGTGATGAAATGAATCCTCGGGGGGGAAGGGGATAAAAGGTTGGCAGCGCACTTGTACTGGTGTTGCAAGTGTCCATGGGCGGTGGCAATTGCTTATCATCAGGTGATCCGCCTGCTCGCCTGCTACCTATCACAAAAAAAATGTGTCACGTCGTAAAATTGCAGTAAATGTAGGTTACGAATTAGCTACGAAATTTTGCCATCGGTCAAATAATTAATCGAGATAAGATCACATACATTTTCCAGGTCGGGTCTGGTCCAGAACAGTGGTCCAGAAAAAATAGTTTAGACTAATCGCCGGAACTAAACATTTGTGTTCTTGTGGGCATAGAACCAGCTACCCTTGCGTCTCAAACGTTTATCAAAATAGATGATATAAATTACTGTACATTTAATATTTAAAAGCATTTATGGTAATATCATTCACCTCCTTACATTTTTATTTTGAATGCACCTTTTCATTACCATAACAGCTGTCGCTCAGCTGTTCATCACCGGGCAAAAAGGTGACGTAATTGCATAAAAGGTCAAAGAAATAATTTTATAATGGTTATCTTTCGATTAATAATACTTCCTTTATAAATAGGTACCTTTATATAAAATAATTTAAGTGTAATATCAGAGGAACTGCTCTACACGTAAAGTGTTAGTGACATTGTACAGTCATAAAATACATTATACACAGAAAGTCGGTTCAAGCTGAAACTGAAGAGTTTTTTGACCTACTTTTGACCATTGCAATTAGAGTGTACTAGAAGAACAATGTCATTCGGTAGGCCTTACCATAAAATAGTGTACAATTATTTTATTTTGTGGCGCTACCTACTTGTCATGTCATAATAATAAAGTCACTCAGATGTTAACCCTATGGCTCGAAATAATATGGATAAAATAATTTACAATAAGAGTTTCTATTATTTTACCAAATTGGAATTAAATGCCAGTTTCTAAAGAAGTGTTTTCACATAGCTCTATAATATAAAATTCTAGAACAGTGCCTCCAAGGCAATGATAATCGCCCGTTAAGAACACCCTACAAACTAACTGTTTAACATAGGTACAAGTATGCCTGGCACGCATTCGACGAGAACAGCTGAACTTTATTTTATTATCATTAACGACTATAATTTGTCACAGTTTCAAGCTACCGTCTGTCAACGCGATCGATAAAAACCTACTTAAAAACTTAAGATGCAGTTGATATGGCCCTTAACCAAATGTCACCAAGCATCTCATGACCTTGGTCAGAAGATCAATTCCCCAATACAAGCTCATTCAATAGGTAGCGCGACCTTGCGCGGTGACGTAACCGCGACGCCTCACTCTTCACTGCGCGGGCGACTCTGCGCGAACGCAACCGCGCGCGAGAACAAAACACGACTTTTCGAAATTCGAACCACTTTTATTTATTTCATCCGCTAAAGTGATAAGTGCCAGTGCGTTTAATTAGTGGTACCTTTTTTTATTATGTGATAGTACAACTTGTGTCTGACTTGACGGATTGGAAACAAATGCCGATCGCTACTGGAAGTGTCAACTTTAGATTTTTTGTTGTGAGTTACGTTTAAGATAATAACACATCTACATAATATTATTAAGATTAAAATAATTGCTTACAAAGTTCGTTGCCTAGTTACTTGGATTTTCAAGTACTTACAAACACACAGGTACGATTTTTTCAAATAGTTTCTAGATTACGCACCGTTACACTTAACCTTGACTTAAGAGCTTATCAAAAACTCGGATAAACAAGTTTATAAAAAGGTAATTTTAAGCGTTATCACCTTGTTTGAACTAGAATTAAGAAACTATTTATCTGTTTTAGTTACATTAGTGTTGAGTTTTAGATGGACTGGTAGCATTAAACATTAGGCATTCAAGTAGAGCTCATGAAAAAAAATCTTTCTGCGTTCTTCATGTTAATAAATCATATGTGTTTTAATAAATGCTTTAATGTTCAATGGAAATATTTCGTTCAATAGGTAGGTTTACCCCATTTTTTACTCATACATAACTACATTTTTTCCCAATGGACGAGTAATTATAGAAGCTGATACCTTCTTATTTGTAAGTTTTTTATTTTAAATATTTATTGATATTCGGCATTGGCAGTAATCATGACTAACCAAGGAAACCTGCACATTTTGGACAAGTTCTCAAGGGGTGACCGCTTAGAAATGTTGAGATATAATCTGAATGTGTAACCAAGTTATCTGGTTTTATTTCCTATTTAAGGGTAGCGAAGGTGAGATGGCTAATTGAAAGACAGAAGAAAGAAGGAAAGAAAATACATTTATTAATTTGGACACCACAAGACATATTACATGCTGGTTCCATGTAATTTTATACAAGACCTGCTAAGCCCTGGATCTTGAAGTAAACCTCGTAAATAGAGTTAGACCAATGCGATCCTGGAAACCAGTCCATTATTTTAAATTTATAATAATAAAATTTAAACTAGTTGATACAAGAAATTTTTGGCTATCATGCGATCAAATTCCTTAATTTGTCGATCAAAATATGATAAGCGCCTAAAATCATAAATTATTTATAGATTTTATAGCCAAAAGCCGAGGTATTATTAATAATTTATCTAGTTTAGACTAAATTGACGTTGAAAATAGTTCGCTGACCTCATCCTTATATGACGTCGCCTGTATAATGATTAGATAAAATGGCTAACAGGTTAAATTAGACAAAATTTATTGACAACGTTCGAAACTACATCATCTAAGAAAATAGCCTTTTACTTAGTTTTCTTAGAATGTGGACCTTTCCTGACTGTAACAACTAAATAAATTGATTCCCAAGTCTAGCTTCGTTAACAAGATGTCCCTGAGTCGACCCTTTGGGTCAAACTGTAGATAAAATATACCGGTTATAGGATTATTAGCTCTGGAAGGTGACTTCAACAGAAATAATTAAGCTTCAAAATCTCATAAATTACCTAGAGCTCAATAAATTAATAATTTGATAGGCGTGTTATGAGGCATGTATGGATAATGCATTGGATTATTAGATACAATGTATAATTGCTTCAATATCGTCTATGGAAATTGGTTTATAGTACAACTCAATAGCTGAAGATATGCAAACCACAAACGCGGAATGACTGACTAATCAAATGTAGAAATAAATACTTACCTAAAGTATTGAGATGAAATTGAAAAAATAATAAAGGAGTGGTAAATATGTCGTGGTCAGTAGTGGTCGCCAACAGGCCTTCTCTCTCTTCCTCCTCACGTCGTAAACCTCATGACTGAGGGTGGTGATCCCCTTTTGTTTGACCACATTCTTCCATCTTTGGTGACATGAAGCGCAACAGGAAGTTTTGAGTCCAAGGCATTAATTACTCCTTACCCTTACGAATCTGGTCAAACTATCGCAATAAGATTCTAACTCTTCGTCGTTTACCTTCGACTTTCCCGGTAACCATCAGCTGTCCCAGGTTCTCACCGTCATTTCGTGCCAAGTGGCCAAAGAATTCTACTACTCTCCAAAATCATGTTGTGGAAAGTCTAGTAGTGATCCTTAATTCAAGACGAATAAGTAGGTACATATTGGTAAGAAAACCAGACCAGAAAATTCGGAGCATTTTCCTCCAGGTCCATATTTCGAAGGCGTCAATTCAATTACGGTCTATCTTTTTAGGGTTCATGTCTCAGCTCCATATAAAAATATTGGTAAAACTAGGGAGTTGACAAGTATCTCTCTAATATAATAGTCTCTAGTGAAGTTCCGATACGGAACACTAATTACTAGTATGTTTAATTAATACGCGACTAATCAATGCACCGCACATGCACTCAGAGACATAGATGCCTCAGATGTGCATAGCTAATATTGTGTAACGAATACCAATGGCATGCAATGAGGTGCGCATACGCCGGTCGTCATAATGTAGAGATTATCAGCAAGGAAACTAGTCTACTCTTTTTTTATTATTTAAAGGCGTCACCCCAGGTCCAGCCTGAAAACCAGCGCTGCAGCAGCTGCTCGCGGCGGCTGACCTCCTCTAACTTTACGTTCCTCTAACTTTAAATAATCATCAGTAACGCAGTACAAAAATGGTACACAATATATCGACACATTTTCTTGGTAAATGTCTAAAAGACTAGGATACTCCGCGTTCAACACTTGCAGACTTTGACTCTATTGGTGTTGCAGGTGTCTATGGGTGACGGCAATCGCTTACCATCAAGTGATCCGTCTGCTCGTCTGCCACCTATCCCATAAAAATACAATTCGTTAAACCATTTTTGAAATACGAGTAAATCTACTACTTCTCCGTCTTTCTACATTCGTCTTTTAATCTGTGCTATTTGTCAGGTGTTTTACTGACAGTATTTCAGTACTGTGCACATGCATTCTGATTGACTACATGTAAAGACTGTGCAACCTATTAATGCAATATGGCTTAGTGTCAGGGTCTCATACATCTTGTTGGCGGGCCATTAATTAAAATTAATTTATACCTAGTCATATATTTTTTTGATTTTTATTAAAAAACTTATTTCATTTTAAAATTAGATGCAACATTTTAAGACAGAATTACAGTTAACATTTTATCAGGCAGGAACAATATATCTAATTTTATAACAAAATTCATAAACTAATCCTGTATATTAACGTAAATTTCATTTAAATGAGTCAATGTGTTTTTTTTTTTGGTTTTAATTTACTTTTACTAGTGTTTTTTATTTTCTTGTGTTGTCTGTAGCATGTAATATGTGTTGTGGCGTCCAAATTAATAAATGTATTTTCTTTCTTTCTTTCTTTCTTTCAACCATCTCATTTCCAAAGATTTGCTACAAGCACAGTATGGATAAAACCAGTAATAAAATATTTATTTTTATAATACTATCATGGGACTCTCCTTAAGTTAATATTATATAATATACCCATGTCTAGCAGTGAAGTGCAACAGTAAATATTATCAGACTGAGCTCACATACATAGGTACACCGAACTGGGCCCAAATACTATCACTCAGTATACTATACTGACGGTAAATAAAGGTACTGACGACGGCACAGTGTTGAAATAGCCAGAACGCTGTGCCGTCAGTAATATATAATATAATATAATATTTCACTACATCACATACATTGATCTGACTCTGAGATAGGTAGCTCAAGCACCTAATAATACATTTATTTTTAGAATATTATCATATGAATTTCCTTATGATAGTATTATAAGATATGTCCATTTGCTTGTCCACCTAACACATAAAAAACAGTGAATACGACTATCCACGTCAACATCGACTTCATCTAACGTCTACCTTAACGTTGATCCTTGAGAGTAATAGCTTGAGAGTATAATGTGGCTGTCTGTGCAGCCACACATAAGATTACACCAATTTGGCAAATTACCTCAATGAATATTGAACCAAACGTGTTTGACATCAAGGCAAAAGTTGATTGAAGAAAGACACTTATCTATCTAATTGTATACATTATTGTATGGCTCTCCGTACATTATTTATTGAGCCACTGGCTTTTTCAACACTGTGCCGCCAGCGAGGACAATTTAAAAAGCAATCTTAATCAGACAATGTAAATTCGTTCTTTCAACTTGTCTGTGACATTATTAATCTTTGTCAACGAGCGCCATTTTAACGTGCCACCGTATTCTATTAGCGTCCTTCTCCAATAGACGTAAGGTTGAAAATAGGTAATTCATTAACTTTATCTGACTGAATGACACCGCGATGTAGAAGGCATTTAAATGAGTCAAATAGTCACAAAATAACGAAGTTTCTTTTGACATTTTTTATGGCAGCTGTAAGTATGCTTACTTACTGACGAGTGACGAGTTTATCTTATCTGATGTGCCTACCTCAAGACCTTTTTATGGGTAATTTTAAGGAAGCGAGGATAGACAAAACATATACATAGTTTAGTTTTCTATAGCGAACTTCATTGATATTAAACTTCAATCTCTCTTTTCTCACTATTTAGATATTTTAGTAATGATTAATGCGGGGCCAAGATAAGTCTATAATTTTGTCAATACCAATAAAAAAATCATCCTCCCATACAAAAACCTTTACTAGATCGGCGGTCCACCTTTTGGGGTACGAGTAGACGAGTTTATACGCGTTTAAAACGCTAATCTGAGTCATACTAATATTATAAATGGGAAAGTGTGTCTGTCTTCTTTCACGGCAAAACGGAGAGTAACATAGGCTACTTTTTGTCCCTTTCTAACCCCCATTTTAGGGAAGTGGGGGGACGCGAGCGAAGCCGCGGGCAAAAGCTAGTAAGGAAATAAATGAAGCACATGAGGCCATAAAATTCTATTAGACCGACGCTGTGCCTCATTCTCAGAGGTATCTCATGCATTACAAAGAATAATGACTACTGGGAGTTTCTCTCATTGTCTCAAGAAAATACACTATTGTTTAGTAGAACAACAAATCAATGTGACAAGCTATTGGAATTATTAATACACAATCAATACATAATGTATTAATAAATAGTCACTTCCGTATACTTAGTTTGAGACCCAGGTGATTGGTGTGATTGTCTGGCGCATTTATTTATTTATTTAATATTGCACAATGTACACATTACACAAAGATAGATTCTTATGGCTATGTACATGACCCTGTTAAGTAGGGTATCGCAAATAATTATAATTAGCTTAAAATTAGGGTTAATTAAATTTATTTATGTAATACCTATTATGAATGAAGTAATCCACCATCTGCCACGAGTCTTTGTGTTTAGTATGTTGCCGAACTTTTTAATGTAATATAAGTGAGATCGAATTGAATATTCTTGTCCTCGCGAATATGGGTTGCTCTAACAATGTTGTATCGCCTTATAAGACACTTGCACTGCACATTGACGACTGCCTCACAAGACACTGGGACTGACTTTCCATCAGATCTATTTTTAAATTAACACGCAGTAAGTAGGTACTCTTTGCGTGATCGTGTCAGAAATGATGAGATCCGCAGGAGATCTAAGGTCACGGACATAGCCCAAAGAATTGCGTGGTTGAAGTGGCAGTGGGCAGGGCACATTGCGAGGAGAATGGACGGCCGTTGGGGTGGAAAGGTCCTTGGGTGGAGGCCACGTGCAGGAGGCCGCAGCCGTGGCAGGGGTCCCACCAGGTGAACCGACGATCTGGTGAAGGTCGCAGGAGCCCATTGGATGCGGGTAGCACAGGACCGATCTGTGTGGAGAACTTTGGGGGGGTCTATTGGCTGAAATGATGAAGTAGGTAGCTACTTATAATATAGATGTGGTTATACATCTATCTAATTCTTCTTCTATATCTACCAACTATAAAGAGGTAAATTCTAAAGATAACACCATGCTTCAGGTAATCCGAAAAGACAAAACGCTTGCGCGATGTAATCTACACCTAGCCCCATCTATGAATTAAGTTTGAAACTAGGTAATAGCAATCCGTAATGAAGTGAGGACGTGCCGCTAGTATAATTATGTACATACTGTAGGAGTATATGTACATAGATATGTAGAAATCGACGTTCCGAACCAGTGGTAGATTATATTATGTTTTGACATTCATAAGTGTTCTGTATGGACCTAACTTGAATAAAGATTTTTTCTATTTTTCTATACACACCAGTACGAATGTTCATACAAAAGGTTCCTCTACTCGAACACTTATTTCAATACCTTGTTTCTACTTTTTCACACTAAACACTGCATTCATCTTCCATGAATAAAAAAGAGTTTGCAAAAAAAGTTGATCCAAACCATTCAAAGTATCTGCTTTCTGTCCGTACTCCTGGCCTCAAAACGTGAAAGAGGCGACCTCTGTCGGCGTCGCCGTGAACTGTTTCCCTGCGACCTTGGCCCATTCTGTACCCTCGCTGCCCTCGCCCTCCGTGAACCAACTAGGGTGACCAGATAACGTGTTTTACGAGGCACTTAAAATGGGGATCTTTTTCGCGCCATTTAATTAAAAAGAGTTAAACTTTTAAATTTTTGTAAGGCAATTAACTCCGGTATTTTTTGATGAATTGACAAAGGTTAAAAAAAGATTATTTCTCTGTATGCCACGTAGGGTAACTAGGGGTAAGCCTACTAAACTTTCCGGTATTTTTTGACAAATTGACAAAGGTTTTTTAAAAGATTCTATCTCTGTATGCCAGGTAGGGTAACTGGTAAGCCTACTAAACTTGACAATCTGCTGAAATAAATTTGTGAAAAAGCCATGATGTTATCATATAGTAAAAATGAAATTAACGAAAAAATTATAAAATATTATTATTTTTTCAATCGGCGTAGTCAAATAGATACTCTATTTTTTTTTATTAGAAAGTGACGATGAGGTCTAGGTTGACACGCGTTTATAGAAGATGCCTGTTCACTCTTGCCATAAATAAAATATTGTAGTGTCGGGAAAAACAGATCGGACATCTGTCCAGTTCGGTTACAGCCTGTTTTCATCATAATAATGGAAAATACCTACATTTTCCAAAATAACAAAGTTACACTTACATTTTGTATTTTGACTTTAACGTCATGAAATATAATATAATGGAATTTACAAAAAACTAAGAATAACTCTTACAATATTATATTTTTTCACAAAAGGACGTAACAACGTTTAATTGTGGGAGAGCCACGCTTCGGTATGAATGGGCCGGCTCGACCGGAGTGATACCACTGCCTCACAGAAAACCGGCGTAAAGCAGCTCCTGTGCTGTGTTTCGCCGAGTGAGTGAGGGTACCGGAGGCCCACCGGGGGGAAGGGGATAAAAGGTTGGCAGCGGACTTGTGACCCCACTGGTGTTGCAGGTATCTATGGGCGGCGGCAATTGCTTACCATCAGGTGATCCGCCTGCTCGTCTGCTACCTATTATATAAAAAAAAAAAAAAAAAAACAACATTTAAAATTGGCGTTATAAATGTTTCACATACAAAAATAAAATCCGTATGAATGGTAACCCTCACACCCAAATAGTGGCAGGTGGCAACCCTGCATGTAGCCTTTGTGTCTTCGCATACACCTACATACATTATAGAGCTATACATCTTGCCTATACACCTTTTGCTCATAATACGTTCCCTTACACGAAGGAGAGTCATTTAAGCAGGAAGTAGGTGATGAGGTAATAAGTTGACTGACATAGGTTACACGTACATAACATACAGCTACGCGTTGGGTTATTCTTCAATTGATATTGAACCAAATGGGTTTAATGTTAAGGTGAAAGTTGATTGAAGAACTTATAATTATGCACTTTATTCGAAAAGATGAGCCCTCCCCTATATAAGTAAGTTTCTTCAGTGTTCCCTTTCCTATGCCTTTGCCAACCAATAACCATTAGCCTTAACTAGCTATAAAAATCGTCACACAATCTTTTTCTGGACATAACCCGTAGTCAGCGTAAATCTGTCAGCAACTGGATGGCGATTTTACGACATCTTTCGCAGCCCATTTTTTTGATACTAGTGAGTTGCAAGTCTACGGCAAACTTGACGACCTATTTAGCGCAGTGGTATTGAGCGCCGGTTGAGAAACAGCGCAGGCGCTCTACTTCATGCTGGTTATCTGTGAGGCCGTGGTATCACTCCCATTGAACTAGCACATTTATGCCAAAGCATGGCTCTCGCACTGACGAAGTACTTGTACTTTCTGCACAATGACCTGCCCTTGTCTCATGGTATTTAATAAAAAATCATTCGCTCGGGAATAATAGTCGGCTCTTGTTAAAGGATGCACAATTAATCTAGTGGGTAGAATAAAATTAGAAAGCCAAATATAGCACACCCAGTGACACCCTCCGCAGCCGCGGTTGTGTTCAGCGGTCCCGGGAGTGCGAAAATGCGTGTAAACGAGAGCATAGTGAGAAATTCTTAACATAAATACCTACTCAGGTTTTTGAGCTGACCCAAAAACCAGGGACCTCAAGCGTAGTTATCTCTTTAAAGTGCCCCACGCACAACCAGTCTACCGATAGCGCAGTCGTTGTGGCGGAGTTGTGGGCTAGGATAATTTAATATCTTGATGCCATCAACACGAGAAGAATAACAAGACACACCACCACCGAGGCAGTCACGGATTTGTACAACAAGCGGCAGGCTTATGGTAAGTAGGTATTCAAATGAAAAAAAAACTGTTTTGACCAATAAGAAAACCCTCATCATCATAATTTTAACCAATAGACGTCAACTGCTGGACTTAGGCCTTCCGCATGTTTTCGACACAGATCGGTCCTGTGCAACCCGCATCCAAGGAAATCCCGCGACCTTCACCAAATCGTAAAGAAAATGGTGCAAGGATATTTAAAAAAAGTTATGACTCGTTTGCTTCGAGTTTTGGTGCGGAGTTCCATCCAATTTCTATTAGGAAAATGCTATGCTGACTGCCTCAGATACCTTAGTTAAACTCAATCTTTATGAATTAATTTAAAAGCTGAATCCTCTTTTTCTTTTCGTGTAGACATTTTCATCAGTGTCAATGTCAAGTGCTAATACTTAATGATAAAGTCGGTATCGTCCCATTATAATGCTAAGCGTTTTAATGATTAATGATGTCAGCCAAGACAAAAATCGTAGGTTTAAGGATAGAACGACCTATGTACAGTCGACTCCAAAAATAATACACTTTAGGACCTTGTCACAATAGATATGTATAAGAAAGTAGAAGATGTTCTTATACCTGAGTATTGTGACAAGGTCCTAAAGTGTATACATATTTTTGGAGTCGACTGTACGTTTACATTTACAACTGTCTATCCATCTGAGATTGTAAAGTAAACGTCACGATTTCTTTAAAATGCGGAACTCACCACGGGACGTCTGGTCGAACTCACCGTAAACAATTGTTCATGCCCTCCCAGCGGAACGGAGGCTAGTGATGTTACTCGAATCGAAGTGCAAATCGAATTTTTCGAACATAGCTCGGGTTTGTGATCAACAATCCGCATTAGGCAAGCGTGGTGATTAAGCCTAATCCCATCATATTACTCAGCGATGACTTGATTTCTATGATCGAGGCCTTTGCCCTGTAGTGGGACTGTATGATAGGCTGATACTTTGCTTAAACAATAAAATTTAAAACCACTAGCTGATTACATTCAAGGTAGTTGAGGCTCCTTAGCGATTTTGGCGAGACAGTAAATTAGCAAACGACCAAGTAAAAGTTACTTTAGTTCGCTAGTATCAGACAGTTACTTTTTATATCTATACAATTATATATCCTCTGTGTCTTCTATACTATTTATAAAAGAGTATAATCTCAAAGTCTATATCAAGGCAAACCGAAAACAAGAGGTCTAAGTTAAGTAACGAAACAAAGTAAGGGCGAGCTGATAGTTTTTTATATAGGGACCCAAAGTTTGAAATTCAATCCAAAGGATATTTTTAAAATAAAAAAATATTTCGGTATTTTTTCTGAAATATTAAGGCTCACTTTCCTTTGATAACCTGCAACTTCTCAAGATAACTCGAGCTGATGTTTAACCCCTAATAGGGCATGAGTCATTGAAGAATTTCATTGGATTTCGCTCGTATGTCGTGATGGATAAGGTTCAAAATCTGGTGGGAACTATTTTCCCTATGCCCAATTAAGGGAATACGTAAGTTGGCACATGTCTAACCGAGGCGAACCGACGCGTGAACTCGTGGGATAGTTCGTGAACTAACTCAAGGAACTTTTTTGAGAACGAACTTTGCTCTTATCGAAATCTTCATTCGTCAAATAATGTTTTTCATCGTACTTAAGGCCCTATAACGATTTATTTGATTTGAAGAGACTCCGCCCTTTCCCCCCGCACACCTCATGCAACACTCGTAACTTTGTCACTTGATTCGCGTCAAATCGCACTTTCGCATGCGCGGTCACAGTAAATAAAGCAGTAAGGACATTGTGTTTGTGGTATACACGACCGACGTCTATGAAATATCGTATTCTTTTTTCGAAATTATTTACTTCACAAATTACGTACTTTCTGGATCGGTACCGCCCAGCTTAGTGAACGTCTATGAAATATAGCATTCTTTTTCAAACTTGCCTACTTCATAAATTACATACTTTCTTGATGGGTGCCGCATACTTAGTGAAGTCATTGCGGACCCATGTTGCGGACTACAAAATGAGATTCGAATCGATGAACGATAAATAAAAAATAAAATAATAGGATATTTGATTAACCTTTAGCTACTGACGTGGTTTTTATTTTACGTGGGCACTGACGTGGGGGCCTGAGAGGCCCATACCTTTAAGTATGTTTTTTTAAGAAAGTAGAAGGTTTATTGGTATAATGTTATTAATAATTGGTTTATGTACGCATAAACTAACAAAACAAAGTGAATGTTCAAATATTTTTATACGTAAATAAGACATTTTTCTATCAATTAAACTATAGTTAACATTTTTTGGCAGTAATTACTTGAGATCAGAAATCACCTTAAATGTCTAATTTTTTTAAACAAAATTAATAAGTTATCTATTTTTCTATAACTTCAAATACATATCTAATAAACTATTATAATAGTGAACCTTTATACTATAGACAAAATAAAAACTGCAAGGCACCAATTCACATAAATTATACCTAGAAAATCTGGGCAAACTTTCTTCGCGCATTGAAGGTAAACATGCTTTTTACATAATATAATATGTATGTATCGACTTCCTCTGAAGCTTTAGTGGATATTTGTGGCATCTTCTCCTGTGTTTTATGTTTTCTTCTTGAACATCTGGATAGTCAGGCATATCAGATCCCAGTACTCGCGTCAAAGGAAGACACAAGTGACTCAAAATTAGCATCACTAGGCGCAACTGCTAATCTTCTTTTACTAAATTGTGGACTATCACCGAAATTGGCTGACCGTTTTCATCCAGATGAAGTACTGGATTCCATTTTAGGCTTTCTAATCGTCTACTAAATTAAAAAGGCAAAATATGAATCTAAGCAACTTTTCAAAAAGTTACGTAAGTACTGATGTGGGGCCTGCGAGGCCCATGAAAAATTTTAAAATGAAATTACTTACCAAAATTACGCACGCAGACTCGTCTGCCACCTTTAACGGCCTCTGCGCGACTAAACTTGAAGGTACTAGAGGCAGCGTATACGTCGCGTACGGGGGACAGGAATAAATCGATATTATTACTATCGCCAGGCCTGAGCGGCCCCCACGTCAGCAGTTAAAGGCTAAAATTGAAAAATAAAATAATAGGGTATTTGATTAGTCAAATACCCTATTATTAAGTTAAGTTTAATGTATAGAAATTAGTCTCTATACATTAAACTTTATCAAAATATTGGTAAAAAGGAACCATTAGCCAAAATTTTCAGTTAAAAATATAACGGCTAGCTGGTTTTGTAAGCATTCAAAGTTTCATGGGAAAGTCCATTTTTAAAGTATAAAAATTCAACAATTACCTAAATATCATTGAACTACCAATACATTTTACCCCAACTATTACTATAAAAACCATTTAAATGTATTTATTACAAGAAATATTGGATATGGCTACCAAACAAAATTTACTAGATGCGCACACAAGATACAAAAAGTGTGACGTCACTCGTCAGTAAGTAAGTAAGTAAGTAAGTAAAATATTTACTGACCAAACAAAAAGAGATACAACACAACAGTAGTAAGACACAGAATACATAATAAGAAGTAGGTACATACGAGAAACGGAAAGGAACATTAAGTGCTTACATACATAGACAGATAGGTGGTCAATAAGGTCCAAACTCAGCATTTCCTGCAGCTGCTTCATTCAAGCCACTGCAGCACTGCAGCGCTAGTTTTCAGTATGTACTGAAAACTAGCGCTGCGGTGGCTTGAATTGAATTCAAGGTACATACCTTGAGTGACGTTTTATAAATGAACGAATGAATGACACGCACATGAAACAATACAACAGATAAACCAAAAAAACAAACATTAACAATGACACTTAGTAAAAAAATATAAGAAAAAAAAACTGGAACAAACAACAAATAATAAACGCACAATATACAAACCATTATAATAAAAATAATCTACCATTTGGGTATTTGACTAATCTCGATATAGTAAAAAATATTGATACTCTTTCAAATATTGGTAAATAAGAACCAATGGCCACATTTTCAGTTAAAAATATAACGTCTAGCTGATTTTGTGAGCATTCAAAGTTTCGTGGGCAAGTCCATTTTTAAAGAATAAAATTTTAAAAAAATAATTATATCATTGAACTACCCGTACATTTTCCACCAACTTTTATTATAAAACCCAAACAAAATTTACACAGTAGTTTGAGTTGTGACGTCACACTTCAATAGACACTTGTACATAGCGTTTTTGGAATTGCCCAAAATATGTGCTCTCAAAGTTGTGATATCTCAGCTAATTCAAATGAGAATCAAGTGATTCTTTCAACATGTTTCTTAAATTAAGGCATCTTTTGATATGTGTTTACATAAAAAAATATAGTCAAATACCCAAAGAGCTAAATCACGCTAATCGTGAAAACGATAACATATCTGTGACATGAGCGACAGTGAACTTGACAGCCACACCCATTCCGGCCATACCCCGACCACATTTTGCCACGTATCGGTCTGTACCTCTTGGGCAATGATAAACAATGTTATTATTCATTAATACTGAACAATATCAAAGTATGGATGAGATCTGCCATGACAATAACACTACTGAGCAGCTAAAGTATAAAATTGTGAGAGATGGTGTATTGTGTGGCTTGTATAGTGTTTGAGTATCTGGCGTCAAAGCAGGAGGAAAGAATGTGTTGCACAGTAGCCATTTCTACCCGTGCGGATAAACATTGGGATTAGAAATTAAAACGGCGAAACTATTCACTTCTCGCTCGCACACTATTTGCGTCTATACTCGCACGACTGACAAAAAAAAAGCTGCGTTTAATATAAATATGTGAGCTAGACGCGCTCTCAGTTTTGAAGCTTTCGTTAAAATTGTCTTTTTTTTATGAGATAGGGGGCAAGACGAACAGACGGATCACCTGATGGTAAGCGATTACCGCCGCCCATGGATCCCTGCAACACCAGAGGAGTCGCAAGTGCGCTGCCGACCGACCGGACCGCTAATATATGTATCCCCATCAAAAACAATACTCGACAAAAAAACCAAGTCTCCCAACTACCGTAAAAAAGTGGTGAGATCCATGTTTCGCCAAGTCGGTTATTCATTTATTGATTTGGCAATCACACAATATATCTCACAAGCAATTGATCCGGTTGTTTAATGTGATTGCCATTTAATGTGAAACTAACGATTAAAATCTCTATGAAAATAAATCTATATCGAATTGAGCCATAAAAGGACAACTCTAATCGTTCTCACCAAAAAGGCCGACTTTCGATACTGTTTTAGCTATATTACTGTGGCACGGTCAACACACGTCATCAGAAACGAATTAGGATACCACGGAGACGCAACATACCTAATTAAAATTTAAAAAGGTAAAAAATGAGAGGCGATAAAATATCCCAACTAATATTGAAACTTCGTGAGATTAACTCCTTGGATTCCTCTGTAGCATGCTATTGTCGCAGGAGTTCGAACGGCAAGGTGATCTGAACGGGTAGGTTGTTGAGAAGTGCGATGTCCCTGATAACGTCAATATATGCTTTGCGTCTGATAACGTCAATTGAAATCACGATTCCAATTCTGTAATTTTGACCGCTGTTGTGACAATTAACTTTGCTCCTATACTATCGAAGTGCACGAAGGTTCTACGTTCTTCTGACAGACAACATCGAAAATCCATGAACAGCCTCGTTAAATGCTGATGTATGCTGATGATATGGCGCTGATAAAGTTTTATCAAAAATTGAGTCACGTAGCGACTCCAATGTTGGTCTTTGTTCTTTTGCAGATTTCGTTTTTCTGACTAATAATGACATACTTCAATTTGCTCGCAACTGGCATAGGTCCGTCGTCTAAGAGAGCTGTCGCAGCACTGAGCAGGTGAGAACACGGCTACACAATTATACTCAATGGTCATGTCAATAAAGTCGTGAATACGTTGCACCCAGATTCTATCAAGTTGCTCAAAGATGTCGACAAAATCACGAAAAATTAATTACGTATTTATAAAAAAAACTAGGGCTGAATAACAAAATTCTGACACATACCAGACATCAGTATTTATAATATCTACTAATTAAAGGAATTTCCGATTGAATTGGTAATCTCGCTCAGTAAATATCTGGAGAAAACGTAATTTTTAGAGGTATTTTCAAATCGAAAAACTATCGAACCAAACTCGCCAAATCGTGTTTCTAAAAAATTACAGACTTAGATAAAGGTATGAATTAATGTTCACCTTAGTATCAGATTGTACCGTCTCCCAGGGACCTGGCAAAGCTACAATGAAGGTAAGGTTTTTTTTTTATGTAGCCCCTTAAGTAATATTTTGTTAAGAGGATGGATTCAAATCAAATGTTTAAAACAACTTCATATTTTTTACGAGTTGACACCATTACGATGGCAAATTTTTGTAATAAAAACTGGTCCCTACAAAATGAACAAGACAGTATATCTACCTAAATAAAGAGTCGCTGCGATACCCCCTCTCCCCCTTATCGTCATTTTAATAATTTAGTTACCTACTTATGATTCAATCGTTTTTTAAATTTTAATAATCACATTTAAAAAGAGTAACTTTTGACCTCGACCGGAGCCTCACATAAGATCGGCGTGAAGTCTGTGCTGTGTTTTGTAGACTGAGTGAGTGTGCGAGCGTAAAGGGGATTTAAGATTGGCAGCGCACTTGTGACTCTACAGCTTGGCAGATGATTCGTCTGCTCGTCTACTACCTATCACATAAAAAACCTACTGAGTATCTTGCTGGTCCTTCTCAATAGAAATCGATATTCCCCATCGATAATAGGTAATATTTGGTGCAACAAAAATACTCATCTCAAAAGATTTGTTCTAACTAGTTATCATAACTTTATATTACATATACTAGTTGTCAAGTTGTTGAGTATTTTTGGCGTGAAAGAGTAACAGACAGACAGACAGAGAGACAGAGTTATTTCGCATTTATAATATTAGTATGGATACTAGTTATCTAACTAGTTATCATTGTCCCAAACTTTCATATCACCCCACCTAGTCTTGTTTTGAGTAATACCGTCGGCAAAGCACGTTTTGCTCCCAATAACCTGTGCGACACCATTATTTATGCGCCGCACCTGAGTGGCATTCGTGAAAGCATAATGTTGTTGAGTGAACGGTAGGACGCTTCTGTAGATGCAGTTAGATTCTAACTCTGGGTACATTTGTGATAATATCCTCTCTTGCCTTAGAGAGCCTCGACCATAGAGTGTAAATATCCCAAATGTAGCCTCAACCATCGACAACGAACATGAGACAGTTCTTTCGGACTTTTTAACCGACTTCAAAAAAGACGTTGAGAACATCTTTTTTCGACCGTTTTTTTTTTTTACTTTTACGTTTTCTGTAACTCGGTCGAGTTACGGGGGGATTCTATCACCGGACAACTTTAGCTTTCCTAACCTACATAATAAAAAAGAATGATACGTATAAACCTTACCTTCCAGTTGCGGTGTTCCCTGATCGCTATGACATGTCCTTTTTTAAACGAGGTTTGAAAAGAGTACTTCTTTCACGGTAGGCAGCGGCATGACTGTGCCTCGGCATTGTTGTTGTCTATGAGCGGCGGTTACCATTTACCACCAGATGGGCCGCATGCTCGTCTGCCTATTTCAGCAATAAAAAAAAACACAATTCACGATGGGAGAGGTACGCTTCGGCATGAATGGGCCGACTCGACCGAAATGATACCACGGCCTCACAGATGACAAGCGTGATGCAGCGCCTGCGCTGTGTTTCGACGAGTTAATGAAGGTACTGACGGCCCAAAAGGGTGTTAAATGGTTGGCAGCGCACTTGTTGCGGAGTGCGGAGGTAATCGTAATAAATTGTTTTGTTTTTGTTATGTTTTTGTTTTGTTTTGATTATTATGTAATGATGATGATATGACCAATCGGTTGAAATAAATGAATTTTATTTTATTTTATTTATTTAATCGCTAATCATTAGGTGATCCGTCTGCTCGTCTGCCACCTATAATATCAGACCTAATTTACAGTATGTACTTCAAGCAAGCACGTTCTGCCAATACCCGTGCGGCACTCACGTTTCCACGCGGCGATCGTATTTATACATAGCACGTGTGTAGCATTCATGACCCTAACTGGTATTGCAGGTGTTTATGGGCTGCGCCAATCACTTACCATCAGGTGAACCGTCTGCTTGTCTGCCACATCACATAAAAAAAAAAAACCCCAATGGTTGGTAGAGTCAGCCACACATCGGGCAGGATACTGTCAAACTTCTTCAATGGATATTCAACCTAATGTGTATGACAGTAAGATGAGAGTGCATTAAAGAAATTTGACAGTTTTGTATACTTTCTTTGACGTGTGATTGATAGCAGACTTGAAACGATACCAACCAGCTTACCAGATAATGTTGCTGCAGTAGTAAAAAACTTGGAGCATGTAAACAAGGAGCAGCAGCTTGCTTCTGCTGCGGTGGCAGACAGAAGTGCACCTGTTAGCGACACCAATGAAACGCCTATATGGCAGGCCTCCCACAGGTGCCAAAGCTACAGAGGTCTTATTCCTTTGGCGACTGCGTGTGCTGTACACCTCGCACACAGACAGAGTCCTGATGGCAGGTGAAATTGTAACCTCACTTTAAATACTTCCAAAATTTGAGATGAGGCTTTCCCATTATCTCAAGGTTTTATGCCCACCATCCACACAGCTTAGTAGCAGTGTACTACTACGCTACGGTAGTCCATAGCGTAGTGGGTGAGGGAAGCGACAAAAAAATCTTTGTTTCATCTTTGGAAGTTGAGGAAAAAAGAGGGTGGCATCAATACCATCACACCCTGGTTTAGGCTACTATCGTTTGAGGTTGGTCATCTTGAATACAACTTTGTTTAACCTCCTAACGCCCGAGACATCAGTCACAATAGAAAATCGATTGTCTTTGGATTTTAAAAGGCTTATGGGCGTTACGACCTTAACATAAACCTTCAGACAAAAAGCTTTGATTCCAATACCAAGTACTTTGTTCTATGACGGGTTCTATCTTTCATTCAGTAATCGAAACAAGCCAACACGTTCTGCTCCCAATACCGGCGTGGAAGTCGTATTTATACGCGGCACGTGAGTGGCATTCATTAAGCATAATGCTGTTGATTGAACGCTCACAGTTATGCCAGAAGAGATTCACTCAGGGCCGGATTGCCATGCCACGTGGCAAAGGGGCTTAACAATGGTAGAGTATCGGTGACAAGACGCTCATGAAATGAAATGAAATGAAATGAAGTGAGAAGAAATGAGATGAACTAAAATTAAATGAGATGAGATGAAAAATATTTATTCAGTGTATCACAATCATACTTCATCATCAGCCTGTTGCAGTCCACTGCTGGACATAGGCCTCTCCAAATGCTTGCCACTTTGATCGATCTTCGGCTACTCGCATCCAGCTCCAGCCAGCCCTCTTGCGCAGATCATCACTCCATCTGGCCTGAGGCCGTCCTACACTACGTTTACCGAGACGCGGTCAATCATACTAGACAATCATACTTAACTAACATTAAAACAGATGAAAGTATACACCGAAAATCCACATACCCAGCATGTGTCGGGATGTTAGAGACACCCTGACCCTAGTTAGTATGCTGCATGTACCCACCACTTATCGAAGGAGGTGCTAGTTTTTAGGGTGACAGAGCCACGCTACGGCATGAATGGGCCGGCTCGACTTGAGTCATACTTACCACGGCCTAGCAGAAAACTAATTTGGGGGAAGGGAAAAGCAGGTAGGACACCTTGTGACTGGAGTCACTTAAATTTTTTATTTTTTTTTTTATATGATAGGTAGCAGACGAGCAGGCGGATCACCTGATGGTAAGCAATTGCCGCCGCCCATGGACACATGCAACACCAGTGGAGTCACAAGTGTGCTGCTAACCTTTTATCCCCTTCCCCCCGATGGGCCTCCGGTACCCTCACTCACTCGGCGAAACACAGCACAGGAGCTGCTTCACGCCGGTTTTCTGTGAGGCAGTGGTATCACTCCGGTCGAGCCGGCTCATGGCCGAAGCATGGCTCTCCCACAATTAAATGTACATACGTAGGTACATTATATCTGCAGGCTACGCATTTACTTTGATTTAAGGGGTTCTGCTCTAATAATTTTGTGCCCTTTACCCTCTTATTTTACCAAACGTGGTTTAAAGTAAGTCTTGGTTTCAGAATTATGCTCTCACTATTAATTAATAAATGACTAATTTAAATCTCCGTTTTTTATGGGGCCCTGTGTCTTAGGGCCCTGATTTTAAGCTGATGGCCCTGGGTTGGCTGCCCCATGGTGCTTTCGGTATGGGATATGGAACAAAGATATTTAATCAATGACGGGGTGGAAACATGGCTTGCATACTAAGTGCGCATGAGACGAACGATGAATTTTCCGGTAGTTTTCTCATAAAAGTATTCAGAAGTTAGTTTGTAACTTAAGT
Organism: Cnaphalocrocis medinalis; assembly: GCA_014851415.1. Taxonomy (NCBI): domain Eukaryota; kingdom Metazoa; phylum Arthropoda; class Insecta; order Lepidoptera; family Crambidae; genus Cnaphalocrocis; species Cnaphalocrocis medinalis. Next base: position 11,003,439 of record CM026286.1, read on the forward strand.
CACAAATATGTAGGTAGGCATTTCATGTCATAACATCAAAAAAGTATATTAAATTTTGGTCTATACAGAACACTTACCTATAATTTTTAACACTGGTTCGTAATGTAGATAGGTACGAGTACTTATTTAATGCTATTATTTATGTTGTAACATTAAGTAATATGGCTAATCTACTAATCCTGGCTTGTAGGTGGTTTCTGACGATCACAATATAATAGAGATGAGAAATGGCTGACCGTGTACCTAGCACTTCATAAGTGGTCCTGGCTAGTACTTATTACCTACCTAAGAATATCTACCTACCCCCAAAAAATTGTTAGTATAACACCATGTGAAATTGTACAAGAATACCTAATGAAACGTCAAAAGGAAAATAATGATTAATGTATGCCTAATTAGGACCTTATCTGTTTCAGGATCTGGCATGACAGCCTACCGGCAAACATGACGAGGAAATTCCTATTCTGTTTTCCCCTCCGTGCGGGGAACATTTTCTTTGGATACATTGTTATAGTAAGTACATCCTTTCTACTATCTACCGAACCGAAACATCATGATTTACCTAAAATTATTTCTAGAGCAAAAGTGCGTTAAGATACATTGCTCAGTTAAACTTATCAGGCGTTATCGAAGTCATAACTTAATTTTTACCTCCATTTTCTTTCGAAACATTTTAACCAAGTCTTTTTATTATAATATTCTTAAAATCTATATCACAGATTCAAATCTAGCACCTTGATCATACTCATTAACTTGTCTAAGAACATAATGGATACGTGGGTAATTTTCCCTGACATAAATTATGAGATATAAGACGTAGACATTTACATCACCACTTTTTCAGTAATCTTTATTGTTTTGTAATGGACGGTGAATTTATAAAGTTGATATTTATTCTTCTTTCGTCAACCTGTATTTATGCATTATGAAAGGCACGTAGGTACCTGCTCCGAAACCTCTCGGCAAACCAACGCACGTTCTCCCGTGTTGATTATACTTCAAGTTTGAAGACACAAATACTAAAACTTAATTATCATCTAACTCGCGCCATTCATTAAAGTGAGTTAATCCTTGTTTCTGCTACGAATATCTTAATAATGTGTGAGGAGTTCTAGTAACAACCTTATTATGTAGGTACCTACCACTGTTATATTATAATAGGTTGCCTAACTCGCGTTGAACTAATTATAAGAGATTAGCATGCGTCTTATACCTAAGTATGTGTATGAAAGTTAAAAACGACTTCAACGAAGGCTCGATTCGCAAAAAAGCACTATTTGTCATTTTTTTACCCATAGGTACTTAGTATAAACCATAAGTCCTTTTTTATATGTGCACGCCTGCTCGCAGGCAGAATACAAATACTAGATACTTATAATTAAGACCTTTCACACGTATTTTAGCAAATTAATTATTGTTTGTTTGTTTGGGATTTAAAAACAATACCCTAATCCATATTAGGGTCGAAGATAAAATACCACTTTATGTACATACCTACATTTTAGTTTAGTTCTAAATTCAAAATAGCTATAAAACTGCTAACGGCAGCACTGTTGGTATCACTTTTTGCTTTTAGTAGGGAATTGTGTTTTGAGACACAATAACTTATAAGGTGAATCGAAAAATACTATTGTATACGCCATCTATTGGTACTATTTGGAACTAGTAAACTCCCGAAACGAACTGAGGACGGCTCACTGGCCTTCCATAAATCACTCCTATTGCTTCTTTTTGAATTCGATCTCTTGATAACATTATTCATTATCAATCCTCAGACAATATGCGTAGCAGTGATCGGCTACAACCTGTACGAGTTAGGGCTGACGCTGGTCTCCTCGAGCCACGAGCACGGCGACAAGTTCCGCAACTTCGAGAACCTGGAGAGCATCTTCGGCCAGTCCAAGGACGAGCTGGTGAAGACCGTCAACGTGGCGTACTGCCTCAGCTACATAGCCATAGGACTGGTGCTGTTGCTGTTTGCCATCATGTTCACTTGTGGTGCTTATAAGGTAGATACGGTAGTAAATTAAATAAATAAATAAATTGAGACAACATCACATACATTGTCCTGGTCCCAAACTAAGTTTTTCCCTTGTGCTATGGAAACCAGAAACAACGACGGTATCACAAACACCCAGACCCAACACAAATATCTGTTTCATCAACAAACATTTGTGTCGGTGCGGGAATCGAACCCGCGACCCTTACATCTCAACCGGCGCTCAAAACATTGCCCTAAACGGGTCGTCAAACACGGGTAGTAGACACAGAAAAATATTAAATCCTTTTTTTTTATGTCCCACGGGAAATTCGTTACACATACAGACATACTGTTACAGAGTGTCTGCCAATGTTAAAAGAAGAAGTTGAAAATTCACAAAAATATAAATGCACCCACCCACATACACACACCCACTCCCACCCACACACACACACGGTAGATGGCGTACCTGAGAAATGAGGTCCAACTTGGACGTCATTGGTTGTTTAGTGACTTATTGTCATCTCACATAAAAAAATAATTGTATCATTGAACTACTCGTACATTTTCCACCAACTTTTATTGTAAAACCATTTACTTAAACAAAACATTTGATATACTTAGCTACCAAACAAATTTTACTAGACGCGCCCACAGAAGTTTGAGTTGTGACGTCACAATTTAATAGCCATTTATATAGAGCGTTTTTGGGCTTGCCCAAAATATGTACTCTTAAAGTTATGATATCTCAGGTAATTAAAATGAGAATCAAGTGATTCTATCAACGATGTTTCTAAAATGTAGGCGTCTTTTGATTAAACACATAAAAAAAAAATGTCAAATACCCAAAGTACGCCATCTAGCGGATTTTTTACACGCTATAGCATTGCCTGATCCAACTCAATATTATTAAGCCTACTTAACTACATTACATTGGTACTCCTTCCACTTTGCATGTTAAGTAAGTATAAGAAATATGGACCATCGATCCCTAATTGTAACTTTCCCATTTTCCCATCACGAAATGGACTTGTCGTGTTTACATAACTCAACACGGAATCGAACCGCACAATGAACTTGTTCGTGTAAAAAGACGTCCAAACCATATCCATCAGACACTTAGGCACAGCTAAGTGAATGGCAGTGAAGCATGTCTACTTAAAAGTGGATGGTATGAGGTTTATACTCGTATTTAGGATGGCTAGTCGTGATAATTGGAGAAAAAAATGTTTACACCCTGTTGATATTTTCGCCTCTAGGACTGCTTTACTCTAAACCAGTTATTTTTGCAATTGAGTTGGCACTACGACCTTTATTAATAGGAACCATTTGAGAAAAGGAACCGCCCAATGGCCTCCGCTTTTTTTTTATGTAATAGGTAGCAGACGAGCAGGCCAATAGCCTTCGGTTAACTTATGGTCAGCCGGACTAATAAACTTATACTTGTAACAATAGGTATATTTATGAGCAGAACATTTCCTTCAAAATCTTAGTCAAGAAAAACCTTACCTACTTTAGGAACATGACAATGTTGAACTTATGTGAGTATTTCTATGCACTTTATAAAGACAAACACAGTCTAAAGACAACCATAAGGCTCATACATAATTATATTGAAAATACGAAAGACTTGCGCGATATAATCGCCACCCAGCGCTGTCTATTGGTTCAGATTGAAACTAATGTCTCGAAACGAAGTGTAGGCGGGCCACTATATTATAACAATGTTAACTTAAACTTAAAGCTTATTATTAGAGTTATTACGCTTTGAATTTTATATGAATTGAATTTTTACTTGAATTTTATTTTAATATGGATTGTAAAATCTTGGTCTTCGTATTATAAATAAATAATAAATATAATGTACTATTCCATCTCATCAAACCAGGCCAAGCTTCTAAGCAAACATACGACACTATTTTAGCATACAGGTTTGTCCATAATACAGTACTTTGGTTTACTTTATTCCTACTGTAAGTTAAATTTAGTATCGAGCTAACTTACTATATCTTTCTCTGCGCTATGACTTAGTTGCGTAATTTTAACAATGTATTACGAAATAACATCCGCATCATACGTTCGCGCACCGGAAAATTGATACAAAAAGTAATGGTGGTGTGACCAAATAATCGATATTAGCAGGACAGTCTTGTTCTTAGAATAAGTTCAGCAAAAATAATATAAACTCTTGACTGATAAAATGATTGAGTTGAAATTTGTGTTACAAAAAAACAAACCACCACAAATCATGTATAAAAATCGGACTAATTTCTACAATTTACTCATAACTTAGTATGCAACGCGTTTGGTTAGGTTTATCAATTGAGATAATTTGACACATGGTATCTGATGTGTGGCTGTCTCTACAAACCGAAATCTTTCGTGAGGTAGTATTGGGTAACACAGTCTAAATTATGATTTTACTTACACTACTCCCCTTAGTAAACGATGCTGATGATAAGCGATTGCCGCCGCCCATAAACACTCAGTGGAGTCACACACAAGTGCGTTGCCAACCTTTCCTCCCGATTGGGCCTCACGGGTCAGTGAAACACAGCGGAGGCGCTTTTTCACGCGCCGGTCTTCTTTGAGGCTGTGGTATCACTCCGGTCGAACCGACCCATTCATACCGAAGCGTGGCATTATACCTATTTTTTTTTATGTGATAGGTAGCAGACGAGCAGGCGGATCACCTGATGGTAAGCAATTGCCGCCACCCATGGACACATGCAACACCAGTGGAGTCGCAAGTGCGCTGCTAACCTTTTATCCCCTTCCCCCCGATGGGCCTCCAGTACCACAATACACCAACAATAACACCAATTATTTAGTAACAATTTGTTTGTCCCGTTCCAAAACTCAAGCCTGCGCCCCCTACCGCTGACTAACGCCACCCGTTATGTTTCAGGCCAACAACTGCTTGGTGTCCACTTTCTTCGTGTACAGCTTCTTCCACCTGTTCCTCACCGTGGTGCTGGTGGTGTGGGAGGCGCTGTCCGCCGGCTGGATCCAGCTGGGGCTGATAGCTTTATCCGATGGTGGGTAGTTAGGACCAAGGTAAAAAAAAGTAAAGTAAAGTATCAGCCTATATACTGTCCCACTGCAGGGCAAAGGCCTCCATCATAGAAATCAAGTTATCGCTACTATGATGGGATTAGGCTTAATCACCACGCTTGCCTAATGCGGATTGGTGATCACAAACCCGAGCTATGTTCGAAAATTCGAAACATACTTTTGCTCGACCCGGGAATCGAACCCGGGACCCCGAGATCACGGCCCGGTACTTAAACCAGGACCAAGGTGTTACTCGTAATATGACCACTGTAGATACCTGTGTTTGCACACATACTTCAGTAGCCTTACCATGAGTTTGGAATATCCTCGCTATCGAAAACTATCGCTTTGTCTCTTTGATTGTGATGCCTTTAAAAGAGACAGAGCAATAGTTTACGTTATGTCAGTTTTAGATGTCAACTCATGGTAGCGCTACAGCACTATAACATATTCTGCGTACGTGACTGATCGTTAAGATCGGCTGCAGTATCCGAATCGATTGGAAGTATTATTATAAGTAGTTAGTTAGACACCACGTACACAAAATATAAAGGACACAGAAAGTAGATTGCCCACTAAGAGCTAAAAACATGTCATGTACTCACGCATGCGCACTAACGGGCTAATACGCCTTTTCGACCACATTAATCCTAACTTATGACATAAGATTGTCGAACTGTCGAGGTCTGTGGTAGAGGCCGCGCGCTTATGTACTAATGCCGGGCAACAACCCTAGCATTATGTCAACGAACTCATCTAAATTCAAAATTATGGCTGAGTCTCCTTTCTGTGTCCATTATAATTTTGTGCCACGTACTCGCACGAGTACATAAACTTCGAAAAAATAAACACCTTTGCTTCCATCGACACGATGACACGACGGGTCGCATGTATTTTCGTTCGAACGGGCGGAATCTCATTCATTGACCTGACTCCGTACTAACTAGCATAATCACTTGTCCTACAGATATCGGACTACAGAGGATCACAAATATAATACTTAAATACATATATTACACCCAGACACTGAACAAAAACAATTTATTTTCATCACACGAATGCTTGTCCAGGGTGGAGATCGAACCCACGACATTTGGCGTATGAGGTAGGGTCACTACCGAATACGCCATCCGGCCAGTCAAATGTATGTAGGTACCTACATTATTTTTTTCCAAAATATCTCTGGACTCAAGAGAATATAGTATCAAGCCGTAACAGATTTGAAACGCTTTCGGCATGGAATTGTGTACCTGGAGATTTTATGATCAAAGACCTAAGTACATAAACTACCAACTTACTTCGAGGTCAAGCCCAAAAACGGGGTGTATCTGTGAACATTTACATCCCTCTAACCACGTTTTCAACCAACCATTCTGTACGAGATTTTTCAACGACTTTTCGAAAATTTTTTTGACTTCCCAAACAAAATGACCAAGTCACGTGACTGAATTCGTATGAAAAGTCGATTATTTTTTGCGAGTTTCCAAAAATTTATAGAACAAATGTTGTTCAGAATGATGATGAACACGTGGTTAAAGGGATGGAAATGTTCACAGATACACCCTGAATGGATTGTCGGATTTGATCCTAAAGCTTATTTAAAATTCTTTTATTTTATTTTCCTTCCAGTGCTCCTGATAATTTGCCTGTTCAGCGTGAAATACCTCATGGAAGCCATCCGGACCGGCTACGTGTACAGCAGCCCGGGGGAGGTCCTATACAAATACTAACAATAGACAGCCTCCGTGGACTTAGTGTACAAAGGACGTTAATTCGCCTCAATTATTCATTGTTACCTTTCTCTGGCCTTAGGGTCTTTAGGAAGTCGAAGGTTAAAAAGGGTTAAGCGTTGACAACTTCGATCTTAGAGACTTATACCCCGAAGAGTCCCAAGAACAAAATCGTATCTGCTATGTTTTTACTTAGATACGATTTTGTTCTTGGGACTCGTCGACCTAAACGTGATTGCGTTTGTGTCGCCGTAAATGACTCCATTCGCAAAAGAGCGCTATTTGACATTTACGAAATTTAAAACCAATTACTATGGATAAGGGATCTAAATAAAATAGTTACAGGCCGCAGCACGTAAGTTTAGCGCTCGGCGTAGGTCGTGGGGATGTTTGCGCACTTGTTAGAATTGATAGGGCCGGGCGCCCATCGCTGACCATCAGGTGACGCATCTGCTCGGATGCCACCAATCACATAAAAAAACCGGGAAGTACACGCTAAGATCAGATATTTATATCCTCTTCTCTTGACAGAGAGGCTGTGGTTGACGATGCATTTTTGTTTTCTGATGCGATTCGCGATTCATTTGTTTACTTACTAGTGGCCGGCCCTCACTTCGTTTAAGAATAGAAAATAATTTATTTCCTGACACAAAAGACATTTATACTTAACTTAGGTACCAATAGATGGCGCTGAAAGTCGTTCCATCGCGCAAGTGTTTTGTATTTTCGGTTTTCTTATAAGCTTTCACGTTGACTGTACGATTAACCTCTTTTTAAATAGTTAAGATAAAATATACCAACTGGATGTATAATATTATTTTATGGCAAAATGTTTACAATAAAGCTATGAATCTTATAACTTCTGATTTTTCAAAATACCCTAAGTTCTTTATTTAATCAAGACAAAAGTGACGACTTGCATTTGGATAATACAAAAATTATCGCAACACTACAAAGAAAGCGAGCAGGACGGTTTTTTTAATTCCTCTCCGATGTTGAGTCGGAAATACAAAACAGTGCATCGAAAGAATCGTAAGTCTCTCACCTGTACGAGCTATCTTCCTCAGTATATTCTGTATATATTTTGAGAGCATATCGCTGCTTTTTTAATATTATGGCACAGAATACTAAATAGGTTATTAAAATAATTTCAATTATAATATTTTATGGTAATTAAGTTAATTGTTAATCATTAATGTCACGACTTACGTGAATGGCTTCGTCATGAATAATCCGACTAGGTACACAGAAAACCCCGTCAATTAGCGCTATGTTTTGCTAAATAAGTGCTAAACTACCTGAGTTGGGCTCAGGTAGTTTTCCGGAAGAAGGAGAAACGGTTTGCAGCGCATTTGTGACTCCACTGGTGTTTTGATGTGTCACTTTTTTACAAGCTACGATATGTCGAGCCACTGGCTACATTAGCGCTGTGCCACTCATTAGTGCCCACATTACCCTGATTGAGCGTAATAATAATATCAATTTATCACGCTTTCTAGCGTATTACTGCAAACAATTTAGGCTTCATGGTAAACAACCATTACTTTTTGGTCTCACTTTTTGTCGCCATTTTTACTTTTTCTCTCACGTTTATGTATGACTGATAGTAATAATATATGACATACAGGATGTGGTACCTAGTTTTTCAGAAAAAATGTTCGTGGAGTGGTAAGGGGGGGGGGGGGGGGGGGGGGGGATATATTCAATATTGTTATAACGGTAAGTAGAAGACGTGGTTAGAGGGATGTAAACGTTCACATATACGAGCACATCCTGTACTCAAAATATTTTGAAATAAAGTGTAATTTAGATTTTCTGCAAAATTCTATAGGTAGGTACAGTCAACTCCAAAAATATGTATACACTTTAGGACCTTGTCACAATACATAATATAAGTCAGTAGAACTACCTCTACTTTCTTAGTGTATTGTAACAAGGTCCTAAAGTGTATACATATTTTTGGAGTTGACTGTACTACGAAAAAGCAGCGGTCAAGGCAAAGTTCACCTCACTTTGTATCGGGACTTAGTTTTGCTATTAGTTCCAATGTTTACCAATAGATGACGGTGGGTGTCAAATGTTAATTAAGTACATTCACTGTGTTTCGACTTTTCGGAATCGGATATATAGATAAGTTATCCAGTAAATAGTTTAGATTGATAGAAGATATATTATTTACAACACATTGTAGTCCTGTAGACAAGTAGGAATCAATATTCCTACTTGTCTACAGGAAATACAGTGGAAGGTGTGTGCATCATACAATTATGATGCACACACATTCCACTATAAGATTGGTTTATTTTTTAAATCAAAATGTTCTTGCCAATATTATAATAAGGCACTTAACTTTTAACTGTCAAACAATTTATAATTTTATTTTTGGTTTGATTTTTTCTTATCTGTAAAACAATATCAATTCAATAACTAGTTGTGTAAAATGAATGAGTTCGATTTTAGCATAACATGAATAAATATAAGAAAATAATAGACACATTTTTGTATTCATTGACTTTATTAAACGTCTTAAAAACTATGGACCTTAATTTAAATCACATTCACTCGTAAATCAAATCACATCACAAACCAACAAAATAATTTATTTACAATCACAGCTGTTCCAGTTATCATTACCTTATAGGTACTACTGATTTAAATAAAGAATAAATAAATTGCTAAAGTACATTCGTTAGTCTACCGATATCTATAAAATATATTATCCAAATTGGAAGCTTCAGAGCCGACATCTCTTCTCCGTCGTCTCTTGCCCAGCATCATAGGCACCACCATAGCCATGGTAGCGGGTACCATGCCCGCCCCCACGGCGGCTAGTATCGTGGAACTGTCCGGGGCGACGTTGGCACCGACCTTCCTCCGGATAACCCTCGTCCTCACAGGTCTATTCTGCGACGCCGCCACATCCAAGTCGATCCTCTTATCCATATCCCTCTTCGACTCCTCCACCGTCTTGAAACTCTTCTCTACCTCCAACAAGCCCCCATGTGACGTCGTCATATTTGTGTGAGCATTATCGACAGGCAACACTGTCAGCGCCACCGCTTGGTGTGACGTCACAGAACCGAAGTCCGCCTGATCCTCTGGAATCGGATTCAAAGATCGTTGACGTTTCTTGTTTCGGTAACCTTTGGTAGTGGAGAGCAACACCCACTGGCCGTCCCCGTGCGGCGGCCGCGACCCTCGATCGCTGTCAAGTTCAGGCGTGCCGGCGTACACCACCTGTGTCGGCCTTCTGTACGGACGCTTCTGAATAGCCGCTTGGTGGAGAGCTTCATACTCGTACGGGAAATGCGAAGGACGTTGATCAGTCATCACGGAATCCGATAATCCGTAGTACATTGTATCTTCATTAGAATTACTATTGTTATCTTCACAATTGGGCTTCATAGGACGTCGTCCCTCATCAGGAGACCACGAGGTTGAATACAAGGACTGTTGAAATTTATTCCACGTGGGTTTCGTAGGCACTTCACTGTCATAATCCGATTGCACGTGTAGTTTGTTGTTGATGTACCCCGGACGGGTTACAATGGTAGGCCTCTTTTGTGTAGTATGTGAACTTTGCGGATAGCTGTAACCACTCCCCATGTCTTGATAAGACGTGTATCTGTCATCATTGGGGAATCTATCTTCATCGTCGTTCCAGTGATTTGGCTTCTGCTTCTTGACATTGGGCTTCCACTTCGAAATTTTACTAGTCGACCACGCTACCGGCTCCAAGCTCACCCAACCATCTTTGTCATCATAAGGATGCTTATGCTGTTTAACTTTAAGTCTATTCCACGTAGTGTACACTTTTCCATTATTATCTTCGTCACTGTCGCCACTGTCCACGTAACTAAATCTATCAGCTTTAAGCTTTTCCTTCTTCAATTTTGCAGCTAAAGCTGTAATGGCTTGCAAACGATCTTGCGAGAAGTCACGATAGTCTTTCAACTTTTCTTCTACATCTGCGAAATCCTCAAAACCTTCATGAGGTCCTTCCTCTTCAATAAATCCTTCCTGACAGGATGGGCCGTAGCACCGCGGACTGTTGCCATCAACATCATGAACTATATGGGTCATTAGGTTTTTCAACTCGGCATTTTCATTCGATCCAGGAGTGATATCCTTCCACTGTTTGTCATCCTGCTTCTCGATGATTGTGATTGGCTCCTTCCCAGGGACGTCGAGCTGGTAGGTTTTTATTTTGTCCTCGTATCTCTCGATCTGGTCGTTGGGGCTGGCCAGGACGGTGGCGATCACGCAAAACACGAGAAACACTGTCATTTTCGTCGGGTGGTTTCACTTTCTTTGATGCGCGTGGTGCGCGCGGCGTCGGCGCGCTGGGACTGAGCGCGGCGGCGGCTGCAGCCGGCTGATATAGTTTTGATAGTGGATGCACGCAGCCGCCCTCCCTGCGCTCTAATGCAGTGGTAATCAGTTCGGTCACGACGAATGAGCGAGATAATTATGTGGCGATTGTCGTTTGCCGACGACAATCTTAATTGACTATCACGACTCTCACAGGGCCGTGACCTGAGTAGGTGAAACCGTTTTTCATTTTATAGTTTTCACCGAGAATAATAGGTGAAAATTATAGTTTTCGCACGGTGACAGAAGTTGGGGACCGAAACATATTTCGCGAGGCGTCCCCAGTGAAATAGTGGCCGATAAACGCGGGAATGTGGGCAACTTTGTCTGGTTAAGGTAAAAGTTTCACGGCAAATATTGTTTGTTGTAGTGTGCTTTTTATTTTTTGTTATGACATCATTTATAATGCCTGATATTACGTCGTTCGAACGAAGTGTGCTTTCCACTTATATTTTTTTTAACGTATTGAATCAACAAACATCAAGGCAGGGTCACACTACCAAATGCGCCATGCGGCTAATCATTTCTACTTATACATTCCTCCATATACAAATACCGAGATCGAAATCGAGATCTATCCATAAACATAAACAATTATTTATTTGCTAAAATACACATTGATAAATAGGCCCCTTAAATCTTCTATGACTTAAATTTTACTCGCAAGCATCTATTAAAGACGTGAGGTTAAATTCTGCCAATCTCAAGTGGATCACAAAGGTCAAAGGTACAATTCTGGCGAAATTTATCTTTCTTATTAATTGTGTTTCTTTTGGCTTAAATAAGTGAGATGTTTAAGCTACCTCTACTTTGACTCAATCTTCTAAGACGCACAATCGATCCTTCCTGATACTGTTAGTGTACTAGTATGTACTGGTTTATTACAGGAGAGATTTGAGTTTTATGTCCGACACGTGGCAGTCCCACTTCCACGGCCAGAAGTGGGCGACTCTCTCCTTAATGTCACGGAGCTATTATCTCTATCTTAGCTCGGATCAAGCGCGCTCTAATTGCCTCGCAGATCACAAACCTGGCTTTTTATATCGTATAATTCAGTTTATTCGTTAAGAACATCAGAATACTTAAATGTTTCTCCTTTAAGAATGGACCCTACAAACAACAAAGACAACACCTGTTGTCACTAGACCACATAGATTTTATTCGTCGTTTGAGAGCGTCTATCGATGGTTTCTACTAATCGACGTCGACATATCGATTCTACCATGGATTGTAACGATATCATCGATAACGAATCAGACTCTACACAGTGTCCCTACAGGGAAATTTCAGTTTTTTTTAGTTGATAGGCAAAGATTTAAACCGTGATAGGTAGCGATTGCCGCGTGCCGCCACCTATTATAGACACCTGCTACACCAGTAGAGTCAAAAGTGCACTGACTGCCTTTCACCCCCTTTCCCCCAATTTGGCCTCCGGCACCCTCACTCACTCGACCAAAAACACAGCGCAGGCGCTACTTCTCTCTATTCTTCTGCGAGGCCGTGGTATCAATCCGGTTGAGCCGGCTCACTCATGCCGAAGCGTGGTTCTCTCATGATTCGAGTTGACGATCATTTATCTACACAGGTAGGTACGTATAAGACCGCCTTTGTACTGTTTATTGCTGTTGTTTAACTCAAGTCATGTATTCTATTTCTGTCCAATAAAGAATATCAGTCTATCTATCTACGCCATGTCTAGACAAATATAACAAAGTAACGTTATAATTAACAAACACCGACACAACCAAACTGTATCTGCTTTTTTATAACTGTTTAAAACGAACTTACTTTTTCCTCCTCCAAAATTATGAAGGCAGATTCCCAGAACGCCAGCTCTTCAAGATGTTGTATGAAGATTGAATAACTTTGCATTGTGTTGAAGACAATTATGTGGAATCGTCGTTTTATGAAATGGCGGATAATGGAAATCGTTCTGAGTTTGACAAACAATTTGAAAGGGATCGAAGACAAAGCGGAAAGATGATTTACGATAGAGACAGTTATAATCAGGGCCCTGTTTTGCATATCAAATTGTTTAACCGTGGGTGAGCCACACAGGATGAGCCAGCCTCGACCGGAGTGATACCACGGCCTCACGGTGTTTTGTCAAGTGAGTAAGGGTACCGGAGGGGGACCTGAGTAAGGGGACCTGTTGGGCGGAAAAAAGGTTAAATTAAAGGGGCAGCGCATTTGTGATTCTTTGGGTGTTGCAGGTGTCTATAGGCGGCTGCAATCGCTTACATCAGGTGATCGTCTGCTCGTCTGCCTATCCCAAAAAAAAACATGTCTTTAATAGAATTTACCTTTGTTTTTTTTTACTAATGTCTACTAGCAATCAGCAGTGCGTTGACCCGAATTGTTTACTTTTTGTTATGAGAAACTGTATTATTATAAGTGAGCTTGTAACATTGTCTAACAAACTCGGTAACAACGTCACTGGAAATTGTTTTTTCTTTGTTTAATCCGCACACAGTTTCTATACAACTATTTACATTGTCTTTTTAATGACCCCGATATTACTCGCATGTAACTAAGAGGTATGAAATTACATGACTTCATATCTTCTCATGGAATCATAAGTGTCATAAAATTAAAAAGGAAAGTAGATAGAAAATGTTAATTGACATTCAGAATCTGATGCTTGCATCAGATATAAGTCATTCACGAAGCGAGCTTCGATGCTTCGGGATGAATGGGCTGGAGTGATACCATGGTCTCAAAGAAGACCGGTGTGAAATAGCGCCTACGCTGTGTTTCGCCGGTGAGTGAGGGTACCGGAGGCCTAATTCAGTGAAATTGGAAAAGGCGTGGCGAGGCAGCGGCAATCGCTTACCATCAGGTAGCCCATCTGCTCGTTTGCTGCCTAGAACATATAAAAAAAACAGTGGTGGAAAAGTAGAAGTTAATTTCACCTGAAACTCAAATGTCTCAATTTTGAATGAGGAACTTCTAGAGCACATTTCAAAAGCAACAAGCTTAATCAGATTTGATGATACCGTTACTTTGAAGCTTATTTAATGACTAGGTTTAAGCGTACATTTCATGACAACGGCCATAAAGCTATTGTAAAGCTTATTCCTGCAACAATGCTTAGAACTGGAATGTTGTTTTGGCTCTAACCTCGACCCTTCAACAACCCTTTAAACACAAAATAATTTGACCCAGAAAGTCGGGGGAGCTGATATTATAATCTTAGAGTTCGTTTACCTATGCGTTAGGTACTACGATATTCTTATCGTATCGTGTGAACAGAATTAGCGGAGCGTCATCCTAAGTCTATCACCATGTCTCTTCCGCGCCTCTTTAGCAGTGGGAGAGCCACGCTTCGGCATGAATAGGCCGGCTCGACCGGAATAATACCACGTCCTCACAAAAAACCGGCGTGAAGCAGTGCATGCGCTGTGTTTCGCTGCGTGAGTGAGGGTACCGCCCAATCCAAGGGGTTAAAAGGTAAGCAGCGCACTTGTGACCCCACTGGTGTTGCAGGTGTCCATGGGCGGCGGTAATCGCTTACCGTCAGGGGATCCGTCGGCTCGTCTGCCACCTATATCATAAAAAACCTCTGTCTAACACCGAAACATGCTGAGATGAATGCAAGCGTGCATGAGCGTTGTTTTTGACGGTAAGTGTAGTTATTATCCAACAGATCTAAAGTTTAACTAGGCAGTGACTGAGTCTATCAGACATGTCATGCGAGCCGGAACAAAGCAGTTAGCGTGGCTTCCGAAGCGCGAAGATGTTGCCAAGAGTGTCACTGAACTAGGTTGCATGATCCCACACTCACAACTGCGCGAGAAAGTATAAATAAAAAAAATGGTCAACATCACATACATTGTCTTGGTCCCAAGCTAAGGTTTTTCCTTGTTCTATGGAAACCAGAAATAACGATGAAACTACAAACACTCAGACCCAGTACGAATATCGGTTTCACCAAGAAGCATTTGTGTTGGTGCGGGAATCAACTCGCGACCCTTACGTCTCATGCGCACAAACCACTGCGCTAAACACAAATAAATGTGCTTTTTTGATAGTTCTCTGCAGGACTATTATAATTATTGTAGGTAAGTAGATTTGTTGTACTGTCTTTGTTGTTTTAACTCATAAATGTATTTTGTTTTGTGAAAACTGGTTATGGTAGTGACCTTGCCTCATACGCCAAAGGTCATGGGTTCGCTTTCCACCCTCCCTGGACAAACTTGAAATGAACAACTAGGTACTTGTGTTTGTTCAGTGCTTTTTTTTTTTATGTGATAGGTAGGAGACGAGCAGGCGGATCACCTGATGGTAAGCAATTGCCGCCGCTCATGGACACTTTCAACACCAGTGGAGTTACAAGTGCGCTGCCAACCTTTTATCCCCTTCCCCTCCGGGTGGGCCTCCGGTACCCTCACTCACTCGGCGAGACACAGCGCATGCACTGCTTCATGCCGGTTTTCTGTGAGGCAGTGGTATCACTCCGGTCGAGCCGGCCCATTCATGCCGAAGCGTGGCTCTCCCACAGTTGATTATATTTGTGTTTTCTCTGTTGTCTGATGCACGCCGAGTGACTTCGAATTAAAAATCTGTATAGCCAATTGTATGAAATCTCTAAATTCGACTTTAATGTCGAGAGCACGAGTAGCCCCCCTGCCTCGAGGCAAACAAAAGTCGGAGTTCACCGACCGCAATCGATCAAGTTTGCATGGAACAATTCGTGAGGAAAGTGCAAGTGAAACTATATTTAGAAACTGTCAACATCATCTGCCGGTAGAAAGCATGGCATGGCGTTAAATAAGATGGAATACGCCATTACAGGACGTCATGGTTTGCGCGCTGTGGATAAAGCGCGGTGAAAATCTGCTGATGGACGCACGATGCAAATCGAGGAGCATTAAACTAATGGCTAATGCATTGATATCGGTTTTAGGTAAACTGTCATACACGTACTAATTCTTACGTATACACCGTTAAACATTAGTTCACATTATCCCGTGATGTCACGCTTTTATATTATGCTCGTCCGTTAATCAGGCTTCTAAATTAGCCGTGGGAATAAATCAATGTTCTTGTCCAATAAAATATTCTATGCAGCTGAAAAACTGAATAACTTTTTAATTTTATTGGACGATTCAAGAAAACTCCATGGATGATAAATATGCTGGATTAAATAAGATAAGCATATTAATTCCCAAAAAAATTCAATAAAATCAATAAGTAAATTGAGACAACATCACATAGTTACATAGTCTTGGTCCCAAACTAAGGTTTTCTTTTGTGCTATGGAAACCAGAAACAACGAAAAATCCACATACACCCAGACCCAACACAAATTTCTGTTTCATCAACAAACATTAATTTGTGTAAATGTTTCACTTTTTATTATATGAAGCCGTGATAATGAGCACGCAAATATGAAAACTAGGCAGATGTGCATTTTTTTGTACCCAAGAGTATTTAACAGAGCCTAGGCCTAGTGCCTTCAGGAAGTATTTGCCTTTGTCGGGAGCAAATTAGCCCGTCAGCCGCGTCACGCCGAGACTCGGAGTGATTAGAGGGATACACGGGTTATCTGTGGAGGGATACAACCTCTTTAGCTCGCTCTTTACCCTCACTTTCCTCGGCAATCCATCTCTCTACTTAGAGACCCGCTTTGTATAAGATTAGTGTTGCAATACTATCGAGAAGTAACTGTTAAGTAATCATATTATCACATAAAATAATCACATTTTAAGCGTAAACACATGTTTTGATATTATAGGTTAAATAGGTTTTATATCGAAAATGGTTACAGTTTGTGTAGTTGTTTTTTTTATTTGATAGATGGCAGACGAGCTGGCGGGTCACTTGAAGAGCCTTACGCCAGTTATCTGTGAGGTGATCCACCCCCATGGTTAATAATACTATTTATAGAGAAAATAGAAAACTAGAACCAAATTTATATAGATAGGTAAAGATGCGATTGAATTTTATTATTTAAAGTAAAGTGAATTATGATAATTGCACTCTTAAAATTTCAGTTGTCATCTGTGTTGGAAAATTTGGAGATTCTATAATAAATAATAAAAGTAAAAGAAGGTAAACTGCCGTACAATGGCGAAGAAAGCCAGCATCATCATTTAACGTGAAGACGTAACCTAACCACCACTCCAACAATGCTATTGTCATTTATATTGATAACTTCTTCTTTGGCTATTGTTGATACAGTAACTTTTACGTACAATGGACCAAAAGTGAGTTTAAATTTTAAAAAAAGGAAGTCTAAGTCCCATTTCATATGGGAAATTAACCACAATGCTAATGATGTTTTAGTACGTAGCTTTTTCTGACTAGAAAGTGTTCACCCTAAAGTTTTCCTGAACTGCATGCATTGCTTCTGTAAGCAAGTAAGTTGGTTTTAGGTAAGTCGTCTATGACAGCAGGTTGGTCTGAGTTTTTACGTTAAAAAATTTCAGTATCAGCCCGAAGATGGAAGATGGCGTCTTGTACCCTGTCTCTCGAAAAGCACGTTATGATTGGTCTTGTGCCAGTCCAGTCCAGCGTCGATGGGTGATTATTGAGATTGGCTGCCATAGCCGAAATACCGTTAAAGGGACCGTTTACTATCGATATAGTCAATACTAAAATATTACGTTGTCATACAGCACAAAATTAGAATGGCACAACACAAGCATTCAGATGTAATGTATGATTCGTCACGTCTTACTGGCTCCGATGATTGTGGAACCAATCACGACTTTTGAATGGACCTGATCACGAAAGGAATCATTACGGACGCAGATGCGTCTTTTACGCAGATGGTTTTACTATTATATAGGACTTTGCCATATAAGTACCTAAGATACTGACTATACTGGATTTTTTATACCTATGTCTGGGGACAGACGAAGGCACGTATCACCCTATGGTAAGCGATTGCCTTCTGCGACGGGCATCCA
The DNA here is from genome assembly GCA_014851415.1 of Cnaphalocrocis medinalis. Classification (NCBI taxonomy): domain Eukaryota; kingdom Metazoa; phylum Arthropoda; class Insecta; order Lepidoptera; family Crambidae; genus Cnaphalocrocis; species Cnaphalocrocis medinalis. The sequence continues at coordinate 11,021,489 of CM026286.1, forward strand.
AATATAAATAAAGCAACAAGTGTTCTTCCAACCTATGAACTCATTCACTAAGCAATATACAGCGCAAGCACTGCCGAATGGAACTGTAACGTCACAAGGCGTATTTTGAGCAAATGGCATATAAAATTAAACGGTCAACATACAATATAATTAATGTGTTTTAGGTGGATAACATTCGCAGAAGAGCCACAGCCATGTAAATATTTTACTGAATAAAAAAGTACCTATCATAGACACTCCTAAGAAAGCATTAGCTTATTTTTCCCACCCGCCATAACATTTTTGTCACACTGTTATACTTCCGTCTATTTTCGGTAGGGATCATCTGAGTGATCGTATCTTATAACATTGTCCCACACTTTTCCATACCATGCTAGAAATCTGCAGAACTTCTGGAACCCACCTTCTAAAAGAAAAATCCCTAGATGTTACCTACTTAGTAAAAATATACAAACTGTCTTTGAGGAAAAGAAACAGTTTATCAAACAACTTTATTACAATAACAACACAGTTAGCTAAACATGAAGAAATTTGTATGGAAAATGTATTCATTGTTCTGCGTAATGTGTTCCAATTGTTCGTGATAAAGTCATATTGTATAGAATTGTACACGGTAATTGTACGGTAGTAAGATGTTACTTCAAGGTAATTTCTTTTATAAGTTGAAGATTCCGTGTTCACTTTCTGTTCTTGTTCAAATCGTGACTGCACGCGTTATCATCATCATAATCATTTAAGCCAATAGACGTCCACTGCTTTACTTAGGTCTCCCCCAAAGTTCTCCACGCAGATCGATCCTGTGCCACCCGCATCCAAAGGACTCCTGCGACCTTCACTAGATCGTCGGTCCAGATTGTGGGGGGCCTGCCACGGCTGCGACCTTCCGTACACGGCCTCCACTCACGGACCTTTCCACCCCAACGCCAGGTGTTATGTCACATAAGAAAAGTTATTCCGACTATTATTACCTTAGGTACTCTATGTAAAAAAGGTATCAGTGTAGTATAAAGAAGATTTCGTTCTTCACCGATGTATTTCAATAAAAATCTGTCAAGTGCGAGTCGGACCAGCCTATGAAGGTAGCAGCAAGTAACATATATTTTTATATTTGAATTGAGTGAGTTTTTAAAAAATAACATACCTAAACAGTTATAAAGTTGAGGAATCGTTTTACGTAATGGACTAGAAACTATCGCTCTTTAAAGTTTTACAAAACATGAGATCACACTTAATTTCAAAAGCTCGATGGTCTAACTAAATATTTTTCCAATAAAGTAAATTGGCAGATGATGTCACGCCGCAGTCATCTAATTGCGTTACATCAATCGATCTTTCTCATCAGTAGAAGGCGCTTCTTCGAATTCGGGCCCTCAAAAAGGACAACACTTCTTTGGCACATCACATGCAGACCCCAAAAGGTAAAGGATTTTCCTTGTACTAAAGACACCAAGAACATCGAAGGTGCTACAAAAACCCAGACATAAATATCTGTTTTATCTACAAACATTTGCGTTAACACGGGAATCAAACCCGCGACCCTTTGCTCTCAACCAGCGGCCAAACCACTGAGCTAAACGGGTCTTCAATTTATTATTCGTCTGTATATCTGTTAGCCGACAACCTTTTCGGGAACGCATAAAGGTATCAGGCAGAGTTTCACATGAAATACGGAGCTGTGAAAAAAGCAAGCTTTTTTGTATAATAGGTGGCAGAAAAGCATACGAATCACTTGATGGTTAACGATTGCCGCCGCCCATAGACAACTAAGTTACTTGAGCCAGTCGTACTTCCTTTTATAATTGGTACTCTTTTGATTTTTAAGTATTACCTAAGTAAGTAGTTAAGAGTCAGTGGTACATAGTTATCTATTCATTAATTCTACCTGTCATCTAAAAACCTACAATGTTAAATGGGGGTTAAAGGTGGCAGCGCACTTGTGACTCTAATTTTGTAGGAGGTGTCTATCGGTGGCGCCTATTGCTTACCATCAGGTGATCCGTCAGCTCGTCTGCCACTTATTACACAAAAAAAAATGTGAATAAGGCCTACAGGGTATTTCTCGTACACGAAATTGGGCAGAAAGACAAAAACAGACATAACATAAAGATCCGGTATCTCTCGATCTACTTCCCATTGTCAGACTCTTGTTACGCGCGCTCCGCTTTACTTACGGTTGCATCACGTCCGATGGAAAGCGCTATTGTAAGTGTTATAAGAGCAACAACAAAACGCTTTCGTCTAGTAACCGCCTAAATCTAACTGAACGATTGTGGACATAGGCGGGTGTGGAGACGGTTTGTGTATGCTTTTTTTTGTAAGCTTTTGTCCACGACTAACAATATTTTCCTGTGATAAAATCAATATCTCCTAACTGGCAGTTTTATAATAATGCATAATTAATCGCTTGTAATCAAATAATAAAGTAACCTTGTAACCATTACATTAAAAGTTAGAACGGACGTCCTGTGATCAAAAACTAATAAAAAGTAAATCGTTTTTTCCTTCTCCTGTAAATAATCATATCAAGAGTTAGGAGGTATTGTCACTTCATCGACGATCTGCTTGGTCCGCTTACCTAGTAACGTTGTTCTTGTGATAGATGGCAGGTGAGCAGTTGGGTCACATGTTATGATGGGTCATGGACATTAAAGAGCTTTACTACTACTCGCACGGCTAGCGTTATTGAACTACGTGTATGTGCATCAGCGAAAATACTACAATTGTCACGCACGTTCTTTGACAGCTACCACTGGAGTTATAATATCTCCGTAACTCCGGTGAGGTGTAATCACTCTAGTCCAGCGGGTGGTCCATTCATGCCGAAGCGTGACTCTCCCATGGTTAAAAGTGATCAATATTTGAATTTATGTTAAGTACCTCAATTTTAGATACACTACATACAAATAAGGGATATGACCAATCATTGATGAATATATAGCGACGGATATGTCACTGATGACATTATAGAAATAACTGTGTACAGCAAGGCAGTAAATAATTAGTTCAGTCCCATTAACGATTTAACAGTAAAGCAAGTATGCATTTTTTTATACATACATGTTCGTACAACATGGCATGGTAAATAATCATCTGCGTTACGAATATCAGACAACAGAGGTTGTAATGATTGGTACTCAAATAATATCCAAACACTGAACATAATACTTGTGTTTATAAGTATTATTTTCTTACACTGATTGGAATGGGGCTTAAATCCACAACCTTTGGCGTACAATGCTGAGTCACCTTAAAATACGGAGATGTCAAAAATTGTGCGTACAAACGACTCCATAGCCCCGCAGCGTGACGGTCAAGGCTGGTGGTTTCACTTTCTGATACCAAAACATTTTCACCGCGCGCTCTCGCCGGAGAAATGCGCCTGCGCCGTACCGGCCTGGAGCTGCACAAAACAACCACTTTGTTATGTAAACTTACTGCACTAAAGTAATGGGCCCATTTTTTGTAGCAGGTATTGAATCAGCCCATTTTTTATGAGAGTAAGCCTAGCGCGAACTTTGCAAAGAGATCGTAGCGTATTTATATCGTAAACAATTTGTATGAAAAATTAAGGCTGCCTCTATCATACGCAAGTAAAGTAAAGTATTAACCTATATACTGTCCCATTGCAGGGCAAAGGCCTCCCATAGAAATGAACTCATCGCTACTATGATGGTATTAGGCTTAATCACCACGCTTGCCTTAATGCGGATTGGTGATTACAAAGCCGAGCTATGTTCGAAAAATTCGAAACATACTTTTGCTCGACCCGAGAATCGAACCCGGGGCCCTATAGATTATGGCTCGGTACTTGAACTACTAGACCAATGGGGTGTTATCATACGCAAGTGCATATAATAACAATAAAATACGAATTTACAGTACAAGAGTCAGAAAGGATATTAAGTACCTATCGTAACATGAGGGCTTATCAAACCTATCGTATCCATACATACTTGCAGGCAATGGTACGATACGATACGTCAACGAAAGGTTAAGTACGATTTTTTATCAGCTATAGAACAAATGCAAACGTACAAAAAGATGAAATATGCTGCGCATGACATGACAAAAAAGAATGAATGGCGATCGGCATCCACTAAAATCTCAGTCGTGATCTGACCCTCCAGCGAGTTGTTGACAAATTACTCCATCAATTCTCACTAGGACCCTGGAGTAGGAGATGTGAGCTTGCCTCGCAAAAAATCACAATGATAGAACGAATTATATGTGATTATGGGCGGCGTAATACCATCAGTTGATCCGTCGCTCGTCTGCCACCTATATATCATAAAAAATATGGCAACTTTTGTGGCATTCCTCAAATCCATATTGCTCTCGAAATCTAAGAAAGATAACTACCGGGCCGTGATCTCGGGGTCCTGGGTTCGACTGGGAACGAGCAAAAAGTATGATTCGATTTTTCGAACATTGCTCGGATTTGTGATCACCAATTCCGTATTAGGTAAACTTAGAGATTAGCCTATCCTATTACAGTAGCGATGGCTTGATTTCTATGATTTACTCCTTTTGCAGTGGGATAGTATAGCGACTGATACTTAATTTTAGACTTTATAGTAAAATGGATCTAAGAGAGCCACGAAAATTAGACCCCGAAGAATAACTTACAAAACATATAAAAGATTCTGAGAAAGTGATTACCATTTTACTTTTTGGCCCATTTAAAGGATTGCTTAAAAACGAATGCACTTTATTTAAAATCACCCTATGAAACTGCGAATTTATATTATTTTCTATCATTTTTACATTGAAAATCCAGATTTAAATAGGTACAATACTGTTCCTTTAAACTGAATCGTTAGCAGGTCCATGCCCCTTGACCTACGCTCTCGCGCAGCTCAGTAGCTCATGTAGCTCACGGACCAATGCGCCGTACGCCCGGGCTATCAACTGACATTTACCCTCAATCGTCTTATGCATTTATTGATGGTCACGGTAGAAACTGTGAGACGGCTCCGTGATACTGACACCAATGTGTCTTTGAGAGCCCTAGGGGAAGTGACCCGAATTTTGGAAAAGTTGATGACTGAGCTTTATGGAATTGGAAATTGATTTTTAGGGTTCCGTGGCCAAATGGCAAACCCGTAGTCAAAGGGATAGAACTGTTCACAAATCCAACCTGAATTATAATACAACCTATACCTCTCTAATCTAACCTATATACTGTCCCATTGCAGGGCAAAGGCCTCCCATAGAAATGAAGTCATCGCTACTATGATGGGATTAGGCTTAATCACCACGCTTGCCTAATGCGGATTGGTGATTACAAAGCCGAGCTATGTTCGAAAAATTCGAAACATACTTTTGCTCGACCCGAGAATCGAACCCGGGGCCCATAGATTATGGCTCGGTACTTGAACTACTAGACCAATGGGGTGTTATCATACGCAAGTGCATATAATAACAATAAAATACGAATTGACAGTACAAGAGTCAGAAAGGATATTAAGTACCTATCGTAACATGAGGGCTTATCAAACCTATCGTATCCATACATACTTGCAGGCAATGGTACGATACGATACGTCAACGAAAGGTTAAGTACGATTTTTTATCAGCTATAGAACAAAATGCAAACGTACAAAAAGATGAAATATGCTGCGCATGACATGACAAAAAAGAATGAATGGCGATCGCATCCACTAAAATCTCAGTCGTGATCTGACCCTCCAGCGAGTTGTTGACAAATTACTCCATCAATCTCACTAGGACCCTGGAGTAGGAGATGTGAGCTTGCCTCGCAAAAAATCACAAATGATAGAACGATTATGGGCGTGATTATGGCGGCGGTAATCGCTTACCATCAGTTGATCCGTCGGCTCGTCTGCCACCTATATCATAAAAAATATGGCAACTTTTGTGGCATTCCTCAAATCCATATTGCTCCGAAATCTAAGAAAGATAACTACCGGGCCGTGATCTCGGGGTCCTGGGTTCGACTAGGAACGAGCAAAAAGTATGATTCGAATTTTTCGAACTTTGCTCCGATTTGTGATCACCAATCCGCATTAGGCAAACTTAGTGATTAAACCTAATTAAAAAAGCCTACGAAATTAGACCCCGAAGACTAACTTACAAAACTATAAAAGATTCTGAGAATGCTTAACCATTTTGCTTTTTGGCCCCCATTTAAAGATTGCTTTAAAACGAATGCACTTTATTTAAAATCACCCTATGAACTGCAAACTGTAGTATTTATTTTCTATCCATTTTTACTATTGAAAATCCAGATTTAAAACGGTACTAATGACTGTTTCTTTTAAACTGAATCGTTAGCATGGTCCATGCAACTTGACCTACGCTCTCGCGCAGGCTCAGTAGCTCATGTAGCTCACGGGAACTCCATTGCGCCGTACGCCCGGGCTATTCAACTGACATTTACCCTCAATTCTGCCTTATGCATTTATTGCTGGTTCACGGAGAACTGTTGAGACGGCTCCGTGATACTGACACCAATGTGTCTTGAGAGCCCTAGGGTAAGTGACCCGAATTTTGGAAAGTTAATGGACTGCGCTTTATGGAATTGGAAATTGATTTTTAGGTTCCGTGGCCAAATGCAAACCCGTAGTCAAAGGGATAGAACTGTTCACAAATCCAACCTGAATTATTAATACAACCTATACCTCTCTAATCTAACCTATATCCTAGACCTTATCGTCACTTTCCATCAGGTGCGATTGTGGACAAGTGTTGGCCTATAGTCTAATAAAAAAAACAAAATAATAAAAATTACTGTTAAGTACTACTTAGAAGTTTTAAGTTTTATGAGTTATTTCTGAAGCTTCTGTAACAATAAATACAACGTGTTATTTTTGGTACCCCATAACTTTATGGGTGTAGTAAATATAAGTACTTACTTTAATATTTTCTTTTAAGAACATAGGGTGAAATATAAAAAAGAATACCAAAAAGGGAAACGTTATACCTAATACTAAAACTAGGTTTTGCACAAAACTCTTTACAAGATCATCCTAGTATAAGTTTTGCCTAACATTATCATCAGGTGAGTTAAAAAAAAAGCCAAAACCAGTAAGATCTGAAACCCTGCCATCTATGCATTTGTACTGGAACAACAAACAACGATCACCCTGCTATTCAAGTCCCCTTCTCTAATAAACTCACCAGCATTGCTCGCCCGCGCAGATACAAGCTTACCGAGTTGTCTAAAACGACGCTAGATGGCGCTGGTACTGTAGCAGAGCTCTCGTTGAAGTCTTTTATACTGAACTCCATTTTTATCTTTTATAAGTCTCAACTTTTATGTGATTTTACTAGTAAGATAATATTTAAGTGTTTTTCATTGTTATTGATTGGCTAAGATCATAAACGTATAATCTCATTGCAATGTTACCGTAATTAGTTTATATTATAGTTAATTTTGGCTCTTGCAAATTGAAATGTTACGAATACCAATTATTCCAACTGTTTTAGCCAAATAAATATTTTTTATTAGTTATTACCTAACCCTGTGCTTTTTGAAATTGAAAAGATGTTAAAGTATGTTTGAATGCTATAATTATGCTTGTATTACATTGAAATTTAAGTAATATTAAGCATTTATGTGCAAATAATAATTAACAAATAACATAGGTACATACCAAATAATACATACTACCTATTAAACAAAGTGTTGTAACAGGTAATATCTTAAAACACCTAAATTGTTTTAAAGTACACTTTAAACTACTTTTAAGTCATAGGAAGAGTATTGTGTTTACCCCGTGTGTTCTGGAGCGTGAAACACAAATATTATATTAACACAGTAAAACTAAATTTCCAGCAAGACAACAAGGGCTGGTCCGGTGACCTTGTAACCGAAAACAAAATATGCACAAAATTATTTGTGGATAGTGTTATTCACTGCCCGGGCGCTTACAATAATCTATACTATTTATAAAGAGATAACTTCTATAGACAACGACAAGGCTTATAGGTAAACCGAAAACACGAAACGCTTGTGCGATGTAATTGAGCACAGCGCCATCTATTGGTTCGTTTCTGAATTACGGTCCCGAAGCAAAGTGAGGGTGGGCCACTAGTGCCTAATATTTCTACTCTATCGTCGGGGCTTTGTTTCTATCTTTCAAGCTTTTGTCGAGAGTTAGACTAGTTGTTCCATACATACATAAGGCTGCGCATGACAAATTTGCCATCTCAATGCGTTAAATCTGTCAAATCTCAATATCTGTCAAAACACACGATCTTTAAACAACAGCTTAAAAAAGTTTTAGTGTGGTCGTAGGTTGAGTTAAATCTTCGCAATATTGTTATCTTGCGCAAAGCGTTGTGACTCTACTAATGTTGCAGGTGTATATTGCTATCAGGTGATCGATCCGTTGGTGTCTTCTCGTTTGTCACCTATTACATTGACGACCTGTTTAGCGCAATGGTTTGAGCGCCGGTTGAGACGTAAGGGTCGCGGGTTCGATTCCCGCACCAACACAAATGTTTGTTGATGAAACAGATATTTGGGTTGGGTCTGGGTGTTTGTAGTCCCTTCGTTGTTTCTGGTTTCCATACCACAAGGAAAAACCTTAGTTTGGGGCCAGGACAATGTATGTGATGTTGTCTCAATTTATTATTTATTTATTATTTATTTACATAAAAAAAACTTTTGAAGCTTGTAACTCATACCCCTTTATTACAAAATTTTTTTGACACATATTTGTGTTCTACACCAACTTAAATTTTGTCCATCTAGTAATAAAAATCATACTACTCGTTGACTCACTGGTCGTTTTAGCACTGTAATAATTCCATGGTGTTGTGCCCGGCGCCTGCGCACGACCAGGTAAATTTTGTTTTGACGTTGCGTCACTTTCCGCACTACTTCTTAACAGGGTGTCTGAGCTATTAGTCTTTGGAAATGATATAATGTTTACCGAACGTAGATACTGTATTCGGCATGCAATGGATTTACTTGTAAAGGCATTTTTTTTTTAAGATTAAAAATCCCCCAATGTGAGCATTTGTATGAAAAATACGCTAGGGGTGGCTAAAAGTGCCTCTGAATGTACTCATAAGACTTAATTTATAAAATATATATTTTGTAAATTTTAATGGAGTTTAAAGAAAAAATATGTAGGCAAAATTATGTAGATTCAGTTTTGGTGATTACTTACCAGCAGGTAACCCACTTGCTCGTTTGCCGCCTCTAGTATAAAAAGTGCACTCATTCACTTGCTATTTCAAGAAATCGAAACTTGATACGTCATGAGTGCGGCTAACCAGGGGAAAATTGACAGTTTATGAACAGTTTCCTATACTTTCTTTGTTCACAACAAACGACATGAATAGGATATTATGAGAATGTACCGAACAACCAGACATTTTGTAAAGACGATACTTTCATTATGTTTATACCTAGAAAAAGCTAAGTATTAGGGATAAGACCAAAGAAGGAAACGTCTTTGCCATATTCTTACCTGTATTCCGAGATGATCTCTATTCCCCTATACTTTTTGAGCGTATTAGAGCAGTTTGAAACGCAGGATTTGACAGCTCTCATATCAAAAATAAGGCCACAGTTCAATTAATTAAATTAAATAGTCAGAACAAACCGCTGAACCCTTCTCGCCGAATTTCTCCCAACACTTATACAGCAACCAAAACTCGGTCAGTCTAAATACATTAGTCACCAAATTGCCCGAACACCAAAACAATGCCCCGCCATTACATAAGTGTGTCATCTCAATGCCAGGGCGATGATAACGTTATGTCAGCCCGGCGCGTGAGTTGCGGAATGCTGACGCGTTGTTGATGTCCGCTATAGTTGCGCGATAGGTAATTGGTGCACTTACAAAATAAATAAAATAATAAATAAAACTTTATTGAAAAATCGTCAGAACAATCAATCAAATAAAAGTCTACTTATACTCAGGGCACTACTACACTATCATAAAAAAAGCATACGGGTCGAATTGAGAACCTCCTCCTTTTTTTGAAGTCGGTTGATAAATGCTAGACTTGTGAAAATTAGGACTATATTTTTGACTAAAATATAAAACCTACTAGATTTTGCCCGCGGCTTCGCTCGCGTTAAATTCGGGGTAGGACGGAAGGGCAAAAAGAAGCTATGTTACTCTCCATCCCTTCAACTATCTCCACGTCAATTCGTCGCTCCGTTTTGCCGTGAAAGGAAGACAAATACAGTTAGACAGACTCACTTTCCCATTTATCATGGATATTAGTATGGATTTTGTGTGGGGCTGAAATACTTAGACGTTAAAGTAGCGAATAAAAGATGCGTATTTGGGGTATTTATAAAATAATATCAGCGTTCTTTTTAATTTCACTGAAAATGTCATTGAAAGCGATTAATAAAATGAGTCATTGCATTTTGATATTTTTAATAAATGCGCAAAAAATATGGGATAATTTTGGGAATTTTAACGCAAAGCTAGAGCGTTAATCACATTGCCAGAAGTTGTTGCCTGCGCAAGAGTTGCCACTTGCAACAGTATCATAAATCCAGCGACACTGTTCCGCTGTGCTTGTGCGGAAAACGTGGTCGCTTTTACTTTCATGCGGAAGCGTATGTCATTGCGTATTTTTAAACCTTATAAGGGAATGTCTCAGAATTTTACGGGAGATGATTGCAATATGTAAAGGACAAGGTTTCATACTTGTTACCAGTTGCAAAGGTAAACGGCTCAACAACTATCGCTTCATCTAAGTAATTAAGACTTATCAAACTCTGGATCAAAATCTAAATATACCCCGGGCTCCAATGCGATACTTTTTTAATGATATGCTGTCGAATGATAAGTGAGTACCTAAAAGAAGTCTGATTACAGTCATATATTGACATACTTCGGTAACGGTTCAACAGCAGCCTGTAATAACGCTAGTCGTCGATACAGTTACAAAATGTACGCACCCCAAATATTTGCTCCAAGCAGTCCCTAATATACGCCAACAATAACGTAAAACAATACCCTCACCCGGCCACTAAAGCGCAACAATGCCTCTATTAGCAGATGTCATCGTGCGTGCGACGAACAAAAGGCAGGGAAGAGATAAAACTACGGACGACACTTGGGCTGACTCAAAGACTACCTGTTTCCTGCACCAGTTGCCTCCGCGACGTCGCCCAAGATGGCCGCCCTACTTGTGCTCCTGATGTGTGTGATGATGGTCTCAGCGGAGCATTCTGGAGCGTACTCCTCGCCTCAGTATGCGAAGAAGATGTACCCGGCGTTTGATGCGAATTCTCTGCAGCTTCCGAGGGAGAAGCCGCCGATACCTTTCAAGGTGAGTCTTCTGGAATGGATTTTTGTGATTATCCGGCAGGGGGTTGGTGGTAGAAAGTGGGAAGAGGCAAGTGATCTAGACGACTAGCATGAGAGTGAATGGTATGAGAATATGAGACATACTTTAGTATTTTAGGCAGTATGAATTCAAGGGGTAGAAGTGGCTAGAAAGATATGGCGATCAATTTGCTATCTTTTCTTATTGTTAACTACAGAAATATTCTACCACCGATTTTTCATTCACATCTTTGTGATAAAAGCGAGTGATCTAATTAGGCAAAAAGTACGAGTGCATCTACCAATTTGACGCGTGTGATTTTTCGGCCCCACTGCGTGTTTGGTTTTCGATGTGTGATGATTATCTTTAATTTTCTAGTATGAAATCTTAAACTGCCTACACGGACAACAAAAATTAACCCAATAACTCGGGGCTTCTAATATTACTAGATTGGGAATACTAAGAACATTTCGAATACGGACGCCTGTGCAGACGCGGGTACTTGAACGACAGCGTAAAGTAGAAAATAGTGCGGCTGATCACAATCCTAGCGAAAGACTTGGTCGCCATATCCACGGATCACTTCTGATTGTAACTTTTTCTACCTGAACTGATTTCCTAAACTGATCCTTTTTATCATAATGGATAGTAACTTTTCAACTTCTAAATAGAAACATCTCTTCTCAGCTTCATTCAAAAAGCGATAGCTCAAAATTATCCAACCGGGGTACCTGTCTTTCAAACTTTGCCCATTGACTGTTAAACTTACTTACACTTTAAATTAGAAGCCCTATTTACTAACTAGTAGAACTGGAAAAGTTTATTTTATTTCAGAAAAGTGGGTAGAGAAACAAACTACGAGTATAAGTAGTTTTTGTAGGCTTCAAAATTGCGGTACGAGTAAAGCCCTGAGCGGGCACTACAAAAGACCGAAACTGTTTCTTTCCGCAAGCAGGTGTTGGAGTGGAGTCTCAATACCATTCTTCAATTCATATCAATTTACGCGGCCTCGCCAAGATTACCCACGACACTATCAGAAAAGGCGAAGTAGTGGTGGCGTCCAAAAATACGTACTTACTAACCTATAACTTATTGATTGAAGGACAATTCCATATCTCGAGCGGACACCAATGACACCTCAGAGTACGGAAGGTCTACTCTCATGGAGACGGCCGGGAACTTCCTCAGCAGCGCGGGCGGGCAGCTCATGACGGGCCTGGCGAAGGACTTCATCGCCAGGTCCACGGGCAGCAGTCAGGTTGGTTTCGACTGCGTCACACAGGTTCGTAGCACTTTGTCACCGAAGGTACTATTGCATACAGGAAGTAAAGGTACTTAATTTGAAATAAGATTTCATCAAATTAGTATCCTAATGTGTTGGTACATTATATGTCCATTTCGCTAAGACTTTTCATCTCGCACAAAAAAAAGTGGACCGAATCCTACGATACCGACATTCTCGGATGACCTTCAAAAATTTTACGAACCTTGGCCGCACTTTCTGAAATCTAAAAGGGTTCCATTATTTACCTATTTGGCTACAGAACCCTAAACAGTCATCACCGCGCTTGAAATTCAAAAGTGGCGAAGACCACACTACCTACTTAATTTATATTACTTTAGATGTTGACATTAAAAATGTTGGTTTTTTACTCCCTATATGGACTGTACCTCAATTTTGTAAAGTTGCACGCTAGCACATTTTTGAGCTTTTTAATTGGACAATTTGGACATAGTGCAAATCAGAACCAACCCACGAAAAGACTTTCGAGATAAGAAACCGTAATGAATAATCTATTAAAGTATAAACTCGATTCGATTACATCCGAACTGAGGGTTGGTTCTTGTTTGCAAAACTATGTCCAATTTATATTACCTGACTTTAGAATATTGTATTTACATTGACACGATAATGTGACAGGACTACATCGTTGGACTAGACCTTAGATAAATGCTAAACTCTTATTGGAATCGTCCAACCTCTAGGTACTACTCTAATATCTTACGTCATCCTTTACCTGATAAGTGAGTCATTTCTTTTGTATATCGGAAGGGATGATGACGTCATCGTTGTAAAGGTACTTTTTACCATAAACTGCATTGACGGTTTGAGATAGTGTTTAATTTTACATTGGTTTGAATTTTTGAAATATTCCTTTTAGCTTATGTGCTATGTATACGGACTTGATGTATGTTATAAGAACTTGATGTACGGTATCGATTTCACATAAGCAGGTATAATTTTGCTTCCAGGTGCTAAGTTTGAACCTAACAAACTTAGTGATACTAATAGTGCTGAAGGCGCTGATCCTGGCCGCCGGCTTCTCGGCGCGGGCGCATGGAAGGGTGGCCACCACTATGGAAGGAGTCTTGACGGTAAGAACAGCAGGATCACTATTATTAGCGTGTCGACCCAGAGAGCCTAATTCCAGCACCAACACTATGTTTGTTGATGAAACTGTTATTTGTGTTTATGGTACCTTTGTTGTTTTTGGTTTCCGTACTACAAAGACAATGTATTTGTTGTCTTAATTAAAAAAAAAATATATTTCTTGTCCAAAGACGACTTACTTGAGGTAAATAAATAAATAAAATAAATGCGCCAGACAATCACACCAATCAGCCTGGTTTCAAACTAGGGCAACCCCTGTACTATGAGTACCAGATGACGTTAACTAAGGGGGGGCGTCAACCCAGTACACCAAGGCCCAAAAAACTATGAACATGTACTATGAAACCGAATTGGGTTAGTTCACGTTTCACCTATTCTATTCCAATGCAGCGCATCTCGTAACGACATACTAATGACATTATATTAGGTACCCCTAAACTATTCATATTATTAGCTCTAAACCAGCAATGAATACTTTTGTCAACACTGTAGCGACCAGGAAGCATTTGCTAATAGTCCAATAAGGACTAAACATCTGCCAATCTCATCCTCCATGAGCCCTTGGTCATAGAATATCAGACGAGTCACTCAGTAAACGGGTCAAAAAACTCAAAAGCTACTGTTTTGGTCGTAACCGATACTATTATGTTGGGATGATGATCAAGCAGACAGTCACTTAATAGCTGAACAACGTCATAGTCTAATTTAAAGCGAATTTTATCGTCACTTACCTACTTAAATTTCTTTACGGGAATAAGAATTATATCTATGGATAACTACCAATATACACTGATAGAAATATAATATTTGATTTACTGACAGGAACGATATATTTAAATTACTTACTTACTACGCTGTCTCAGAGATCCAAGGTGGATTTTGGCCTCCAACGTCAAAGATCGCCATCTTGTACGTTTAGTGTCCTTGGCAACTTCGTCCCTCCGGGGATATCTCAGTCTTCCCAGATAAGTCTCTTGACCGCTAGAATTGGCTTAGTGGCGATAATGGGAAAAATATTATAGTTAATCCAATCTGCGCGAGATTCACATGCATATGAAATGGGGAAAATGGGGGAAAGGTTGGAAGCGCACTTGTGACTCTACCGGTGTTGCAGGTGTCTATGGGCGGCGACCATGGCTTACCACCAGGTGATCCGTGGGCTCGCATGCCACCTATATCATAAAAAAATATATTGTCTGGGATCAAGCAAATTCATGGGTATGAATTTGCTTGATCAGCAGACAATATATTTTGAGATGATGGAGATCAAGTTTGTCAACCCTCAAGGGAGGGTTCCCTTCTGTACAAACTTGGTCTCCATCCCGGACACGCGCCGTGGACTGACCAAAATGACCATCTCTGCTAATCCAATCCGCGTGAGATGCGTCCCGTGTCGTCCGGTAATCCTTTGAGAGTGGATTACTGTCACGGACGCCGACTGTACTTACCGGGTTTTTTTTTTGCTAAAAGCTGTTTGAATCCGTTTGAATGATATGTCTGACAAAGAAGATAAGTGAATCACAAAATAGTTATGTGGATCACTGATTCATGAGTTTTTTTTTAATTAAATAAAATGTTGCACTTGGCAACCCAGGCCTCTATTTCTTGAGCTTGTGATATTAATCGTAAATGGATTTTTTAAAGTATGTTTGTTATTTGACAGACAAGCAGACGGATCACCTGATGGTAAGCGATTACCACCGCCCTGACACCTGCAACACCAGTAGAGTCACAACTACCCAACCATTAACCCCCATTGCACCCTGCCCCTGCCCACTTGTCGCCGGTCTTTTGTAAGGTCGTGGTATCACTCCGGTCGAGCCAGCCCATTCATGCCGTAGCGTGGCTCTCCCACGGTATATCGCAAACGCAAAAGCATCGCCATGTTGCTTCGTATCGTAAATCACGTAAATTGTGTCTATATGTGTGTGTGTGTGTGTGTGTGTGTGTGTGTGTGTGTGTGTGTGTGTGTGTATGTGTATGTTTATGTGTATGTGTGTGTGTGTCTAAGAGTCGAGAGTTGATCAATTTCCCGTTTCAACGTTTTAACATTGATAATTCCTTACGTTTAGATAACAAGAATGCGTCATACATAACCGAAGACGAGGTTCTTCTATACCTGAGCTATCTGTCGGGGCAGCAGAAGAAGGACTTCAGGTGCTTGTACCGGCTCGCCTGCCTGAAGCCGGACCAGGCCGCCTTGTACTCCTCCGGGGCTGAGCTGCTGCTGCAAGGAGCTAAACTAGTGCAGAGGTAGATAGATAGATACTCTTTATTGCACAACACATAACAGAACTTAATGCTAATAGTAATTTCCAAATACAATATCGGCGGCCTTATCGGAGGTAAATAAAGTAAAAAAAAGTATCAGCCTAAAATACTTGATAAGAGTAGTGTTGGACGCCGTGCGACAAGATGGGATGATGACATTCGAAGGTTGGTGTGGGCTGGATGAGAGCGGCCGAAAATCGGGAGCGGTGGCGTACTTACATTAGGGGAGACCTATGTCCAGCAGTGGACGAGTGTGGGTTGCTGATGATCAGTCTAAATACTGCACCGCAGGAGCCTAAATCATAGAAATCAAGTTATCACTACTATGATGGGATTAGACCTAATCACCAAAAAAAAAAACAATTAAGCACAAGTTTTTTTTATGTGATAGGTAGCAGACGAGCCAGCGGGTCACCTGATGGCAAACAATTGCCGCCACACATGGACACTTGCAACACCAATATGTTTCGAATTTTTTGAACATAGCTCGAGTTTGTGATCACCAATCCGCATTAGGCAAGCAGAGGTAAATGGAAATTGGAAGAGTTATTCGTCTGTTACCAAAACCAACTTCAGAGGACGACGACACACAGATTTTCTGTTTGGACTTAAACTGAATAAAAAAAGTTTGAGTTTCGAAGATTGCAAGACTCAACTCTTCATCACTACTACAACGAGTAAGTATTTAACATCTAAACTCATCCATTCTCATTTTTCAGGAACAGCATAGACCTGGAATCGTACGAAGACGTCTCGAGAGGAATCAAACAGGCTGTCGAGTGGGGGGAGACTGGCGGACCTTGCGACTCGCGGTACCACTGCGAGTGAATACTACAAATGAATTAAGTTAAAATGTGTAAATACGAGTTACAAAGGTACCACTGCGAATGATATGCACATTATAATGTGTAAATTAATTAATATTGAATTAATATGCGTTATTAGTGAAGTAGCCAAATTCACATAATCGTGTATTCGCATAATTATTTCACGATATAAGAACCAAATATTTTATTTTTTATGTCGCTTTAATTACATACATACTTAATGTCAATTTAATTAGAGATTTCGGTGTAAGCGGAATAAAGCCCATAAGTACGCACACCACACAAAGTTACCTATACAAAACTGTAAAATTTCTTCAATCGACTCTCATCTTACTGTCATACCTACATATTAGGTTGAATATCAATTGAGGTAATTTGACATGTTGTGGTAACCTGATGTATGGCAGATTGTACGTCGTTCATTTGCAGTGTCGTCTTCTGTACGATTAGTAAACGACTTCTGCAAAACTGTAGATATAAAAACGTCAGACGTACCTAACTTGAATCCCTAATCTTACGTTAAAAAGTTACAACCACGTAACATTACTTTTTGAACTTTATTATTTTTAATGGCCTTTATGTAATATGTCAAAAGTCAAAAGAATTAAATAAATTTTTATAACATCATTCATACACTGCGATGTAAATTAAACAACTTTTAAACATATAAAACTTTTATTTTTTGTACATGATAGGTAGGTAAGTGAAGAAACATTTCCTTAGTAATAAGTAGGTACCCCATTATAAACATGGAATTATTACAGTTGGTATTATTAAGTCAAAATAAAAAAATGCTCACCCGAGGCGTTTCATTTACATTACGAACGTGAACTTGGAAATACATTTACCCATTACTTTTATTTTTACCCAACGGCACAACATAAAATAGGGAATATATGTATTCTTTGATTTTTTTCAAAATTCGAAATTAAGCAAGAAAGAGACGAAATAACTAAATAATAAGCAGCGTGGTAGCGGTCTGATTGAACGAGGTAGAGTTATTGTAGTATACCTCAAATATCGTGATTATTTTGACAGAAATTACCAAATCACATAATTGTTTGATTAAAACATTTGTTTAATGTATATAGGCAGTAATTTCTGCAGGAAATACGTTAATCAGGTATTTATTATTGTTAACAGACACAGTTACATCTATAATACTAGTATTGGTATAGTAGGTATTAGCGTTATATTTATACTAGCGGCCGCCCGCGACTTCGTCCGCGTGGAAAAGTTACATTTTACCCCCCTTTTAACCCCTTAAAAACCCCCTTTTCGCAATAAAATGTGGCCTATGTTCTTTCTCAGGGTCTAGATCATCTGTATACCAAATTTCATTTAAATCCATTCAGTAGTTTTGGCGTGAAAGAGTAACAGACAGACAGACAGAGTTACTTTCGCATTTATAATATTAGTTAGGATTACAAATAAAAAGTATGCATAATATTCCCTATTCCTAGAGCATTGTTTATCCTGGATAAAATTATACTTTCTAATGACTTATTTTAAGATTAGGCCAACTTTTAATTTAATTATACAAGGGGTATTCTTTGTGCCACCAGTATAAAAAGGAACACTTTTGGCCAAAAAAATGGGACTTCACATTTTCTTATTCAGACATACCGAGTATCTTATCCTGTTGATCAGGTATATCAATTAGTTGCTAACACTCGAGGCGTCCTGTCTTGGCTGTTCTCCCTGGCGGCCCTGTACTCTGCGTAGGAGACGTACCCATCACCATCGGTGTCATCTGACTCCAACGTGCGGTCTACGAGAGCTGGAAGTAAAACATCAGAACATAAGTAAATTATTGATAACCTAGGCCTAGTAGTGGTTTGAGTGTCTATGTCTATAGAGAAGCAAGTGCCACGGGATGGACTACCTCACAGACACAAATCTTTATCGGCACAAGCAAATATTTTGTGTTGAGTCTGAGTATTTATTGGTTATTTCTGGATTCAATCGTACAAAAAAACTATTCTGTTTCAATTTTAATCCACTAGATCAAATACAATACAGCGATTACATTTATAAAAACATGGCTATAACCAATTTACATTGGCAGTGCTAGAAATAATATTAGGTACACAATAGGTGCCGGGTGCCATTACTTTATAGTAGCTACAAAAAAGTATAGATATGCTTACCAATATACGCATCGAGCGTATTTGCTTCCGGTTCTATTGCGTTGTCCTCCAGTGGATCAGGCTCCTCGTGCTCTATCGTGTGGTACACTGCCTGAAAAGTTACATTAGAGTTGCAAAATATACTTATCAACAACTTTAATGATTTGATGACTGACTGACTATGAATGTAATAGTGTAGCAATTTAAAGATTTTTTTAATTTTTGTATTGTATGTAGGTACTTTCCGTGGGTTTTATTTATTAATTTATTATGAATTTAACAGTCCATTGGCTTTAAATAATATATTGTATTGTAATAATCGGAATATTTTGAAAATTTGCACGTCCATTACGACGGAATATGTTAGCACTATATATATGGTAAGACCAATTTATAACCATGTTCTATCGCAAATAAATGATTGATTGATTGATTGATTATTATATATTATTAACAGGCTGATGATTAATTATGCTTAGCATAAAATACGTACAAAATTATGAGAGTTGGAAAACACCGCGAATCTTTTTGAGAAAAGGTGGTCTAGCTAGTGCCCTTGCGTTTTTGCTTGGCTCGTCTTAACGGGGCAATTATGCTTTAGAATTACGCACCACATACAAGTATATATAGTGAAAAGCTTCATAGAGTCCGTGGTGACTATACCACAAAATAAACACAGAAGGCCGGCTGCGTACATCGCGTGCTAGATAGTCTACGCACACATACATGCGCGTGCACAGTACCAATTCTCAAGAGAGAAGATTGATTGATTAATACAATATACTGCATATATTGATAAAGAACTTTTCATCAATCAATGTCAACTGGACCCAAACTTTGAACCTTCTGTGTTCTATTTTGTGAATATAAAATAAGGTAGGCTTCCTAAACAAATAAAACATTCAAGTAGAATACTTACTTTCAAAAGTTCTAGACCGTCTAACTTGGAGTTCCTATCGAAGTCATGAGCGGAGAAGTAGTGGAACTCCAGCTCCTCTGGCGTCATCTTCGCGAGCATCTCAGGAGTCAGGCCCTGGGAGTCTTCTTCTATGTGTCTGATAGAATAAAAGGAAACAATAATAAATTAAAAGCGCCAGACAATCACACCAATCAACTTGGTCTCAGACTAGGTCAACCAGATGACGATATTTAACTGGGGGCGTCAACCCAGAACACCCAGACCTGAGAAAACTTTGAAAATGTAGTTTTCTAAATTGACTTGACTGGAAATCGAACCCGGGATCTTTCGCGCTTCGGGCGAACACCTTAGCCACTGCGCCATCGAGGCCGTCAAAAAATATGAGGCAATCCTAACTATCCATACTACTATTATAAATGCGAAAGTAACTCTGTCTGTCTGTCTGTTACTCTTTCACGCCAAAACTACTGAACGGATTTAAATGAAATTTGGTATACAGATGATCTAGACCCTGAGAAAGAACATAGGCTACTTTTTATTGCGAAAAAGGGGTTGTAAGGGGTTAAAAGGGGGGTAAAAAGTTACTTTTCCACGCGGACGAAGTCGCGGGCGGCCGCTAGTAGTTAGATATCGCTGGACAGGGCCGAATAAGTTTTTATTTTTAATTCACACAGCATTTCTAGTGAGATGCTTACTTAGCGTCATGTAACAGCTGTGAGTCAGCAGTGAGCGACTCCGAGCCCTTGGGCTGGTAGTGGTGATGATGGGGCTCCACCGGGGTCTGCCCGTGCGGGTGGTGCGGGCCGCGCCGCAGACCCATCGTCAGTGAGTGGAGAACCATGAGCAGGCATACTGGAAATAACAAATCATAACAATTGTATATGTGCCGTATCTGTAGGTATGGGTCGTCGCGTCACTCGGTATAATACACATTGAACCATCTGGTGGCTTAACCCTTAATAAGGCAACAGGAAAATAGATCCAACCTTATCTTTCATTACATAAGAGCGAAAAATTATTAATTTCTTCGTTGACGGATGTCCTTTTAAGGGTCGTGATGTCGGTATCCCAGGTCGAGCAAAAAGTATAATTCAAATTTTTCGTACATAGCTCGGGTGTGTGGTCACCCATCATGGCATTAGGCAAACGCGAAGGCAAAATACCCTAAATACTTGCCTTTACAGGTATTTTATGCCCATTATTAAGATATTTCAGTTAATGGCTTTCGGCTTAATAAAAATACCAAAGAAGTGGGTTAGTAGGCAGCAGGCGATATTAAAATTTGTTACGAACTGCGATTGGGTTGTGTATGTAGCGCATTGGATTTTTTTATGTGATACGTAGCAGACGTACAGACTGATCACCTGATGGTAAGCGGTTGCCGCCGCCCATAGCCTCCTAAAATGTCAAAAATGTTTTTAAATAAAAATTATTTAAATGGATACCCCTTTTACAAAAAGGTTTAACACAAAACAAACGTTAAAATTCAAACGCAACACTAAAATTGGCTAGAACACAACAGTCTCATGCAAATTACACCTAATTTGAAACGTCTACTTTCTTCAAACATTCAATTTGTCGATTTCCAACTTGATGACAAATGGGTAGGGCGGTATGTGAAATGAAGTGTGAATATTGTGTCCCCGCGGGGCTCCGGGACCCCCGGGGCACTCGCGGCCCCATCTGTCCGGCTGCACCCTACCGTCGCAACAATGCTCGACAATTATAAGCAGGTACTGCACAATCGCAGTTGGTGTGGCGACGGTTGCCGACGGTTGCCGATTGTCTCGCAAACTCGCGGCGCGTGCGCATTAGTTTGTTGTGCTAGTTTTGATTAGATGTTGCAATGCAATGTGCTGTTATTGGATTAATTTACTTGATTTTATTGACGGCTTCGATAGCGCAGTGGCTAAGGTGTTAGCCCAAAGGTCCCGGGTTCGATTCCCGGTCAAGTCAATGTAGGAAACTAAATTTTCTAAGTTTTCTTGGGTCTGGGTGTTCTGGGTTGACGCCCCCAGTTAATTATCGTCATCTGGTACTCATAGTACAGGGGTTGCCCTAGTTTGAAATCAGGTTGATTGGTGTGATTGTCTGGCGCATTTATTTATTTAATTAAGCAGGTACTGCACAAGCAGTTGGTGTGGCGACGGTTGCCGGCGGTTGCCGACGGTTTCCGATTGTCTCGCTAACTCGCGGCGCGTGCGCATGAGCTTGTTGTGCTAGTTTTGATGAGATGGTTTGCTGTTATTGGATTAATTTACTTGATTGTTGGTGTTTTGTTTGAATAAAGGGTAGCGGAGCGATAAGAGAAGTTCTGTCTATGGCCAAGTTGAAGATATAACGTTAACTTCAACGTGGACATACATCTTACATACATAATGTATTATTTTTTGGATATGAGATCTAATAAAAATTATTGTATATCTAACTAGCCAATCAAATTGTATACCTTTACAACATCTGGATCCTTAAGTATCTATTAATTGATTCGTAATGTGAAGGTTAATATAATGAGCATTTATTTATTGATTGCGAAAGTAACAACATGAAATTCAAGTTTGACTAGCCAAATGGCACGTTTTTTATTTTATTTATTTGTTATACAAAACATATAATAACAATCTTCTGAAATTAAAGTTATTTTATAAACACATTGCATTGCAAGCATGTTTGATAGTGACTCTACCCCATATGCCAAAGGTGAGTTAGATTTCACAAACTTTCTTGTGATAACTGTTTGAAAATCGTTACATTAACCTCTCTTTGAACACTTTCGAGTATCGGTATAGTGACTTCTGTTGCTGATTGATCACGGGCAACGTTCTAAGTGATAAGCTTGTCAATACAATCTTTTAATCTCAAACCAAAAAGTATCCACTCAATAATAGCCCTCTCAAATTCTAATCTTAATTCCAAATCTAAAAACCATGAACAGGTGTCGTCCCGCCCCCAAAATCTATCACAAAGGACATTCAATGTATCAAATGCATAATTAATAGTCGGCTCGAACAGTTGTTCGTATGGAAAGACGACACTGCAGGGCGTAGGGCTTCGCCCTCAGTGGGGCAGTGGAAAATGGACTCGTAATGGAGCACAAATTACGGGACACAAGTGCGCCGTGCATATGTCGGAGTGTCTGGTACAAGCGGGCCGGGACACACGGGGGCTGAGAAACGCGAGCGAAAATGAGAACACAGTTCGCATGTCACACATGTATTCATTTCATTCATGATAAAACTTATGCATTTTAAACATCTACAATGTAAAACCCATGGGACAATAAACGATTGTATTGAATATTCACAGCAATCACGAACATAAAAACTAAATCGTAATGGGCTATAAACCACGCACCTCATATTACGGTGCAAAGAAAATAAAAATTCATTTTTTTTTGTCATTGTTTTTCTACACGTGTACTTTTACCACGACACCTTAAGTTATATTAGTTTTCTTTTGTTTCCATATAATTACGAAAAGCGCGTTCCAATTTTCAATAAATTAAATTAAATTAAAAACGCTTCAAGAACAAATCTATAAGACGAGAGTGAAAAGCCATCTTCTAGGCAAACGCGCAACATCCTAGGGTCGTCATCACTCTTGGTCCGGTGAGATTATAGTCAAGCGTTAGTTTATATCTATAAAAAAAACCGAAGTGCTAAATATTACTAACAACAAGTGCATCAATGCAAGCGCGCCAGACACAACGGCCGTATGTCACCCCAGAATCAAACTTACAGACCCTCAAGCCATCAACCCGAAGGGTCCACGCCCAGAACTCGTATTATGCCGATAAAACCGTAATCCCTTGCGATTACAATGTATACGCGAACGGGTCACGAATTCCTTTATTCGACCAGCTTTGGTTACAGTTTAGGTTTGACACAAAGGGCGTGATGGGGTAAGACAATCGGAGGATGGACTGCTAATCCTTTGATAGACTTAATGTACGGCTGTTAAGTAAATACGGCGAATTAGAGATTGGGAATCCTGTTTGCAGTATGGCCATTTGAAATTGTAGGTATTGAAAACTCAGCAATTTAATTGTCCTCATAATGTGTTTCAGAAATAAACTATTGAGTATTGGCATATAATGACAAACTTTTTCATTAGTTACACTTTTCTATCTGACTGTACTTTGGTCTTCGTCATTAACACCAGTGTGACTGAGGCTTGTTTCTTGCAACTAAAAATAAACTAATTCATTCCACTAAAACAAAACCGGATTTTTTTCCTCGATCGACGCTTAGTTCACAAACTATAACTTATGATTTATTCAGTGTAAACATAATAAGACAAAGTAGTTAGGTGAAAATTAAAATTAACAAAACGCTGAAAAGGTATACACTCAGCATGTGTTGGGGGGTCAAAGGCTTTTTTTGCAACGAATGCAATGCAGAGAAAGCTTTGAACTAATACTAGTGTAATTTTAACACGTGTACTAATAGTACAAAATGAGTGCCAGTAAAACTAAGTAGTTGGTTTATGTTACGTAGTATTAAGAACATCATGATTATTCACTATAATGGACCTATTAGTAATGTTTGTAGAGATATTTCCGTGCGAATGCGACTTTCGATACACACAGAGTCCTATAAGGGTACATAATTAAATGAGGAGTGTTAAAGAAAGGTCTTAAAAAATTTAACATAATTAAAACAAATTAGGAACGTCCTCAACTCGTATGAGTCTGATAATATTCATATGTGTTCAATTTATAGTTCAGATAGATCACGATAGATCTACAATTTCATAGATAATCGTAGTTTCAAATTTTAACCCATAAAAGCTTAATAAAAGCATACAATAAAGCAAATATTATAACCACAAACTTGCACTGTTCTAGGACACAACTGACTGAGCATAAAATTAGTGGCTCAGAAAAATTACATCAAAAATTCCTTACCTTCAAGTTCCATCTCTATCACATCACTCAATAATAAAGTTTTCATTTATTTTCGTACAAAAACAGAGCCGACATTTCAACCAGCATCTGTCAAGGGTGACACACAGCAAATCAATTTGACAACGCAGGCGCAAAACGTGCATAAAAATATAGCTCTTATAATTGAAGCTATAAAATGTAGAGTGGCGTGGCACACGTTGCAGTTTTGTGCGCATGCTCTTTAGATGACTCGGTCTAGATTCCTAAATGACAAACTAGATGTCGCTATGGTTTTCAAGCAAGGGACAGATTGAGATGAAATGCTCAACTCGATGTGACACGATGTTAATACAGACCGACACACATGTTTTAGCGGATATAGAGAACATCGGAATATACCTTTGAGAAGGAATTTAACTATTATTGATTTCTTGACAACTGATATTTTTTTTCCATACAATATAATTATTAATTATGATTATTCTAAGGTTATCCCCGTACTCCAATGGGACAAGGCTGGTTTACACGAATAATTTACATTGAGACAGACTTAGGAGACAGAGTTTCGATTTTGACTTTCCACACAAAATATACAAGTCACATGACCGACTTTGTATGAAAAGTATTTTTATACGAATATTCAAAAGGCATACTTACTTAGGTTTGTAGAAGACGTGGATACACCCTTTTAACAATTATTGTTCAGAGCATATCTACAAGTCAGTTAAACAAAACTTTCAAGAAAAGCCATACCCGCCAGGAGACCTATTTTTGAATTGTTGTCTCACTAAAAAATGTGTGACTCGCATGATTTTTGACATCCGCATTTTTTAATCATTCAAAAACGAGCGATTTGCAACGAGTGGTGTAAACCACTCGTTTCCGTGAGGCAAGTGGACGCATTTACGTCAAATGACACGTCAAACATTAATTTGACAAGATTGGCGACACACTAAGCAAGTGATTTCAAAAATAGGGAAAATTATGAATCATGCGACTTACGAGACGAAGTGACTTGCAAAACGAGGAGTTTTGTTTGGACGAAGCGAAAATTCAAAAATAGGTCTCCAGCTCAAACAAAAACCACGGCACAGTCTCACTCACCATCTGTTTCTCGAACCCCGTACCTTCATTGAGGATAACATTAAAAGCCTCAATTTCATGATTATCATCATCATCAACCTGTTTCTTTCCATTGCAGGGTATAGGCCTCCTCCTGTGCTCGCTATTTACAACGGTCCTGTGCCAGCCTCATCCATGTCTTTACCGCCACTCTGTATATGTCATCAGTCCATCTTGTTAATGGGCGTCCTCTGCTTCTTTTACTTTGATTTGGCCACTAGTGTGCTACAGACTGGCTATGCGTAAACTTAGAGTAGCACAGAAGCCTCAATTCACATAAAATAAATTTAAAAAATATCAAATTTAACTACTATAAATTTAAAAAAAATCCAAGTAGCGCTCTTTTGCAAATAGAACCTTCATGAGCGACACTTTTAACGCTTTCACGGTCTAAGGTTTAAAAAAAATGCGGCAGACAATCACACCAATGAACCTGGTCTCAAAATAGGGCAACCTATACTATGAGTACCAGACGACGTTAATTAACTGGGGGCGTCAACCCAGAACACACAGACCCAAGAAAACTTAGAAAATGTTGTTTCTAAATTGACTTGGCTGGGAATCGAAACCCGAGACCTTTCGTGCTTCGGGCGAACACCTTAGCCACTGCGCCATCGAGGCCGTCGAGGTTTATATGATCGAAGAGTAAAAGCACAATATAACTCCGCTCAAGGCCATTTTCCTCGCAGTAATATAAATGCAAATTAAATCTGCATTCATACATTTTTGCATACCAATGCATTTGCAAAGTATTGAATTCGGTAAATATGGATAAGTAAGCAGGTATTTAAATATTCCTATTTAAATAGTTTTGTGCTGTATTGTTTTCCGTACAGTTTCATTGTACTAAGGATATGTTCCTTGGTGGTTGATGACACTTAATGAAGAAATTAAGAATCATCTTTTCTATCATTCTATACTATTCATCTCAAGTAGTAGTGATGAAATAGTAAAAGATTTGATTGAGAAGAAGTCTTGTTCTAATCTCATCATCATCATTTCAGCCAATAGACGTCCACTGCTGGACATAGGCCTCCCCCAAAGTTCTCCACACAGATCGGTCCTGTGCCACCTGCATCCAATGGACTCCCGCGACCTTCACCAGATCGTCGGTCCACCTGGTGGGAGGCCTGCCACGGCTGCGGCCCCCTGCTCGTGGCCTCCACTCAAGGACCTTTCCACCCCAACGGCCGTCTGTTCTCCTCGCAATGTGCCCTGCCCATTGCCACTTCAGCTACGCAATGCTTTTGGCTATGTCCGTGACCTTAGATCTCTTGCGGATCTCATCATTTCTGACACGATCACGCAAGGAGATTCCGAGCATAGCCCTCTCCATTGCCCTCTGAGTGACTTTGAGCCTTGTTCTAATCTAAGCGTGTGTTTTTTGTCTATATTTATGATTCCTCTGTTGCCTCATATCTGTAACACAAATGTTTAAGGTACTTAGTACGGAGTCAGGTCATTATAATATGCAGATATTAACTCAACTAAAAAAGGTCCTTGAGTGGAGACCGCGACTCGGCAAACGTAGTGTTGGACGCCCTGCTACAAGATGGGATGACGACATTCGAAGGCTGGCTGGAGTGGGCTGGATGAGAGTGGCCGAAAATCGGGAGCGGTGGCGTGCATTAGGGGAGACCTATGTCCAGCAGTGGACGACCGTGGGTTGCTGATGATGATGATGATTAACTCAACAACCGTCATCCACTTCAATTAAATTCTGGAAATGCGTTTTTTCCATGCGGAAAAACTTAATTTTCCAAACTCTGGAGTGATTCAGTAGTATCTTTAGTTAATTAAATTGATTGTTCGTTATTTAAGGGGCTATACGAATGAAACTAGCGCCGCCAACCTATTTACACTGATTTTGGCGTAAATACGATATTTTTTAAGAAAGCAAAACATTACAGACTTAGATAAAAGTGAATTGAATTTTTCAAGATGCAATACAATTTATAAAACACGCGACAAGTAACAATAATGTGAATTATTGCTAAAAGTGGCCGTTTTTAGCAATAATTAACATTACTCTTACTTGTCGCGTGTTGGAAATATTGTATTGCATCTTGAAAAATCCAATTTACTTGGATCTAAGTCTGTAATGTTTTATTTTCTTCAAAAATATCATATTTTCGCCATAATCAGTGTAAATAGGTTGGCGGCGCTAGTTTCATTCGTATAGCCCCTTTTTCTACTTTTTATTTTTTCGGCTGAAAAGAAAACATTATGAAAATAGTAAAGTGGTCTAGTTTTTTGTCCACAAGTACTTGCTGACAAGAAGATACTCTGTTGAGAAGAGATTCTGTTCGCCTACATACCCCTGATACCTAAAATTTTGCAATCGAAAACGTCTTTGATTTTTGTCAATTAATCTACAGATATGAATATCCAAATAAATTCAAGCGACGCTTGCGTTAACATTCGAGGAATATGATCGTATGCCATCTGAATGGGAGCTCCTTTCATAACTAGATACGAGTATGTGTGTATTTTTGTCACTGAACTGGGGATTGGAGAAAACATAGTGAGGACATGATTCAACAAATTTTTAATCACAATATCTCGTTTGTTGAAGATTAAGGATTCAATAAGAAAATGAACTGACACAATTTAATATCTTTCGCGTAACGCCTACTACAAAATCCTTTTGAAGTAAAATTACTTGATAGACTTCATAATTCAACTTACAAATACTCAATTACCGTCTAACCATGAACTCATCCAAACTATTATCAGGACACCCTGTTGTAAAATTCGAGCCGCGTCTCCTACTATGCTTAGATACGTACACATACAAAACCAAACTCATCACGCTGTTTACAGCCCCTATCTACCCCACCACAGACATACCTACCCCTATAGCGCCTTGTCAACAACTGAAAACATAGAACATTGCTTCGTCCATCAATAATAACCTTTGAAATTTCCCTATAGGACTCATTTTCTCTTAACTCAACACTGAAATAGATCTTTATTCCTTTAAAGATACGAACAGAATTTGCTGGCACAACAAGGCTTTGCTCCCGTCCTCCCGACATAACGACCACTGAAGCTGTTTACTCGAAATTGGACTATGTCCTCTTGGTTTACCGCTTTATTTTGAATGGATGGAGGTTTGATAGAAGGCTTTTCGGTTTGAAAATGTTTATGTTTATAGCGATCTGTGCGGGAAGTTAAAAAGAGACAGCCGTATGCATCGTGTGGGGATCGCATGATCAATACACGCCGTGTCTTGCTTAATGGTCGTTTTCTTACATTTGCATCCTAATTGGCGGCGCCTTCCTTTTGTCTTGTGACGTAATTGTAGGAATTAGAGTCTACAACTAGACTGTTAGAGGATTGAGAATGTAACTCGAGGACGTTAGCTGTTTTTAGAAAGCATGACAAAGTACAACTTATATAGATAGAGTAGTAGTAGAGTACAACTAACAATACCCTGATTATGCCCTAAAATTTATCATCTATTGTGCATCATGCAAGTAATAAGATAAATAGATAAATCTATCTTATGACTTTGAATAAATCATGCTTATGATATGAAGAGGCGCTAGTCATAAGGATGGGTGAATGAATATCCGTAGGCTGCCGCTTGAACCTATTCCGCCGCACTTTTGCGCGCATATCCGTCCGTTGCAATGCTCTTCAACTCAGATCGTTTGATGTCAAACATTAGATCGCTATGACATGTCCTTTTTTAAACGAGGTATGAAAAGAGTACTTCTTTCACGGTAGGCAGCGGCATGACTGTGCCTCGGCATTGTTGTTGTCTATGAGCGGCGGTTACCATTTACCATCAGATGGGCCGCATGCTCGTCTGCCTACTTCATCAATACAAAAAACATTCCTTAAAGTCAAAGGGTATCAAGAATGCCTACCGACTTCCAATCAATAATATTTTTAATTATATCTAAGAAGTATGTAGAATGACATCTCGCTATATTTTTATGTGATAGGTGGCAGACGAACAGTTCACAAATCACCTTATACTTAATCAAGTAAAAATTTAAAAACAATATTATATTCGATTCCCGATTGTGTCCCAAGAAGGCGCTTCGGAGAATGAGGTCCGCTGTGTTTTCTTAAAACGTGTTCTTTTTTCTAAACTGCACCGTTGAGAATAGGTTAGGTACACGTTACCACATTGAGTATGTAACATAAGGTACACGAGTTTATTGGTAGGTAAGTATAGATACCCGTTCGCCTTATGGAAACTAAGTGCCAAGCATCTATGTGGTAAACAATGAATTCGGTCGGTATCAAACGGAGATTTGCGGGTGGGGACGGTTGCCCGGCAACGCGCCCGCTCACTTTTAAACTTTCATGTCGGAACTTTTAAGGTTGTCTGTGGCTCAGATTCGCCATCTTTTTGTTTGAGCTCCTTTGCGGGCTCGGTCTAAATTTCTTATTTGAGACCGGATGCGGGAGGGGCAAATTATTTAGATCCTTGTGAAGGTTCAGTAAGGAATCCCTCTCCGCCCTAGAAATGGTAGAAATATGCACATCATCCTTAGCCTTTAGTTAAATTCCACTGCAGGGTATGTATAAGCTACCTCTTGTGCTCACTAATCACAACGGACGCGGAACTATGTGCTAGTCTTATTCAAGTCTAAATAATTATGCGCAATGATTTATTATTGTATTTGTTTGTATATTATTAATTTCATTAGGTTAGTACTTATTCAATGTAGTCAGTTACACTTACTTATAAATTTCAGCTTATATGTATTTTGAACTTGAGTTCCGTAAAGCAATTAAATTTTATTTTCCATCTAATGCTACTTAATTACACCGCCTTCAAAATATCCATACTCATTACACCTAAACGGAGATTGAAAACTAGTTACGCGTAACACAAAATGGAATCGGAATTACAAGTCCGTAACAAATGCGAATAAAAACGGCGCAAAAAGGAAAGAGCATTATCCCGTTCATTTGGCCCGCGTCTTCCCTCCGCTTAGCGAGGCACACACGCCTGCGGGACATTTATTACGACTAAAAGGACCTATTAGTTGTTTTAGTAATATCGACTTTTTTTTTTTCATCATCATTACGGCCGTAAACGCCCCGTTTGTAGTGCGTAACGTACAGTGGCTAGCACATCAAGTTACTACAATCTGTCAAATTTCCTCAGTTGATATTGAACCAAACACGTTTGACATAAAAGTGAGGTTCGATTGAAGAAATTTGACAGATTGTAGTAACTTGATGTGCAGGCCACCGTACCTCACCCGTAGTTTACGGTAGTACCTTACCTATATAAGGTGAACTTCAATCACCATCCAAATTTTTGAGCTCGACTCAGAATCTGTAAGTGTACAACTATCTCCAAGAAACATTAGTCAAAATACGACTAAAAAATGTTTACTTCCCATACTTAGTAAGATCGATCGCGTGATCAGTCTGATTTGTATGAAAAAAAAGACATAATTCAACCCATATTTCTAGGAGAAAGCAGTTCACTTACAGATTCTAAGTCGAGCTTAAAAATTTGGATGGTGATTAAAACTTCTCCATATACAAGTGTGTTAGATAGTAATACAAGTCAGTCATAACGGATCATTTGTTTTATTAACACACTCAGCAAATCCCCATCATTCCATGGCGACGCTGCCAGTGCTGCTTTTGGCGACGCTGCGCACGGGAACATGTCAGGTTAATTTTGTTTGTGGAATTGGCAAGTCGAAAAAAAAAGTGAAATAAAAAAAAATACGGAAGTAAGTATAAGTTGTACGGACGTTCGTGCTGTGAGAACATTGTAAGGAGTGCTGGGTGCAGGGCGTAGATGGAGCACGTTGCACGTAGGTCTAATGGTTCAAGTACCAGGCTGTGATCTCGAGCAAAAAGTATGCTGCGAACTTTTCGAACGTAGCTCGGGTTTGTGATCACCCATTCTCATTAGGCAAGTGTCGTAAATGGCTCATCACATTATAGTAGCGATGACTTGACTTCTATGATTGAGGGCTTTGCCCTGAAGTGGAACTACCTATAGGGTGATACTTTACTTTTTTACATCATTACAATGTGTTCATTGGAACATGAACTAACATACCTAATAGAATACAAAAAAACTCTACGCAAAAATTTTTACTTAGGACATTAATTTTATAGCAGGTCTCATTTAAAACCAC
The DNA here is from genome assembly GCA_014851415.1 of Cnaphalocrocis medinalis. Lineage (NCBI taxonomy): Eukaryota > Metazoa > Arthropoda > Insecta > Lepidoptera > Crambidae > Cnaphalocrocis > Cnaphalocrocis medinalis. The sequence continues at coordinate 11,053,430 of CM026286.1, forward strand.
CAAAAAGTATACATTTCGCCCAAGCTCAGCAAACAAAATTACGAATCACTACCTCCAAACAGCGATCCCGTATTTATTCGATTTTTATACCGAAGCTAAAGTTTTTAACTTAGGAAAGAGCTTTGTACAAAATTGATGAGAGAACGTAACCGCACCCCAAGCAAGCCCGAAGGTGCTTTTAGCTGTAATTGGCGAGCTTTTAAGACTGCCTCGCGTTCGTTTGACATCGCTCCGCCGCCCGCCATTTTGAAAAAATAATTTGAAACAGAGCAAAAAATAAGTTTTCCAGCCAGTTAGCTGTTTAGGTACACCGTTTTAGGTTTTAAAATGCAACCTTTTTCGGTTTCCTGGCCAGTATGTCGTAAAAAGTAAAGTCCACTCATATTTTGGGCGTCTATTTTCTTATGTTGTAGGAACAAGTATTAAAAGGGTGACGTGTGTAGATTTGGTTCTGTAAAATAATATTTTTTTAACCTTTAATGTAAATCTGTATGTAAATACAAATGCTTATATTGGCCAGCATTGTGAAGTTAAACCAATCCAACAATCAGATAAGCCTGTTAATTATAATAATGTGTTAAAAGCGTTCATAATAAATTTGATTTATTACTTTATTAATATATTAAAATTTAAAATATCTTCATTTTTGAAATCATTATCAAATAGGTAATTTGTGAATAGTCAAAAGACGTAGGTAAGTAGGGCTCAAAATTCAATAATTTATTTATTTTAGGTTTATTCACTTATCTCAATAATACGTACCACATATTTTCATCTCGCCTAGTCGACTGCCAACAGCTCGCACACAAAATTAAGTGTATATTTATTTGTTCCAGCTATTGTGTCCACAGCCCATTCGATGGGACAAAAGAAACACGCACGCTCTGGCGTAATGGCAACGTTCCAAGCCAGGCACGTGGCGACAATAAAAAAGTTACAGTTCTAATTTCAAATTAAGTGGGCGGCGCGCGCTCCACGAAATAGGCGCCAATTTTGACAGCGGGACAACCGGCCATTTTCCTGTCAAAATATTTTTCCAAACAATCAACGTTCTCTTATTCAATACACGTGATTTTTGACGCCTATTTTTTAACAACAAAACAAAACCACAATTAGCATAATCGCCACTTGCAAATCCTATTGTCTGATTAACAATAGTATTTTTTATTTCTTGCCTTGTTGCATATTGAACACCCCACCTTCATTGAACTATGAAGTTGGTAAATATAAGTACCTCGGTAGTTTCCACTACCGTCCAACATTTGATATATTATTATCAATATTAGCTGTTCTGACCACATTCTGTATGGTTTATATTAGCAGAATCGGTATTTCTTTTTGTTTTGTTTGGCAACCAAAAAATAGAGCAAACTAAGTATAAGACTTTTAAACAAACAAGAGGCATCAAGAGAAACTACAGATAAATCACCCATACCTAACTAAACGTAACAAAAGACGAAGAATTATGCAATTAAGTATATAATTTAATATTTTTGAAATGGTAAAGCTCGAAATTAATTAGTAGGTACTCTACGATGATCATAACAGAACAATTATTAAGACAATAGTGAAATTTCGCCTGAATAAGTAGTTAGAGGGAGGGAAACTACTTAAAATCATAAATATTCGATAAAAATGTTTGGAGGTTGTCTTCAAATCCATATAATTTCTAAATTAACATCAGGATCTTGAAATGTGTACCTATTAGGTACTCGTAAGCCTCTTCTATTTAAAGTTTATCATTTTTAGATCCTAATGTCAATGCCGCAGTATTAAAATCTCGATGGGAATTACCCTAGTATAATTAGAAATGATAGATAGATAATGGTATTAATTACGCGAAACAAAATTGTGCTATGTTCACAATCATTCTGTAAAAAGAAAATACAAGTAGGTCGTCACAATAAATGAATGAAATGAAGTTTTTATAAAGTAAAATTATTTCATGTACGTATTTTAAATATTGCCGAATAAACGCCAGTATTCAACCTAGGGTTTAGTCTATTAGAAATAATTAATCGTCGTACAGCAATTAACCTGGCAGCAAATCGAGGGGCCTGTATAAATAATTAATAAAGGAAAATGGCTCAAAAAGGATGATGAATTATAAAATTAACTCGCAAACGTTTCGTGGATTCCGGAGTGGCGCCGTGACGTAAACAGTTACAGAGGGCTCACTGTTTTGAGACATCTTACGTGGAAATGTGATGCTCAAGATCTGAGTGATGTGTTCTGTCGTTTATAATATACGTCCCTAACAACTACCGACGTCTTCGGAGGCACAAGTTATTCGCAGTGCTGCAAAGGCGCACGACGACGCGCGAGCACACTCACCCATCCCGCGAGTGCTTACCGCACTCAGACGCGCTCATAGATGTGTTCCTTCCTAGCGGGACCCCCTGAGCTAGACTTGTAAAACTAATGGCAATGCTTCAGTTGCTCAATGTACCTTTCGAGTTTGTCAATAGAATTGAACCGTTTTGGCAGAAATTACGATCTTCCCAGTTGGGCCCTCCACTGTTTAACGTTCGAAATATAAAAAATATACGAATCTAATGTACTTACTTCCAATGATCCTCCAGATTTATGTATCAAATTCAAGGAATCTATTATAGAACCGAAGAAATTCAGCTTGAAAGATTTGTCTTCGTAGCAGAGGGCCCCCTCTGTAATTAAAGTGGATACGAATAAAAAAAGTATACAGTTTTTTATGTTTCCAATGATGTACCTCTTGGTTCTCCGCAGCTTACTAAATTTAGATGCAAAAATAAAAGTAGCAAAACCCTCAGTTTGATTTGATTTCGGATATTAGGAGAGTCGCCTGAAAATTTTGTGAGCGAGATGTAATGTTGAACCGCATACGGCCTTTGCAGCCCTACTGATCATAAGCTTGATTGCAAGTTGATCAAAATTAAATTCAATATTAAACATTCACTAAGATTTTTTTGCCACCAACCATTTCTGTTTATCTATATACTAGTGGCCCGCCCTCACTTCGCTTCGGGACCGTAATTCAGAAATGAACCAACAGATGGCGCTGTGCTAAATTACATCGCGCAAGCGTTTCGTGTTTTCGGTTTACCTATAAGCCTTGTCGTTGTCTATAGAAGTTATCTCTTTATAAATAGTATAGATAAAACGCTTTTAAACAGACTGTCCTTCTGTATCTTCGTAGCGTAAGGAGGCTATACCTACTGGGAGGCTACATGGGATGTCTCCCTACGTGTGAGGGCAGGAACCCTTTTCAAGGGTCGCCTATACCTAGTCGCCGATGAATTCGACCCTCCGTAATAGAACGGCCCATGATAAATAAGTGATTTTATGATGAAAATGTTTTTTGAGACAGTGGACGACGCAAAGCTTGGCGTACTATGTTGGTTTTAAGTAGGCACATTAATAATAAAAACAAATTCCCGCAACATCTCATGTACATCTCATCTTTATATATTTCATACGTAGGTAGAAAGCACTTAGTTGTATAAAAAATAGCATATTTTTTAAGTATTTGGCATTCAGGCAATACACATATTAGCAAATTAAACTTCAATTTACTTTGTTTACACAGGAGAAATCTAATATATACAGGATGTATCAGTGAACATTTACATTCCTTTAACCACGTCTTTTATGAAAATGTTTTTCGAATTTCCATAGAAAATGAATAAGTCACGTGATCGACTTTGTATAAAATTTGAAATTTATTTATGCGATATGGAACGAAAAGTCATGGAACAAATGTTGTTCAAAATGATTGGTAGAAGACGGGGTTAAAGGGATGTAAATGTTCACAGATACACCCTGTATATTCTTACCTATTTTTAATTAATTACAGTGTAACATAAAATAATCTGAGTGGAAACCATTGTGGTACCACATAAAAATGTAAATTGTTTGTTTTTTTAATTCTATTTAAGTTCTTTTCTTTTTTAAAATTTACTCATCCGCAAGAAACTTCAACTACACCGTGACACTGGTGTTTGCAACGATGCTAAAATTCGGAATCACAAAAAAGGCACTTTTTAATAATCCCAAACACTATTTCAAAACAAACACATACCTACAATACAACAACAGGCCGAAAAAATTGCTCTACGAGTGGCTACGAGTCGTAGTAGGATACTAAACTGTCTTGCTACGAGTCGTAGTAAATGGCTGTCTTGCTACAAGTCGTAGCATGATATCACCACGAGTCGAAGTAAGATGTGTAAGAGTGCACATCGTTGCAATATCAAATATTAGTAACAACCGCGTAAAATTTTAAAAGGTTTGTATAATAGTAGGTACCTGATAAATGATGATGTGCGTAAATCGCATTGAGTGTAACGCAGCATTTATCGCGCTACAACAACCGCGCGCTTAACAGAGAATCAAAAATATTCTTAAAAATAAAAATGTCAAAAAACGGGGTAGCAAAAACCCAAACCTCATTTCAAAAATGTTCTGGAACAATCTGTACTTAGCTACATATACAGCTAGATGTCTGTAGCGATATTCAGCAGTAACTGGCTGCTATTCGGGGATCGAGTAAACGGCGTCTCGCAGCCATTAAAAACTTATTAAACATCATCTCGACCAATTACCTCCCCCTTTCTCCCCCTCCCCTACCCCTCCCGCAGCCCTCCATCCCTCCTCACCTGCTAGTGTTCACTGGTTCGAGCTACCTCTGCAGTTTTGAAAAATATATTAAAGGGAATAAATAAAGAGATTTTAAGCAGACACTTAAAGAAGGGTTATTAAAAGGTTTACTAGCCACACATAGACGTGTATGTAGGACAGAAACCTACGGGGAATATGATCTGATTAATCTATTTTTTTCAGGGTTCCGTACCCAAATGCTAAAAAACGGAATCCTTGTAGATTTGTATGTCTATCTGTGTGTCCGTCCGTATCTCTCAGCCATATTTTTTCGGACTCGAAACTGTTTTCATGAATGTTGTGAATTGACGCAATTGAAAAAAAAATACTATTGATACTATCGACAGTGTTCGTCCGATACTACCGATATTATATTATCGATAGGTATCAGTATCGATAGCTATCGACTATCCATACTAATATTATAAATGCGAAAGTAACTCTGTCTGTCTGTTACTCTTTCACGCCAAAACTACTCAACGGATTTAAATGAAATTTGGTATACAGATAATCTAGACCTTGAGAAAGGACATAGGCTACTTTTTATTGCGAAAAGGGGGTTGTAAGGGGTTGAAAGGGGGGTAAAAAGTTACTTTTCCATGCGGACGAAGTCGCGGGCGGCCGCTAGTAGTCAATAATATTGCTCTTTCTCTATCGATACTATCGATTCTTCTTTTATTATCGACAGTCTATCAATAGTGGGCTATCGATCTCCTTCTTCTTCTTTGAGTGCCATTTTCTAACGAAGGTTGGCGATCATAATGGCGACTTGAACCCTTGACACCGCTGCTCTAAACAGAGAACGGGTGCTTTTATTGTACCACTGGCGCAGATTTTTAAGCCAAGAAGTTCAAAATTCTTCTTCTTCCTGCCGGGCTAACATGCGCGCTGCGAGATAATTTGTCGACACTCGTATTGCGTCGGCGCATGTTGCTTCTCGCTCACATGACTGCTCGCGAACGAGAGTCGATATATGTAAAATTCTGCCGCGCTACGCATGTTAGGCCTACTGGGCTCCTCTTTCCTTGGATCTTGCCTATTATAAGTTGCAATAGTTGATACTTCATCATCATACTTGTGAACTATCGATAGTCAATACTAAAACTGATACAGACAGTAGTTACTACGAGTGAATTTTGCCATTTGTTAGCAACCATGTGCGCGTACGCCCCCGGCCCACCCACTCTTTACATCACTCTGTGATTACGCAACATTCATAGAGTTCAATTATACGAATTATTGTATATTTTCTGAGATGTAATTTAGTTTGCTTTAATTTAAGACTGTGTTAGATTTTGTGTATTCTAACGTTGTACCAAATGTTCTATATGTATATTCAAATCTAAATATAATACCTCTATGGAAAAATATAGTACCTACCACTTTTTGTTCCACCTAGGGAATGCAATCCCGATCTCGCGGGATCCCGATCTCGGGAGATCCTGTGTTATTTTTCGGGATCAATCCCGAAGCATAATATGACGAGATCCCGTTCGAGATTGACGGGATTGGACAGCAATGGTTTTCGAGGCTACACACATCTGCTCGGGACGCCAACGGGGCGCTGATTGACACGCACAGTGATCAATTTTAGACTTTTAGGTGTAGAAAAATTCCAACGTTTCTAAGATTTTCCCAGTACATCAGGGGGCGATAGGTAGTAAAATAAATTTACCTAAAAGATAAGGGTCTATGGAATCCACCCCATTCCACCCCAACAAAACGTCAATTTCATAATATGTAAGGACCTAACTGGAGAGGCATATGCTCTGCAGTGGGCAAATACATGCTGATGAAGAAGAGAAGAAGAAGAAGGACCTAACATTAGTACTATTTCAAACAATGTCCCGAAACGGGCGGACATCTAAATAATGTTATAATACTATAACATTATTAGATGTACTTACCATTGGTGGTAGTACTGGGCGAAACTCGTTCTACTTTAGATTTCGCATTTAATTGGAGAAAACTCACCGCCCTGATGGTGGAAGAAATATGGGTATAGATTTGAATAATCCAGATGCATATTATGCTCTTGATTCGAAATTTCGAACCTATGACTGTGATAACCTCCCGTTAAAATGGCGCATATTCTATCCACCAAGCTACCATCGCGATTCGTTCCAATAAGTGAAAATTTCTAGAGCAAAAGTGGATATTTAACTAGCACTCCAACCAGGAAGATGGCGGTCATCCTTCTAGACGGAATATTTTCCGCGCGCCGGCCGCTTCCGCCCGCCGACGCCGCTTCCTGCCCGCATCCACGTCCATCCGACAGGACGTCAGGATGTGCCGGCAATATTTACTTCAAAATCATGATTAAATACACAGTATACTAGCGAACTTACAGGGTTGATCTGTATACCTACATTTTGATTTTCTTTTATATACAGGGTCAACATTTACATACCTATAACTACGTGTTCGTGTATTTTTTGACTGGCCGGATGGCGCATTTGATAGTGACCCTGCCTCATACGCCAAAGGTCGTGGGTTCGATCCCCACCCTGGACAAACATTCGTGTGATGAACACTTGTGTTTGTTCAGTGTCTGGGTGTAATATATGTATTATATTTGTGATCCTCTGTTGTCTGATATCTGTAACACTAATACGCAGTCAGGTCAATGTATGAGATGTTGTGTGAATTTATTATTATTATTCTTACTGAGCTTTATCACTAAAGCGCGAAAGTCAATCTCAGATCATGATCATTATATTGGTTTACATTTAACCAGGCCCTGTGGCGCAACGGATAACGCGTCTGACTACGGATCAGAAGATTCCAGGTTCGAATCCTGGCAGGGTCGTATTCTAAATGGTCTTATCTTTTTACTATCTTTCTTTTTACCGGCATCAAATCAAACTTCAGTTAATTACTTTTTTTTACATACAATATGTAGAAGACAATTTCGGGTTTAATTTATTTATTTACTTATATACGATCTCTAACATCTCTGTAAACAGACATCACAATTTTGCTGTATTAATAAGTCACTACAAAACTAAGTACCACTAAGTACAAACCCCCCCCCCCCCCCCCCACGCCCCCTCCCTCTCCTCCTAAAGACGATGCAACATTAAAACTTTAGCAGAACGAGGAATCTTACGCTCTCATGCGAAATATTCTGGGGTAGCCAAACGCCGAGATTTATCGAGCCCCTGTGCTGTGTTTCGCCGAGTGAGTGAGGGTACCGGAGGCCCACTCGGGGGGGAAGTGGACAAAAGGTTGGCAGCGCACTTGTAACTCCACGGTGTTGCAAGTGTAGTACCATCAGGTGATCCGCCTGCTTGGCTGCTACCTATGACAAAAAAAAATATTATCTCCTCTATACTCGTATTATTTTGTGGATTTATACTTGTTTGAAATTCTGCAGCATGTAAAATTTTTTTAGGGTTCTCTAGCCTAATGGCAAAATACTGTCTGTCCGTCCGTCCGTATATGACAGCCATATTTTTCAGAAACTACTTTTAATAGCTGTTCGTTCATATTATTGATACAGAATTAGAAAAAAAAATTGCGGTTCCCCATAACGTACAACTGAAACATTTTTTTTTTATCATCCAACCTCCTATATGTGTTGGTATTTATGAATAGGTCTATAAACCTGATATTGAGATTTGTAATATTTAATTTTGTAAAATTATGTATAGGACATGTCCTAGCTTTCCTTTCACCATGGTATCTCTAAACACCCATGCTCGCTGTTCACAAGTTACGAGTTGCCGCTTTAATATTCTAGTTGTGATTTAGCGAAATTATCTGAACATGCTTTAAATAATTAATGTCAGGTACTTATGTTTGAACGGTTTTATAATTTGGGTTCAACTACGAATACGAGGTACAGACAGCATCAGGTTACCGCAAACTGTAAAATTTCCTCAATTGATATTCAACCTAATGTGTTTGACTGTTAGATAAAAATCGATTGAAAAAATCTGATAGTTTTGTATACTTTGATGTGTGGTTGTACAGTCGAGTTCAAAAATATGTATACACTTTAGGACCTTGTCACAATACATACTTATAAGAAAGTGGAAGTTGTTTTCTTATACATATGTACTGTGACAAGGTCCTAAGGTGTATACATATTTTTGAACTCGACTGTACGTACCTTCTACAAGTAGCGAGATGTTAAGGGTGCATGTCCTCTAGCACTAAATTCGAGCCATTAAAAAACGCAACGAGCTACGACTATACAATTTGAATATTCCGTTGTTATTGAATTTAGTTAGGTAAGTTTAAAATAAATTATTAAGATCTTATTGGCTTATTGACTGGCCGGTTGGCGCATTTGGTCACTACCTTGCCTCATACGCCAATGGTTGTGAGATCGATTCCCAACCTGGAGAACATTCGTGTGATGAACACTTCTTTGTTCAGTGTCTGGGTGGACTAGTACATACCTACTAGTAATCGTAAACTACGATTTACGTATTATGTTTGGTTCCTCTGTTGTCTGTAGCACAACTGCTTAAGCTACTTAGTCCGGGGTCAGGTCAATGCATGAGATGCTGTTTAAAATATTTATTTATTTTGTGCATACAGGCAGTTCTCCGCGAGCAATGAGTCAGCGAATGGCGTGAAACCGCAAATGACCAGGACCAGTGAAGGAGTCTCGTCATCGGAGTAAGTAAGTATTTTGAGCAAACCATCATAATCAGACACAACAATTTAGCTATTGCCAAAGCATACTGATAGACCGATTAGTAAATGTATATTATACAAGATAATATCTATAAATATGTACATCCCTTTATGCACGCCTTCTACTAACTATACCGAACAAGAAGTCGACGGGAGTGATACCACGGCCTCAGGACACCGGCGTGAAAAAGACCATACGCTATGTAACATCGTAGACTAACTGTGGGTTTAATTAAAGTTGTCTATGGACGGCGGCCGTCGCATATGTTAACACCAATTACATACTATCGATTACGGTCAAAACAAAATAAAATCCTATATTTTGTTTTCGACCTCGACGACAATATTCAAAATTATAAAATATCTATAGTTGTAATACTACAAAATAATTGGGTTCACTTTTTCAAACACTTTGTGTATCTAGAGATTATATCGCTGGTATAAAGTGAAAATAAAAACAAACTCTACTTTTACCTGGACTTGGACCTAGCCCGTAATTCCCCATACCTACCCATGCAATATATTTCAATGAATTTGAGTGTGTATAATTTACTATTTTTAGGTAGCTACAGGTTATCTTAATCACTCCCCTAATAAAAAGTTTTTTAATTTTTTTGAATGGCAAAGAGACAATAAATGAATTATATTCCACTAAGTTAAAGGGAGAGACATCTGCTTATTGGTATAAAATAATTAAGGTAGGTAGATAAGTAAGTTCTAATATTTACAACTCCACACTCCATTTTACCTACATACAATGTACAGGGTGCGTAATTAGTTGCTGCGAAACTTAAGGCAAAGCTCTCGCCCTACTTCAAGAAGCGGAGGATCAATTAAAACTACGGCCGAGTTGTAAGACCCGACCCCCCCCCCCCCCCCCCAACCCCACTACCCCCCAGAACTTGCCTCTCCATTCCTCGGTTCTGTTTCGTTTTACCTTTCAAGTTAATTGCTAATTACGATTAGTTAGAGGGAATTAAAACTAATGTAAAGGTGTAGTTTGCAGTTCAGAAGTAAAAGGTCCTGTATTTCTTCAAGGTACCTACACTAAACTTTTGATGCAGTTTAAAGTACAAAAAAAGAATACTTTTACTGAATACTAGTTGTGCGTACAAATTTACTCAAGGGTAAATATAATAAAAAGGTTAATAGCAGGCCCCTTCACTTAGGTAGACCAACGATTTGGTCAAGGTCGCAGGAATACCTTGGTTGCGGGCGGCACTGAACTGATCTGTGTGGAGAACATTGGGGGAGGCCTATGTCCAGCAGTGAACGTCTCTTGGCTGAAATGATGATGATGACGAAAATATACCGTTGCCCACAAGCAACGGTACCTCAATCCTAAGAGAATACTGATCTTAGCGCGTAATTCTTGGTTGCATCCAAAGCTATCACTTGGGAGCACTTTGGTGCCACTTAACCCTTGATTCATGATTGGAGTCTAGTAATTACAATGAAGCGACTGCCGCAATTCTATAACAAGGGAGCCAGACCAATTAAAACATGGGTTTCACGCCTAAACATTGCAATTTTTTCCTATCTTATTCTAACTTGCCTGTGCCTTGTTGGCCGCAAAATATCACCATTGTAATACCTACATACTATCGTTGACGATACATATATAGTACTGTAATAATTTTATTTTGTTATGTAATTTTCTTTTGTGGCCAATAAATGTTATCTATCTATCTATAACTTAAAATCTGTTGTCAATTTATAGTTGCGGTAGATTTTGGTATAAATCTATCTCTTTTGATCTATGGTTCCCAACTAAAATTAACTCAGATAATAGAATCATCTGATATTACATAACCTAGGTACCTACTATAAGTTACATCCCAAAATAAACCTCCCGATAACCTTATGGTACTAAAATAGATCTTCCCCAGAGCCACAATACTCGAGATAGGCACCTCGTATTTCCATAAGCAAACGGCGAGACACATTCAGAAAGCTCGCAAGAAACTCGATAGCGACCTATTCTTTTCACCGGCAAGATTTATTCATCGCTTGTGTTTAATATTTGTTCTACTTCTGTCGCTCGGGGGCCCTAAATGATGGTCTAAGGGGTAAGCGTACCCCTTAGACCATCATTTAGGATTTGGGGAGTCTGGTAATTACAATGAAGCGTGTTTAAAGTCAAACTGTATGTTTTTTTTTATGTGATAGGTAGCAGACGAGCAGGCAGGTCACCTGATGGTAAGCAATTGCCGCCGCCCATGGACACATGCAACACCAGTGGAGTCACAAGTGCGCTGCTAACCTTACTTGTCACTTTACTTTTTTTACTTTTGTTGTTGTGTTACTTTAAAATAACAAAAACCAATAATGATTCTCAAATTAAGCCTTCTTGAAACTAACGTTGACTTTGATTTATATTGACTGAGGCGATTAAGAGACATTTTATAAAAAAGTACTTCCGAGTATACATAAGTACTTAAATGTTTTTTTTATTATGGCTTGGAATCCATTGTCAATTCTGCCAATGTCAAGTGATTTAAGAGATACAAACTGATGGTTCTCTTTAATCACTTTATATTTGAGTTTTAGTAACCACTTTGTTTCATTGACTTTATTTTTAGTTAGAACACCACCTATTAACCACATTGCTACACATAATTAGGTAGGTACTATAAAGGTGAGACTACAGTCAAAATGTCGTAATTGATGACTGTACCAACTTATTCGTGCAATTCTGATATCGAAATAAACAAAGTAAAGTAAAGTAAAGTATCAGCCTATATACTGTCCCACTACAGGGCAAAGGCCTCCACCATATGAAATCAAGTTATCGCTACTATGATGGGATTAGGCTTAATCACCACGCTTGCCTGCCTAATGCGGATTGGTGATCACAAACCCGAGTTATGTTCGAAAAATCCGAAACATAGGTACTTTTGCTCGACCCGGGAATCGAACCCGGGACCCCGAGATCACGGCCCGGTACTTAAACCACTAGACCAACGAGGCACTAGACAAACAAAATCACTAGTAATTAATACTAAGTATGAAGATGTCCTATAATCTCATTAAACATTTTTGTAGTCCTCAAAACTCATAAAGGACTAAGTATATGAACAAACAACATTCGGTCGCAGAATCCGACACCGCTAATGATATGCATCCTTTTTAGGGTGAATGAAGGGTTAGATAATTCTGATAGTATCTCGGCATTATGCACACTCGTCCTGCACCGGCTGCCACGCTTTATCTCGGTAAAGTGATATCGATATGTAGCCAATTGTATCAGAGAGTGTATCTGTTACTGTTAAATATATGTTTTTAAACTTTCGCGTTGCATTATACAAATCTATACTAATATAATAAAGCTGAAGAGTTTGTTTGTTTGTTTGTTTGAACGCGCTAATCTCCGAAACTACTGGTGCGATTTGAATAATTCTTTTTTTGTTGGATAGTCCATTTATCGAGGAAGGCTATAGGCTAAATAACATTACGCTATGACCAATAGGAGCAAAGACAGAGCGGTAAATGTGTAAAAACGGGGAAAATTATTCATTTTGAAGGCTTTCTTTGCGTGCGCTGCGGAAAACGGTTCAAGATACACAAAAAATATGTATGAAAGAATTATTCCTCTATACATGATCTAAAAAAAAGTCCGCGACGGCATATGTCTATCTTTTAAGGTTTAGTCACAATGACCGTTTTTATGGTACCAAATTTGGTCGAAATAATTTGTTTAAGTTGTATCAACATAATAATATTAAGGGGGTTGTAAGGGGTTAAAAGGGGGGTAAAAAGTTACTTTTCCACGCGGACGAAGTCGCGGGCGGCCGCTAGTACTTCATATAAACGAGACTAAACGCGACGAAAATTAATAAGTACCTACATTCTAGCACAGTTCGCTTGTGACCACGGCTGTTGTAACGCAGTCGAAACGTCAAGCAGTAAGTGCTAGAATGTTACTGTTAAAGCCGGAAATTGATCAATGTTAGGTTTTACCAGTAAATGTCTGGTTTAGTGACATGAGTTGGTAAACAATTTTCACGAACTTTTGAATTACTTACATTCACCAACTCATGTTAGTAAATCTTAGGATTTACACTTAAATCTTAGGATTTACCTACGGTAGTTCGAGCTTTTACAGTAACATATACATTTTATTGCACACAAACCAGAAGTTATTACATGGGGCAAACATAAAACCAGTTATTACAGGAGTATGATTTTATGACAGCAGGAGCCTATGTTGTAAATACAAGGCAGCCTTATCACTAGGTATGATTTTGGTTGGTAAAATTTAATAAGCTAAAGTAGCATAGTTTTTCTTATTAACAACATAGCTCGGATTTGTGATCACGAATCCACATTAGGCAAGCGTGGTGATTAAGTCTAATCCCATGATACTCGTCAGCTATGACTTGATTTCTATGATGGAGACGTTTGTCCTGTAGTGGGTGCGTATATAGATAGATAGCGTTTATTGGCCATAAAAGCATAGTACAGCAGCAGTAAACAAGTTTATGGACGAACAAACAAGAAACAACAAAAAAAAACATGGTTTGTGGCCAACAAGGCGCAGCCTCAGCATTTGCTGCAGCAGCCAGTAACCACTGCAGCGCTGATTTTCAGGCTGAGCCTTCTGCGATGAACAAACACGATATAGACTAACACACACTTTTTAAAGTGATTGGTCATCGATATTTGCATTGTCCAAGAATAAGGGGACTTGGAGGAGGATTAGGAGGTTGTGATGATGATATAACTGCGATCTCATCAAATGTGTCAATCCAATGTCAATGATCTCCATGTTCCCTTACATGATTGGACCCTACTGCATCCTTAGGTAGTTTTGACTAATCACCTGAAGGTAAGCGATTGCTGCCGCCTATAGACAACGCAATACCAGCGGAGTCACCAGTGCGCTGCCAACCTTTTGACCCTCTTTCACCCCTTTTGGGCGTTCTACAGTACGCTGCCTTATTGCGATCTCCAAATTAAAGACACTGTACTTACTTCCACTTTTTTCATGAATGACCGAAACATAACATTATCAAAAACATAGATCCATAAAACAATAAGACGGTTGATACTACTTATCTACTTGTATTATAAGTACTACTTAGCCTATGTTAATCGATAATGAAAGATGAAAAAAATAGGTAGGTATTTAAAAAAATAGTACAATCGAATTATAGATATCATCGTTATAATGCAAAGCAAAACAATTACTACTTATATTTCAAAATATCTTGTAGGTACGACGGAAAGTCTTGTAGCTCATAGTAAAATAGCTGGAACGTACAATTCCAAGAGCGCGCTAGACGCAATCTCATTCATCATAAAGGAGTTTAAAAAATAACAAACTTCAATTCTTGTTTAATTCCAAAAGAAAACCACAACACCATCACTCGCCACAAACACCCATCTCTGTTTCACATTTTACCACAAGAACTTCATACGTGATTTGTGTTTTGTGAAACAAAACATGGTGCAATGCATAAACTTTAAACGCAAGATCGACGAGAAGCCATGGGGACAATAAAACAAAGAGAACTCCAGCCTGGAGCGGCGCGCGCCCCCCGGAGCACGACCAATCAGGGGGCTCGGCGCCCGCCCCCGGCGCCGCCCCGTCCGAACGAGACGCAGCATCACTACAAAGATTTTACATCGATTACGAGGGTGTACGAGCAGGCCGTTTCGCTCTTGCGTGTAGGCGGAACGTGCGGCCCTCTCGCGCAGTCGCAAACAATTACCGCGCGGGCGGCGCGGCCGGTCGGCGTCACTATAATGTGGTTAGTCAGTGAGCGTCGGGGCCGAACCGACGAGGGCGAGCTAGCTAGCGAGGCCAGGAGCGCGGAGCAGCCGCGCTGGTCCCTCAGCCAACGCGCCGGCCCCAGCACGGTGGAGTTCAAGAGCGCGGCGTGCGCGGGGGCCGTGGAGCCGCCCGCGCCGCCTCTGGGCACGCTGCCGGACCCGCAGCAGTTCAACATCTTCCCGGCCTTCTTCAGCCGCCAGCTCAACTTCACGGGCGGCGGCGGCTGCGGCCAGGGCTCCAAGATCATGGAGGAGCTAAGGCCGAACCTCGTGGGGGGGCTGCTGGGCGTCCCGGGCCTGTTGGACGAGCACCAGACGGATGCCAAGTTCCTGCAGTCGGGGGCGGAGAGCAAGTACACCCCGGACAAAGGCAGGAAGTGCAGTAACGCCTCGTCGTCTTCCGCGGAGGAGTTCGGAGGGCTGTACGGCGGGGAGCACGCAGCGACGCCGCCGGCGCCGCCTCTTAGTCGCTCGCTGCAGGATCACTCAGGTAAGTTAAGTGTGCCTATACTAACTACTACTACTGATTGAGTTTTATAGTCTTCTTGATAGGAAGAACCATATCATAAACATGACCACTAGCATCCTATTTGTAAAAAAAACTGATTAGAACAGTACTTCCATAAATAGAAGATGTATGTTGTGATATTCATGATACTACTGTCTATGGTGAATTTGGGCTTTATTGGTACAGCAAGGGGTGTCAGAGACCACGGATAGAAAACGGATGTTAGAACTTCAGAATCAGCTTACGGTTCTTACATAGTTCGCTCGCTATATTTTTAATGATCTGCATTTCAGTACGCGCAATTATATAAAGCATGACCTAATGATATTTCATGACCTTCTTTTCTCGTAAGTAGGTACCTACCACTAATAATTGTGACGTGTTATGATGTGTAAATGTCCGTCTTCTCATTGAGACTTTCAGATGACTCTGTAAATGCAAAAGTAGCTATATTAGGCATTATAAAAGTATTATTTTTGCAAAGAATTAGCAAGGGGTTACAGGGTTTTACGAGTTTAAGTTTAAATCTAGGTTTAGTTAACTATTGTCCAGTTTCAAATGATCGTGGCTTTGTCCTAACAATAGTAATCCTTAACATGACCTTACCTTCAAAACTAATGAAGCGGTCTTGTTTACATTTTAATTCTTAAAAGATCACTGTTTTTACATAAAAATGCCGGGCTCATTAGGTTGCATTTTATACAAATTCATTAGCAAGTACTGCAAGTTAATTGTGAAGTATAGTAATTGTTAATGCCTGTGGGTGTATTAATTATTCTGTGCTGTGGGTAAATTGCTTTGATAACCTGTAAATTTGATGCATTACATTCCCCTGCATCTTCATAGTTTTATGTTTAATGTAGTATTATTAATAAACATTTCTTTGATTATGCGTTCCTATGTACCTACCTACGTAATTATATTATTTCGTTCAATTGCCGTCGGCGGAACTGTTTAACCAGACTTTTAGAGAGAGCATTTTAACATTTTGGTTATTTCATTATTTGGCTTATTAGTAGGTAGTTAAGTTATTAAAGAATATTGATCACTTGGGTAAATAAATCTAATCTATTAATACAGCGGCGTCGAAGAGGTGCTACGAATTTTGTTTTTTTTTAACTTTATTGTGTAATCAGATAATAACCATTAATAACTAAAAATACTGGTTTTTTTTTCAAATATAGAAAGTATTTCAAACTTTTAAAAATGTAGAAACTAGCTTTTGCCCCCCTCGCTCGCGCCCCCCGCTTCCCTAAAATGGAGGGTTAGAAAGGGGGGCAAAAAGTAGCCTATGTTACTCTCTATCCCTTCAACTATCTCCAATTATAAAAACAACGTCAATTTGTCGCTCCGTTTTGCCGTGAAAGAAAGACAAACATACAGACAGACAGACACACTTTTCCATTTATAATATTAGTAGGTATGGATAGTTATGGATGTGCAAATTTCCTCACAATGTTTTCCATTACTGCCAAGGTAATGGTAGAAATTTTCTACTAGATTTGATAAAACCTGAGCAACTTAAGAAAGCACACATTCTTCACTAACTGCCGCACTGAAGAGAGTTAATTAAACCCTAATTGTCACTTAAGTAAAGTTATTGACCTGTATTTTAATATACATAAAGACTATTCATTATTACGACAATGAGCATTAAGGTTAAATGGCGTCTCTGAGTGCAGCAGTACGCTAGCATTGATTCTCATTGCTATGCACACTTTCCATATAAAAATCCCGTTCTTTATGCACTGTCGTCCTCGGAGACCGCTCGCCGCATAAATAAAAGCGAGGTAATTAATATAACTTGATTACCATCCATAATAGTCCATCGTCGGTTATTAACTGCCATTTTTCTACAACCACAGCCGCCACATGCAACGTTCGTATTAAAAATTACCGCAGATTCGTTTTATTTTATTGAAAATACAACATCACCTCTTACTAAAATTACTATACTTACTACGCTGGCCAAGCGACCCGAAGTGGATCTTGGCCTCCGACATGAGACTTCGCCATTCCGGTTTTTCAACCTGCTGTCGCCAGTTCGTCCGTTGTAGATGAAAAAATCTTTAAAGACCTGGTCTGTCCAGGGATACCTTGGGCGTCACACAGGGCGCAGGGAATTTACTAAAATTAGTTAGTTAATAACTTTTGGAAACGATTCTCAGTGGTACAGTACGACCGGTTAAGTTATTTGCATTTAAAACTGGATGTGTGTTCGTCATTCATAGCCAAATACTTAAAACAATCTATTCGTTTTGTATTTTATGTAAACTCCACGTTGGGTGCCATTTTCATAAAACATTTCAAGTTCTAATCAATATTAAAACCAACACCAACCAACATAGATCTGTTCTTTTAGTTTCTTTTAATAGATTTATAAAAAGATAAAATAGAAAGCATTTGTTTAACAATTTGATCGATTATGAACTGTTTCAATTATCTTGAACAATTGCAAAGTACCACCACGTTGGGTGCCAGCCACTTTCATTGAATAACAATATAATTTACTAGCGTCATAACTACTGAGTACCTACTTCAGTAATATGATGACATTGGAAATACTTACAAATATCATTGTTTGATTGATTGATGGAGAAATAATCTATTTGTTTTTATATACGGTATGTTG
Source organism: Cnaphalocrocis medinalis (assembly GCA_014851415.1). Lineage (NCBI taxonomy): Eukaryota > Metazoa > Arthropoda > Insecta > Lepidoptera > Crambidae > Cnaphalocrocis > Cnaphalocrocis medinalis. The sequence goes on from CM026286.1 coordinate 11,071,627, forward strand.
GAATAAACCCTGTATTGTACACCAGTTTTAAAAATTGTAGTAACTTAAATGTTAACATAAGTTTTTAACACATTTTACGATTTAAAACAAAAAGGTTTTATACTGGGCGATAGTCATTTTGAGGTCTTGCCAATGTTTTATCAATATAGTTTAGTTGAGTTTCATGGAAAAAATTAAAAAATGCGTAAGTAAATTAGTTTTGTTACTCACACGTCTACCACGTTGGATGCCATTTAACACTGTAGTTTTAGTTGCGTTTTATATATTGTTTTTTACCCGACTACGGCAAAGCAAAAGGAGGGTTATTAATGCGTAAATTAGTTCCGTCAGTCACACCTCACACCTCTACCACGTTGGGTGCCATTAACACTGTTTCTTTAGTTGGGTTTCATAGAATATTAAAATTTAAAAAATGATGCTCAAATTAATTCTGTTAGTCACGTCTACCACGTTGGGTGCCATTTACATTCGTTTGTTGATTTCAAGTTATACAATCTTTTGGCGGAGTGAGTGGGTAGGGACGGAAACTCATTGCACATCCATAATGTTCAGACAGCCACACATCAATTCACTACCACCTGTCAAATTTCCTCAACTTGTTTGACAATAAGATGAGACTCGATTGAAGAAATTCGACCGTTTGGTATACTTTTATGTACGGCTCTAGGTAATCATAACACGCCTATTATAATCTTAGTAAAGATAGAGGTTATGTTCGTCACGGATCTAACTTACTTATTCCGATGTAACAATACATCGATCGCGCTATTCGCAATATCGCAATATATATAATCAAGGTTTAAGCTTATCCCAGGCCCAACGCAACAGCTTTGGAAGCAACCGGAAAGGACCCGCTAGGATGAGAGAGAGATAACATAAGTGGTAGACCTCAAGAATATTATATCTGTTAAATTGACAACAAAATCTTCAAATATAGGTGGTCAAAAGTCATCATTTTTATGGGAATACCCTATATTAGGAACTTAATCGGCAGATATATTTTAAGATTCTAATGTCAAATTCGGATGCCAAAAAAGCTAGATAATAATAATAATAGGTCCTGATGAAGACTGACCCATTTGCACTGACGTCGTACCCCAAACAAAAATGTTTAACATTAAATCAGTAAATTTCCAATTTTCTAACCGTACATCCAGAATGTATAGCCGACTAACACGCACTATCCGGGATATGTGCCGTAATTACAATTCCAATTAGAGTAATATTGCAAACAATCGGCCCGAGGCTGACGTCATGAATACGAAATGTCACTAACGACCGCCCCCTCCTCCCCTGCCTCCCCCCACCCTGCGCGCCCCCGGCCAGCGGAGCCTGAATTTTCAAGCGTTGCCAAGTCAAAATATATAAACTATACACTCGAACAGTGTGCATTGTGCAACAATGGATGCATAGGACAAAAGATGGAATCATAACAGCATTCAACGTACAACTTAATAATCTGTAGCGTTTTTCTTGAGTTCTGTCAACACTTTAGTGAACTCCATCTCTCTCTTTGTTTTCCTCACTATTTCTAACTTTGGGTGTAATACCCTACATAATTATGCGCCTCTCTAAATTTAATATAGACCGCAAATCTGATCTATCTAGATGGTTTGAAGGTTTTATTTCGCAACAATATGTTATCTAATTATCTATTTTATTTTCAACCATTTTTCTGTGTAGATACAAAAAAATAAACAAATTTACTCTGCTCTAGCATACAACTTTTATCTCTAATTGTCGGAAGTTCCGAACAGAGCAACTTTGTGTTATTTTTCTCTGGAGAAAACTTTCTGATCGTCTTTTCGTATAATAGTTTAATTTTTATTATTCTTACTCACTCAAAACTGAAAAGTTTTCAAGAGAATGCATTCTCTTTAAATAGTTTCCAAAATCTAGTCGCTTTATCACCCAAAATATATCTATCTATCTACCAAAAGTAATAAAAGTTCAACCATCTAAATTGTTTTGAAAAAAAAACACATAACTTAGCAAAAAAACTGTTTATTTCAGTTCCCCGTTACATGCTGCCACATTTTAATTCTACCTGCATCCGCCATTTTTATTCCGTCTCCAATCCCGCCAGGCGGCGCGCACGTCGCATAAAGGTGCGTGCGCACCACGTCACGTCTCGCTAACAATGCCGCGGGACGTGACCGCCGTAGTCTGCCCCCGCCTTAATGTTGCCTCCAGCCGTAGGATAGACAATGACAGTGAACCATCTCAGGGTTCGACCTTGAAATCATGTTTTATTATTTAAGTATCATTTATTTTATCTTATTTATAGAAATACATAGAATTTACCTCCCATCAGTTTTAAATGTATGGTAGGATGGTTATGTTTACGTAGGTACATAATTAGGTAACATTTTCGAAGGTTTATATTCCATAAATACTAAACATACACATACAAATTTGTGGTTAAGTAAGAATACATAATGTTGAAATCTCGTTAATGTACCTACCTATGGTGATGTTATCAGATAAGTCTTATTATGATGACATAGGTCCTTTTTGGTATTCATTCTGATAAATAAAACGAAACATACGTTGACTTTGTGTTTACGGGTACTAGTAACACGATCAACAAAAAACCTCCAAATATTTATGTAAGTACTTAAATAAATATCACACCCAGACACTGCACAAACACTTCAATTGGATCGCGAATTTCACCCACGACACTTGAAACGTCTACAGTAAACTAACTAAATTAACAATCAAATGCCCTATCGAGCACGTCACTATCATAATCTGAAGTAGTAATTCGAATTCTGGCATATATACTGATTTTAGTATTCCTGCTCTACTACATCACTTACATAGCATCAATATATAGTGTCCAAAAAATTGTGATTAACGGTTGTTTGAGGAAATAACGAGCTCACATGTCTTATAACCAATGGGGCTAACATATTTTATAATCTTAGCGGCAGTAGCGCCATCACTAATTTGTGCGACTTTCTTAACAGATTATATCTTATAACCATACTGTTATCCTTTCTAGACTGTGCCTTAAGACTACCTCTACAACATAGATAGAGCCACTTTATAAACTATTTAGAACTAGTGAGCCAGAACAAGGATAGTTTATGGACTAGTGGGTGTTACTCCGCGTGCAATTACGGTACAAATGTATGCAAGCGTAAATTTGTTGCAATTAGACTGTGTACTGAAACAGTGCTTTCAAAAATCTCGTAGGTTAATATTGTTACACTGAGAAACACCTGGGGACCAATTCTTGAGCACTCGACATTGAAGTCGAATTAGAATTTTGTAAGGACGAATGTATGAAATCTCTTAATTCGATTTCAATGTCTAGTATTTTTCATTCAAATAAGTAATAACAATATCCTCTAACTGATACTTTGGTTATGGCGGCCATCACTTGTTTGGCTGAGCGTGTTAATGCTTCCTCCAAAGAACAAGTCCGATCTTCTATATCGTATTAAACATTTGCAAATCGGACTTCATTCTTTGGAGTAGTCAAATATTGTTTGTATTAAGTAAATCAAATAAATAAAGTGAAAGCGCAGATTTCAAGTGCGTTCTCTCTTACCACTTCCTTAACTTTCTATGAAGCCTCTAGATAAAAATCATCGTATTTGTTTATTTTATTTTACCATATAACAATATCTATCTTCTAAATACCTAGAAACTTTTTTCATAGTTTTTTAATACCTTTTTAAAAAAAACTAAAGCAAATTGAACCTCCGTATATTTCTCTGTTTAATCTAAGTAGTAGACTTTTTCATCTTCTGGAACTATCTCGTTGTCCGGCCTGACTGGCTTTGCTTGGAACAAAAATTTGCGCTTACGCATGATCTTCCATCCGTTCATTGCGTATTCATTTCTGCCATAGTTACCATTACCGTTAAATTGATTACCATTGTTAAAATTAGTATTCATATTATTGTTGTTCCCATTCCAACCATTATTGAAACCATTCTGACCATTCTCCTTCTGTTTCTGCAAATCTCTCAGTCGATTCAGTTCCCTGAGCTCATCCAACAATTTTCGAATACCAGGAAACTTTTGAGTTGCTAATCTTTCTTCCTCCGTCAAACCAAACTCGTTTTTATTGCCTGTTTGGTCTCTTTGTCGATCAATAAAAATCTGTCCATTATTGTTGTTGATAGGTGGTCTATTAATATTATTGTTAGGTAGTCTATTAATATTGTTGTTGTTGTTAGGTGGTAACCTTCCAAAATTATTGTTGTTTCCCATACCTCCATTATTGTTGAAGTTAGGATTGAAATTCGGATTTGGCGGGAATTTGTTGTTATTTGGTTGATTATTAAAATTGTTGTTGAAGTTGGGAAACTGGTTGTTATTGTTACCTATGTTGGGCAAGAATCTTAAGCCAGGATTTTGTTCAGGGGTTTCGAGGCCAAGCATCCCTCCCACAGCATCAAATAAGTTGGCAGCGTCAGCGTATAGTATGACGTTCCCTGTAATTTTAACCACGTGTTATTTTTTTAAATGTCTAAGTCGTTTTCATTTTGGAAATTTTGTTAGCTTACAAAAATAAAAGTACCTTTATTGTAGATACAGACTACAAAATGCACTTTCTACAATTAAATAATCAATCAATATGAAAATACTAGAAGGAAGAAACACGGTAGGTACTCCTTTGAATCGTCAATTTACAGTAAAACATATCATAATATTTTCAGTGAATAGGTACTGTGTCGTTTCATCTAAGATTATATTAAACCTTGAAAAAACCGTTTAAAAAAATCTATGTATAAAAGACGACCGTAAAATATTAATTCTTCAAACATTATCAAAAAATTCTGCAATCATTTCAATAGTTACATTTAAATAGTACACTTAAATAGTTTTGTTTACCACAGGGCCACTTATCCCTTTACTAGTACTATCAAATGCTCTTTGTTTGCCTTAAGATGTGGTAGAAATAGCTTCAGCAATAAGACCCCCGAAATTATTTTTTTTATGTAATAGGTAGCAGACGAGCAGGCGGATCACCTTATGATAAGCAATTTTCGCCGCCCATGGACACATGCAACACCAGTGGAGTCACAAGTGCGCTGCTAACCTTTTATCCCCTTCCCCCCCGATGGGCCTCCGGCCCAATTGTAGCACCATAAATGTCTGTTATATGTTTTAGCAGCCCTTTACTTTTTTATTTTGCCTTCCCACACAAATTAATCAAATTAAAATTAATAAATATGTAAATAAAATTGCATCAATCAGCTCATCACTTTTGTACAGGAGGTGAGTTTCTTTATTAAGATTACACCCTGTGTTCCTTGGGGAACAATATTTGCTGTTATCAGTATTAAAATGCCCTCGAGAAGTGAGAAAAACTGTTAAAAAGAACGGTGTACATATATCTATCAATATGTTACTTTTGGACTTACCAAATATGAAGTTCACCAAGAGCACAGAATTAAACGAAAACATTTTCTATTAATGTTACTCCATGAACGACCACTTTCTGAATAAAAATACTAAAAACTGACTAGATACTGACCTGTCCGGTTTATTCTAAATCACTGCTAATTAATAAATTCGAGATAATTACCCAAGAGTGGTTAAGCTAACTTCTAAATGGTTTTATGAATTAGTGATACAACACATCACACCTCTTAAATCGATAGGTACTTTAGCAATTCGATAATTAATAGGTAATTAATTTCTTATGCATAAAAAGTCTTTTAGATTATCGCGTTGCATTATAAATAAAGTATTTGCTTGATATTCATTAATTACAATATTGCTCATTAATTACAATAATATTTCAACAAAATACTTGCACAGAATATGCAGCAAATAAAGAGATTCAATATTTTTTTTTTATCTAAATAATCTGGTAGGTTGTAAACATGTAAGTTCGAGTCCCACCTAAACCCTACGATGTTTTTTTAAGTGCATTATTAATTTATGTACCGAAATAAAATATTTGATGTTCATGTACGTCGAACAAAAAAACCCTTGCCAGCCACAAACCATCGCACTATGAAAACTTCCGACTAAGGTTGATATAATTCGGGCACTCGAAAAAAAATTGCTTCAAACGTAGTTTCCGTTATGCTATAGGAAGTACTTAACAACAAATTACTTACCTTGACCAACAACCGTGTAAATACTTACCACACCCATTCATGCACTCTCGTACAAATCCGTACATTGACAGCAGCTGTTAACAGAATTGTAACACTCGACTCCACTAAGCAGTAATGCCAAAGAGATGTCAACTTTAATGTCCTACTTATAAAGGTTATAAGTTTATTTCTTGTTGAAGTGGCGAGTTTAATGCTCAGCGCGTGTCGGGCGCGTGTTCGCACCTGTCTAGTGTGTTCACCCCTTTATCCCGACAGGAAGTTGTGTGAATAATCCCTTGCGCGTATTGTGTGCGCATGCGTTGAAATTTGACAGATCTATTCGAAATATTATGTGTGGCTGTCAATTTAGTGGGCACATTCATTTGTTTTTTTTTTGGCAGGGTGGTCGAACGAACGGTGTGTATCCGTATCAATTTATCGACGTGCGTACATTGTTTCTTTATCACAAGATTTTAGATATTAGACCACCTACCTACAGGATCTATCTTAGATTGTACCTATACACGAGGAATTTTAATATATCCTTTAGTCTTGAAAACTGATTTTGGGGACTTGTTCCCACGTTTTTAACCTAATAACATAAGCGGTAGTGGCGCTATCCATTAATTTCATGTCTTCAATGACACAATATAAGTCAAAATTATTTTGGACCACGAAATGAGTTATATTGGCATTCACTAATTTGCATTATTCGCACCTACACAATAATCAATATTAAGTGATTTAAGCAAGTACAAACGCAACCAAAACCAGCTCATCAAAATTTACATCCGAAGAAAATCGCATTCGATTAACATGATAAAAAAGCTCAATAAGTGTGAATAAGTAGTTCTCGCCCTAACTGATGTCTAATGCGCAGCCAATATGCGCATAGTAATCCGCGGTAAGAGCCCTCGACGTAATGGAGTGTCGGCAGCCTGCGCTTGGGCACCCTCTATGCGTAGCGGTTAGGGCCAAAGATTTAAATCATAGATATGCCCTCGCCATACTTTGACCGCGCCTATTTGAGTCGCACCTCAAATAACCTAGTTTTGCTCAACTGAGATTAGCACGGATTAGTTGCCGTTTGCACTCGGTGACAGTTGTACGACACAGCTGCCTGGAATTTTGACAGGAAAAAACACTCAAAATGCCTTCATGTGCCTTTTTATTGTGCAAGAAAAATACTACAAATTAAAATAAAGCGAATAGTGTAACATTTAACTCGTAAGTATTTATGTTTCATCAATAATTTAATTTATTTCATTTTGTTGACAAAACATCAAAGTCTGATCGGCCAACGCGTGACAGAGAGAGTAGTATTGGCAATTACTGTGAGACAAAAAGAGACAACATCATTATCTCGCTGGCCAATATACTTAGACCCGCTGTAGTACTCAGAACTCAGTTGATAACAGCTCATTTGTTAATGGTTTACAATAACCGGGAAAAGTACGGTAGCGTCAGCAGTTTCGATAGGCATTGTTTTAATAGCGGTCAGATATAAAATAGCAATTTTATTTCGACTAGAAATCAATAAATAATAATTAATCATGCAAATAATAATTACGTATTATTTTTAAGTGAACGTTTATTGTTTTAGATTTCCGCAAGATCCGCGTTTAAAAGAAAAATTTATCAAAGTTATCCAGCGGGATCGAAGGGATGAATACTGGTTACCTGGGCAATTTAGTCGAATTTGCTCTTCTCATTTCAAAGAAAATGATTTACCTCTATATTTGACTCTCCTAAGTCGGCGTAAAGTCAAAAGTATTATATTTGTGTTTATTTTGTTGTCTTATTCTATAACACAAGTGCTTAAGCTACTTAGTACGGAGTCAGGACATTAAATATGGGGTTGTGTTAATTTATTAATTAATTATTAAATTATAGTAAATATTACTCATATTTTTTCTTAAGGAATGGTAGGGGCAAAGGCCTTTATCATAGAAATCAAGTCATAGCTAATATGATGGGATTAGGCATAATCACCACCGTTTATGCGGTTTGGTGATCAAACCCGATATTCGCTCTGTGATTAAAGTAATTTATTTGAATAATTATAAATTGCTTTTAAATTTAGGAATTGTTTTATTTTTAGTTCCCAGTATGAAAATTTTGCTGACCGTATTTTATCCTCATAGATAGTGACTTTTGATGACACGCACACGTCATGTCATCAAAATATTGCCTCGTTTTTAGGTGTCAGGGCATATCTATGATTTAAATCTTTGGTTAGGGCTGCCAAATCAACAACAAAATAATTTATCACTTATTTACCAATTACAACTACCATTACAGATTCCTTAACCTAATGCGATAGCCTAGTTATCCTATACTTTAAAATATTATACATTATTATCAATACTTAGTTTAATCTATTATTCTTAATATTTTTACTGACTACGACTAATCATAGTTAACGCAGTTCTGAAGAATTCACTCAAAGAGCATTTAAAAATACTAATTAATTAATTATAGTAGCTATTGGACTTGATTTTAGAGATGTACGTAATTTGTATAATATCTAGAAAAAGGAGGTAGGTAAGTGTTGTAATCAAAGCATGTGTACCAAAAGTTTTAAGAAACGAAATGTGTAAAACGTGAAACCCACTATAATTTTATCTACGTCAATGTACTTTCCGTGGAAAATCTTAGTTGCGAAATAAAAAGTTTTTAAGCCGTACCACAAAGAAGTGCAACTTTGCCAGAGCATGCTTTTGCTCTATCCATGGAATCCTTGCATGCGTTTGCTTATTCAAATACGGTTTAAGAACTTTAGTTTCATAAAGAATTTACAATTCACTTATAATGAGACTTAATTAACTACTTATTATGTACGGTAAGTAAGTATACATTATTTGGTTTCGGGCTACTTATGATGATAATAACCTCTACTTTTTGATAAGTAACTCAGTTATAAGAACTTTATTACATATCTACGAGGTGGCAGCCCTAAGTGGCGGATAATTCAGTGACTCCGTCACACTCACAACAGCCATCACAGCTACGATTAGGTACCTGATAAAATTGATTGTTGGTTGGTTTAAAACTAATCTCCCGAAACGAAGTGAGGGCAGGCCACTGCCACTAGTACGTCATAATAAAATTAATTATGATGATACTAGTGGCCCGCATTAGTTTCCAACAGTACCTATAGATGGCACTGGGCAACGATTACATCGCGAAAGTGTTTTTTTTTATGTGATAGGTAGCAGGCGAGCAGGCAGATCACCTGATGGTAAGCAATTGCCGCCGCCTATGGACACTTGCAACACCAGTACAAGTGCGCTGCCAACCTTTTATACCCTTCCCCCTCGAGTAGGCCTCGGGTACCATCACTCACTCGGCGAAATACAGCACAGGGGCTGCTTCACGCCGGTTTTCTGTGCAGGCAGTGGTATCACTCCGGTCGAGCCGGTCCATTCATGCCGAAGCGTGGCTCTCCCACAGTTTTTCGGTTTCTCCACCAACCCAGATTGTTCTCCTTCCATTAGCATAGTCGTAACACTAATATTTCATTGGAGGTATTTATCAAAGCATACGAGTACTTACGTAATAACGAATCATTTAAAAATCAATTTCGGGTCATCGAAAATCTATTATTACTTGTACCCTCGGCGTAAGGGGACCACCTCTGGGCTGGTCCCGGGGGGCCGCAATGTCCATATGCTATCTAGGCCATTGCTTTGCAAGAACTTATCCAATTAGTTTAAGGATTCTGTAGGATTGATAAGAATATTGGATTGTCTACTCTTTGTTAATTTTTTTCTAATTTTATTCAACCATCATGCTATCTCACTGGTACCTAGAAAAAATGCACTATTTTTATTTACTTTTAGCTTTCGGTTTCTGTTACTGTTATTACCTTCTTAAGATTTTCTTCGTTTTTTTATGTGATAGGCAGACGAGCAGGCCAATGAAGGCTCCATTCGCAAATTGGCATTTTTGGATTTAAAACCTATTAGGTATGTAGGGATTAGGATCGGAAATAAAATGTAGAGACGGCATTTTTGGAATTCAAAATAATCTACTATTAGCGGTAAATATTAATGATAACGTTATTGGCATCACTTTTTCAAACGCTTTCAGCAGAAAAATACACATTTGCGGCGGTGATTAACCAGCAGGTGAACTGCTTGCTCGTTTGCCGCGTGTAGTCTAAAAAAAATATCGAAGAACTCATTATAAAACATTTGACGCAAGTAACGTCAAAAACATGCTCACTAATATTTTAATTTTTAGAAGGTACATACGATACATCCTACCTATATTAATTTAAATATTTTAAATGTAGGTAGGTACCAATGTAGGTGGGTACTATCACCTACCACAAAAGGTACGTTATAATTTTTGTCACTCTCCCATTTGGAAAAGCGGTCGCTAAGCGGCACCTTTTTCGCAACATTTCAAAAACCTCTGCTTATTTTTATAAGCCCTCCACTGGAGCACCTCAGGGCGCCGCCGGAGGGCGTCCCCTAACGCATATGCGCGCGCGCCGGTTGCATGGGCCGAATGCCGCAAATCCGCCGATTACGATTGTTATCGGCTTCTGAGCCAGTGATCACGGAATAATAGATCGCAATCGGGCAAATGTCAAGTTTGTTAACGCTAATTTAGTTGTTGAATGTGAGGAGTTCAACAGAAACCACCGCCGCGCCATAACTATGTGAATTTCCCTTCATTTTCTTCGTGGAATGACGCTTTCGCGTTCCTATCGCGGTATTTATATGGTATAGAAGAACCAGTACACAAATTGTAACTACTGCTAAGCTAATAAAAATAGAACTGCCTTCAAAAATATCACCAGGTTAAAAGTTTTAGATGATCGATACCTTAAATCTCAAAGGGCGTAATCACCATTTTGGCCAAAATGACTTTTGAATGCTATCTTACTCCATTTTTTTTTCTCTATCGATCTGTATTATCAAAGTTTTAAAATTCGCAAAAAAGTGGTGATTACAGCCCACGTGTTTGCCGTCGATAATGCAAGAATTTTAGTCGTAAACACCTTTAAAAAATTCATTATTAAGGTTTCGGTCGATACACCAGTTAAAATTATAATGATGTGAAAAATACTGACTATCGAATGAGGCGTATAGGACAGATATGTGTAACAGTGGCGTTTACGACTCGAGTTACTTTAAGAATTTAAACAAAATAAATAAAGTAAGTGGTAGTAATACTGCATAATGAATATCGCGTTTAGTCCGGTTTCTATAAATTCTAAAATAAAAACGCTCAGACATGCAATTAGCAAGTACTTTTACTACCCATACGTAAGAAGAATTACTCTAGTGTCAGTATCCAAGACGAAAATGAGGAAATACGAAAATGAGCAGAATATACCACTCATTTCCCCTCGTCGAACCGAATCGTATCGATGTCTGTGATTAAATTCTTGTTAATATAGTGAAGTTGACGTCTTTTATTTCTTTTGCCCAACAGTACTCCTATTAAAGACTGTTAATAGCACGCAAAACCTGAAACATAAACAAAGTGGCGGGAGTTTTGCTAGCTAAAATTTAATCTTATGTAGATCAATCCTAGCTTTAACATTTTTAAAAATAAACGTTTGTTTGACTTCTTTGCACAGTACTGGTAGAAGAATTATTAAAATTTAAGCTCTAAGTAAAAGTCCTGTCGATGCAGATATTGTTTATACTAATTTAAAAACAAAACAAAATTATAGAAATCAATAACTTTCGTTTGAATTTCAAACTAAAATGATTGCGTTTGTACAATTGAAATAATAAAATCGTTTTCATTTCTGTACTTGCTATAAATTTTGTAATAATGAAACTACCCGTATTTGTCTCTTAATTTGTATCTTCCTCGAAGTGTTTTTTTACTTATAAAAAACCGAAAATAGCTTTTTAAAATGCATTTTCTATAAGTTAACTAGGCTGTTACACCATAGCATAGAGCAGAATAGCCTTTTTTTCAAGTCGTAAACGCCATTATACCATAACTTATTGCAGAACAGCCTTTTTTTTAGGTCGTAAATGCCAAGTTGTCAATATTTTTTTGGCGTAATCACAAATCAGTTTGGCAAACATTGGTTGTATTTTGAATACCATATAACTGTGTTATAAAGCTCTCGATACTCGATAATTACATCCAAATTTCATTTATATGGCATTATTAGTTTAAAAGTTATGAATTTAATTCTTAGATTTTTTTTTTGTTTCGGCTCTCCTGAAAAGTGATGATTTGGTGATTACGCCCTTTGAGATTTAAGGTATCGATATAATAACATTCAGTCTGAATATGCGCCCAATGGTGAAAGAATTATTATAATTGAAGAGTCTTCTATAATCAGCACAACCACATACAATAATTCCGATCAGTCGGTGTAAATACTGGTGTAGCTTTGTACAGTGGCCAGCACATCAAGTTACTACAATCTGTCAAATTTCTTCAATTGATATTGAACCAAACACGTTTGACATAAAAGTGAGGTTCGATTGAAGAAATTTGACAGATTGTAGTAACTTGATGTGCTGGCCACTGTACCTATACCTAATAACATGGGCCTTCAAAATTTGGGGATTATCCTCGAAAAAATGCGACGACCTCACAAATAGAGTTCACTTCTGAGAGTGACGCATTTGTGCCTCCTTCTTTTTTTTATTAAAAATCAAAACTAATGGTATGTGTGTAGTGTATATTTACAAAGTTACCTGTAAGTAGTGTTTTGAAACTTTGCATACACTCTCTATTACCACTTTATTACGAAGACTCCCGAGCTTCATGAACCGAAATAATATTAGAGATTTGAAAACAGTTGATATTATTAGAGATTTGTTTCAGCTGTGTATCAGTTCATTGCTACAAGCTATGAGACAATAGGTACTGATGAATTGCCGTTTTATTAATTTATCTCAAGAACTTGATCTCGTATTGCTTCAAAGTTAAGACACAAGAAGAGATAACGTGATATGAATACCGCTTTTCTCGACACTTTCTGCCACGCACCTCCTCATTGTGGAATCACCTCCCCGCAGCGGTGTTTCCGAACCGATACGACAATAATATCTTCAAGAAACGAGCCTATACGTTCCTAAAAGGCCCGCAACGCATCCGCTCTCCTTCTGTTGTAGCTGATGTCCATGGGCGGTAGTGATCACTTACTATCGTGACTCGCTTACTCGTTTGCCTTTCTATATTATAAAAAAAACGATTAAACTATGATAATTATTTTCTACTTTACCCAAATGACCCCAACAGAACGCACAGTGCTAAAGCCAAATCCCCAAGCCCGACATAAAACACAGAATCAATTTTCACCATATTTAGCTTTGACGTTGACAGGCACCCGACACCTCTCCCGCCACAGATGGCGCTTTTATGTCAATCGGCATGATTAGGGGATTAGGGTCCTAGCCTCCCTATAGCGAGGTGCAGAAGAGCCGCCCCGGACAAATGTTGCATCGCGCTGCCCGGTGACTTTGCACCCCTCGACTAAAGGTATCAATTGAGACAACTTTTGTTTATTTGACCCATTTGGCGTAGTGGTTTGAGCGCCGGTTGAGACGCAAGGGTCGCGGGTTCGATTCCCGCATCAAGACAAATGTTTGTTGATGAAACAGATATTTGTCTTGGGTCTGGGTGTTTGTAGTTCCTTCGTTGTTTCTGGTTTCCATAGTACAAGGGAAAACCTTAGTTTGGGACCAGGACAATGTATGTGATGTTGTCTCAATTTATGATTATTTATTTATTATTTATTATTATTTTGTTAGTCAAAAAAAACAAAAGCGCCAAACCTATTTATATTTCTACTAAGATATTAGTAGGTTCTTGCATCTTGACAGATGATATGATTTATTTAGCATCTAAGGACACTACAACCTCGCTCGTGGCTGTACAGGCCGACTCGCGATTGTATTGTATTGTGTGATTTTAGTCCACTTTGCGGCAAGCGACATTTATATTATATCTATCCTGTTTATGAAGAATTACTTCTATAAGAAAAGACGAAACACTTGCGTGACGTAACCGACCTAGCGCCCTATTACAACTAAAAGCAAAAGTACTTAAGTCCAAAAACTAAGTAAGGGTGGACAGCTATAATGAATAAATTATCCGCTTACTGCTAGACTAGAAAATCGTCAAGTAAAGCTAATCGTACGAACGACTTCATGTCGATGAGTTTAATGTTATCTAAAAAACACATGTTCTTCTAACTTTTCATATTTCGACGTTACTTATGAGAATGCAAAAAGTCATTATAACTACGAGTACCTTTTTAAGGTTTTGGTTTATAACTGACTAACCATCGTTAGCGATGCGAAAAATGCGTAAAGATTGGGTTATGTTATACCGCATTCTCATTTTAATATTGTATTTAAACATCACATTTAAAAAGTTCATTAGGACAAATTTTTGAATTCTACAAATAAGCCATCGAAACTGGAGCATTCCCTGTGTTGTTAGATGACGTCAAGCGGCGGACGGAAAAACAGTTTTAATATAATTATAAATGTCGACCTATGCAGTTTTACGTAACTAATATTGGATATAACAGAGCGTCTCCCACTTACTGGTACCTAATAGAGCATAAGTATCTACGTTAATTTACGACCTAAATCAAACACCTATCTTTTATATATTTTTTTTTATTTTGCGCGGGCGGCTGTGCAGGTCCTATTCAGACCAGTATCACTTCGACCAATTAGATCTATTGTGATCGTCACTATGCTACAATCCAAGCAGTAATCAATTACCTAGCGTAAAGTGTACTCATGTTTCTAAATCAGTCTGCACCGGCATATACTCTCGCATCGTGGATAGGCCCACTTTCGAAGCATTAGCCCAGATGGAATTGCCCTCGCCCGCTGATGCGCCATAAACGCGAAAGCAAAGCCATTTCAGAGTCTAAAACATCGCAAACTATGGAACGCGCTCAAATTCCTATCTCTAATGGCTTAATCTCATCTCGGAAAAATGTCAGGTAAAAAGCGAAACCAATATATTCGCCATCAAAGGCTCTAACGTGGGAGTGGAAAATAAAAAATGGCCTTTTAAAAGCTAAAAGGTCCGTTTATCGTGGACGCAAACACTTAGTGGGATGTTTAATTACTAAGTAGCCGTCGTCGTCAAAGGGAATGCATGAATACTTGCCGGCCCCGCCGCTTTTAAACCATGGTTCTGGGAGAAACCAAAGGTAAACTGATTACGGGCGATATGCGAGTTTTTCAGAAACGTTTCAGCGAGGGAATCGGGACGCTCGGCGACGCCTGTCACGGTAATAGGGGGAATAGCGATTTCATAGACTTTATATCACTAATTTTGAATAATTTTACCTGAGATATTAACTCTTGATAAAATTGAAATTTACCACTGTGTCTGTAGATTTTTGGAAACAAAACACACTCATGCCTTAATTGATTAGTAGCGACTCAATTATAATCATGCTGAATCATGCTGCAATATGACTCAATCATGCTGAACTTGACCTAGGACAGCGGAAATCTTGGTTTTGTTGTGTGATATGACTGTGACCGACGGATCGACAGATTTAATTGCAATTAAAGCTCGAATCTGTTCTATTTTATTGTATTTCTTATTTTATTTTTATTTTACACAAAATCCACAGCTCTTACTTAATTAATTCAAATCTTACAGCTAATAACAAATTTTAGTTATATTTGTGTTACATTTTAATGACAAAGAGACGATCGGACGTATGAAGCTCGACCACATGCAAAAGAATGAGAAATATAAAAATAATTAAATAATATGTATGTATTATGTATTCCACATCGTACACTTCTATGCAGACACGGATCCACCCTCGCACGATGGCACGATGGTCATGCCCACAACCTTGAACAGACTTGTGACGTTATTAATGAAAATAAACAATACCTTGAGAGTTAGTCGTCGAGGAGGCATTGTTTATATCAAATGGCCCCAGTTTGCTTGTCCCGACAAGATCATTAGCTGGTTAATGCTGTTAGTTAGCGCAATCAGTATTTAACCCTATACCTGACCTAAACAGACAGCGAGCATGAAGCTAACTAAAACACAAGGACGGCATGTCAAATAGCCCCAGTTTGCTTGTCCCGACGAGATCACTGTTAGTTAGCGCGATCAGAATGACACTGTACGTGTCATAAACAAACAGAGAGCATAAAGCTAACTAAAAATTAAAACCCAAGAACATTTCAAATGGCTCCTGTTTACTTGTCCCGGGGAGATCAATGTTAGCGCAATCAGAATGACGCTGTACGTGTCATAAACAAACAACGAGCACACAGCTAACGAAAACCCAAGAAGGGCATGTCAAATTGCCCCAGTTTGCTTGTCCCTACAAGATCATTCGCTGGTTAATGCTGTTAGTTAGCGCAATCAGAATGACGCTTTATTACGTGACATTAACTGACAACGAACATAAAACTAACGTAAACCTAAGGAAAGCATGTCAAATAGCCCCAGTTGGCTTGCCCCGGCGAGGTCACTGTTAGTTAGCGGAATCAGAATGACGCTGTTTATGTCATAAAGAAACAGCTAGCATAAAGTTAACGAAAGCCCAAGGAAGGCATGTCAAATAGCCCCAGTTTGCTTGTCCCGGCGAGTGTATTAGCTACTTATTAATGCTATTACTTAGCTCAATATTTTCGGCTCATTTACCACAGTATCTGAAGACGAAAGTCTTTAATTTAGTGATGACATACGGAACTGAAACGTGGCCGCTTACAATGGGCCGCTTAAGAAGGCTCAGATTCACTCAGAGGGCAACGGAGAGGGCTATGCTCGGAATCTCCTTGCGTGATCTTGTCAGAAATGATGAGATCCGCAGGAGATCTAAGGTCACGGACATAGCCCAAAGAATTGCGTGGCTGAAGTGGCAATGGGCAGGGCACATTGCGAGGAGAACAGACAGCCGTTGGGGTGGAAAGGTGGAGTTGAGTGAGGCCACGTGCAGGAGGCCGCAGCCGTGGCAGGCCTCGCACCAGGTGGACCGACAATCAGGTGAAGGTCGTGGGAGTCCTTTGGATGCGGATGGCACAGGACCGATCTGTGTGGAGAACTTTGGGGGAGGCCTATGTCCAGCAGTGGACGTCTATTGGCTGAAATGATTAGCACAATCAGAATAAACTAGCAACGAGCATAAAGCTACGAAAACCCAAGAACGGAATGTCAAATGGCCCCAGTTTGCTTGTCCAGGCGAGGTCACTGTTAGATAGCGCAATCAGAATGACGCTGTACGTGTCATAAACAAACAGAGAGCATAAAGCTAACGAAAACTCAAGGACGGCATGTCAAATAGCCCCAGTTTGCTTGTCCCGACAAGATCATTAGCTGGTTAATGCTGTTAGTTAGCGCAATCAGAATTACGCTGAACTTGACCTACGGTAAGGGTCGCCGCGCGCGCCCGCTATGCAAATAAGAAGCCGCTTCTTTAGGACGCGGCGGCCAAGCAGAGCCGTGTAAACTGACCTTTTTGTGGTTCACTGGAAGTGGGGATTGGGATTAATTTGAAATATATCGAATGATTGCAATAATAAACTACCTAAGTTAATAAATCCATACTTAATATTATAAATGCGAAAGTAACTCTGTCTGTCTGTCTGCTACTCTTTCACGCCAAAACTACTCAACGGATTTAAATGAAATTTGGTATACAGATAATCCAGACCCTGAGAAAGGACATAGGCTACTTTTTATTGCGAAAAGGGGGTTGTAAGGGGTTGAAAGGGGGGTAAAAAGTCACTTTTCCACGCGGACCGAGTCGCGGGCGGCCGCTAGTAAGTTATAAATGTTGAATAAAATCAATTTGCAATTAAAATTTAAGGCAATTAATTCATTAAATCGTCCCGGTAAAGGATATCATTTGAAATAAATAGGTAATTAAAAGATTAAAAACTACGAATTGCTTGCTTCCTTCTTCATTTGATTCATTCCCTCTTTTTAATTTCTGCTAAAGTCAAGTAAAAGTTGATACTGTACCTACCCAATCGACAGTCGAAATCAGTCACAGTTACAGTCATTCAATAAAACATCGGTGTTGTGTCAAACAAAAGTTGAAGTTAGACCCCTAGTCCAACACTAAACAGTGTATTTTCATACGCGTTAACTCTCATTTTTTTTTTATGTGATAGGTAGCAGACGAGCAGGTGGATCACCTGATGGTAAGCAATTGCCGCCGCCCATGGACACATGCAACACCAGTGGAGTCACAAGTGCGCTGCTAACCTTTTATCCCCTTTCCTCCCGATGGGCCTCCGGTACCCTCACTCACTCGGCCTCCTCCCTCACTCATAAATTCTACATCATAATTCACGTTATGTTTTTCCTTGACAGCGGAAGGCGCGTTTAAAAAATTAAAACCTGAGCCAGGCGGGAGCAGCACGGGCACGTCAGGTGGATCGTCAGCCCTCTCGCCGTCCCTGGGCCCGCAGCACGCCGGGCACACCCCCACCACCGCCTCCTGCCCCACCCCCGCGCGCCGCCGGCACAGGACCACCTTCACACAGGTAACTGGTCTCCAGCCTGCTCAGGCACGGTCGTTCGAGGAGTCACTACTCTTCGCGGCCCATATCAAGACATCCTTTTTTTTCGTTGGGGGAATGCCGCTGGTCTGGGGTGCATGACTCTCAGTGAGTCACCTGTATGTCCCTGTGGAGAAGCTGATGAAACTCGAGACCATGCGCTGTGGGAATGTCAGCTGTATGAAGAGGAACGGCAACAGATGCTGAATGACTGGAACAGGAACGAGATAGGGACCAATATACCATCAAGAGATGGTCAACTCTGCAGAAGGTTTTCGACGGTTGCGTGCGTTTGCACACACAAAAGGCTTGACATTAGGAAGGAGTTCGATTGATGTGGAACTGCCCGAGCGCGAGCACGGCTTTCCCCGTGCGTTTCTTCACTCCCTACAAAGTCTGTGTCTTTAGCCCATCTCAATGTCACTTCTCTCCAAATGGGGCGTGAAACACCAGAGCACAAACGACTCGCGCTCGGGCAGTTCCACATCAATCGAACTCCTAAGCAAGTACCTGGTGAGCGTCTCCCAAGATTCGGTCCGTATGCCGAGACGGTAGGAAGGACCATGGGCTGGTGGTGGTCTGGGGTGCAATGGACCAACGTTTCCTTATGCATACCCGTCCACCGGGGGGCAGACGGGTTATGTCGAGCTCTCAAAGCCGGAGGCCTACCGACTAAGCCCCCAACGACGCTCCCTTCTTCGCCAAAGTAGGGAGGAGACATGTGTACTAGTTGAAGAACTTCAACTACACGTTCCTTCCATATCAAGACACCCTGGCCAACAGGGCCAGGAGAAAACGCTCGGGTAGAAGAGCTTCAGCTCGAGGCCCACACTGTCAAGTCGACAATAGTGGAGATTTAAGCGTTAAATGCCGTTGGAATATCCAAGTTAAAATTTAGACAAAAAACGCACACCTAGTACAGGTTGCTCTCCTGTTTTGTTACGTATTAACCTAAAAATGTATGTACGTTTTAATTATTTCCTGTTTTATCTTTAAGTTACTTTTCCTTGAGTACCAGATTAGCATGCAATATGTAACAATTTTTGTGGAAATAAAATATTTGTATTTGTATTTGTATTAGTGATTGATCTAAATGCGATCACTGGTATCTTCATATGATAACCAAATACTTTTAATAACATCTACGTCAAAACCTAAAAGACAATCAGTGATATGGAAGGAATAGTTATGCACTATTATGCTATACACTTATGCAGATACAGTTGACATAGTTCAGACAGCAATAATGCTTATCAATTAATTCATACTTGACTGGGCTCCAAGTGATTGTCCCTTATGGTGATTAATTACCGTCCACTGAAGTACAAGTAGGTAAATAGGTATAGTTTAACACTACACAAGACTAAACTGACGTCCACTAAGAAAATGTTTCTTGAAATATTTTACAGTAGTCCTCTTCATCTAGGCACACACGGAAGACCAGCGTCAAGGAGTCACCGACTCCCTGACACATGCTGAGTGTATGCCTTTTCAGTGTCTTGTTTATGTAATACTCAACTTACCTATTTTGTCTGTGATTACACTGAATAAATCTTTTTCTATTCTATTCTATTCTATTCATTTTAATCTTACTTTGATAAATCGGCTTAAACACTTGGTCATTCAGTTCATCGTGCACATTTTTGTAGACTTACTATATAACTTGACTAGCCGGATGGCGCATTTGGTAGTGGCCAAACATTCGTGTGATGAACACTTGTGTTTATTCAGTGTCTGGGTGTTATATATGTACTCGTATTTAAGTATTATATTTGTGATCCTCTGTTGTCTGATATCTGTAACACAAGTGCTTAAGCTACCTACTTAGTACGGAGCGCATCGGCCATGTGAATCGCATCACATAGACCATAGTGTAGTGTTTAGGGTGTAGCTGATTTGGTTAGACCAGTGCATTCATTATTATAGGTAGGTGTCGAGGATACGCACTGAGATGTAATCAAACCTCCGTGCTGAATTTGTTTGGAGCCGCGGAGCGCGCGTTCTATTTTCAAAATTCGGATTTCATTTGTTTTTTGGTGAACATTTTCTGCACAATTTTTGCATCTGTCCCTAACTCACCTATGGATTTGTATTTGTAATGTTATTCTAATGAATTAAATAAGTTTTATTGTTATCAAGAAGACTAGCCAATTATTTCATACGCCACCTACGATCCCGAATCCCGCCGGCAAAGGATTGCCGGCTTAGGTACAACAATTTAGATGAAACATTTCCTACGTTTTGGAGTAGGTAGATTCGGTTTTACCCCACAAACGAATCAATAAATTAGTTAGAGAACGTGTAATTAAGTAATTTCTTTTATCGCAGGAACAATTAGCAGAATTAGAAGCAGCTTTTGCGAAGTCCCACTACCCCGACATCTACTGCCGGGAGGAGCTCGCGAGGACGACGAAGCTAAACGAAGCGAGGATACAGGTGAGTCCGCATACAAATCTATATATTTTACACACCACAAAATACAAAGACAGAGAAAGCCAGCTATTCGCGTACTAAACAGGTTGGTTACGCACAGTGGGAGAGCCACCGGAGTAATACCACGTCCTCAAAGAAACCGGCTAGAAGCAGTGTATGCACTGCCGGACCGGATTTTTTTTTTAATTTTATACTTTAAAAATGGACTTGCCCATGAAACTTTGAATGCTCATAAAACCAGCTAAACGTTTTATTTTTAACTGAAAATGTTGGACATTGGTTCTCATTTACCAGTATTTTGGAAAAGTATAAATATTTTTTACTATATCGAGATTAAGTAGTCAAATACCCTATTGTAGGTCTTAGTTTATCTATCGGATTGTAAAAAACTAACGTTCACTAGGTACTTATAATCTTCACAAATGCTGCAATAATTCTGACTTGATTCACAACTAAACACTCAATAAAAGTTATCACTATGAACTCAGTGACGCATAGAGAAATTTGGGGTAAAACGGACCACCCACCGCTATCCCATTATTTCCTACACCAAAGGGATGACGTCACCACTTTGATCGACGTTTGCCCCCTGCACTAAATAGAAATTCTAATAAATAATTGTGCGGTCCCGGTAGACTGGTGTTCAGGGATATTTTTTTCAACTTCATTGTTTATACAATAAAGTTCAAATCATCAAATTCACGAAAAAAGTAAATCCGTGATAAGGAATTATTTTAATTACACTCTTTTCAAAAGATAAACGAAATCCTGACCAACAGGCAGCCCTAAAACCAAACATATTCTGATGATACAGAGACTAAGGTAGAGAAAATTGTTATCACGGCACAATAGTCCCTATCGGTGATAATATGATAGATTATTCTATGAGAGAATATTATATGATCAGTAATAGAATGTATTGCTACGCAATTTATTTATTTTTCTAATAATATATTTCTATCTAGGTTAAGTACGTTGGTTTTTTTAACCTATCAAATAACACCCTTAATACATAACATAGGTAGATAATATGCAAGAGAAGGATATTATATGTTTCACACAAATATATCCGAAACGTTCTTACCTACTTATGAATCAACTGTACACGAAAATGCCGATCTGCGTCCTTCGGAATTGTCCAAATATCAATGATGCGCGAATACTCCGTAACACAATTTGTGCGTAGGCCGGAGGCGGATTGAATTAAAGCGCCATCTGTCGGCCGCGGCCGTATGAATGCGAAATGCTCGCGAAGATCTTTATCTCAGTTTTAAAATGCTCAATCCCTGGAGGCTGGTATTGATTTGTCCCCGGAGCACCTAATTTGTAGCTTTAAATATTCTATTTCGAAATATGACTTTTTGATCCGCTGAAGCGAAATGAGCAATTTAGGGGTGTCTACCAACACATTTGGGCTTGTGGTTTTCGCTTTTTTCAGTTATTATTTCAGGATATCAATTATGAAAATGTTTTAGGATTTGTCATTTAATATTAAAGAACATTTTAGAACATAATTTTAGAAACAGATGTTCATGCCTACCATCACGATAATTATTTAAAAGTATCGTGAATAAAAATACTTACTTACTTATTGTCTTATAAGAAAAACTCACAAATTACCCGGAAGAACGTCGAACGGGGATATGAAATAAAATCGAACTATATTTTTCATAAGTGTGTGAAAATTGTAATCTTAAAAAAATATAACACATAGAAGTAGATGGTACTAAACTCGTCAAAATATCTATCTATCCCATTCCATGAGTTACCTCATAATGTTACCTAATATTTTAAACATTCCATTAGAATTACCTCCGTACCCTTCTCAGAAAGGTCGCCATTAAAATCCATTTTAAGGAAAATGTCACGTTCGACAATAAAGATTCTCAGCTATTTTATTTTTCGCGCACATGCTCCCAAATGTTTTATTCATCATCGCTCCATCGTAGACAATTACTCTTTTCTTTCAAGAGCAATGAGTGACAAAGTTCTGCTAAGAAAATGAAAGGTTCCACGAAATGACATTACGGGGACATACATACGTAGCACGGTTAAAAGCTTGTGAAACGCGCGTAGGCGGCGTGTGTCGCTCGTGCCCGCACGCGTCGGAGAAAGCTATTAACGTTTAGACGACGCTACATAAGAATGTAAACGTTAAAGACGACGGCGACGTCGGGCTCCCTCCTTCTAGAGGAAATTTCGATATAAAAATACGAGTGCCGGCGGCGGGAGGCGGGCGCGGGCGGGGCGGGGCCCCCGAGGCATTGCAATCCCATCAAATGGATCCATAACGAAGTTAGCCGCTCATCCTCCCCGCGCGCCCCCGACATTGTCTCTGCCCTCAAATGAATTCTACAATTGGAAATAAGAAAATGTTTTGTCGGATCCCCGTGCTTTTTCAGTTTAAAGGCGACCGCTTTCCAAGGATAACTCGACGCGCTTGTAGGAAAATGCCCGATAGCTTTTCGAACGAGCCTGCGAGAGGGATCTTTACTGAATTAAGCTCTATCCCTCTTCAAGTTGTTGCTTATGGATGCCGTAAACGGTTTTCATTTAAATATCTATTTACAGATTCTGTCCCAATTGTAATTGTCTTTTTCGTTTACTTGCCTCAAGATAACCTCTCGTTAATGGAGGCAAATCAGTTGTTATCTATATTTTAGAACAGATATTTCAGTCCCTATAATTTTTGCTAACCACAAAATAGGATAGATAAGCTTTTTAAAAAAGCAACTGAAAATTGCCTGCTGTTTTGCTTTGAAATTATTTCTATTAGTACCTAAAATGATTTCTATTAGTCGTTATTTCAGCAATAATACGGCAGACAAGCTCTAACTAACCAACAAATATCATTACTTAAATATTTATTTCAAATCGCATTTCGTGGATATATCTTAGCCGGTAATCTATCAAACGATCAAGGAAATTACTTTTTTCGTGACAACGCGCGGATGATGGCGGATATAACCAAAGATCATTGAACTAGAAAACCCGCTGACGCTTTAAACGGGACTGAATGTCTGTGCCGAAAACAATAAATGAATGAAAATACAATTAGAAAAGTCTATGCACCTATGGATTTAACAAATCTATGTGCATATTTCAAAAGAACATCTTGACGAAACCTGCACGTTTCAGATAGTTTTCGAAACGTGTTACCATGATTCAAAATACAAATGGTCGGGTTCCCCTGTCTAAGACTTCCCTAATCCTGTATCATGGTCTAAGAGTAGCCCCGGCTCCAATGCGACAGCTTTGGACGCAACTATTATTCTTAAAGCATGTAGGTTAGGTTACGCTAACTTTTCCTCAATTATCCTGATTAGATATCGCCCAAAGTAACTTAAAAAAGTACTTACCTTATTAATTATTACTGTTTAATCTGACAAACGACAAGATCAGGAATTGAAAGTGTTTAATTCTGTAAGTAATGTAGGTATTATTACGAGTATGAACTTACATAATTTACGTAAACATTAGTATTAACATAATTTACTAACAGGATTTTAACGATTTATTAGCGTGCGGTCCAGTTATGATGAGTTAAATTAACGGTGCTTAAACGAGCAATTTATAGACAAATTAAATTTTGCGGTAATCTGTATTTAAAATCATCAAAGAAAAGTTACTGGTGATTCCCAAAATAGTAATTTTAAATCCCGCAAAATTAACTAATATAATAATTAATTATGCCACTAACAATAATTTGTTATTGCAACCTATGTAAGTATGTTATTAGATGTTCTATATTATAATTGTTTTTGGCGTCAAATTGCATAAAATTATTATGAATGCCAACTCATTGAATATTCATAATCTTGATAATTTTAGATAAGTAATTATTTATTTTTGCCATTTCAAAATATTTATTTCATTTTATGGGAAAATCCATAAAAATGGTTTAGGTAAATATGTAGATTCTAAAACTAAAAATTTTGAAACATAATCTGATTTTTACAGAGTTTATTAATGCACAATAGCTGCCCAAATAATTAAAAGTAAAACACAAAAATAAACGCACTTATAATCAGTGCAAACGAATCCGTAACCTAATTACAGTACGATCCGGGTTCAATACTTTATGCTGCATGCTTTTAAAATCTCAAACAATGTCGGGGGGCAGTGCCTAATCACGTTTGTTGTCAGCGGGAATGAGCTACGCCGTTTGATATGGTGATTACAGCTGATTAGAGGGGGCCGTCCCACCCCGCCCCCTCACGCACGCACGTATAAATAAGCGATACATCCACCCACACCCCTCACATCCCCTATGTACGAGGGTTGATGAGATATTAGTTTTTTCACCCGGATTAGGTGTTTGGAGGAATGCGTTTTGAAACAATTTTAGTTGCTTTGGTTTAGGCCACGTTTTGGCCCGTTCTCCTCTTTTCATACGAGTACATTACAAGTGCTTGATGCTTAATAGAATAGACGCGTATTTTACGAATTAGAAGCAAAGCATGTTTTGGGTACCAACAAATCAATTCGATTAGGTATACAGTCAACAATTAAGTTTTTAATTAAATCAATGAAGTTAACTTATTGTTTATTATTGTTTGAGGAACTAACGCCATTCCCATGCCAAACCATACCAATAGATTTTTGCCATACCATAATAATATGGTGTACTTAGGACTAATTATGCATTGTATCGTACTCAATCCAGGGATTTACACTTTTATTGACTACGAACCACTTTAATTTTGCCACCCGCATCCAAGGATTTCCCGCGACCCTCACCAGATCGCCAGTCCACCTTGTGGGGACGTCTGTTCCTGTACGCGGCCTCCACTCAAGCACCTTTCCGTCCCAACGGCGCCGTCCTGTTCTCCACGCGTGGCTTGCCCATTGCCACTTGAGTCACGCAATCCTTTGGGCTATGTTAGTGATAGTATCTTCTGTAGATCGCATAATGCTAATGTATTTGTATTGTTCAGGTGTGGTTTCAAAACCGACGCGCCAAGTACCGCAAGCAGGAGAAGCAGCTGCAGAAGGCCCTGGCGCCAGCGGTGCTGCCCGGCTGCAACGGCATGATGCGCAACATCCAGGGCTACCGGGGGTACCAGCCCTACCCCCATCCGAACACCATCAACCGGTATCCGCAGGTAACATCATCATCATCATTTTACACTACCTTTCATTCATTTTGACGGCCTCGATGGTACAATAGCTAAGGTGTTCGCCCGAAGCGCGAAAGGTCCCGGGTTCAATTCCCAGGTCAAGTCAACTTAGGAAGCTACATTTTCTAATCTGTCTTGGGTCTGGGTGTTCTGGGTTGACACCCCTAGTTAAATCGTCATCTGGTACTCATAGTACAGGGGTCAACCTGGTTGATTGGAGTGATTGTTTGGCGCATTCATTTATTTATTTCACAAAATAACTTGATACGCAAGACTGCAGGACCAATCAGGACGGGGTTTATTTATTTATTTGGACTGCCAACATTATTCCTATACAGCAAGTGCAAGAAATAAATTAATATGAATATCTGATTGATTAGAATGTAACAACAATTACAGACAAACACAACATGGCTAAATAAATTCCGGACCGCTCTATGTATCCGTTATTGACAGCTGTCCGCGGTATCGAACTAAGTTGTAGAAACTATAGCTACAGCTGCAAAGCAAAACTAGCTGCGCTTGGGGTCCGAGTCGGTCCAAATTTGTGTAGTACATAGGTACTAAGTTTTTCAGCTCTTTGCCTAGGCGAAGAGCGTGAATTCGGACCGACCTTAGGACGCATCAAATTTCCTTTTTTAATTAACAATTCACCAGATGGTAAGGGGATAACTGTCGCCCTTGGATTCCTGCAATACCAGAGTCACAAGAGCGCCTTTCAAAAAGGAAAAGCTATAAACAAATTTTAATGCTTTAACAAAATCACTGCCTGAACCAAAATATAGCAGGACTGCGCTCTGACATACAGCTATAGGCCGAGGCAAGAAAGTGTAGTAATGACCTTGAGTGCGCAGAAACCAATTTTGATAGAAAGTCTTCTTTTTTACAAGTGCGCAAAATAACGGTCATCGCTATACTTTCGTGCCTCCAGCTATACGCTCATACGTATATAGCTACGCTGGTACGTACATAGCTACGCTGGTACGTAAATAGCAACGCTCATACATACACAGCCACGCTCCTATAAGTAAGTATACCAGCGTGAGGGCCCGTCCATTGTCGCTGCGGCTAGCGGTTAATTTTTCGCCAGCTTTTATATAAATCGGGGAATTAATGAGCCACCGTTTTGGCGATTAACACTTCGGTTAATGGGATAGCGGCGGCCGGCATTATATCAATTACGCCAGGTCACCGAGCTCATCGCATTTTGTACACTGCGCACTATAATTTAACTAAAATAATGACTGTAGCCCGTAGACTGTAGACTGTAGCCCTGAAAGGCTACAGCTGGCCTTTCCGATGGATTGGCCAAATAACTGCGACCAAGGGACTTTAGTTGCGAATGCTCTGACAAAGGCCAAGATAATGTACTTCTAAGCGACCTATGTCCAGCAGTAGACTGCAACAAGCTGAAGATGATGATGAAGCGACATTTTGGCTATGGCGGCCAATCTCTACAATCAGCTATCGACGCAGAATATATTTGTGGGCGCAAACACAAATGCACTCTCTATTTCCCGACCGTCAAATTTGTTTTGTCAGTGTGATACGACTGAGGAGTCATAAGGCGCAGGGTCAACGTCTTTAACTGATTTTCGAGGCAGTATGGTAAAAGAGCGTTTACTTCCGGACTTCGGGCTGACACTGAGAATTTCCTATCACCAGAAAAACTTAGATACAAATGTTTGGCTCGACCTAGGGTTCGAAACTACTCAGCACAATTTATATAGGTAATATCCTCAATTGATATTGATCGATAAAAATTAAACACATTGTAAAATTATGTAGGTACCTAAATGTCACCGTAAAATAGTCCAAATCATCAACTGATTCGGATTTCCGAGGAAGTTGGCTAATCACAAGTCTTATAGCCTATATTATGTAACCCAAAAAAAAAACGATACACTTGAACGATGCAATCAACATCGCGCATCCAATCTTGGCCAATAAACAGCGCTGGGGTCATGTATTGGCCAAGATTGGAACTAAGAGCAAAAATAAGTCCCAAAATGCGGTGAGGGCGGGCCATTGCTTATAAATAAACCATCGTACAACACGATAGGAAACTAGCATATTTCGAGCTGCACCGGCGTGCGTCTCGTTACCGCGCGCATTCGACCGCAATTTGCGCCGCATTACCATACGCGCTAATCAGCGGCGCTGATTACGGCGTAATGCGATTCGCGGCGCGCTAAATAATGTAAATATCCGCGCAGCCCACGGCGACCCATCGAACCGTATTCGACGCGAGAGCATCACTGCGTAGTGCGTACGTATATTACGATACCTATACGTACGATACGTCGTATATGAGCAAAATACTTCGATCACATTGCAAGGAAACACAGTGACAACTAGTTTGGCCAGGTTTCCCGATTTGCGCGGGACGCCCCAATTTTCAGGAGTCTGGGGACGTGTCCAGTTAAATGGTTATGTTTGAAAATCTAGAAACACACTTTTTACTCCACCCGAAAATAGAACCCCAGACCCCGGGATCACAGCCCGTTACTTAAACCACTAGACCATCCAGGCGCTTTATAAGTACTAACGGCAAATTGTTTGTCCTCACAGCACCACGGTAGCTACGAAGAGCTGCAGAAGGACATCTTCTCGCTGTCGCAGATGGGCGGCGGCTCGTACCCCATGCCGCAGGGCTTCTCCATGGGCCACGGGGCCAACATGAGCGCCGTCGGCATGCGCCAGGACACCATGAGTAAGTAGTACACCTCTCTCATTTGACCCCCACAGCGCAACAATAATGAAGCCGTAGAATATACCTATCGCATTCAAACATAAGCGCGCACAGCGCATGTGAAAGGTTCTGTCGTAGTCGTAGATAAGACTATCAGGGCTTTTCCATGGACTATGGGGCGAACATGAGTGCCGTCGGGATTCGCAAGGACACCATTACAGAATACATCTCGCTCATTTGACCCCCAACTAACGAAGCAGGGCCTCTCCATGGAATACGGGTCATGAGAAGTATATCATACTCGTACACTCGCTGGGAAGGTAATTCATTTCAAAAGTAGCATAAATGTCCTTTCTCATACATAGTCTAGACTATTTGTAAACCATATTTCATTTGAATCGGTTCAGTAGTTTTGGCTTGGAAGACGAACGATCTGACAGGCAGAGTTACTTTCGCATTTATAGTAAGTAGGTATTGGATTATTTTTTCAAAGGCGCTTAGCGAAAGTGAAAATAAGAATGTAATTTCTCTAGACAATATGAACCGATTGAAAAGCAGGACAGGCCTAGCCTAGTGTGAGGGTCAGGTAATGTAAAAACACCCTTGTAAAATATTTTGGAAATAAATTTATTTGTATTTTGTTTATTTACATCATTGCACATAGTCAATTTTGTGTCTCTATTTATATTGACTTTTTCTGTATTACATTCACACAAGTTGAAATAAATCCCCGCTCACAATTTCACGAATCCCGCGCCAATATCACAAACTGAATTAGCTCTTAGCACGAAATGAATATTTCATAAACTGCACAACAAGAACTTACATTTTAGTTAGACGCGAACAAAAAGCGAGTAGCGAGTCCGCGACCGCCGAGGCAGCTTTCATCAAGTTTCTATTAGGTGCGTCAAGACAATTATAAAGTTGCCGCGGTGGACGATCGTTTTTATACAAATACCCCATAGGATAATGAGAAAACTTGCCGCTAAGCCCCGCAAGATGATATTGAAAAGAGAAAAAGTTAATTACGATTCGTCGGCGTTGGCCTTCCATGCTTTATTGGCATTTAGTGTAGAGATAATAGGAAAGCGACTACTCTCCTAGCTGATGATATTAGTTACAAATAATTTGATAAGTTATATTTTTCCTCTGCTGGTCATTTCAGTCCTCAATAGGTAAACGATTTGAAGCAATAAAGTAGAGGTTACTTACATTTCGTAATTAAACATTTTCACACCTTGATTATTTACTTTAGCTAACACCAACGCTACCATTCAAACAAAAAGTGAAATTTAAAACTTCTCATTATTTATTTGCCTAAATTTATTAAATATTATTTAGTAGTCAATATTGTGTGTGCTTTTGTTGTAATAATGGATTTTCAATTTAAAATTAGTTTATGTTTCGTATTTTTTTCAAACTCACCTACGATGAGATCATCTACTGACATCAATCATAATTATTATTATAACTAGATAACTACAGCGTGAATGCGCTAAAAGTGGCACCGATAATGATAGCTTCATTTGGAATTTTCGGAATTTACAACCAATTACTATGGATAAGGGTCGAAAATAAAATACTTCATTTGTTTTCAACCTCGACGAAACCATAAGTAAATTCAAACTAGTTTAACTACTAACTAGCGTTTGAATCACTTTTTCAAACGCTTTCATATCAATGGCTACTCAGTGGTAGCGATGATAAACTTAATGTTAGAGGCATGTGCCCTACAGTGGGACAATACATAGGCACGTTACCTTTTTCACCTACGACGAAAGCTACGTTTGTTTGGTTTTAATTTATTACAGTTAAAGCCTAAAGATTTAAAATCTACAGAAGTCTATACCTACATTTGAATATACAATTAGTAGTTCCTCGAAATCCGTGGCCTAGTTAGTTTGATTAACATATTGTAATTAGTATGTAAGCTTGGCGCGGGTGATTAGCGTAAGACGGTAAGTTTGCTAACTCGATGCGCGCCGGAGATTACCAATCCCTGCCGCTCAGATGTGTGCCAGCTGCCAGCTGCCTGTGCTTCCACCTGTCAACACTCCTGTGACACACATGAGATGTCTATATAGGCTACTATATAGTACTGACTGTTTATTTATTTATTTAAAAATAGGTACGCATTGTTGAGGATCGACGGGTGCACGGGTAGACCAACCTCCTTTAATATTGTTTATGTTTTGAGACAACATTTACTGTTTTGGTTTTTAGGTACTGTTTACGTTTTCCAATAAGGTTTTGAATTGGTTTAAAAGTTACCTGCGAAGCACATTCTAATTTGCTAATATCACCCCTTTTCATTGGACTGAGTAGGAAATGTTATCTATTGTACCTAGTAGGATATTTAGAATCTTTCTCGTTAGCTTAGCTAATAGTTTTCTCCTTTTTTTAGATATTATAAATTAATTAATTAAAACAACATCGCTTAATATTGTCCTGGTCCTAAACTAAGGTTTTCCCTTGTGTTATGGCGACGCAAATACTTAAACTTTTTCATCAACAAACATTTATATGGTAGTGAATTAACATTAGTTAATTTAAAGAACTATCAATATTTTACATTTTATGGTTTTTTATTTCGATAATAGACTAATTATATTAAATGTTATTAAATATACATTAAGATAATCTTTCTAATTCCTAAACTCGATGTAAACAAAACTTATACTCATTAAATAGGCCTCCAGCTCAAATCAATATTACCAACATCATTTAAATAGCATATCGAGCCAATCGTAGTTACTTACACCTGCTACATAGACATCTACCGCCATTTTCCCCGCATCACAAAAATGCCTTGAACCCGAGAATTTCGGTAAAAACCCGAGGCGACGGAGCGTGTAACGCCGCCGGCGCACAATCCTGCGTCGAAAAAACGAGCCAGCGATGGAAGGCATCGTACCGTAGATATTCTAATAAGAAAATTTCCACTACATTTACTTTGGCGGGCGTCCTCGCGGCGTCTCGGCAAATATCTTATTTCCTGTGGCGAGATTGCATCTTGAGAAAACGCAGGGTCGATTCGGTACCTCACTATTCGCTTCCCTACCCCCGGCTATGTGGGTCTGGGTATAGCTATGTACCTGAGTACATAGAGGGCACGCTCCGCTACGCCGCTCGTAGCTCGTAGCGACTACGGGGGCGCTTGCTACGAACGTTACAAATTTTCGTAGAGCGCTTTATTAGCGGGTTTTAACTTCGTTATCTTTTGAGTCGTGAATAAATAAGGATTTATCATTACTTAAGCATTTCTGGTGGAGCTGAATGTTCGCTTGCGCAGCGGATTCTTAAATGCTCGTGAATAATAAATGGTATTAAATACGGTGCTTCAATAATTCAAAAAAAGACATTGACTTCTAAAAATAGAAGCGCGAAACTATTTAGGTATTATAATAATCATACATTAATATTTCCGATAGTATAATCGCCACTTTTGAGCTTGACTAAAACTATTATCGTTTATAATAATTAGGATTGACAAATGTTAAAGCAAATGAAAAATCATAAGGACGACCAAGCATAAAACGAATAGCATTTTAGTCTCTAGGTACTTTGCCAATATATTTGTATGTGCATGTATCTTGCTGCAATAAATGATTTATCTATCTATTTTGTGGTAGAGACAAATGGGAATATAACCATGGCGGCTCAATTTTGCAGCGGCAGCGACGGTCCAATGACCGGGCTTACAATATTCATGACTGCGTGTGTTTTGAATAGTGATGTTGGGGTTAGGCCTCTTTCAGACACGTGTTTAGCCGATGCTCACTAGTAAAAACTAGGTTAAAATTAAGTATCATCACTAACACTCAAGTATAAAACGAAAATATTGAAAATCTCGGACGATTTATACGTAAAAAATATTTTGATTTTCTCATTGTTCGGTCAATTCGGTGGCTGCAATCTACATTATATAATCGTTTGATTAATACCGCCAAAATGTTGTCTCTGAAGCAACGATCTTCTTCTATACTATTTATAAAGAGATAACTTCTATTGACAACTACAAAACTTATAAGTAAGTAACCCGAAAATACGAAACACTTGCACAATACAATCGACACCCAGCGCCATCTATGGACTAAGATAGATAGATAGATATAAGAACTAATAGCACAAATAAGTCCCGAAATATTGCGAGAGCGGGCCACAAGTGCTTAATCCAAAATGTACATTTTAGTATTTGCCCAATTATTTTTTTATTAATTTCACGTAACATTTACTACGAAGCCTTTAACTCATCAAATTAAATCAACATTTGACTCAAAATTACTCCTATATTAAACCATTTACAGCTTCATTCCCTACAGCTGAAACCGAGGCAACTCTGCATTCAATTGAACACAGGCTCGGGGCATTTTCCGTCACCCACGATAGCGAATTTACGTATTATATGTATATGTTGCGAACAGTTTGTAGAATCAGCCGTTTTGTAACAGGAAAATCAATAGACTACGCTACGCGATCCTCGATTTAATTATAGGAATAAAGCTCCGAAATCTCTCCTAATAAATACAAGCTTGACGGAAAATATTGTGCAGAGGGATATTTAGATGACTAATATAATAAAAATAGGGAGCTGTAATAAATGTAGGTATTTAGACTGAAAAATAAGTAAGATGGAGCTAAAAATAATTGTCAGATTGTCCATCAATAAACATACGCAATGAATAAAGTGAGATTTTGTACTCCCGAGTTATTATTTTTGTCGAAGTCACCGACTAACTGCGATGACTCCTATGAGTTGTGGTTGAGTCTAGTCCAAGATGTCCAAATATAGGTTTTGCGGTAATATCAACACAACCGACGTAGCCATATTTAAATGAGCATTTTCCGTGGTCAAAAATATTGGAGCAACTGTAAACATCAATGTTTCTTTCCTAATACCTAAAGGTTTGAATGTGCCAAATACAATTGTTTCGATATTTTTGACTACTGTGAATGTTCTGTTAAATTTGGCTTGGTTGTGTCGACATTACTGCACGTGAATGTTACTAATTATTTGGACATCTTGGATGTAACTTTATATAAGATGCTGTACAAATAACCTTATAACTTCAAGTATAGTTGGCGGCTATGTACGAGTAAGTTCGGCGATGACCTTGAGTGCGCAGAAACCAATTTTAGTAGAAGGTCTTCTATTTTACAAGTGCGCATACTAACGGTCACCGCTATATAATAGTAAGAGGCCGAGGACTATAGGTACTTTTTTATGAATTTAAATTTCTTACATTCCCATTCACCCACAGGCATGAGCGCTGAAGACGAGTGGTACAACAAGTCCCTGTCGGCCCTGCGGATGAACAGCGGCCACCACGCCAACCTGGCCGCGGCGCCCATGCTGCAGTACCAGACCTAATCGATACTGCACGGCGCCGACTACTCGCCGGCGCCGGCGCACGACTACGCGCCGCCGTAGGCCGAACCAGCGAGGACCCTGCCAGCATCGGATCGAGAGTTTAGCATTCTTAGGTGCGAACCGACCAATCTTTATCCGACAGTAAATCTACGGCATAAGGCTGCGTTTCCACCAAAGATATTGACGGCCTCGATGGCGCAGTGGTATTCGCCCGAAGTGCGAAAGGTCCGGGTTCGATTCCCGGTCAAGTCAATTTAGGAAAAACTACATTTTTTAAGTTTTCTTGGGTCAGGATGTTCTGTATTGACGCCCCAGTTAATTCGTCATCTGGTACTTATAATATATAGGTTGCCCTAGTTTGAGACCAGGTTGATTGGTGTGATTGTCTGGCGCATTTATTAATTTATTTATCACTTCTCTGAGAAGCTAAGTAAACTATACGCTACTAGAGGTATTACTCGCAACACATCCCCGCTCATTTATGGTGGAAACGCAGCTTAAGGCTGTCATTCCATACGAATCGGAGTGTTATAACATAGATTTATCGTTGAAGATTGATCGAATCAAGCCTTAGTGGGATATCAAGTAGCCTTTAGCGCTTTAACTTACATTGTCCACGTAAACCGCAAGTCATGCGCACGCTTTCGTCAATTGACGATTGCTTCAGCTACTATACGATCGTTAACTGACGAATGCGTGCATCACGTGCGGTTTTCGTATACTGTTCATCTTTCACCATTTTCACAGTTCAAGCGGAATCAGCGGGCTCATCAATCGAAATGGTCACTTTAGGCATACGCCCTCAGCTGCTGTCATCTAGTACTCATAGAGGGTATTTGCACCCTAAACTCTGATTTTTAATCCTGTTTTAAGACTTGCAGCACAGTGTTTTCAAAAAAAATAATAACAGATTGTATTACATAAACTTATGAAAAATTTATAACTACTCACAGAAGTAGGTATATCATCAACATCTGTGTTCACTGAACCAAAGTAACCTACTGAAATTAAACACTACTTAACGCGCTAAAGGCTAAATGAACCACGAACAAGATCTCAAGAAACTTCATTGATGCTGTTAAGAGTCCCGTGTGAGTGTGTGGTCGATGCCAATTCGGGTAAGATTTTATTGCTGTACGTTCGAGACTTCAAAACGTTGCTCTCGATGAATAAGTGTAAGAAAATTATTAAAACCTGGACAACTAAGTATAATGGAAACCAATTCAACCTTAAATCATAATATTAGTTACATTTTCTATTCATTGACAAAGGCTACAACTAACTGTCCAGTAGGCACGATTATTGTAATGTACTTGATTATGTTTTCACTTTAACAAATACAATTTTGATAAGCAACTATAGGCAATAATTTCAATACCTACAAGTTCCAATAAAATCGTTTCGATAAAACCAAAACCTTACATATAACTTTCCCGTAATTTAAGTAAGTAACCCATTTGTTAATAGTATTTACGAATCTATTTCACATCATTGTACAAATGGATGAAAATGTGTGTGATAAATGTATATCTAACTTCACTTTGGTGAATAAAAATATTTCATTAAATCAGTTCGAATTAAATTAGTAATGGTGTTACATACAGGTTGGAAATGGTGCAATTTGTAAAATCGTAAGTATGATTGCACATCCCTTTTACTAATTTAAAAATGCAATTTTATACGTAAATGTTTCTAAATAAACGAGTACGAATTCTAATTAAATCCATAACTCTATTTAAGTATTCGTTACTGCTCTTAATGAGGGCTATCACGTGTAAAAAATCCGCTAGATGTCGTACTGAGGTCCAACTTCAACATCATTGGTTGTTTAGTGACATTAATTTTACATCTCACATCAAAAATAACCAATCACCGTGTAGATGGACCTCAGTTCTCAGACCACAGTACGCCATCAGCGCATTTTTAACACGCGATAGCCCCCATTAAATTACTCTGCTTACAGCCTAATTAAACCATAACATCAAACGAATTACCGTTGGATTGCTACAATGTTTAAAATTACATACTTCAAATGTTATTGATATTAAGGTAAATATCTCTTTAAAAAAATACAGATTGTAGCAACCCAACAAGCGCTTAGATTGTTTACCTACCTAACTGCAAACCAATGATTGTTTTTATATTCGTGTTTATTTCTTTGTGTAACCGAATCACCTGGTCGCGCCTAAACACTTCCAATACGTACAAATAGCATTTTAATTTGTTTCTCGATATGCGTAAAATGTGTATGCTAGTCATATTGTACAGCCATTTTAAATCGATTAAGTGATAACTTGATAAGTAATGTATTTTCTTGATTGTTGTATTGATTGAGATAAAATTAAGTGGGTTCTAAGATTTGATAGCCTAATACATGTGCTTTATTTAGAACATCTCTAGTTTATACTCAAGAATGTAAATATTTTATTTAAGTTTCATAAATTATAATAAAATTAGTGTTATATAGAATTAAGGTCTGTTTATGGATGTGTCCCGGATAGCTAGGCAAAACAAGTTTATCTATGTTCTAGTAGCGTTTTATCTATTAGATAGGCTATTCTGGACTTATTGCCTAGGGGCAAAACGAGCCTCAAATTACATGAATTATCTACATTAATTATATCTACAGCGCAAGAGTAGGGTGCGTCCAGATCTGACAACCACACCACCATACCGCATAGAACCAAAACATTGAATAAGCGTTTGTACAAGAGTACGAGCCTTCCTTACAGAAAACCGAAGCCTCAATCCGTGGACAAAGATAAAAGGCCAGCCAAGCCCACTTGTAACTCCTAAGTATGACGTTTCGTGGGTTTATGGGCGATTGCACTCGTTTACCACCTAGTTAGCCGTCTGCTCGTCTGCCACCTATCACATTACTAATTGTATTGAGTACGCTAGCGATGCCCGATCTGTTTAAGCGCAACTTGCGCAATCGATACACCGATATGGCATTCAAACCTTCAAAAACAGTGGAATCATGTTTAAATGGCTAGCAATGTGTCCACTGTTGCGAGTCATAGGGTGATGGTAACACATCAAATGATCCGTCTACTATGCTAAAAAAGAATCGCAGATGTGTTCATCAGATCCAGACGCACATTTAAAAATGGAGCTTACTGCTTTTCTATCGTCACGCGCACAAAAGTTACAGAACTTAATCATTTGTATTTTGTAGTCTTTTCATTTACGTATCACAAAGAGTTTTGCTATCAAATCTTCGACACCCTATTAATCGCAAAACAAACTATGTAAATATACCACGTTTTGCATGATACTATAATTTTTTAAGATGTTAACAGCTCAACGATATCATAACGTAAATTCTATCAATTAGTCAAATTTAACATTAAGAGGCCATTTTTAACATTTTAACAGATAAACCAAAGACGGCGCTAGTCATTTCTAATCTCATGCATTATTCCAGTTAAATTCATAGTAGTCTCGTATTTATAACCAAATTGTTTTGGTCATTGTAAAATAAAGCAGTACCTATTGATTAAGACTGTTTCGGTAAACTACTTCGTTCTGTCAGTGGCCATCCTGTGCATTCAATGTAAATATAATCGTAAGGAAACTTGTCTAAATAATGAACATGTGTAAAATTAAATAAATTGTCTAAAATGTAAGTATTCATTTATTGATGACCTAGAAACCGATCTAATCCTCTTCCCAAACCTTAAATACAGTAGGGCAAATCGCCCGTGAAAATCTTAGCCAAATAAATGTTTTAGTACGCAGGTTGAGACATATTTGAGTCTCACTTATAAACGCAGTGAGATCACCCTTCGGTTCATTTATAACTGCGTTAGCGGTGTGACAGACAAATACGATGAAAAATAATCAAAACGAAACCAGATTAACAACAAATAAGTATATTTAAAGAAACAAGCAATCATTATCACAGATAAGGCTCAAAAATACTCGCTAAGTTTATCACAAATTATTCCTTTACCTACCTCTCCAACTACAATATTTATACCCTCGATCAGTCGATGAAGCAATAACAGGAAATATTCATACTTGTAATATATTACTTTAAATAATGCAGGGCCTGTTTGTGAAGTGAGCGGCGCACACAGGCGCCAAGGCAATAAGGGCGACACACGCGCCGACGCGACGCTAACATGAACAAAAATAGCTTCATTGGTTTCGCACAGGCGCTGTAAAGAATAAAGTTCGATTTTTTTTTGTTGTTACAATCAGCATCATATAGTTCAACCTAAGTCGTTCAAATGCTTAGCAACATTCACGGTACGCAGTTATATCAATACAACTAAAGTAGCCAAATTTAACAGGGCATTCACAGTGGTCAAAAATATCGGTACGATTGATTTTTCATATTCAAACCATCATTAGGAAAGAAATATTTCGCACTCTTAATAAGATAACGACCTAACTCAAAATTTCGGAAAAATGAGTTTTGGTGAAAAAAACGACCTTATAGACCAAGGGCCACAGCATACTTCTTTAAAAATCAACTTTATTCTGTAAATAATAACGTATAAAATACATGAGTCACTATCTTTCCCGCCCCGCACACTTCGTTCGTTCATCGAATATCGACCAATTCAGTTTTGGGGCGGCGGTTTCGCGCGAGGTTTGTGTCAAACGCCGGCAGATTTCGAGATGCGTCAGTGTTTTACTAAACAAATCGGTAAGTTTGTTAAATATTTATCATTATAATATTGACTGGTTTTGGAATAGGTCTTTGTTTCAGTAACTTTCTCTCCGTTGATACAGGCTCAACTTGAATTGAGTCTTATTTTATTAAAATGTACTGTAGGATCAATGACAAATTATTACTTAGGTCTGTGTTTTATTTGAAATCGTTCACGAAATATAACTCAAATCAAATTTGGTCTCTGTATTGTTAAAAAAATTACGAAAATGTTTTGTAATGTTTGAATTTAGGTCTTTGTTTCATAAAAAACTGAATAAATCGAAGTTACAATTAAAAATAGGTCTTCGTAGTATTAAATATAAGGTTGGAATTTTTACTTTAAGTCACTGTATTGTTTAAGTTTATTCTTTTGTATCTCAGCTTTTCGCTGGAATTTTAAATTTACGCTAATACTATCGTACGGATTTCAAGGACATGGCCTTGAAATCGCGTGGTTTCATGTCAAGATCTGAACGCGTAGGTGTACCTCGCCCGCGTCCGTTCGTATAAAGTCGGAATAATGTTAGATAATTAATATAACCATGCAAAAGTGCCCATTTACGTTGATTTGCTTACTGTGCGTATCACCACATACGCGTAATGAGTGTGATAATTTGTGTCGACTACACACAGTAGTTGTATGCAGGTGCGTAATTGGTGGTGTTATTGAAAATATGGTGGCTAAATAAACACCCATGGCTGTATTCCTTAAATTAAATAGTCAAGTTCTATTATTTTCGTTTTCTAAACGATCTATTACTTAAACTGACAAGTCTATAATGCTAATTATAAACTTAGTAATTTAATTTAAACTAACATTTACTAATACTTAATTACCTACCTTACCTACATTTTTTTTCAGATAACAGACATAATGGAGAACCAGCAAATAAAAACAATATTCTAAAATATAAAATATAAATAATAAAGCTGTTACTGTAAAAGCTCGAAGTACGGTAAATCATAAGATTTACTTGTAAGTCTTAGGATTTACCGATATGAGTTGGTCAATGTAAGTACACAAATCAAAAGTGTCTAGGGATCAAGTACATTTAAGAGTATTGCTGCTATTATGGTTAATTTTACTAACTTTTTTGTATCGCTAATAATTCTGTTTAGTGAGTTTTAACATTAAAATAAGAAACATTGTTTAAAATTCGTTACTAAGAAGAAAATCGATTGTCAATGTGAATTTGTATAAAACAGTACTAGCGGTTTGACAATATCATTACAATATCTGCATCAGAACCGATCCAATTTACATTATTATGGAAAGACGACATCATTTAACCTGAGAAGAGATGATGCGAGCCGTCGGAATGTTGGAAGCTGGTTCCAGGCAACGTGCTGTGGCTTTCGCTTTTTACACTACACAGAGCGTCATAAGTCGCCTCTGGAGGCGCTATTGCATGACGGGCATACCGGGCAGCGTGGTCGGGCGACATTAAGGGCGGTCTCGCATCACGACTCGGAAACAGGACCGGTATATCCAAAATACTGCTCAACGGTATCGTATCATGACCGCCGTGATGTTGTTTACGAGGCGCCACAGCTCCTCAGGTTTGCTAATAAGCGATCAAACAATCCTAAATCGTTTACGAGAAGTGGGTCTGCGATTCCGAAGACCGCTGAGAGATCCATCTAATGTACCTTGCAATCGCAGGACCGGTTTACGATGCGCTCGCGAACACACAAACTGGGAGGAAGAAGACTGGCGTTATGTGTACTTTTCGGATGAGTCCCGCTTCGGTATGAGACCGGATAAAAGACGTACTCGAGTTTGGAGAACATTTGGACGTAAAGAACGTTTGAGATACTGTCAGGAAGTTCATCTATATAAACAATGTGGGGGAACAATAACGATATGGGCCGGTATTTGCCACTTGGGTGATTCTTTTCAACTAATGCATGACAACGCACTTCCACACACGGCTAGAGTCGTAACACGCATTCTTGCCAAAGCTCGTATCAACGTTCTGCCGTGGCCTGCACAATCACCAGACCTCAACCCGATTGGGCACGCATGGAATATGCTTCGAAAAAGAGCTCTGCCGATTATGCATACCGTACATACTCCACAACATCATTTTATTTTATTATAGAGGTATATTTAAAAAAAGGTATGTTTCCCCTTTTTTTACAACTGATTGGAATACTGCCATAGGTGAAGAATTACATTCCGATATGGTTATAAGAGACGCGACGCTTGGTTTGACCATACTAGGAGACTCTGAGATTGTATCTAAATCTTGCCTACTTCTGGTTGAGCCTCATGCTGATCAGGTGCAGAGGTAGACAATGATAGCGCATGGTCCGGTGAATTAAAATCTTTATACGAAGATGGAATAACAGTAATTTCTGAGCTATTGAGTATAACCGGGTTATAATAATTTATTAAAGATAATGAAGAAAAATAATTACAGATAAAAAGTAGTTACCATTTAAATATTAACTTAGTTCTCCATTTGCAGCACCTTCTTTTCTAACCCAAAGGTTGACTAGTAGAGAATGCCTCTTGGCATTAAGTTCGCCTATTGTTTACTTACTTTCTTTTTGGTACAGTTAATATCGCAAAATATCTTTATTTTATTTTTGTTTGATTTGCTACCTGTTTATTAGCTCATTATTTATAGTATAGTATCGATACCTAAAAATAATGTCCGGGTTCTTAAGGGGCTATACGAATGAAACTAGCGCCGCCAACCTATTTACACTGATTGTGGCGAAAATATCATATTTTTGAAGAAAATAAAACATTACAGACTTAGATCCAAGTAAATCGAATTTTTCGAGATGCAAAACAATATTTTTTACACGTGACAAGTCACAATAAAGTTCATTATTGCTAAAAACGGCCACTTTTAGCAATAATTAACTTTATTGTTACTTGTCGCGTATTTTATATATTGTATTGCATCTTGAAAAATTCAATTTACTTTTATCTAAGTCTGTAATGTTTTGCTTTCTTAAAAAATATCGTATTTTCGCCAGAATCAGTGTAAATAGGTTGGCGGCGCTAGTTTCATTCGTGTAGCCCCTTAATCGAATATGACACTTTCAATATTTTTTCGTTTTTAAGCCCTAAGACTAGTACAATGCCTACCTTGTGGTGCAATTAAGGCGATATTAGAAACAATATTAATTGTTAGGATAATAAGCAGCGCACTTGTGACACCACTGGTGTTGCAGGTGATCCATCGGCTCGTATGCCACCTATATCATAAAAAACTATTGTTGTTGCACTTAGTGCGTTTTTATAAAGACTTATTTTAGATTTTAATACATTTTAGAGCTACATTTTAAGAAATAAATACTTAGTTCAGACTCTTAAAAGATACAACTTATTGAGAGTAAATTTAACATTATAACTATTAGTTGAATCAACACCTATGCTAATTTGTACTTTCCTTTTTTACGTGAACGTTTTCTAATAAAACATTTTAAACAATACTGTTGTTTTTCTAATTAAGTTAAAAGTACCTACACTTATTTCCGAATTGAGTCTTATATTTGTATTAAAAACTTAATAAAACAGTGACCTAAGTAAAAGATGGTCAGAATATTTTGTCAATGTTTCAGTAAAATATTGACCCATTTTTAATTTCGTCATAAATTTACTGGTTGGATTTCATAAAACAATGACGCATCTCGAAATATATTTTTCAAAAATGTTTTTTTATTATTATGTGTATAAAATTCATTCATTTTTTTGTTAAATCTAAAAGAATATATTCACAGGCTTAAAACCGTAATTTTACTTTCTTCTTACTCATCTTAGTTCAAATTTTATAGCAATTTAATGTTTATGCTCTAAAAATACAAATCGTTTTTTGCCATTTACCAAAACTTAGCAATTTTGAATTGAGTCATTATCTTATTAAGAGTGCGATTTATTGACGTTTACAGTTGTTCCGATATATTCGTCCACGGTGAATGCTTTGTTAAATTTGGCTACGTTGGTTGTGTTGATATTATTGCATATCGTGAATATCACTGAGTATGCGGGTATCTTGTATGTAACTTTATACATGATACTGACTGTACGTACAGCTGTTAGGCTTAGGCAACATTATGTATAGGGCACCTGTGCAAATACTACACTCAGCCTTTAGTCACAAAATATAAAGGACACAGAACGGAGACTCAGCTTTAATTTTGAATTTAGAAGAGTTCGTTGACATATGCTAGGGTTGTTGCCCGGCATGAGTACATAAACGCGCGGCCTCTACCACAGACCTCGACAGTTCGACAATCTTATGTCATAAGTAAGGAATAATGTGGTCGAAAAGGCGTATTTGCCCGTTAGTGCGCATGCGTGAGTACATGACATGTTTTTAGCTCTTAGTGGGCAGTCTACTTTCTGTGTCCTTTATATTTTGTGCTTTAGTGTAGCCCTTAGCGTCGACTGGCGGGAGGGAGGGGATAACGCTTGTATTTAAACGAAAGACTATGAGTGTAGTGTTCGCATAAGCGGCTACATTTTGTTTGAGGCATACTATCCTACTACGGCATCTATCCCATCTTTAGCGTAGAGGTAAAATATTTTAGTGACCAACCGAATTTCACGCTAGCGTTCACCAGTACTCAGGGCCACGTCCAGGGGGGCGGCAAATTGAGCAACTTTTTTCCTTTATATTAGCTCACCTCAGCCTGATAAGGAAGAGATCCCACGTTCTCACTAGTAGCGGGGAAGTCATCATCATCAGCAACCCACGCTCGTCCACTGCTGGACATAGGTCTCCCCCAATGCACGCCACCACTCCCGATTTTCAGCCACTCTCATCCAGCTTACTCCAGCCAGCCTTCGAATGTCGTCATCCCATCTTGTAGCAGGGCGTCCAACACTACGTTTGTCGTTGCGGGGAAGTAGAAGCTAACATTAGTACACCACCCCCCCACTCCCCCACCCCACCCCCCTCCTCTCGCATAATCGGTATTGCATGCGGGCGCCGAAACAGCTAGCGGCGGGCCTGCCAGTAACACATAAAAAGCATAAACACACCCTACCGCACTAGTTGTCATCCTGCTTGGCGTCGGGCTTGGCGTAGTGCGGGTTGGTGACGCTGTTGCGCGCCAGGTAGCGCGCCACGTGCGCCACCACCACGCACTCGCCGCCCACGCTGCGCCAGAACACGCCCGCCTGCTGCCGCAGCGCCGCGGCTTGCCCGCACTCCTGCGCATACCACCAATAAAAACTATCTAGAGAGAGGTATACAGGGTGTATCTGTGAACATTTACATCCCTTTAACCACGTGTTCTATCAACCATTCCGAACAACATTTGATCAACAACTTTTCTAAATTCTTCGAAAAAATTTTCGACTCCCCATACAAAATGACCAAGTCACGTGACCGACTTTGTATTGAAAGATGAAAATTTTTTATGCGAATTTTGAAAAGTCATAGAACAAATGTTGTTCAGAATGGTTGGTAGAACACGTGGTTAAAGGGATGTAAATGTTCACAGATACACCCTGTATAGAGGAACTGCATGTTTTTTTATACTAGAGGCGGCAAACGAGCAAACGGATCACGTGCTGGTAAGTAATAATAATAATAAATTGAGACAACATCACATAC
The DNA here is from genome assembly GCA_014851415.1 of Cnaphalocrocis medinalis. Classification (NCBI taxonomy): domain Eukaryota; kingdom Metazoa; phylum Arthropoda; class Insecta; order Lepidoptera; family Crambidae; genus Cnaphalocrocis; species Cnaphalocrocis medinalis. The sequence continues at coordinate 11,116,050 of CM026286.1, forward strand.
ATTGTCCTGGTCCCAAACTAAGGTTTTCCCTTGTGCTATGGATACCAGAAACAACGAAGGAACCACAAACACCCAGACTCAACACAAATATCTGTTTCATCAACAAACATTTGTGTCGGTGCGGGAATCGAACCCGCGACCCTTACGTCTCAACCGGCGCTCAAACCATTGCCGCTAATCACCGCTGCCCATGAACATCTGCGTGATCAGAGAGGTCGCTGAAGCGTTGCCGGCCTTTTAAGAAGGAGTACGCTCGTCTCTTGAAGGTCCCTAAGTCATAGCCGTCAGGAAATACTGCCGCAGCTAAACTATTCCACAAGACTGAGGTTCGAAAAACGCACAGTGCTAGATCGCCAACCATCAAGATGATGAGGATGGAATGACAGCCGCTTGCGTGTGATTCGATTTAAGAATTCAGCCGCAGGAAGTAGATCGAGCAATTCCTCGGAGCACTCCCTGTGATGAGAGATGCGGTAAATGTTAAACCTACTCTCATTATAAATACGACCTAACTATACACAAAAAATAAATTATTGCTTGATTGAAAAATAGCACATCAAAAACGCCATCTAAATCTTTAAGAAACAGGCCTATAACTTCCTAAAAGGCTGGCAACGCATCCGCACTCGAAGTGATTGTGGTAACTGGAACTTCGCTACTGTTGCTGACTGTACCTACCAAGTTATAAGTATTCAACTTACCGATGGAATATCTGTTGTTTGCATTTGTATCTAGAAATAAAATAATATTTTTAGAACAACCATTTAGACAGTTAATAAAGAAGTATCTATAACTATTTAAGTAAAAAGAAACTCACGAGTTGAGCGCTACTAGTTCTTGTGACGAATTTATCGATCACAGAACGGAACGTGCCGAGGTCCTGTTTAAAAAAAAACAACAAAATTAACAATAAAACCAAAACATTTTACACCATGAGTAAAAAAAAACTTGATATCAAATTTCAGAAACAATTTTCAGAAATGTTTTCTCAGTAGTAGGTTTCTTATATCAACCTATTCAGCATTATCAATAAAGGGCACGCTCTTGAATTTTAATTCATTCAGGATATATATTAGAATCAGCAAGATTCCACCAACAGCGCCGTGCCATCTAGTGTGAGGTAGCCTAAAACACGTCCCCCAACGAAACCAAGTTCTATGTTTAGCAGGTTCTAAAAGGAATCATCCTACTAATTCAGTGATAGCTATTATACTAGATGGCATTAACATAGTTTTTTAAGGGGAGTATATAGACAACTACGCACGACCACGAAAAACGCCCCCGTGTCAATGTCATGGTCACTAAGAAACCTATTGATCGTAGTCCTATTATACTTAATATTAAAGTTATTATACTATCATTTCATCATCATCATCATCAGCAACCCACGGTCGTCCACTGCTGGACATAGGTCTCCCCTAATGCACGCCACCGCTCCCGATTTTCGGCCACTCTCATCCAGCCCACTCCAGCCAGCCAGCCTTCGAATGTCGTCATCCCATCTTGTAGCAGGGCGTCCAACACTACGTTTGCCGAGTCGCGGTACAATCATTTATTGTTATAAAACAAATAAGTATCTACATGTCATATGCGCTAGGGTTGAAACAGATCTACGGCTACATCTCTTTTAGCAAGCGAAAGATCCACAGGAATCTACGCGCCTTTACATTGGTCTTAAAAAAAAAATTTTGTTTTTTTTTCTCCATATTATTCAACACTAAACGGTCAGTATGTCCATCTATTGTACGGTACCCTAATGTAAAGCATAATGTGAAAACTAACCCTATATGAGCTTCCGCAGCTATGCTCAGAGGCGCACGTACTCTTCGTATGGCTCGCCAACGACAGACTCTTGCTCGACACAGATATGTGAGACTTCACGAATTCGTATACCTTTTAAAAATACATTTATAAATGTTCGTTTTGAACTATAGGGTAATAGCACAAAATATAAAGGACACAGAAAGTAGATTGCCCACTAAGAGCTAAAAACATGTCATGTACTCACGCATGCGCACTAACGGGCAAATACGACTTTTCGACCACATTAATCCTAACTTATGACATAAGATTGTCGAACTGTCGAGGTCTGTGGTAGAGGCCGCGCGCTTATGTACTCATGCCGGGCAACAACCCTAGCATATGTCAACGAACTCTTCTAAATTCAAAATTATGGCTGAGTCTCCTTTCTGTGTCCTTTATATTTTGTGGTAATGGTATGGATTGGCTCTTCTTAACTTAATTTTACATCCCTACTAATTTAACTTATCTAGTAGTTTTATCGATAGAAATGAAAAAAACCATTTGGGGAAAAAGAGGTCAGAGGTCGGCAGCGCACTCTACTGGTGTTGCAGGTGTCTATCGCTTACCATCAGATGCTCCGTCTGCTCTTCTGCCACCTATCACAAAAAATAGCTAGGTAAAAATAGTTTTATTTAAGTTTTTTTTTTATAAGCACGTAGCTTGTAAAATATCTGAATTTCCCTTCCCCCCTCTAGCCCAGAACCTGGGTTCACCCATGTATGTTCCTGCTGCTCATCCGAGGGGTGCAACGGGTGGAAATTTTAGACATTAGCTAAGGTTTGTTCGGATCCATACTGGGCCTGGTCATACTTGAGCGCTACAGCCCTATAAATGTGATAAGTATACGAACAGTCCCCACGTCTTGGTCGTTGATGTCCCGCAGCAGGTCGCTGAACGTCTCCTGGTACATCGCCGCCATCCACGGCTGAGTGAAGAAGTCGTACAGGTCTTCTATTTCACCCAACTGTAGGAAACTACAATCAGTGAAGGTAGGTATAGTCCGCGGCATCTAACTATAACGATGACCGTTAGTTTGCGCAGTTGTAAAAAATAAGACTTTCTACTAAAATTGGTTTCTGCTCACTCAAGGTCACCGCTACACTTTACATGCCGCGGACTATACCGGAGATACAATCTTGGGGAAAGGGAAGTTTGAAGGTTGGTAGCGCATTTGTAACTCCACTGGTGTTGCAGGTGTCTAATGGAAGGAGCAATTGCTTACCATGAGATGATCTGTCTTGTCATCTACCATCTGTCACATAAAAAAATGCATAAATCTGAAAACGGAACGAGCGTACCTACATCAAAGGAGAAAAGCTTTCGGTTTAGCTTGCGAATTAGCAGACGAGGCAATAAGGACACAAGACAGTTGAGAAGATACACTGCACACCTATAATAGATAACTTAAAACATTTTAATTTATTTATTTATTTATTTGGAAAACAAACAGTCTTATACAGACATTGCACTTATTTATATCCAATAATAGACTTAATAATGATAATTCTGAGGGGATTTAAAGTTATATGGGTATGTCAAATCTCTTTCGCACATGTTCCTTATCTATGTTTTTTCAAACCACGCCGAGATCACCGTGCGCGCGCATGTAAGTAGGCGTAGCCTGTTTAGCAGGCCATGTTGGCAATCGGTCTGTGTCGATTTGGTGTTTTTTATGATATAGGGAGCATATGAACAGTCGGATCATCTGATGGTAAGCGATTCCGCCGCCCATGGGTGTCCATACAACACCAGAGGAGACAAAAGACAGCCACAGTGCTACCACAAAATAATTACACACAGAAGTTAGACTCAGCCTGATTTTGAATTTAGAAGAGTTTGTTGACATATGCTAGGGTTGTTGCCTGGCATGAGTACATAATCGCGCGGCTTCCACCACAGACCTTGACAGTTTGACAATCTTATGTCATAGGCTAGGATTAACGTGGTTGAAAAGGCGTATTTCCACATTAGTGCGCATGCGTGAGTACATGACACGTTTTTAGCTCTTAGTGGGCAGCCTCCTTTCTGTGTGTAATTATTGAGTGGTGCTACAGACAGTGCGGATGACGTCATTACCTTGTACCGCGCCAGTAGCTTGTTGAAGAACGCCTCGTGCTTCCCGTACAGCTGGCCCAGTATGGCCGGCGAGAACGCCTTCTTGGACAGACACGTGACCGTCTCCACGCAATGCAGGGCGTTCAGCTGCAGACGGAAGTAGTTGCCGCGTTTGTCCGTTGTTAATGTGTGCCCCTGACAACATAAAGTGGTAAGTTATAGTCAACGTCAACCATGAACAAACCACGGAACCCTAGCGCACTAATGAGACTTCTACTCTAATAAAGAAATAAAAGTCAATATAGGTAACGAATAATAAAGTTTATTTTACCACTTCACGAGCCTATTAGTATAAACAGAAAAAAATCTCACCGGCGCGGTACACAAATTTACGGCGTAGTTAATTTGAGTGGCGCCATCTATTAGCGTCCGTGCGGAACTGCCACATACTGCGTTGCTTTTATTAGGCGCCATTATTTTACGTACTATTTACAATGGTTTATACATATCCAGAGATGTGAATTATTTGAAATACAAATATTTCAAATGCAAATACAAAATGCAAAATACCTATTTTTATTTTATATTTGAAATACTTTTTTTCTAAATGTATTTTGTATTTTATTTGAAATACGTTTTAAGTGAATATTTAGTATTTATAAAATACAAAATAGTTTCGTTGCATTTTTAATTCATTTTTACAATTTTTCATTCTTAAATCCATGATTTCCTTATTTATGAACGCACTGACCGTGATCGTAGTGTTGTCATTGTCATTTGTCAACTAGAACAATACATAATGCCTCAGATTAAATAAGTACATTTGTACTTCATTGATCAAAGAATAATGCCAACATTATATGTTGATGAGGACTCTGATTCTTCAGCAGCCAGTGATAATGTTAATACAATCACAATAGATCTGGAAACACTACAATATTTAAAAGATGAAGACAATACCTTAGAATCCTTGAACAGGTATCCTACTGTAAAAAAACTCTTTCTTAAATATAATACCTGCTTACCGAGTTCTGCCCCTGTAGAACGACTATTTTCATTTGGTGGAATGATAATGAGGCCATGGGGCCTTCGCCTATGGAGGCGAAACATGAAAGATGAACTCTTTGAACAAATACTAGTTTTAAAATCAGTTCAATAAATAAAAGGTTATGCTTAACAATGTATTTTATTTTCAAAACCTATTTTAAAAATACGTATTTTGCATTTTGTATTTAAATACTTTTATTCAAAACTATTTTGTATTTCTATTTGAAATAGTGCTAGCAACTATGCATTTGCATTTTGTATTTAAATACTTTTACTAAATTATTTTTCACATCTCTGTACATATCGCCCACCAAGGACCTTCCTAGGTCATATAGTTAAAGACACCACTCTCGTCATCATCATTTCAGCCAATAGACGTCCACTGCTGAACCTATGTCCAAGTAGGCCTATGTTGGGGTAACGTTCTCCACACAGATCGGTCCTGTGCCACCCGCATCCAAGGGACTCCATTGTTTGGACTCCATCAACTGGAAGGGCATTCCATGACTTGATGGCTCGGATAATATGGTGTTTTTGAGGGTCTCAAAAGGAAAGAATCGGAATCCTTGCAAAACACATTTTGTCGTCAGTCTGTCCATCTGTGTCAAAGAAAGCCCTTTATTCCAAAAAGGAAGATCAAGTTTTTATGTCAAATAGCCTATTAACCCATGTTATAAATATAATTCATTGGTTTTGGACCTTATTTCGAACACAAAAGGTTCAAAATAAAGGGTTAAAGCCAACTTGTACCTGGTGTGGCAAACTAAGCTGCACCTCCATAGGCATCAGAGGCCCGGGCCGTCTCACCGTCATGTAGAACAGCGGGCCCGGCATCGTGGAGAACTGCACTATGGGCGATTCGAACTTTGACACGGGCTGCCACCTAAATTATACGAAGACCTACTTTACTGTCACATTCACTCAATGAGGCTATCGCGTGTGAAAAATCCGCAAGATGGCGTACTGTTAGACTGAGATCCAACTTCAACGTCATTGGTGGTGTTTAGTTAGTATTAGCGCAAAATAGGGACTGACACAGAAGACTGACTGCCCACTAAGAGCTAAAAATATGTCATGTACTCACGCATGCGCACTAACGGGCAAAAACGCCTTTTCGACCACATTAATCCTAACTTATGTCAAACTGTCGAGGTCTATGGTAGAGGCCGTGCGCTTATGTACTCATGCCGGGCAACAACCCTAGCATATGTCAATGAACTCTTCTATATTCAAAATCAGGTCAAAGTGCTAACTTCTGTGTGTAATCCCTATTTTGTGGTATTAGTGTTCATTTTGACATCTCACATCAAAAATAACCAATCACCGTGTAGATGGACTTCTGTAGTGCCTACATTACGCTATCTAGAGGATTTTTCACACGCGATAGCCCCCGTTGCCCTGCTGTACGTAACACTGTATCCAACTTACACTAGCCATCTTTCACTAATCATCAATTCATTATGCTACAGGACGTCCTACAATATACTTACGCTGATATATATTTTAATAAAAATTATATATAACCTTCTTGACATTCCAACATTAACTTTCGGTGTTTCGTTAACGCTGATGTGAGAACCTTTACAACTGAAAAAAAAAACATACAACATATCATATACATTGACCTGATTCCATACTAAGTAGCTTGGATAAGCTCTTGTGTTACCGATATCAGACAATAGAGAAATCACAAATACAATACTTAAATACATATTGCAACCAGCCACTGAACAAACACAAAGTGTTCATCACATTAATGTTTGTCCAGAGTGGGGATCGAACCTACGCCCTTGGGCGTAGGCAGGGTTACTACCAAATACTCTATCTGGTCAGTCAAAATATGAATGTAACTATGTATTTTTTAACATTGATAAAACCAAATTGATTGGTTGCGGACGGCCGAAGAAGAAATGGATGGTTTGTGTAAAAAATAACATATCTAAGAAGGGGGGGAATGATACGACCACGTATGAAAGGGACCTATGGAAGAAGAAAACATACTGCGCCGACCCCAGATAACCTGGGAATATGACAGAAACATGATGTTGAAAAGCAAATTCAAATTCAAAGCATTTAATGCATCACATTACAAAACGAGGTGGAACAGAAATTACTAAAGTATTCATGTGACACACAGCAAGTCAAGAGGGCTAACTAACTACTTTTTGATATTACATTACATACTGAACACTTATTGTACTTATATAATACATACTTAACACAAATCGATCATGCTTCATACATTCCTTTAACTTACGACAGCAAGCTGGAACTATATCTTGAGAGAAGATCTGACTGGTCTGCTGAAGGATCGCACATAATGAAAGGATCCATCTTCCGAAGAAATATATTCGCCATCTGAGAAATGTTAACCATATAACCTACAAATATAGGTAGGTATACTAATTTCAATCAGACATAAGTTAAAGAAATTAGAACTCTCTGATCAATACGACAGTCTTATTTCAAAAGATTATTGTATTAGAAACTAAGCTTAATGTATCAAATTTCTAGCATCTGTACCAATAACTTTGAGACCACCAATTATTTTGAAACTTAGTACCTACCTAAACTTAATATCTCTCTATTTTTTTTTTTTATGTGATAGGTAGCAGGCGAGCAGGCGGATCACCTGATGGTAAGCAATTGCCGCCGCCCATGGACATATGCAACACCAGTGGAGTCACAAGTGCGCTGCTAACTTTTTATCCCCTTCCCCCCCCTTATCCTTTATTTTATCCTTTATTTATAACTACTATCTATTTAGAAGGCGGTCGTGGCTGTTTTCTAAATGATAACACTTGTGCGATATAATCAACACCCAGCGCCATCTATTGGTTCAGTAGGTAGATCTAATTGCCTCAGCGAAGTGAAGGCAGGTCACCCGTAAGCAGTAAATAATACTCTTACCGCTTCCCCCACATCCTCGGAGCAATAAAAATGGTGCTCAAACTTGGTCGCGTACAGACGCCGCGAGTACCGCGTGCACGGGCCCGCGCCGTAGATGTGCGGGTCGTTCGTCTCGAACGTTGGCCCGATGATGAGGCCCCCGTCGTACACGACGAGGCCGCTTTCATTTATTGCTGTAGAACAGTAGAAAAGGTTACAATAAAGCTTACCATCAGGTGATCCGCCTGCTCGTTTGCTACCTACCTATCACATAAAAAAAAACTGACGCGAAAACCGCGAAGAGGCTCATTCCGTAGGTATGCGGGTTTGTTCATCTTAAATGTAGGGCTCATGATGGGCCCCCTTATACGAGGCTAATTTCATTTATTGCTATTCAGGCAGACGAAAGGTTACAACTGAAACGAATACCGCACAAAAAAAAGGGCCATCGGCGTAGATGCGTTTCTCGAGGCATTTTCTTCCGCGAACCTCAGTTTTGTGGAATAGTTTAGCTGCGGCAGCACTTCCTGACGGCTATGACTTAGGGACCTTCAAGAAACGAGCGTACTCCTTCTTAAAAGGCCGGCGACGTATCAGGGACCTCTCATATCTCGCAGATGTTCTTGGGCAGCGGTGATTACTTACCAGCAGGTTACCCGTTTGCCGCATTTATTATAAAAAATAAACAAAAAGAAAAGTACGTGCTAGACCTTAGCTCAGTACGGATAAGACGGAAACAATGAACGTGTACAAAATCAAGCTGCGGATGCACATTCTTAGTTACCTCTAAAAGCGTTGATATCAATAGCCTTCAGTCCATAATAGAAGAAGGCGAAGCACGGCAGCTTGATGGCGTGCAGCGGCGCCATGAGGTGCACGGCGTCCAGGCGCCCGTCCAGCTGGCGCCAGCCCGCCAGCCGGCAGCGCCGCAGCACGCGGATGCCTAGCTTCTCGATCACCGCTTGTACTCTTCCATCGACCTACCATCAAACGAGATGAGGCGATAAGCTAAGGAATCATCATCATCGCCACCAAGCTGCCTTCAACGAGATGAGGTGATTAGGGTTGGCAACTTTTGCCGCTGACAACCGTTGGAGCCGTTAATTCCTTGAGTGGAGACCGCGACTCGGTAAGTGTAGTGTTGGACGCCCTGCGACTAGATGGGATGATGACATTCGAAGGCTGGCTGGCGTGGGCTGGATGAGAGTGGGTGAAGATCGGGAGCGGCGGCGTGCATTAAGGGAGACCTATGTCCAGCAGTGGATGAGTGTGGGTTGCTGATGAACTTTTGCCAAGGAATCATCATAGCAATCATCATTGGCGTGCAGCGGCGCCATGAGGTGCACGGCGTCCAGGCGCCCGTCCAGCTGGCGCCAGCCCGCCAGCCGGCTGCGCCGCAGCACGCGGATGCCTAGCTTCTCGATCACCGCTTGCACTCTTCCATCGACCTACCATCAAACAAGATGAGGCGATAAGCTAAGGAATCATCAGCATCGCCACCAAGCTGCCATTAACGAGATGAGGTGATTAGAGTTGGCAACTTTTGCCACTGACAACCGTTTCAGCCGTAAAGTCTTTGAGTGGAGACCGCGACTCGGTAAGTGTTGTGTTGGACGCCCTGCGCCAAGATGGGATGATGACATTCGAAGGCTGGCTGGCGTGAGATGAGAGTGGGTGAAGATCGGGAGCGGTGGCATGCATTAGGGGAGACCTTTGTCCAGCAGTGGACGAGTGTGGGTTGCTGATGAACTTTTGCCAAGGAATCATCATAGCAATCATCATTTGGCGTGCAGCGGCGCCATGAGGTGCACGGCGTCCAGGCGCCCGTCCAGCTGGCGCCAGCCCGCCAGCCGGCTGCGCCGCAGCACGCGGATGCCTAGCTTCTCGATCACCGCTTGCACTCTTCCATCGACCTACCATCAAACGAGATGAGGCGATAAGCTAAGGAATCATCATCATCGCCACCAAGCTGCCTTCAACGAGATGAGGTGATTAGGGTTGGCAACTTTTGCCACTGACAACCGTTGGAGCCGTTAATTCCTTGAGTGGAGATAGCGACTCGGTAAGTGTAGTGTTGGACGCCCTGCGACTAGATGGGATGATGACATTCGAAGGCTGGCTGGCGTGGGCTGGATGAGAGTGGGTGAAGATCGGGAGCGGCGGCGTGCATTAAGGGAGACCTATGTCCAGCAGTGGATGAGTCTAAAACTCTAAAACAAGCAAAATGTTACACCAAGGCTCAATCGTATCATATCCTATTGTACCCGTTGTAATTACTCAATGAAATAACGTTATCGGTGCATATTCGTTTCTAAATCATGTGTCTCGTGTGTTTTACCGGGGACATTGCCAGTTTCAATTGGCCATACCAGCTCATTACCAGTGTCAATTGGCCATACCAGCTCGTCGTTGAAGCAGTTGACCCGCAGCTTGTCGGAGTCCTCCGGCGGGAAGGGCTCCACGAAGGCCACCATGTTGGGGCTGATGCCCAGCTCCATCAGCGCGGCCAGGCAGTTGTATGCTTCCACGCACTCACATACCCCAGCTCATTACCAGTATCAATTGGCCATACCAACTCATTACCAATGTCAATTCACCATACCAGCTCATCACCAATGTCAAATGACCATACCAGCTCATTACCAGTGTCAATTGGCCATACCAGCTCGTCGTTGAAGCAGTTGACCCGTAGCTTGTCGGAGTCCTCCGGCGGGAAGGGCTCCACGAAGGCCACCATGTTGGGGCTGATGCCCAGCTCCATCAGCGCGGCCAGGCAGTTGTATGCTTCCACGCACTCACATACCCCAGCTCATTACCAGTATCAATTGGCCATACCAACTCATTACCAATGTCAATTCACCATACCAGCTCATCACCAATGTCAAATGACCATACCAGCTCATTACCAGTGTCAATTGGCCATACCAGCTCGTCGTTGAAGCAGTTGACCCGCAGCTTGTCGGAGTCCTCCGGCGGGAAGGGCTCCACGAAGGCCACCATGTTGGGGCTGATGCCCAGCTCCATCAGCGCGGCCAGGCAGTTGTATGCTTCCACGCACTCACATACCCCAGCTCATTACCAGTATCAATTGGCCATACCAACTCATTACCAGTGTCAATTGGCCATACCAGCTCGTCGTTGAAGCAGTTGACCCGCAGCTTGTCGGAGTCCTCCGGCGGGAAGGGCTCCACGAAGGCCACCATGTTGGGGCTGATGCCCAGCTCCATCAGCGCGGCCAGGCAGTTGTATGCTTCCACGCACTCACATACCCCAGCTCATTACCAGTATCAATTGGCCATACCAACTCATTACCAGTGTCAATTGGCCATACCAGCTCGTCGTTGAAGCAGTTGACCCGCAGCTTGTCGGAGTCCTCCGGCGGGAAGGGCTCCACGAAGGCCACCATGTTGGGGCTGATGCCCAGCTCCATCAGCGCGGCCAGGCAGTTGTATGCCTCCACGCACTCCCCATACACCACCACCGGCCTCTCGTCGCTGAGGCTGTAGTTTGTGTCCTCTGCACGAATATTAATTAAGAAATACTTTACATGGATATACAGGGTGTATCTGTGAACATTTAAATCCCTTTAACCACGTGTTCATCATCCATTCTGAAGAATAACAAACTAAAGAAGAACAACATTTGTTCAACAACTTTTACAAATTTTCGACTCCCCATAAAAAAATTACCAAGTCACGTGATCGACTTTGTATGGAAAGATGAAAATTTTTTATGCGAATTTAAAAGTCATAGAACAAAATGTTTTTCAGAATCGTTAGTAGAACTCGTGGTTAAAGGGATGTAAATGTCCACAGATACACCCTGTATAATGCATCAAAGCCTGTATAATGCGTCAGCGCACTTGTGACGCCTCTAGTGTTGCGTGGGTGTCCATGGGCGGCGGTAATCGCTTACCATCAGGTGATCCGTCTGTTCGGTCTGCCCTCTAAAGTATATAAAAAAAAACAAAAAATATGACTCACTATCCTCACTGATCATGTACATCAGTTTCCTCATGCAGGAGTTGGCCTCAAAGAGGGAGTTAATCAGCATGAGGTTGTCGGGCATGTCCGGCGGCGAGGGCACCCGGTCCGGCTGGTACGCTGGGTTGTCCATCAGTACCCTGTCGCATGGCTTCCCTGCCCTAGTCAGTGAAGACTACAATCATTATAACTAGCTTTATTTATGTACGACGCCTTCAGGCCAGATGGTTTTCACAGTATGGCTTGCTAGACAATAAAAGAATATCTTATTTGGGAGATAGATGCGAGGACCCAAATGATGATTGGTGCGGCGAACATTTGGAGAGGTATTAGCAACGGGGTAATCAACACAACTAACACACAACAACATCTTAATCGTTAACCTAACTCCGTACTAAGTGCACTTGTGTAATATCAGACTACATTACACCCAGACACTAAACAAACGCAAGTGTTCATCACACGAATGTTTGTCCAAGGAAGGGATCGAACCCAGGACCTTTGGCGAGTGAGGCAATGTAACTATGACATGCTCTCTCTGGCCAGTCGATTTCGATGATAAGTGATGATTATGATGATAATCCTATTAAGATTAAAGATGTGAATATGCGACTTGCAGAAGGCGACTTGGATGCAATATTTTAAGGAAGGCGCACTCGTATCAAATGAGCTACCATCGCCCCATTTGGTCCCACTTTCTACTTCATCATCATCATTTCAGCCAATAGACGTCCACTGCTGGACATAGGTCTCCCCTAACGTTCTCCACATAGATCGGTCCTGTGCCACCCGCATCCAAGGGACTCCCGCGACCTTCACCAGATCGTCGGTCCACCTGGTGGGAGGCCTGCCTCCGTTGCGGCCTCCTGCACGCGGCCTCCACTCAGGATCTTCCAACCTTGGTATCGATCAATTGGACACTAACTCGACCTCTTTGACCAGCTCCAAGGACTCGTGCAGGTAGTCTGGATGCTGGAACTGCTTGCCGCAGGTCAGCACGAGCTCATCGTACACTTTCGTCGCGCCGCCTTTTAAATGGACACATTTTGTTTTCCTGTAAGAGCATTGGTTAAAATCAATTTTAACGTAGGTAAAAAGGACACTTCACACTTCGAATTACACAGGCAAAAATCCAAACTGACGCTGTGTTCTTAAGATGTTCATGTTCGTAATACTGTCACCAGCTGTTATGGGGGCATGGAATAGCACCTTAGAAAATATTTACCTATTTGTTCAGAAATACTCCTATTTCCTCCCCAAGAAGGGTCCCTACGAAGTCCCGTAAGTCGATTGGGAAAGAATTGCTGCCTTTTTTTGGTAACACAGGGGAAATACGATACGCAAACTCGTTGCGAACTTCCTCCTTCGGCCGATGGTAGATGTCGCCATACATACCTGTCGATGTTGGTCATGACCGCAGACATGACGTCGACGTAGAAGTAGAACGGCACGCTCTTGAGGTAGCGGTCGGTGTAGCGGCCTGCCAGTCAGTCAGTGCCTGAGCACTACTGTAGTGGCGAGCTTCTTCCATCGGGCGATGGTAGATGTCGCCACACATACCTGTCGATGTTGGTCATGACGGCAGACATGACGTCCACGTAGAAGTAGAACGGCACGCTCTTGAGGTAGCGGTCGGTGTAGCGGCCCTCGCGCGGCACGCACGTGTCCGCCGCCTTGAGGCACTCCACCACCGTGGGCAGCCCGTGCTCAGAGATGAGCGTCACGTTCGTGAACGTTAGGTATTGGGATGTTGGCCTGGAAAAAAAACATCCTTACTCCACCTCCCATCTCCCCTTACATCATCAACAACTCGTACATTGAGCTGACTCCGTACTAAGTAGCTTAAGCACTTGTGGTAGAGATATTAGACAACAAAGGAAACAAAAATATAATAGTTACCTAAATACATTTTACACCCAGACTACTGAACAAACCTAAGTGTTCATCGCACAAAAGTTTGGGATCGGACCCACAACCTTTGGTGTATAGGTCACTCACTAATGCGATATTGAGCCAGAAATGTTTGTGAGAACAACACAACAATTACACATAAGAATTCCTACTCTGATGGGTTTTCTTTCTGAGAATCCTTACTATCATTACTTACTCATAATCTATACTATTTATAAAGAGATAACTTCTATGGACAACGACAAGGCTTATAGGTAAACCGAAAACACGAACGCTTGCGCGATGTAATTGAGCACAGCGCCATCTATTGGTTTATTTCTGAATTACGGTCCCGAAGCGAAGTAAGGGCGGGCCACTAGTAATAAATAAATGCGAAAGTAACTCTGTCTGTTACTCTTTCAAGACAAAGCTACTGAACGGATTTGAATAAAAGTGAAGCTGCCCTCCTCTATTAAATTCAGAGAAACAAAGTGCCTTTGAAAAGTTTTGAATACATTAAACATTAATTACACTCACCCCATCATCAAGCTCTCTATGAAGGCGAGGCCCGTGCGAGACGCGCCCACGACCACTATACTGTTGTTCACGAACACCTTCGGCATCGACGTCAGCGGCCGCTCCAGCACCCACAGTGCGAACGGCGTAGTGCTACACGAACATTGAAGTATACGAGAGAAAGAGATTAAGGTGACTCGTGGATGCTGACTCACGAGAGCGACCGCAAAATATCAAACGGAACAACCAAGTTTCTACTAAGTTAACACACGTGCGGCCCAAATTGCTAGTATGACCAGCGGGACCCCCTTGGACGTTCCTATAAATGGCGCGATACAAGATAGAAAAAAAAATAGGGACTACCGCGTGTTGAAAATCCGTTAGATAGCGTAAATGTCTGTTGATTAAACAGTACTGATGTCCGTTCTACAGTACGCCATCTAGCGGAGTTTTCACACGAAATAGCCCCTACTGCCGCCTACTGTTGTACGTTGGGCTCCTAAAGAGCGTCACCCGCTGGTTTCGCACACAGGCGCTGTCAGTGGCGTAGCGTGCCTTGACGGGGCCCCGTATAAAAAAATGTTTGAAGGCCCTTATGTGGGCCCTTAAATGGCCCTTATTTTTCACAAAAGAAAAAAAAAATGTCTTTTGTATAATAAATCAGAAAGTTTTATTTCTTTTTCTTACACACTTTGGGGGCCCCCGTGGCTCAGGCGTCCCGTATAATTGATACGGCAGATACGGCGGTAGATGCGCCCCTAGCTGTGTGGACTAGGCGCGCTCCTGAATCGAAAACTCACAGGTCCTGGTACAGCTTGTCGAGGTCCTTGTTGCCGCTGATGTTGGGCACGGCCAGGCGCGGGCGCACGGGCGTCATGTGCCCCGCCAGCGACATCAGGTTGCGCACCGGACTCTAAGTTGCAAGTCACGAGAACCAAAATTGTAAAACAAACACAGAAAAAAATACGGTTTTATTTTTTATAGCTGTTACCCACGACTTCGTCCGCGTAGAATTGTATACATATTTGGGTAGAATTTTGAGTTTTTTCACCCCCATTTTAACCCCTTACAACCTCCTTTTCGCAATAAAAAGTAGGCTATGTTCTTTCTCAGGGTCTAGACCATATGTATACCAAATTTCATTCAAATCCGTTTAGTAGTTTTAGCGTGAAAAAGTAACAGACAGGCATACGTTACTTTCGCATGTATAACATTAGTTAGGATTGGCCAGCGTAATCCCATCATAGCAGTGACAGCTCGATTTCTGTTGTGGAGGTCTTTGCCCTACATTGGGACAGTCTATAGGCTGATACTCAACTTCACTTTCATCATGTCATGTTGACCTCAACCACTCTGAAGAGTGATACGACTGAGAAGAAAAAAAAATGCAAGTTACCACATCGCCCTTGGCGAAGAGCCGGCAGATCCAGAAGAGAGTAGTGTAGTGCGACTGGCGGAGCATGTCCCTCATGTACCAGCGGCCGTGCGGCGACAACGCCGGCGACATCACTCCTGCCAGTATCTAACAAAATTAAAAAATAACCCGATATTCGATACACAACATCTCATACTTTGACCTGACTCCGTAATAAGTAGCTTAAGCACTTGTGTTACAGATATCGGAAACCAAAATATTAAATTGGGTAATACATTGGGTTAATACATATTATATTACATCTAGACACCAAACAAGACAATCGTTCATCACACGAATGTTTGTCCAGGGTGGGCATCGAACACACGACCTTTGGCGTATAAGGCTGGGTAGTGGGATGGCGTATTTGGCAGTGACCAAATACGCCATCCGGCCAAATATTATACAGCATTTTGGAACGGAGGTCATTTTGGATTTGAAAATTTTCATATATTTATGTCTACTATGTATTCTCAAGCTCTTATATTTGATACCTTTTGAGGTCATTAAGTCACAAATCATTTTGTGGAGGCGACCATCTCAAACCGGTGGCCATCAAACATAGCCATTGAGGTATATGTAAAACTAGAGGAGACACCACTCATTACTAATAGGTTCTATTCAATTGCGGTGGTTACACCGCACGTCAATCAGTTGCTTGCTAGCACTGACGGGTTGTCCATCCAACAGTTGTTCATGTGAAAAATTACTATTAAACGCATAAAAATTGCCGTCCTGTGTGTTAAGATATTGCACAAATAATTCAAGGAATACGGCGAAGTGCAAAGGGATAACTTTCTACCGGTGAGTAATTAGATATTATCGTTTCAAAATTAAATATGAGCACAATTTGACAGACGCCATTATTGTCGCATTCGGCATAGATTAGGTAATTATAAACAGAAGGGAAATTGTTGAAAATTGTTACATGCCTACCTACATACCGTTTCATTCATCAGTTTGCTTTTGGGAGCTCGAGTACAAACAAATCAATTAGTGCAAGTTATTCGATTTTTGATGTAACGATTTTGGTAAAGAGTTTTTATCATTATTTTACCGTCGCTAGACATTTTATATTGTTTTATATTTGTGTAATGTACAGTTTCATGTGTTATTCTTTTATAGAATAATTATTTGAATTGTTGATATTTTGTTTTTATAAGGTTTCCACGTCCGAGCCAAGAAAAAAGGGAACAGTGGATAAAATTTGTCCAAAAAGACCGGAGTGAAGAGACCTGGCTACCATCCGGTCATAGTTATATATGCTCAGTAAACTTATTTTGTTTAAGGGTAATTAAATAAATGTAGGTGTCATTTGTATTTACGACTTTTATTTTAACCTATTAATTCCTGCATAAAATTTCTGTACTTGAAAGGTAGGTATCTCTTCGTTTCATTTAACAAAATATGTAAACTGGCACAATTTATCTCATTTGACGGAAGTTTTAATATTTTGTAGGTTGTAGGTACTCTTTAATCATAATTATCAGACAATTCTTACATACACACAAATTAGATAAAACGTAAGGATTCTTGTAGATACGAATAGTCCCTTCTGTAATCTGCAGCTTAGTCAAGAAAATGTCATTTTGTTGAGGTACGTTGAACGAAACGCGTAAAGTGCTATGAAAATCACGGCGCTTACGCCCTTTTGTTCGCGAACAAACTCCATCCTATACTCTGATTTATAATAATGTAATATAAACTGACAGCTACAATCGACCTTTATTTTTTTTAATGTTGCCTCCTAAGTGCACTAGTGCTGTTATAATTGAATGGTGAGCGAACAATTGAATTTATTATTGAACATTTTAGATGTTAAGATTTTACTCATAACCTTAAATTAATTTCATTGATTTGTACGATAGTTAATAAGAAAAACATTACATAAAGTACAGCGATATTTCATACGTATTGCATAGAGCTGGTTTGAATGAACATGAAGACAACAATAAAGAGTAAAAATCGATAAATTGTTTTTTATTTAAATGAATTAATCTGACAACTCATAGCTGTTATGTTCGACACAAATACTCTGACAAGTATTTGACTAATCTCGATTTAGTAAAAAATATTGATACTCTATCAAAATATTGGTAAATAAGAACCAATGGCCAACATTTTCAGTTAAAAATATAACATCTAGCTGGTTTTGTGAGCATTGAAAGTTTCATGGGCAAGTCCATTTTTAAAGTATAAATTAAAAAAAAATAATTATATCATTGAACTACCCGTACATTTTTCATCAACTTTTATTATAAAACCATATACTTAAACGAAACATTTGATATAGCTACCATATAAAATTTACTAGACGCGCATACAGAAGGTTGAATCGTGACGTCACGATTCAATAGCCATTTGTATAGAGCGTTTTTGGGTTTGCCCAAAATACGTGCTCTTAAAGTTGTGATATCTCAGGTAATTCAAATGAGAATCAAGTGATTCTTTCAACGATGTTTCTTAAATTGAGGCGTCTTTTGATTAAACACATAAAAAAAAATTGTCAAATACCCAATTAAGTCATGAAAATAATCCTTTGATTATTTTCATGACATCTTCATTTAAATCATAGATATTCCCTCACCATAAAAGTCTGACCAACAAAACGTAACTATAAAGAATGGTGGCAAATTCAAAAAACCTTGGGTATCAACACTTATTACAATCAGAAAAACTATGTTGATATTTGTGTTTTATTAGACTAGGCAGAATACTAGTTTAATAAAAAATACAAGTGTTAACGTCGTCGTCGTAAATAGGTCTTCTGGCTACGGAACCCTTTCATGTGCGTGTCCGACACGCTCTTGGCCGGTTGTTTGAATAATTTTAAGCTCCTTTGAAAATGAGTTTATGTAACCAAGTTTTGGATTCGAATTGTTTTACTTGTAAATACTTAAAATTTATTTTATTAAATGACTACATTTTAACACACTTCGTACATTTAGTTAGAAGTTTGGACATCAATCAGCCTCCAAATGTAATTTTCAAGATTTTCTCATGTCATGAAAAGAAAATGAAAAATAATTGAATCGCAATTGAACTTTTCGATTACTCACGACCGACACTATTTTTGTATTACGATAACGCGACAACCCGCCAACTGTCAGTTGATATTACATGATTATAAATCAGAGTATAGAAGCGATATAGCGCTGCGTGAATTTCGCATGCTTAGACGATTAATTATTTTTCAGCGCTGCATCGCACTTAAAGTTTGACAATTCCATTGACAATTCAAAATGGAACATGACTTTTGGATACGATAGCTCCTCTAGTTCTACATATACCTCAATGAACATAGCTAAGAACACGCACTCCCGGCTAAATAACCTTCTATCCTTTCGGGAGCGTTAGATACTCACATTGCCATCAGTGCAGGGTCGTCTTGATTCAGGTTGCAAATCGTACTGCATTCTCATTGAAGTACCATCTTGCACTATAGGTCTATGGAAATAATAGATAATAATGAAATTTTATTAGAAACCATATTTTATAGTTTTATTATATACCAGTCTTATTCGCGCGCGAGGAACAGGGCGGCAATTCTCATGCACTCGACATTGAAGTCGAATTAGAGATACAAATCTCTACAAATAGACGAATATTGCTAATTCGACTTAATGTAGAGTGCTCGAGAATCTCAAGCTCCAGGGGGTAATTCTCGTGCACTCGACACGCACACAAGAATTGCCCTGGGGGGGGGGGCAATTCTCGTACACTCGACATTGAAGTCAAATTTAGAGTTTTCATAGGTACATTCATCCATACAAAATTCCGATTAGACTTCAATGTCGAGTGCACGAGAATCAGTACCCTCTACTGGGTAGGTACACTATATCACGCTACCCCAGTATGACCATGCCGATGGGCTGCTTCTGGCTGAGCAGCACGAAGGGGCTGAGCGAGCGCGAGGTCAGCGCCGCCTCGAACAGCTCCAGCAGCGCGGGCGCGCGCGGCGAGTGCTCCAGCACGTCGCTGAGGCAGTTCAGGTCGTTGGCCTCCTGTACTATGTCACACACTATATCACGCTACCCCAGTATGACCATGCCGATGGGCTGCTTCTGGCTGAGCAGCACGAAGGGGCTGAGCGAGCGCGAGGTCAGCGCCGCCTCGAACAGCTCCAGCAGCGCGGGCGCGCGCGGCGAGTGCTCCAGCACGTCGTTGAGGCAGTTCAGGTCGTTGGCCTCCTGTACTATGTCACACACTATATCACGCTACCCCAGTATAACCATGCCGATGGGCTGCTTCTGGCTGAGCAGCACGAAGGGGCTGAGCGAGCGCGAGGTCAGCGCCGCCTCGAACAGCTCCAGCAGCACGGGCGCGCGCGGCGAGTGCTCCAGCACGTCGCTGAGGCAGTTCAGGTCGTTGGCCTCCTGTACTATGTCACACACTATATCACGCTACCCCAGTATAACCATGCCGATGGGCTGCTTCTGGCTGAGCAGCACGAAGGGGCTGAGCGAGCGCGAGGTCAGCGCCGCCTCGAACAGCTCCAGCAGCGCGGGCGCGCGCGGCGAGTGCTCCAGCACGTCGTGAGGCAGTTCAGGTCGTTGGCCTCCTGTACTATGTCACACACTATATCACGCTACCCCAGTATAACCATGCCGATGGGCTGCTTCTGGCTGAGCAGCACGAAGGGGCTGAGCGAGCGCGAGGTCAGCGCCGCCTCGAACAGCTCCAGCAGCGCGGGCGCGCGCGGCGAGTGCTCCAGCACGTCGCTGAGGCAGTTCAGGTCGTTGGCCTCGCCGGGGCGCACTTGGACGTTCCTATAAACGGAGTAATATACGATACTAGCGGCTGCCCGCGACTTCGTCCGCGTGGAAAAGTAACTTTTTACCCCCCTTTTAACCCCTTACAACCCCTTTTTTGCAATAAAAAGTAGCCTATGTTCTTTCTCAGGGTCTAGATCATCTAGTACCAAATTTCATTTAAATCCGTTCAGTAGTTTGGCGTAAAAGAGTAACAGACAGACAGACAGACAGACGGACAGAGTTACTTTCGCATTTATTGTATAATAGTATAGAAGAAGATATAGATAGAAGAAGATAAAGTAAAGTATCAGCCTATGTCCCACTGCAGGAACAAACCCGTCCGAGCTATGTTCGAAACATACTTTTGCTCGACCCGGGAATCGAACCCCCAACAATATTAAGTCCCAGTATTTAAACCACCATACTAACAAAGCGTTGGCCTAGGTTTAAACTTTAAATATACGATATAATTTTGGTTTCATATGTGTACTACTTACCCTCTTACAGAATTAATGTGAGCCACGTAAAGAGATTCATTGATGAACCGCAATTTTGAAGCAAATGGAGTTGCCAGCTGAAAAAAAAATGCTTTGTAACCTTCGATCACGGTAAATTTTAATTATCTATAAGAAAGTTTAAACTGATATTGGCCGCGTTGATGGCTGGTCATTCATTGAAAAATAAACAGATTCACTCACTTGCAGTTATACTCTGATTCATAATCATGTAAACTGACAGGTGAAAATGACAAGTTTCTATGCATTTTGACATTTTGCATGTGTCAAATTGAGTTTTAAGGGGATGACACATTGACATCTGTCAGGTAACTTTACATGATTATGAATCAGAGTACCTATAGTGACTGTGAAAGGAAAACGTTCAGAAGCATCTCGGATAGAGTACGGAGGGCCCAGACCTCCCAAGTTATTATAGGATTCGGAGGACATATACCTCACAAGTGTTGTGCTTATAAACTATCCCTCTATTTCAGATAGCAAATAAACGTATTGAAATTATATCGTCTCCACCTCATTTCAGTACACACCGAGAAGTGCTCAAGAAGTGGGAAGGAGGGATGGTTAGACGGCAGGCACATGACGCAGTAGTCTCTATCTGGAAACAATTCGTACGCAGCCTCGAGCATGTCGAAGCCGTATCTGGATAAAAGAAATAAAGTTGTGAAAAATCGCATCCAGAAAAGCTGTGGCTAACAAGCTAGTGGTGATATTTTAACTACTATAGTCCATTTCAGCTAAGAAGAGCCCTGTGACACTTCATAGTGTTCCTGAACTACGCATTTTATGTTTGACAATGTAAAATAATTTTATTGTATATTTTTTTCATTTAAATGCGGCATTGTTCCGAAAAATATTAAAATAATACATCTTAAACTCAAAAAATAAAAACAGTATCATTTAGTTTAATTTACTGGAATAGAAAATAAAAATATATTTTAATATTAAACCTATGCGTTTCGAAATACGTGTAACGGAACGTGAGAAAAACATAGAGCTGGGACATAAAATAATCGGCGGCCATCTTGTGATCACTCGATAGTCGCATTAATCGCATCAGTAGGAGTGCATCAGCCTTGTATGCGAGTTGCGCTTTCGTTGAATTTGCGTGGTGATCGGTTATTGTACTTTTTGTTTTTGTTATAATTGAGTTGTTGCTGTTGTTTGTTACGTTTTTCATTGTAATTTTTTGGCAAAATGCCGAAAAAAGCTGTTTTGAACTCTCAATCTCGGGAACAACAACCCCATTTCCCCTGATTGGACCTCCTGTACCCTCACACACTCGGAAAAACAGCGCAGGCACTGTTTCACTGCGCTGCTGTTAGTATAATAAAATCGATTCCATTTCCATACGAAGTAGAATCGATTACTATAAACAATCGCAATTATTTAATTTTAGGACACCTCTACAGGTGTCAAAATTGAACTGTCACAGGGCTCTTCTTAGCTGAAATGGACTATAGCTGTATTTTTCTATTAAGCCTATTATGCCCTGCTTGAAGAAAGTCTCTATGACAATGAATCTGTTTATTACATACTAGTGGCCCGCCCTCACTACGCTTCGGGACCGTAATTCAGAAATGAGCCAATAGATGGCGCTGTGTCCAATTACATCGCGCAATCGTATCGTGTTTTCGGTTTACCTATAAGCCTTGTCGTTGTCTATAGAAGTTATCTCTTTATAAATGGTATACATAGTGGCCCGCCCTCACTTCGCTTCGGGACATTAGTTCCACTTTCTTCCAATATATGGCGCAGGGTGTCGATTGCATTGCGCTAGTGTTTCGCCTTTTCGGTTACCAATAAGGTCTGTGTGTATCTATAGATTTATGATTGAAAGACTGGATACACTGCTTCAGGACTCACCTCTCGTCGTAGTCCGGGTGCATGGCGAACAGTTCCAGCAGGAACGCGTTGGGCCGGCCGGAGTACCGCTTGGGGTCCGGCGGCTGGTACACGAACACGTTCGACATCACTATCGCATGCAATGAAAACATCGGCCAAGTGAGAGTGAACTCGTGTAAGAAAGGTTCCGTCCGTTTATGACGTAATTCAAAAAAACTACTAACTAGATATCGTCCAAACCAACTTTCGGTGGAAGAAGTTTTCATAGTAATGGTGGACAGTGCAGTACGCGTATAAGAGGAAGATGGTAAATGTATGTAACGCATATTTTACATATTTTTTTTAGTATTATCATTATCTTATCTTATTTAGAAGTTAAACTGTCCCCCATACACACATTTTACCATTTTGGGAGTGTAAAATTTTCAGATTAGAAAAAAAAAAATTTTTGTGTAAAAATCTCATTGCGGTTCACAGAATGCTATACCTACATAGTAATATAGTACCTATCGGAAAAAAGTGACTGTGAAATACGTACGCACAGACATACCTATCTATATACATGACGAATCAATAAGGATTCAAGTTTTTGCCATTTGACTATGAAATCAATCAATTAATACCAACCTGATCAAATTACTTTATAAAGAAAGTAGCAACTAATACTAACTAGTAAGTTTCGATTTTTTGGAAGCTTTATCTTCAGGTTCTTTATTAGTTTTGCCGCTTGTTGTGTCTAAAGGCTTCATTATGTTTTCTGCTAATCTGAAAATAAGAATCATTACTTACTAGAGAATGGCGTAGATTTTTATATGATAGGGTGCCGACGAATCACCTAAAGTGAATGGTCACATTTTCATTACGTCCCGATTCCTCCCTACCTCCATCCGGGATCTAAACTTCAGCACGCGTAGACTGGAATGTCCATCTTGATGATGTCATTGGCTTCAGCTCCGATCGTCTTCATCTTCTAATAAGTTCAGAACATTCAAGAACACATTGGACGATGTCAGAGTGTGATGTCACGATGCCAATGGAATCCAGGACAGTTATTCAGCATAGTGGACCGCCCTCACTTCCTTTCGGGACATAAGTTTCAAACGGGACTAATAGATGGCGCTGGGCGTCGATTTCATCGCGCAAGTGTTTTGTTTTTTCAACCTATAGACGCTGTTTCTAGAAATAACCTCTTAATAAACGGTATAAATAAATCCAGTGTTCCACCAACCCTTTCGGTCCGCTCGGCATAAACTTGGGCACGCGCAGCAGCTCGGTGTCAATGTTGATGATGTCGTACTCCAGCTCCTCCTCGTCTTCGTCCTCCAGCAGGTTCAGGACGTCTAACAGCGCGGAGGGCGAGGCCGGGGGGGTGTGGCTGCGGCTGTCTGAACGCAGATCTTTGAATTCGTCCTCGTCGAACAACCACGTTACCTGGTTGAAACGTTTTCTTAAAAGGCTGACCAAAATTTCGCGTTATGTATGTATCCAACGAGGTAATGCTGCCAGCATTTTGGGGACATTGCCACAGAGGCACAGAGCCAACTATGTTTTAATTATTCTTTTTGGTCGTTTTTTTTAGCTTTAGATTCTAGTTATTGTGTACACATCAGGTTATCACAACCTGTCAAATTTCCTCAATCGATTTTGAAGTTAATGTGTATGACAGTAAGATGAGAGTCGATTGAAGAAAGTCAGTTTTGTTTACTCTGTTGTATAATATCTATAACACAAGTGATCAAGCGGCTTAAGTTAGTACCGAGTGCTGGCTGGTGAGGGCTGGATGAGAGTGGCCGAAAATTGGCAGCAGTGGCGTGCATTAGGGGAGACCTATGTCTCCACCTATGTCCAGCAGTGCACGAGTGTGAGTTGCTGATGATGATGATGATGATAAAGAGGGTTTTGGTCAGTCCAGTAACACCACTATTTGATAAATTGAATTGTAATGAATTAGTACATTTAAAGGAAAAATGTAGAGAGCCAGCGTAGCTAAGTAAGTAACGGAAAAATCTTAATCCAGCATAGAATCTTAGCCAAAAACTTACCCGAGATTTGGTCGGATCTGGTTTTAAACGGGCTTCGGGGTCCATGTGAACGTGAACCGAAGACGATTGGAGTTCGTTAATATTCAGACCGGTATTAAAGCTAAAAAATAAAAATTATATTACGTAGGTACATTATCATCTCATTGTGTCAATAAGTACCTACTAGCGTCTAAAATAGTCGCTACGGAGCCTAGGTATTTATCCTATCTCTCGGATTTAACATTTGCGAAAACAATCTTTGGGAGTAGGACCTATCTACTGTTTGATAAACTATCCGGAACCAAAGATTTAAATCATAGATATGCCCTGACACCTAAAAACGAGGCAATATTTTGATGACATGACGTGTGCTTGTCATCAAAAGTCACTATCTATGAGGATAAAATACGGTCAGCAAAATTTTCATATTGGAAACTAAAAATAAAACAATTCCTAAATTTAAAAGCAATTTTATTTATAGGATATTTTATTTCTAAATGTCACACTACATTTATCTATTTGTTCAAATAAATTAAGTACTCTAATCACAGAGCGAATATCGGGTTTGATCACCAAACCGCATAAACCATAAAGGGTGGTGATTATGCCTAATCCCATCATACTATGACTTGATTTCTATGATAAAGGCCTTTGCCCTACTATTCCTTAAGCAAAATGATGAGTAATATTTACTATAATTTAATAATTAATTAAAAAGTTAACACAACCCCACATTTAATGTCCTGACTCCGTACTAAGCTAGTAGCTTAAGCTATAGAATATATAGTTGTGTTATAGAATAAGACAACAGAAGAAACACAAAATAATACTTTTAACTTTGCGTCGACATAGCCGGGGATTCAAATATAAATCATTTTCTTTGAAATGAGCAATTCGACTAAATTGTCCAGGTAACCAGTATTCATTCCTTTGATCCCGCTGGATAACTTTGATCCATTTTTCTTTTAAACGCGGAAATCTAAAACAATAACGGTTACCTTAAAAATAATACGTTTTTATTATTTGCATGTTATTGATTTCTAGTCAAAATAAAATTGCTGTTTTATATCTGACCGCTATTAAAACAATGCCTATCGAAACTGCTGACGCTACCGTACTTTTCCCGGTTATTGCAAACCATTAACAAATGAGCTGGTATCAACTGAGTTCTGAGTACTACAGCGGGTCTAAGTATATTGGCCACCGAGATAATGATGTTGTCTCTTTTTGTCTCACAGTAATTGCCAATACTAATGTCTCTGTCACGCGCTGGCCGATCAGACTTTGATGTTTTGTCAACAAAATAAAATAAATTAAATTATTGATGAAATATAAATACTTACGAGTGAAATGTTACACCATTCGCTTTATTTGAATTTTTAGTATTTTTCTTGCACAATAAAAAGGCACATGAAGGCATTTTGAGTGCTTTTTCCTGTCAAAAATCCAGGCAGCTGTGTCGTACAACTGTCCCCGAGTGCAACACGGCAACTAATCCGTGCTAATCCCAGTTGAGTTAGACTAGGTTATTTGAGGTGCGACTCAAATCGGCGCGGTCAAAGTATGGCGAGGGCATATCTATGATTTAAATCTTTGTCCGGAACATGTAGGTTACTTCACGATTTCGCCGCAGAGAAAATGGTCAAAATATGTACTGACATAGCGCATGCTAGGATTCTATCCGCCTATCGTTCAGGGAGGCGTAGGTACAGGTTCTTATGCACCGAGTTGCCATCGCTCTAAGACCTTGCCTAGACTTGAATTAATTGGACGAGTGCAGACGAGCTATTATTCTTTTTATATCATACTAGCGGCCGCCCGCGACTCCGTCCGCGTGGAAAAGTAACTTTTTACCCCCCTTTCAACCCCTTGCAACCCCCTTTTCGCAATAAAAAGTAGCCTATGTCCTTTCTCAGGGTCTAGATTATCTGTAATACCAAATTTCATTTAAATCCGTTGAGTAGTTTTGGCGTGAAAGAGTAGCAGACAGACAGACAGAGTTACTTTCGCATTTATAATATTAGTATGGATCATCTAAGATCCGACATAAATTTCGAAAAGCCTTTGCTTCCTTTGCATGGATTATGAAGTTTGTACTCGCACTAGAACACGGTGGGCACATAAAAAACGGTCTAGAGGCGATTTTTAATTATAAATGAATAATTATAATAATTTATTCTTTTTTTTTCTATTGATTCTGGCATCACCTGGCCATAGACTCGATATCGCCTTTGCTCTCCTTCCTCGATTTCATATAATCCATGTGGCGGAGGCCGGCGAACGAAGACAGCTCATAGCTCTCTTCCAAGGTCTCGTAGTTGATTTGCGTGTTGAGGCACATCACCCCCACAGCCAGCTCTTTATGCTGAAAACGGATTTTTGAGGAACTAAGAGAGTTCTCATGGTTTATTAAACCAATGGGGCTACCATACTCATGACGTAAGCTAGTGACGCCATGCTAGTGGAGCAGGAAATGTGCGAACATCCGAGGCCCAATTGGGCGCATTCCCATTTTAAAAAAGTAAGAGAATATGTTTCCTAAATCGTATCAAATTCTAAAATAACTAAGGTATCTGGGAATAGTTTGGATTGCTACCAATCTTCACAGAAGATCTGGCAAATGTGTTAAGCGATCCTAATCTCAGAAGTTTACAATAAACGGTATTCACGACCGAATCCCTTCACTTTCACGAGCTCTTTTCAAGATCCATTCGTCAAGGAAGCATTTCATTGTAAACCAATAAGGCCCTCACCTCACACACCAAGAGAACCCGCTCCGACTCTGGGTGTCGCGAGATCAGCTCGCTGACGTAGAACTCCCCGTACATCTCCTGCAGCCGCGGCGAGTGGCGCTCGATGATCGGCACTATGTCGTCGTTGTCCTCCTCTCTGCAGGTCATCGTCATCATCATCGTCTCGGCTAAGATTACCCACATTTCTGGTTATTAAGCCTCCCAAGGATTTCTAGAATGATCAGTCCTGTGGCAGTGGTGGCACAGGACTGATCATTTTGAAAATCCCGGGCAGCATAAGTAACTTTATGCTTACAAACATAAGGTACAAAATCAAACACACACAGTTCTCCTGATCCTCAGCAGTGGGCTGACCCACGGTCTAGTTTGCGATGCATCGTCCCGGGCAGCAGCGAAATAAGAGACTTTATACTTACAGACATAAGGTACAAAATCAAACGCACACAGCTCTCCAGATCCTTAGCCGTGAGCTGACCACGGTCTAGCTTGCGATGCATCGTCCCGGGCAGCAACGATATTAGTCACTTTATGCCTACATATCTACATAAGGAACAAAATCAAACGAACACCGCTCTCCTGATCCTCAGCCGTGGGCTGACCTCGGTCTAGATTGCGATGGACCGTCCCGGGCGGCAACGAAATTAGTCACTTTATGCTTACATACATGAGGTACAAAATCAAACGCACACAGCTCTCATCCTCAGCCTTGAGCTGATCTCGGTCTATGTAGGTAGTTTCCGACGCACTTTCCCGGGCCGCAGCGAAATGAGTGACTTTATGCTTACATACATAAGGTACAAAATCAAACGCACACAGCCCTCCTGATCCTCAGCCGCGGGCTGACCTCGGTCCGGTCCGCTATGCATAGCCCGGGCAGCAGGTCGCCCGGCATGCCGCGCTCCATGGCAGACACGCGGCGGAACGAGCCCTCCGACCGGGACTGCCCCGCCACCAGCACTAAGAGCAAACCTTTCCATCAATACTCTGTGATATGGTAAATTCGTTGGAGATGGTTTTTAATCAACGATAGAAGTTATGCCCCCTGCTGGGCTTAGGGCCAAGGGCAAATAATCTATCTTGTGTGAATGTTATAAAGAGGTAACTAAATCGCATAGACAACTTCAGGGCTTATGTGTAAGCCGAAAGGTACTTGCGCGATGTACCTAGTCGACTCCCAGCGCTATCTATGCAAATTTCGTCTGTTCGTGAGGAAAAAATAATGGTGCCTTTAATGGTGTAATTATTACTGTTAGACCAGGTCCAAATTCAACGTCATTGGTTGTTCAGTGACTTTTTGACATAAACTAATCACCGTGTAGTAAGAGAAACTGGGTAGACCACCTGCCCATTGGTCTGACGATATTGTAATGGTAGTGGGGAAACAATGGACAGTGTATACTCGCTAAAATCCAAAAAAAACGCACGCGGGTACGCTATCAAAGGTTTGATCATAGCGATATAGTGCAGATGAGGGTCGTGCATGAACATGGACTTGAGCATGCTGTCCACCAGCTCGCGCGCGTACAGCGGGTTCCAGCACAGCAAGTGGATGAACAGAGTGTTCCGCGAGTTCAGCTCTATTGCTCTGAAACAAGAGTTGAAAGAACGTCCTAGACCACATCGACGGTTTCCATAGACACGATTGTGTCATGTGTTATATTATAACGATGATCAATGAGCAATGAATGTAGGTCCATCACTACAGGCTCATATACTGACACTAGTGACGTCATATCGTCATCTTATACGTGGTCAGATCTGCTGACATACCGTACGTGATATAGAAAACAGTAGTCTGCAGAGATAGTAATTCTGTGTGCGTGAGTAACCACCACACCTATTAATAATAAAAAAAGAAAAACATTACATTTACACAAAGAGTGTAACTGTGAACATTTACATCCCTTTAACCACGTCTTCTACCAACCATTTTGAACAACATTGTGTTACAGGTGCTTATCTGCAACACCAGTAGAGTCACAAGTGCGCTGCCAATCTTAAACCATTTCCCCCCCAATATGGCCTCCGGTACCCTCACCTGTTAATCTAAGAAAACTAATTAACATTAATTGTTAATGTTACTTGTATTTAGTCCAAATGTATTCTTCCCAGGCTCTAGGATGGACAGACGGTATAGGAGGATAATCTTTCACCGTGATGAACCCCACGATAGCCTCGTTCACATCTAGCTGACATATTGAAAGAATATCGTTACATCTGAAACATTTAAAACAATCGTTAATAATGCATATGATGGCTACAGAGGGTCTACAAAAACCATCCTTTAAAGGACCAAAATATACTCTCACATCCAAACAATCCAAGCAATCTAAATGACGATAGACAATATTAGAAAAGTTAAGCTTTCTCTATCGGGAATCGAACCGGGGCAATCGTATGTGAAAATCCGCTTAGATGGCGTACTGTTAGACTCAGGTCCAACCTTCAACGGCAATATCATAAATACCACATCAAAAATACCAATCACCGTGTATACGGTTAAGGGTGTTTTTGTTTTGTGCTTGTTTTTTGTTGTTAATATTGGTTCCTTTATTTGGAACCATTTTCTTTGTTTCTCTACTTAGATTAACTTCAGTTCTACAGTACGCGATCTAGCGGATTTCTCTCACACGCAATAGCTCCCTATTGGGCGCGCGCCTTATAGTTGCACTACCGAGGTAGATAAAATAAAATTATTAAGATTAAATCTGATGTGCATTGGTAACGCAATCTTCGAATCTTACATCAAATACTCCACATCCCCGTAGTCATGGATGCGAAAGTTCTTCGCCATCGACTCTGAGATAAGTTCCATGATGATGGGAGCGTCTTCTATGCTGGCCAGCCGCAGCCGGCCCAGAGCTGGTGGCCGGAAGATTCGAGACACCATGCCTTTTTTTAATTGTTACCCAAATTCTGTATTTTAGGAAATTATAGCAGGAATATTAAAACGGGAGTGATTATATTCTCTTTGAGAAATATGACAGACAGGAGCCAAAAGCAGCCAAAGGAGCACAACTGACGTCACGTTTGACAGAATGTGACACAGTGACAGAATAAAATGTTAATCAAAGACAAAGCTCTACATTAATAAATAGGTAGTCGCTCTACTGTTATTTGGCTCCCGGCAAAATTCGGAACTATGCCGTTTCCCTTACAAGTGTCAGTGTTCTGGACTTTTTCCAAAGAAAAATTGCTGTACAACGCCCCTGTCAATGTCACTCAGAGGCCTTCTGATCGTAGTCCTACTTGTCCTACTATAATGCAGATGCAGAGGCCGGAAGCAGCCTGTGGTTGATTTGCATATCGATCAACGTACAGCGCAAACGGCTGGATCGAAAACCATGGAATTTTAAACATAAGCCCCCTTATTACAAAACATGATCTAAGAAAAGTTACAACAAAGGAGCCAGCTTTGGGATAATAATAACATAAGAGCGCTTTTTACATTTGGGCGACTTTGTCGCGATGTGCTTAAGGTCGTCTAAATGTGAAAGCGCTATAAGATCGCGTCTTGTAATAAGGAGGAGGTAGCTAAGAAGTTTTAACAAAATGAGATTTTATTAACATGGTTATGTCATAAAAATAAAAAACCGGTATTTTATACATCCTTATCTTTATTATTATTATTCTTAAAATCAAAAACTCCCAGAATGTCGGTTGAAATCGTCACAGTGCCAAGCTGTACGGCGTTAACAATAAGGTAGGTACTGTTTGAGCTTCACTTATCATAAAAAAAACTTCATTAACTGATTATTTATTATTCTTAATATACAGAACACAACATATACTAATAGAAAATAATTTAATTCTGTAACAATATTCCTACTAGGTCTAATTAGCATCAATAAATAAGATGACTTCATTGTGGATTCTCTTTGGGAGTGATTAGTTCTTACGCCACAGGAATACAATTACTATCTGAGACGTTTTAACTGTTGGGAGAAATTACGTTGTGAGATATAACTGGCTCATTTGATAAATGAAAATTATTAAAATAGATCGTTAACAATCAAAATTAAGAGATAGTTAAAGAATACCTATCTTTCTTTAGCCACAAAATGTAAAATCATTCGTTTTTCAATCATGATTTTGTCTCAAATATACATCAGCTATGGGGAGACAACCAGTCAATTATTTTAAAATACAGCTCAATCTAAAATCAGTATTATTGATATTTTTATAAAATGCCAATTATAACGTAATTCCTCCAAACATCAGTCAGGTATACAACGGAATCATAAAGCCCACAATACAGTTATTTCCGGTAGAATATTTACATGATTTGTGGCCTAATTTCAACTAGAATGTATAAATCTAAATCATCCATTTATATAATCCATACATGTGCCAAAATCGGAGACGTCGTTGAAAATGCTATTTGCATTGTATTTATTTTCCTTTCGTTTCGTATTTACAATGAAAGCCGAGTATAGCTTGATGAACGGAAAATTGTTTAAACACCAAATATATAGGGCACATCTAAGATCAATATAAATAAACGGTGTAAATACAATTCAATTTTACTACATATGACCAATGTACAGCAACCGCAAATGGCCAGCTGCGATAGCTTTCGAAGCACAAGCGAAATCAATTGTAAAAAATATGAGTTACAAAGAATTATACTAAAATATAATTCAGATTTCTTGTGCTACAACTTAAAAATAATCAAATTCATTACTTAGAATAAAATTATAAGACCCACGACCCAATAACTTAAATATTAAGAAACACTTGCATGTGAAAAGGTAATTTTTGTTCAAGTCACAATTTACAACTTACAACATAAACAAAATATTAGAATATTGCTTACGTCAATTTTAGGCGGATGTTGATTTATTGTGAAATTGTTGGGTTGTAAACACGCAACAGAAGTATTTTAGAATGATAAGATAACGATCGATTTCCGGTAATCGGTCGGAAAAAAACGATTTTTTGAATGAATATCAAACAACTAAAGATTTGGTGGGTACATCACATTGCCAAATTCTAAGTGTTTGATGCTTATTAAAAAGGCAAACCGTAAAAAAAAACAATCTGACTAATCAAAATTATGCTAACATGTTATTTACAGAGGTCAATAAGTGAGCTTACTGAAATTAAAAAAAAACTATTCATACATTAATTTAATAAAAAAAAACAAATGTATGACGGTAACCACTTTTTCGTCCAAAACGACCACCTGTCTCATCTCATTAGTGATGTACATTGCATTAAAACTAGTAGAAAATTATGCTATTTATTTATGATATTAATATCCTTTATACTAAATGAAACGAAAACTAATTACGACAAAATTTGAATGATAGTAAATTGTTAATACTTATGAAATAATGCATGAACTATAAAAAGCGAACACACTATCCTCATGAATTGAGTGAGATGTCTTTTATGTGTATAAAAATATCGTCAATATCATAATATTCATTATTTAACTATATCCTTCTGCTCTATTAATTAGAAAAATTAATATTTAGTAGTAATTACGACTGTATTCACATTGGATGAGGAAGCAAACGTGTCTACGTAGTTGCTACTCTACACCCAAATACTACTCTATAGAATTTCATTATTTTGAGACGTTGATAAATGCCACTTCGCCGTACGAGTATCGTCGAATTAAAATATGCCTACACGTCTAATTCATTGTTAGTTCCAACGATAAAACTAGAAATGGACATAATTAAAATATTGATAGTACTCTTATCGATAAATAAGAACGAGTCTACAAGAAAATCTTAACTACATAGCGTCGTTACAAAACTATTTTGTAATAACACGGCGTATTCCGCAATACATTGAATACATCTGGGTACAATCTGCATATTAATTAGTCATAGTTTCGCATGCGAGTATACGATAAGTAAAATTACTTAAGGCAAGTGAATATAACATATCAATGTCCTATTTTAAGAGACTATCACACAACGCCGAATAACTGTCGAGATCATAGCCGCGGGCGGAGCGCAGCTCCTCGTTGCCTCACTGTCTCGCTCTCACTGTACACACACCGTCCACACTCTTCCAAACATACAGAAAAATATCTTAAGTCTATAGTCTATCATACCATTATTATTATATACAAATAGGTCCATAATATGATGTTTCCTAAAGCGTATACTGTCATTACATCTCATCACACGCGACCGTCGGCTCTCCGTCCGACATCAGCATTCACACACCTCGATCGCTGCCTGATATAAAATTACTTGCACCATTATAATATTTTTTATTTGAGACATTAATTGCTAAATATATTATTGCGATTGTTTACTAATGGCCAGTCGATTTCAATAACTTAGTTTGTTTCATACTAAAATATAATATATTTTGAAAACTTAAACTGATTTATTATTACATCTAATAGCTTGTATTATCAGTTTTCGGAAACTTTACTGTCTTTTTGTCAATCAAAGATCAAATTAATAAATCCACTTGACATGAGTTTTTCATTTGTGCACAAAAATATATTGTGTTATCTGTGAAAATATTGAAGCTTTGACCATTTACGTCATAAGATAAAATACATTATAGGCATGAAATGCACAAAACGAATCTGCCTTCTCTCGTCGCCTTCTCAATGTCCCAGGTTCATGGGACCCGTCGCAGTAAATATTCGAGGATATTCGCAACAAAAGAGCCACTTAGGGAGATTACACGTCGCGACTTTTTTCAGCTACACAATCGCGATAAAGTCGCGACCGTATCGAAGCTACATCGGGACTGAATCGCGTTTATCTCTGCATAAAGTCACAATGCGTAAGGCCCCTTAGCTACAGTGTTTAAATAATTCCTAGCGAGTACGGGCGCGACCATAGCAACTCCTCATATTCACAGAAACAATACAAGGAGTTCAATGTTCATCGACATCTACAAAACGGTACCCTGGGAAAGCTACAGCCATTACAATAAGGCATATTAACATCATGGAGCTTACTACTACGGCAGGAGTTAACTACTTTCATTAAACGTCAAATTAATCGACATACATTTCTGGAGGCACAGAGAACGACGAGCTTCATAAACGAGGGTAGGATCCAAAAGTAGATTAGGGGCTCCGAAAGCTTTTTAATTTCAACACCGAGCAGATTTTTTTAGGAAACGGAAGCGATATCATCCAGCGGTACGATCACGGGAATACGAAATCGTCCTCTCGTTCGAGAGGGAGCTCCACCGAATCTACTTCCGAGGCTACCACACGACCAGGGTACCAGGACTACAGAGGTCGACGATACAGTCGATGAGCGGCGCGCCCGCACCCGCGAGGTGTCGCTCGACGAGTCGCATCAACCGGGAACCTACCTCCGTCTCGTGTCGGTGTGAGGGCGGGCGGGCGGCAGGGCGGATCACTTGGGCGCGTGCTTGTGCTTGGGCGGCGTGGTGGGCGGGCCGCCCTGCTCGCCGGGCGCGCCGATGGGCACGCCCTCGCTGTCCACCTCCGTCTGTGGACGTAACCGATCACTGAGGATGCGTCTCCATTAGGCGAACAGTGATGCGGCTGACTACTCGCCTCCATATACATTTTAAATGGTGTTCCATCCGTTCGAAATGTGTAGGGAGCCGAACGGTCAGCCGCTCACTGTTTGCCTTGATGAGGCCGCGCCCGTAGTGATAGATTAGTGTTAATACGTCCACAAAATAGATAAGACGCAGAACCCCGGCTATCTTCATGAGCGGCGTCAGACAAAGACAAGACTACATGTGCAGGAGAGATACAATACGCCAGTATGGCTAGCACGTAAAGCTAGTCATATTAGCAAGAATCTTGATATTTGCTGTCTATCACTTGTCATTCAGTTATGTCAATTTATCCCTTTATAAATGGTATAGATATAGATAAAATAAACTCACCTTTTCATCCTTTGCGGTAGTTTGAGGTGAGGCGGTGCCGTTGTTGGTGGGAGTGCTGTCGGCCGCGTTCTCTACCGCATCTGTGCTTGTGGTACCTTCAAATAAATAATATAAAAATGTCTAAAATGCTCACAAGATTATTGCAATTCATAACCATTTCGAACATGTCAATTCACAGACTAATCGAATGGACGACTGAGCAGATAAAATACTGTGACAAAACCTTCCTTAGTTAAGGAAGACGTGTGCAACGGATGCGATAGAAGGCAAAGGAAGGTGAAGAGTCAAAATGTACCAATATTTAGGGATGTGGTGCACGCACATGGTTTAAAGGGGCCTGTGGTAGGGGGAGCGGGCTGTGCCATTCGCCTTCCCTCTCCCTCTCATACTGGAAGGCGAGCTTAGTGAAAGTTCTCCTGGCATAGCCAATGCCAAGTTGATTGAAGAAATTGTAACTTTACTTAAGGTTATCCGCACCTCGCTGGGCCCCGCCTACCCACACTCACGACCCGGTTGATTCAATGGTAGTGATTGCTGCGTCTGGGCCAAGGGTTGCGGGTTCGATCCCCGCACAGTCCAAACATTTGTGTGCATGAACATGTCTGTTTGTACTGGTCTGGGGGTTTTCTATGTATTATAAGTATATAATATCTACAAAAGAAAAGTATTACATATATGTATATATTTGTAATCCCACTGTTGGTTCTGATATCTGTAACACAGGTGCTTGAGCTACCTATCTCAGAGTCAGATCAGTAGTGAAATATTATTATTATTATTACTCACCGGCCTGTATGTGCAGCGCGTTGCCCTGGTCGGCCTCGTGCTCGCGCACCACGGCGTCCAGGTTGTACCGGCGGCGGTACGAGATGAAGAACGACCGCACGTGCGCCTCCGTCTTAGTGCCTAGTGTCTCTGCGATCGCTTGGAAGTCTTTGCCTGGAAATTAAATACGTAAGTTATTGAAGTTGTTGAAAAACTGTTTTCAAAATTTTTAAGTACCTAGTTACACAGATAATGACGGCTTGCCTTAGACTGATGGTAAGCAAAAGGAGAGCCCATGTTGCAGTTACAACGGACGCGATGACACGGCATCACACCCGTTGGCGCTGTCATTATGGCCCGCGAGATGCTTCTTCACGCTTCATTTGAAGGAATCTATGTTATAGAACTGAGCAAAGACAGGTGATGGCAACAAGTTCTATTCCTTTATGGTACGCACGTATGGCAGAAATAGAAGCTGCCAATCTTTTTAGTATCTACTACATTTATATTTTAGTCTGTCAATGGACGTGAGGTGGGACCTAAGGCACGTTGATTAGTATGTATTTTGTATCATATTTAATATTCAAATATTTTATAAAAACGTGTCGTTATAATCACTCTAAATTAGCGATAAAAAAAATTCGTGTCTTTGCTACAGACACCATATCAGCTACAACTTTAGTGATGAAAATGTATAAAGGACAACATTTTTTCACTTACCATATTTCCTGACAGCCGTGACAGCCATGAGCAGCTCGTCATTCGTCCAGCGCGAGTTGATCTTCGCGGGCGGCTCCCCGGGCCTCAGGTCCTCCACGCCCGCGTCGCCCACCTTCCGCTTCATCGCGCTCAGCTGCTGCTTGTGTTGCTGCACCTAACCAAACAAACAAACTAAGTAACCAAACTCCTCTCAACTCATTCACTAGCAAAAAATTTATACATGTCTGCAGTCATGTTCATCAAAATCAAAACTATCAAGAACAACCGGTTGTGCATATCTGGATTATCCAAAGAAACGAGTATGCTAGTTCTCCCTATGAAACAATCGCAAAGGCAATAGAAATAAATATCATGACTGAGCAAGCATACATTGAAATAAAATACTGACTAAAAACAACTGGATAACTCTAGTAACTATGTGTGCAGAATATTACGATATCACCTAATTGAATATTGCAGTTTAATTAGCAGAAACTACGGTTATCTATGCTATGAGAGCTATTGTTATCACATTCTCACATTACATCACACAAACAGTCACATCCAAGCGAGATACTGATTTATTGTTGTTCCCGATGTGCGTTCAGTGTCAACGTAGGGTGAGAATGTGTCACGCATCGGTACTACATAGCAATCGGTGGCGGGTCGCCTCTTACTTGTCTCTTGAGCGATATAATTTCCCTGTCCATCGCTTTAAGCATCGCTTCGCCCTGATTGACCAGCCCGGGCTGCGGCGGCTCGCCGGGCTGCGGGCCGGTGGCCATGGCGACGAGATCATCGTGATTGATGTAAATGCCGCGCGGCAGCCGGTGCTTGTACCGCTGCTGTTTCGAGCCGGGCCCGCGGCGCCCCGACGGGCCGCACAGCGGTCGCATCGTGCCCGTGCGTCTGTCACAGTACCGCCAATGTTCAAACAACGATCCTCACTCATTAACCCAGGGCTGCCATCTTGACGAGCGCTAAACCGAATGCCAAAAACTACAGACGACGGAGCTCAGTTTGATAAGCAACTAGATGAGCTGTCCACAGCTTTGAAAGCCCCAACGCTTCCGAAAATCCGCCGGAACGCCTTCAAAACTTGGGGTGAATACCGGATAACCCGGAAAGATGGCAACCCCAGTAATCATTGCCCGAATGAATCTCTAAGTTGCTTGATATTAAACTTTACAAAACATGCAAGTGACTGCAAAGTTGAGCAAATAATAATGAATATTAGTTGATAATGTGACCGTTACCGACCTGGCGTGCACGAGGCATGCCTGACACAGCTTGTGGGAGTTGTGCGCGGTGGTGTGGGTGCAGAGAATGCCGCACACCGTGCACCACTTGCCCGCGCCCTCGCCGCCGCCCTCGCCCTATACCCAATCACACTTTACTGCCTGACTATAACCGACACACCTAAAACATGTACTATGCAAGGACGGACTGACACTGTGACTCCTCACACACTTCTTTTAAAAAACCCATTAGAATATTAATCATATTCTGCACACATAAGACTCACTAGTAAGTTTCCTTCTAACGGGGGCTATTAAAGGAAGCATGCGGGAACAAATTAGGAAGAAAGCAGGAGTAGGACAGCAGGAGTCTAAGTTAAATAACATAAATTGGTTAACACAGTGCAACAAATAATATATTATAACATCATCAATATTATGTGTTGTAAAAAAGATGTTCTCCAATTTCTATAACACTTGTCCTGCTCTTTTCACAATGATGCTCTTATTTCAATTAATAATAGTAGTACCATATGGGCTTTAGTGTTATTGAAATAGGAGAAAATATTGTACAGTAACACAGATTGGAGAATGTGTTGCATATGTCATGATGAGCGTAGCAGCCTTAGTTTGTAGATAAAAATGCAGAGCAGTCAAACTAAAAACAAAGAAGCGATGTCAATAAGCAGCCAGGTATTGCCTGAATTATGACAAAACTGAATAAATGAGTAGCATTTGAAGAAAATTTTAATTTTGAATCATTTAAATACCAATTTAATGGTAAATTTTCTTCATTTAAATTTTCATATAAAATGTATGAAATGGACAACAAAAACCGATTCAAAGCATCACAAAATAAAAATTGCATGATATAGACGAATAAAATATGCCATGAAGTGCAACAATGATGCGACAGACAGGAGTGCAGGAGTCTGCAACAGGCAATGACTGAGGGTAATAATAGGGTATTTTACTCATTTTATCCCAATTTTAAAATATAATGTTTGTTAATTTTACATAAAAGAAAATTATATCCTTTTAAAATAAACGCCCAGAAACCAAGAGACGCGAGCAAGTGATAGCTTCACTTTTGCTAGAAAATCGTTTCCAACGGACTTGGACGGAAATCGTTTGAGTATCCCCATAAGTGGGGAATCGGCTAGGTAAGACCGCATAATAAGCCCACACTTAAAAAGGGTAATTTAATTTTACAGAATTTTGTAAACACCTGTGTATTACACAGTTGTTTATTCCAAAAAAAGGTTTCAGCTTTAATTTTGTTACATTGACTTATGCACAACACATATGTATAATATGCATATTCAACCACAGAAAAATACCCTATTGATAAACATCGAGTATGGATGACAACACACCAATCGAATAGACATAGTGAGAAAGAAGACACTGTACATCGAGATTCCATGACATCCATTCCATGATTTCATTCCGTGACATCAAGAGTTATGGTGGTGGGAATGCACGCACCTTGGCGTCCTGCTGTCCGGCAGCTCGGAGCGACACTGCGCCTGCGTCGGCGGGCTTCCCGCCGCGGACAATACCCCGGTGGAAAGTCCACTTCTGCCATAGCCAATACACATCCATAACTCACAGATCAAAGCACCCAGCAACTTGGGAGTTACTCTACAATTTAGTCTCAGTTTCAAATTAGAAATATTTCAACTGATTAGTGATGTAAGAAATCATTTATATTAGAACAGTTTACATCAATGAACCAGTCTTGCGATGCGATCTATGCAACTCTCGGGAATAAACTTCCAAGAGTAACCCCCTTCATAACATACTGTCCCGAAAGCCTGTTGAATCCTATTTCAGACAGATTTGATTTATCTAGATGCAGAGCAAATCAGAAAATGTTGGTAAATAAAGGGATCTCTTATAGGTAGGTAATTGTAGTGAAGTGTAACTTGAACAGTTAACGTTGAGTCTCCTCTGCATTTCTATATACCAACTGTGCCAAATGTGAATGAAGTACTTTCAAATATTTGTAATTGGACAATCCAGATACAGTATCATCAAGTACAATTTACATTATTTCCTAAATTCAAATGTGGGACTGCACACAATGAAAATAATAAGCAAAATAGTTAGACAAAATTACAATGGTAGCAATACAATGTTTCAGGATGAAAAGACTGTACATACCTTCTCATCATTGTCAGACTCCTTGTCGGAGCCACCTGGTTCTGAGACTGCTGACTTCCCTGTACCCGAGCTAGTGGCGTTGCGTCCGTCGGTGACCACGTCCATCGTGGACGTGCGAGTTCTCGTCTTCTTCCATGAGTAGTAGTATTTTACTAATGATGCTATTGACTTGTCAGGCAACTGTGAGAAAAATCACAATATTTCTAAGCTGGTTTTCTGGAATACTACTCAAATATTATGTTTCTTGAAATCAATGACATTTTGCATTCAAATTGTAATCATTGAGTGTTGTCAAAAAATTAGGACTGTTCACAATCGAACATGACTTGGGACTTAATTTTTTTGCACCTGAAGTTTTTATATTGCGCTTGTACACATTATTTTGTTTTTAAGGAAACTCAAAAAGGTGTTTGGTAATTCCTATTAAAAAGGAAACTCATACGGATCTTGCATGTATATAGGTATAAGGAAAAATTTTAATACCTACTAAACCAAAAAGATTTCAACAAAATTTGTAATTTTGTTGAAATCTTTTATATAATATTTATTTAAAAGTTTTTTTTTAATTTTTTAATATTTATTTAATAGTTTAAATTCCTGATTTAATCAAAATAGGAAAAACATTAACTGTCAACTGTTCAATCAAGAGAAAACTTTAGAAAATAAATGTACCTACTGTTCACATTTAACTAACACAGGCACCTACCTGCCTTGTCAACTAGAGAGAGAATACAAGAGAATGTATAAAAGTCAAACAAGA
The DNA here is from genome assembly GCA_014851415.1 of Cnaphalocrocis medinalis. Lineage (NCBI taxonomy): Eukaryota > Metazoa > Arthropoda > Insecta > Lepidoptera > Crambidae > Cnaphalocrocis > Cnaphalocrocis medinalis. Next base: position 11,157,017 of record CM026286.1, read on the forward strand.
AGTGACATAATTTGAACACAACTTACCATTTGTCGTATTCTGTGAAAGCTTTTCCCATGGAACTGAAAAGCTTGCTCAAATAGCACCTTATCCTCCACCGTCCACTCGTCAGGGAATGGTGTGAAGTTCGCCAAGTCCATTGATGCACGGTTGAGGTCATGTTTGTGCCAAAATAGCATACCGAGTGCCTGTTCACCATTATAACCATATTTTTCTTTAGCTGTTGTTATGTATTCATCCACTAAAACAATTATTACATTTAGCATAATAAATCAGAAATATATAAAAGTTAAAATTTTATTATTGTTAACCTTCTTGAAACGTATATTATTGTTACGGACAAAGACTGTTGAAACTGGATTGAGGTACGATGGTTACAAATTAAAGCCGCTTGACAAATAGCAAACGCTAATTTGTTCAAACATTTTAACAAAACATTGAATAGGTGAATAAAATTAGAAGAGTGAAGGTTCACACAATTTATGCAAAATAAATTGAGCAAATTATTGTTTCTTCAAATACCCAAACTAATTTTTATTTAATTCTAATGTAAATTTTAGTGAATCTAATGTATTAATTTTCCTAAAAAGGTCAACCAAAATCAATGATCTAGTCACTTACATTTCATATCAGATATGTCAGCAGTGGGTGACCACACCAGCAGAGCTCGGTCTGAGATCAGCTCAGGCTTTCTTGCCTCTACTGGCTCCAGCTCTGGGCAGACTGCCTGGTAGTCCCTACCCACTCTTATCTTCTCGGCTGCAAATGGTACTACTGCTTGGTGGCGAGTTACATTGGTAGTGATGAGATGGGCACAGCATGAAGGCGGATGATGAAAAGCACAAAAATTAAAGCATGTCAGATGGCTGTTCATGAGTTAGAACCCCTCCACGTACAACTATATTAGTGTATAAAAGCGTTTAAGATTTCCCAATAATTACGAAGCAACTGGATCTAGTTGACGCATCGACTGATACTCGTCAGGAAAAGCTAAATTGTGTCTTCAATAATATTAAACTATTCAGTTAAAGCAAATACCTTACAAAATATTACATACCATTCTCATCTTCAGAACTGGAATCTGGACTTCCATGGCCATTGGGGCTTGGCCCCCTCGACCGCTTCCCGTTTCGAACATCATTACTCCTTTCGGCTAAAACCATGATTATGCACTCGATACCACTAGGATAAGTTTTATTTCACACAACACACAAATTCATTGAAATAATATAAAGGTAAAGTAATAAAATCACAAGGAAATGCGAAGCTTCGCACTAAAATTCAAACGTGATTCAAACCACCGCATCAATAATCTGACAAACCAGCCATTGTATGCAACAGGACACTTTAAAGATGTCTGTACTTGGGCATTCACTTTACAGAAAAATATTTTTTAAAACATAGTTTGTTATAATTTTAAGTAGGATTTGAGTATAAAATATTTATTAATAAAAACACAGATTTTTTGGAAGCAGAATGAAATATAATCGAATTATAAATTAATTTACAAAAGTCAAATAATATTAAAATATATTTTTAGCACTGGCAACATCATAACTACAGACAGTTTATTCTGCCTCAGTACACAACTCGCTATATTTTTACGTTATTACAGAAAATTCCCCAACAGCCTGTGGACGAAAATCATACAATACGTTATGTACATTATTTCGATTGTGGTGCTATACAAACAATCACGTAAAGCCTTTTTCTTTTCAAATAAAATAAATGTAATTATACTGTAGTCCCAAAGTTATTTTTTTTAATAACAGATGACGCTGCTGTATGTACGGTAGAGATAGCAAGTGTAAAGCCGAATTTACATCAAACGAAAATTTTTATGTAGCCTTTACAGTTTCACGCATTGAACTGAATAGCTTGGTGCCATGCACAAAATACTTGCATTACACAGCATTCACGTGTTTATCATGTGTTAAAAGATATAGGCCTTACGGTCTCATAGAAAAAAGGCCACGTGGTGGTGCGTGGGAATACTCATTCCCACGCACCACCACCACGCAGATGATATTTTTTGTATGAGTCTGCGTCATAGTTTCGGCCCTTATCGGACCCATTGCGGTAATAATATTTACATATTACGTCAATAAATAAAATATAAAATATGTAAGTACCAACGCAACGGTCGGAAGTACCAATTCTCACATCTCAGCCTGACTTCGTACTAAATTAGCTGAACACAAGTGCATGCATTCTGTAACAACCATGGACCTATTATTAAATTCATGGTAACAGACGGACGACAGAGGAAACACAAGTATAATACTCAAATACATAATATTACACCCAGACACTGAACAAACACAAGTGTTTATCACGTTAATGTTTGTCCAGAGTGGATCGAACCTGCCTCCTGGCGTATAAGGCAGGGTCACTACTACCAAGTGCCATCCGACCAGGCAATGTTCATGATTGATTTTTCCTGAGTTATAATGATCACAGCCTAGGACAAATGATGTTACCCTAGCAGGGGTAGGTGTGGGCAAGGGGCCTAACTAGACGTACGCATAGATCCCTTCTATTATCAGCTTAGTCGTCTTGGGAGTCGTACGCAAGAAAGACAATAACAAAAAAAGCTGTAGGATGGACTACTTACCGAAATTGTTCCGGATAGTCCATCGTTGATTTACAGCTTATTCTTAAATAAAAAATATTTTACTATCCTTAGTAAGACTCGATTTTTTTGTAATAATAATAATTGATGTAAGTATTCTTCAATTATTCTCATTCATCCTCTTGGGGAGGGTATTGCATATCTTAGGATAAGTAATATGCAACACATAGTCTGTGGCAATACCCTCCTCTAGGGTGAATACCTAATGTGTTTATTTACAATATGGGAGGAGATCGTTCTAAATTGAATTATAATAAGGCTCAAAATATCTGTTAAGGTTTATTTTGAAGTAGATTAGGTGGAGTTGGTTTGAGTGAGGGCCTATCTGAACTGGTTTGAAGTCGGATCCCTGTCCGATTATACGCATACCTTTTTTGACCTTGCTTAGCTTTTGTCCTAGAGAGGGCAAGTTTGATTTTTAGGCAAGTTTGAGTCCTAGACTGACTGTGACCTGAGTGAGGGTGCGTAAATACTGGATTTTGGCCAGGATTACAAACAAACAAAAATGTAAGTATTTATGCAGGTAAATCCTGGCGATAGTACTAGTGCTATTTATTACCTGTGGCTTCGAAATGTGCATGTTGCACATGTCTAGTATCAACCAATAGTAAATTAGTCTGTAATCCAAACTGCAATGTGATTGGTTCAAATAAGCTATCACAATTGACATTTTGCGTGGCTGGCACTTACGTTAGACACGGCCTCTTTGACAGCTGCTGTTGCTTCGTATTTTTCGGGGACGTATTTTTCTCTCGTTTGAAGAATGTTATCGAAATAGCGATAACGATTATGCTTCGTTACAATAATATCGTAAGCGTACGGTGAAGACGCGATAGTGAGGAGGAGACAAAATAGGTTTTTTATTAGATATGCCACTGTCGTGATCAGTCCGCGTTGTGACTATTATTTTGCAAATTTTTCGCTTTTTAGGGTATATTTTGGTTGTTATGTAACTAATATTGTGTTTTGGTGAGTGTAACTGAACCGCTGGCAAGATGAGGACGGTGGCGCTGGTCAGCGGCGGCAAGGACAGCTGCTACAACATGATGCAGTGCGTCGGAGCCGGCCACTCGATCGTCGCGCTGGCCAACCTCCAACCAAAGCTGAAAGGTTACTTTTGTCCTATCACCCGATTTAGACGCTTAAAATTTTAACGGGAGAGCGTATATTAGCGTGAAGAAATACCCTCTAGTGAATAGCAGTGACTTGGTGTTGAATGATTTAGTTTCTGTTGTGATAGGTGAAAGAAAAGTAAAATGTAACTATGATTAGGAAGAAGTTTTTAGTTGTTTTTGAGAAGTTTGTAACTGAAAATGTTTCCCTCGTTAATGTGGTTAAGTAATGATCTACTACAAGTAGGATTATTATACCAAAAAAATACAGAATATCTTTATTGATATATCTACAAGCAGTTGATACAAAATGTGAGCCTCTTTTGAAGCCTCTTATAAGTTAAAATTATAAATATTAAAACTACTATGTTGTGTTGCCATGAGCTGGCTATTCTATGCTGTTTCTTTTGAAATTCCATAAATATTGCCTTTCTATAGAAATTGCATCAATCAGCTGATCACTTTTGTATGAGAAGTCTAATTTTAGTACTTAGTACACTTAAAGTTATGGGATATCAATGGGAACTTGATTAAATTAGGGTTCATTGATAACAATATCCATAGATCTCAGTGATTTAATCAATTAGTATGTGTGATATTGACATTGTGATGCTGGTCTTTAATTTCAAAATTACTGTCTAAGATTTAATACAAAACCACACACTCACATAATATCTCATTACTGATATATTTTTTTCCTAGCATATATAAATTTCAGCATGTATTTTTATATGAAAATTTTACTCCAATTCATAAAATTCATTGGGTATGCTATGACTATGGCATTTATCATGATGTTTATGTAAATCTCTTCTGCAACTATTATATTTACAAAAAATTTTGTAGATGAATTGGATAGCTACATGTACCAAACAGTGGGGCACCAAGGCATTGAACTGTATGCCGAGGCCATGGGGCTCCCCCTCTACAGGGAGATGATATCGGGAGTTGCTGTGGACCAAGGACGGAACTACCAGCCTACAGAGAATGATGAGGTGGAGGACCTGTATCGACTTTTGGCCAGAATTAAGGTAAATTCTATGTCACAGTATTCAAAATTATTTCTATTTTTTGCCTGATACCTCTTTGCCATGCAGATCCCCTGTCTTAGAATCTTGTTCATCATTTATTATTCTTTCAACATGAATATTTTGAGTTTTCTCTTGTAGTAAAACCTGCTTTACAATAATTATTATTTAATCAGACACTGGCTGCAGAATTCCATACAAGTAAAAGCCATTGTTACAGTTACATATTCATATGTTTAGGATTATTATTGTGGCACTGTGCTTTTACTACAGGAGACTGTCCTTGTTAACATGTAAATAAAAAAAAATTAAACATGCCCTGAAGGGCATGTATCCATTTTTTTTATTTACTGAAGTAAAGCTAATCTTAATCCACTGCACCCCTCACCTACTTTAGAACTTCTAAAAACCCTTAAAGTTTAGTTAAAGAATTCAGATCTTCAATAACTTTTTCTTTTTTTAACTTTACACATGATAAGAGCAGAAGTGTATGAGTCATGAATATAAAATAATTATGCATTCACTATTGATATTATTCCCTGCATACAATGTGTCACTCACTGTATTACTGGATCAGAATAGTCCCAGAATTTGACAAGCAATGTGACATTGTCACAAGTTTCATTGACATTGTGTACATTCAGATACTTTAACATTGACTCTAAGCAAGTATGTATAAGCCCATAAGATTGCCAGGAACTAATATCAGACATTCTTATCAGTACAAATGTAATTGAACTGTTGCAGGCATTTGAATGGTGTTTGTATTGTTTTAGGATGACTTAGATGTAGAAGCTGTAGCTGTCGGTGCAATCTTGTCAGATTACCAAAGAATTAGAGTTGAAAATGTGTAAGTATTTTTTGATAGGTGACATATTAACAACATTTCTTTTGGACCCTACCACCTCTTAATAAATACTATACTTAATGCGATATATAAATTAAGAAAAAATATAAAATTTAGTTTGATTACATTATGGGATTATAATTTTTTTTTGTTTCTAACTTGTGAAAGAAGAACTTAGAAAATTAAATGTCACAAAAGATTAATAACATCTTAGTAGCATTTTCTTATCTAAATGACTTCATATTAATGTCTTAGTTAATGTTTGCATCGGGATCTACTTATCTAAAGCCACTAAATGGATTTAAAAGTGATTTAATTACCCTATTTGAAGTTGTAGACTTGACATTCTGTTAGTTAGTTCTTTGTCTTAATTTAATTTTTTTTAAACAATTGAGATGAGATGCATTATAAATCGGAATTGAAGAATTGAGGGTCTACAATAAAACGAACGAGATTGTTTGTGTCGCATCTAAACAAAATAGACGCAGAGAGGGTGTGAAAGGGACGGCGATTCCGTTTCGTTGTAGGCGCTATGTATTGCAGCAAATGACCAGATTTACTGAACTGTCCAACCAGTACATAAACCTATCAATTTTTTCCACACTAATATTTGATATTACATATTGACAATGTACTAACTTGATGGGTGGCTGCATGTACATTGAAAACTTCTTTCAGGTGCCGTAGGCTAGGTTTGGTGTCATTAGCGTATTTATGGAGGAGGAACCAGAAGGAATTGCTACAGGAAATGATATCGAGTAATGTGGAAGCTATTATAATAAAGGTATGATATTTTTTTTGTTCCACATTACCTATGTAAATGATGAGTTCCACTGTTAGGTCAAAAAGGCTAGACGTCGTGACTTACTTCGTTGTTTTATAAAGCTACATTTTGATATATTTTCTTATGGATAGCTGTAGAAACCCCATACAGTCATTGACAGACCATTATGGTAGATTCTTCCCCCTACCAGAGACCCTTCAGGTGTGATTAACTGACAGGAACAAGGTTAGGATAAAACTGGTGACACCTCATCGACTGCCAAAAATAAAATTAACCACTGTATTTTCCGGAAGGACGAGCTAAAGTGTGTTTCGGAACATAGCTTGAGTTTGTGATCACCAATCCGCATTAGGCAAGAGTGGTGATAAAGCCTGGTTTCTGTGATGGAGGCCTTTGCCCTACAGTGGGATAGTATGTAGGCTGATACTTTTATACATTTAGAGTTAAAGACGAAAACTCTTTTAGGTGGCAGCACTGGGCCTGGACCCCCGGGTCCACCTCGGCATGTCGATCCGCGACATCCAGCCGCACCTACTAGTCATGCAGGAGAAGTATGGGTTGAACGTGTGTGGGGAGGGCGGCGAGTATGAGACCTTCACGCTCGATTGCCCGCTCTTCAGGAAGCGGCTGGTCGTGTTAGTAGCATTTATTTATTTAGTACACTAGGACCAGTGATTTAAGTACCGAGTCAAAATGACCAGCCGGGCTAACATGCGCGCCGCGAGATAATTTGTCGACATTCGCATTGTGCCGGCGCAAGTTGCTTCTCGCTCACCTGATTGAGCGATGAGCGGGATAGAAGGATGCGCTCTCGCGAACGAGAGTCGACAAAATTTTGTCGCGGTACGCATGTTAGGCCTACAGGATGCTATGAAAGTATGTTTAGAATTTTTCTAAAATACCTCGGGTTTGTGATGATCACCAATCCGCATTAGGCATGCTTGGTAGTGAAGCCCAATCCCATCATAGTAGCGATGACTTGATGTCTATGATGGAGGTCTTTGCCCTGCAGTGGGACTGTATATAGGTACCTAGATACTTTACTTATATCTCTCATTGTCTTGATCTCAGCGTGTAATTTAAGTTGCCTCCAAGGCCTTTATCTTTTTAATGAAATTGAGTATCACTATGTCATAACAAGATATCATTTTGCTGCAATTGACTGATTAAAGATAAACTTTCATGGACGTCAATCCGTTTTTTCGTCACTTAGCCTTAGAATACTGATAAATTATTATTATGTTAGTTATAAAATATAAACTGTGCTACTATGATTTCGGGACTTGTGAAGGTTCTGGCTTACAGTCGCTTCATTATAATTACCAGACTTTACTCCTGAAGTAGGCTCCAGTTTCATTCCACCGGATTTGACATTTTTCTTAATAAAGTGGTTTAAACAGTTTGCTTATGACATTATTTTCTATCACAGCGATGAAAAAGAACTAGTCTTACACACGGACGACCCCGTCGCTCCCGTGGGGTACCTAAACCTAAAACTGCACCTCGAACCTAAGAACAACATTGAAGACTTCAAGCTCCCCCCCACCGTGAAGAACGCGCTGGACTTCGTCAGCGATCTCAGCGACACGGTGTTCAGCGACATCAGTGACATCGAGCTGAGCGAGACAGAGCTAGAGTCCATCGAGAAGTTGGAGAAGGAGGAGAAGAAGAAGCAGAATGAATTGAATCCTTTGCTCACTTATAATAAGGAAAAGTCGGAGGTAAAGTGACATCAGTGTTATGTTTTTAAACGGTCGCGTTACATTGTACAAATACTTGATATAAACGGTACTATACTCTGATTCATAATTATGTAAAGTAAACTGACAGATATCAATGTGTCATCCACATACATTATCACTTATTTTGACACATTCAAAATGTCAAAATGCATAGAAACTTGTCATTTTCATCTGTCAGTTTAGTTTACATGATATGAATCAGATTATAAACGCGGGGATGTTTAACTATAAGTACATTATACCGCTTACTGCTTGACGTTTCGACCGTGTTATAACGGCTGTGGTCACGTTAAACATCCAGTAAAAAAGGATACAGTCTTTTCTTGAAGGTCGATTTGGTTCGGGATTGGTTGTAGTGCCCTGGAAGGGTCTATACTTGTTGCTATTATGTTAAGATTTACTACCTACCGTACCTACAATATGGATGCAATTAAGAAATTGAGTGAGTATTGAGTATTGTACACCGCAGGCCATAGTACATTCTAATCTATCTTGTATTAGTATAAGGCGCGAGTTTGGATAGTAACTCCGAATTATCTTTTACGCACGACTTACCTACTCCGATTATCATCATTGTGTTTTTATTTCGCTCACGTGTTTATCACGCGTTATAGGTTGACATTCACGCATGCGTACAGTGCGATAACTATGTTTTGGCGCCTGGATGACCCTAACAGGGGGGTGTTATTTCCATGAATAAATGACGAATGTCTAATTTTTTTATGACGTAAGCGAATAATGTGTACCTAAAGAAGAAAGGATGTGACTACCTTGCCGGAGAATGTAAACGTGGGAGATGTATGCTAAGGCGTGAATAGGCCCGCTCGATTGACTAGAGTAATACCACACCACGAGCTCACGGAAAACCGACGGAGTGGAAAACTCTGTTGATGCCATGTGGTGTTGGAATTATCAACCACCTCCATTCCGCAAAAAATTACAATAAAATATGGTGTTTCTTGTTTAGATATCAAAGTTCAAAGATCAAATATTCTTGATTTGCATAGGCTTGTACACAGCACTTACAAATCGTCATACAGAAAGAAAATATTAAAACTATTTAAAGATAATGTATATGAAGTTAAATTAAATTAAATATATATCTTGATACATAAAGATATACTAAAAAATAAATTAGAGCCATAATGCCGAATTCTAACCACCGGTAATCCGGAAAGTTGATTCTGACGAGAAGATCCGGCAAGAAACTCGCCAGTTACTCTTTTTATATGTAACTCAAATCATTGTAATCATATAAACGTTACCAACATATTCCGAACCGCAACAACTATTTGCTATGAAATAAATTGAATTGAAATATGCAGAGGCTAAGATCTATCCCCCCCACGTTCGATGCTGACGTTGTATTTGATATGTGATGTCCTTTCCCAGGTGTCAACTAGTCTAGACGCGACGGACAGCCAAAACGACAGCACCGACAGTATAGACGAACGGCTACAGCTACGAGGAGGCGCACAACCAGTACGAGAAGCTGCCGGTGGTGGACCACCGCAGCATCTACGGCAACCGGCACGGCTGGTACTTCATAGGTATGTCGGACTAGTCTACACGCGGCGGACGACCAGGACAACAGCACCGACAGTATGGACGACGGCCACAGCTACGAGGAGGCGCACAATCATTACGGCAATTGGCACGGCTGATACTTCATAGTTATTTACGTTCATGCTCTTTTGTGTGTGATTGTATGTCAATGTCGTAGCCAACTATCGCTGAGCAGCAATCGTGTCCTTGGACCTAAGTCGTACAGTCCGCCATCTGTCGGATTTTCAACACGCATTTTTCCCCATTAGCTATTTAATCATCAGCCTAGCCTCTTTCTTTACTAAATCGCGCAGTTCAATAGGGACCTGTCTGAACCATATTCACCCGTAGCGTCTATCACATTTAGTTAGTCAAGCTAAGTGCGACATGGAGAACTTTTTCCTATGCTGCCCCCCAAATCTTAAACGGAATTAAGTTTGGGAAGAGAAATAAATTAAACCTTATTGCCGTGGACTTAGGGTTGTTTGATGGATTTATGCAATCGTGGTGGTCATTAAATGTTTACTTGTTCGTAGGCGGCATCGTGGGCGAGGGCGTGGACACCGCCGCGGCGTCTGAAGAGGCGATGAAGAAACTCATTAGTAGGTAAACTTGGTCGAGCTTTCTTTTCGTTAGTTTAGTTGCGTTACGCATTTTTTTTCTGCTTTTGATGGTGAATGAGCGATGAAGATGGATTAGAACGTGCGTTTGTGGAAACAATTTTAACTAATTTGGTCTTAAATCTTTAAGCCTGCATGAGATTCAAACAAACAACAGACAAAGAAAACAGATATTTGTAACTTTCTGGTGTTAATGAATCAAGTGATCAAATGTGTGTTTGAGACCAATATTTATATTAGCACTTTCATTATTTGTCTTTTAGCGAAACATTATGTGTTTGTTCTGATAAGACGTTGCAACGGAGCTCATTTGTTACAGGACTGTTTTATTGTAGGCCTTCTGATCCCGATACCTATAACACTCTAATGCCTCTGATACCTATATGAACTCGCAAGCAATAAAGTTCAGATAAAAATACTTACTGAAAATGTTGGAGTAAATTTTAAAAAATATTTTATGAACTTAAACGAATACTTACCGACTGCTTTTCGCCTAAGCTATCTCAATATATTTTTTTTATTGCTGAAATAGGCAGACGAGCATGTGGCCCATCTAATGGTAAATGGTAACCGCCGCTCATAGACAACAACAGTACCGAGGCACAGTCATACATATATTTTTAGATCTATTTCCATCAGAGTAAAATGCCCTATTCTGTGCAAAGAAATAAATCTTCAGTGATTTAAGGAAGGATATTAAACGCCTGACAAATAAAGTTGTCTGTAGGATAAGGTAAAAATCCAATTAGGTACTTGGTAAACAGAAGGATTCTATAAGTCTATACAACTTGAGAGATAAGAAGTATTCCTTTGTTATCTCTGCGTATGCGGCTTCGGCTGAGACAACAATTTTTTTCCACGTCACTTTGACCTTTTCTTCGATAATATTAACTAAGTTTTACTTATCACTTTGTAAGCGTGTGATCAATGATCATCTGTTTTCTTGTAGTGTAGTCGACTTCGGGAATGTTATTTACTAATAAAGCTGCACCTACTTATTTCATTAACATAAACTAGAAGATTTGTTGAATTCCACAATACCCTTGAAATCCAAGAATCGATATCTCAAAGTTTTTTACAATAGTTATAGAATTTGGGAATAGATTACATTTCTTTATGGACACGTACTTTTCGTAATCGATTGTCGATATCGAAAAATAGTTACAGTATCTATAGTAGGTATCTTTATTACATTTATATTGCGGCAACACTAGTTTTTACCTATTTTGGCCTCTTTTCTTTACGTTAGTAACAGGAATTTATATTGATAGATATTATAAGAACAAACAGAAAATACTAGTAGGTACCGAACATCGTTTAATTCTCGTTTAGGTGCTAAATATGATAGATTAAATATGTAAATACATTATCCATTAAGCATTGTTGGTCTACTGACAGCGCTCGATATTATGATAAACAAACAATTAATATGCTTATGACGACAGCCGACATCACAGGTCGAAGGCTGGACAAATAGATAATGTCAAATCCGCTGTTATCGTATATTTAATAGGGGTTCTTAATATTTGTAAACAAGGAATGTTAGATTGTGTTGTCGCTTAAGTTAAATTATATCTCTGCATTACGTTAGGGGTTTTGTACCATCAGGGGAGGGACATAAGATGGACTCTTCAGTCGGTTCTTGTGTCTCCTCCCCTGCATTCAGGCGTAGAAGGCGATTTTTTAAAGGGCTACTTAATTTGTAGTGATGAAATTTTATGTTGATTTTTGAACGTCTCTATTTTAGAGACATTGATGTAGGTACATCACAAACGGACTCCGGGCTCTGAAGCGACAGTTCTGGACGCAACCGGGAATGACACGCTAAGGTGATGATGATAATGACGTAGTTACATTACAATTCAATCAATCATTTATCAAGGGTTTTGAATAATGAATGTTTAAAATGAATAGGTTTCACCATGAATGAACCCTGTTAGGGCACTACAATAGTAAAAAAAATATCTCGATAATTATTTATGATTTATTATTTGATGTTGCACCAATCGAGTGATTGTTAATTAATTCCTGATAAAAAAAATGTAATCAAAAGAAACAAATAGCTAGCAAACAAGCTCACTTAATTCGTAACATCGGGAAGGCCTACCATAATCCTTAAGTGTTTGTATAGGCCCCGTATCTTCAAGAGTTCGAATAGCGACAGCCGATTATAGAATCGGTTGAGATTATTGCGTAGACATATCGATCACGTTGGCAAATATGTGGGTGTATTATGGCGGGTCGTGGGCGTTATCGGGCGATTCTTCTGTGCATTAAAGTTGTTAAGCCGCCCGCGTGAGGTGTACGTTGTGCGCACACCCACGCGGCTGGAGTAGGGCTGGCATCCATGACATGTAAAAACCGGCCAAGTGCAATTTGAACTCGCGCACGTAGGGTTCCGTACCTATACACTGTGCTTTTTTACTGATAAAAACAAATATTTTTCCCCAAGGAAAATAGGGACTGATCTCAAAGATAAATGCTTTCCCATATAAATGATGATTAGTTTTGCATGGCTTGTTCCAAGGTGTTTTGTTTTTAAGATTAGACGCTTAATGTTTCTTGGGGACAATGTTTGTTTTTATCAGTAGGTATAATGCCCTCGAGAAGTACGTACAGTATACAGTACGTACAAGATACATTCTAAAATAGATAGATAGACGAGTTGAAACAGACAAGGGATTTTACTTTACATTGCGCAAGTTATGCATATGGCTGATCTTGAACTTGCGCACTTCGAGTTCAGTAACTAAGAAATACAAATAAGTACACAATTTAGAACTCATCACCTGACTTGAGTGGACACTAATGAGAAATTTGTTCATATTGTGAAACATAATAATCGCTTTAGGTTATCGCGTTATTACGTATTAGAACGTACAACTAATGTACTAATATTGTATGTTAGCACTCGACGCTTCGAGTTACGTAATTGCCTAGACGTTATGAGCATGTAAATGGAAAATCATTAGCTCAATAATGTTGTTTACCTAAGAGCATACATCATATTTAAAAATAACAGTTTGAAAACTTATTTGGCACTCGTTCATCATTGAGTTAACTGTTATGAAAAGTTTACTTAGGTAGGTACGTATTGTTACTCATTTACAACACATATTTAGAGCTTCGAGAGATTGCATACTGCATCGCGGTCGGAACATGATTTCAGATGTCAGTTATTCAGTTATCTAACAGTACATACAATTTTCTAAAGTATTGCTAATGCATTGGCTAGAATGGTACTTATTTCATTTTGGTAATTGGTGAAAAACACCAAAATTTTATATTAGTAAAACCCTATCATGTAGGACAACAAAATACAGGTCGAGGCTTAATCATTTGCACTAGAAATGTGAAAATGATAAAAGTATAATTATGAAGTTGAAACCTGTATTTTGAAGAAATCCACAACCTCCTATGGACTGAATTTGGTACACAAATGTAACAGCGTTTTGTATGGGGGCAAAACAGAAATCTCAAAATCTCTCTAAAAGTTAAGAACTAGAATGTGTAGTATACTAGTGGCCCGCACTCACTTTGTTTCGGGACTGAGTTACGCTACTAATTCCAATATTTGGTAATAGATGGCGCTGGGTGTCGATTACAACGCGCGAGTTCTTTGTTTATTCGGTTAGATGTAAGCCTTGGTGTCTTCTACAGAAGTTATCTCTTTATAAATGGGTATTTCTCATTTTTTGCAAAGAGTCACTTCCATGGAGGGCAATTTTTTCTGTGCTTAATTGATGATGCATTTGAATAAATTTGGTATCAGCGGTCATGAGAAAAGGTACTCGCCGAGCTCGCAATATTTTGAAATTCGTAATTATAAGGATTGAAAGAAAGTTACCCTCCATGGAAGTGACCTTTTCTTTTAAAAAAATGAGAATTACCCAAATGGTAATAGATATTACCACGGTCATCGAACAAATACCGTTAATTTCTAATTTCCACAGGCTTACTGGAGTCGGAGGGCATGCAGCTGCCCGACGTGTGCTCGGTGAACATCTACATGCGGGACATGGAGGAGTACGCGGCGCTGAACCGCGTGTACGAGAGCCACTTCAGCTTCGCCAACCCGCCCACGCGCGTCTGCGTGCAGGTGCCGCTGCCGGACGACGTCGGCCTCATACTGGACGCTGTGAGTAGTGAAACTACGACCGATACAATTAAGTGGCACAGACATAAAACCTTGTAATATTTGTGTGTCGACATCTTCCATCGCCCGAAGAAAGAAGTTCGCCACTACAGTACCATCCAACCGACGGCAGATGGCGTTGATTTGACTGTTCCATACAAGATTCAAAGTCTCATATCAATTTATTGCGTAGGTATATGGAATAAATATAGAGGAATAATAACAATAAGTAATATATTTGGAATATATACGACAAACCAAGATGGTACATCAGACCTTGGTCCCCGAGCCAATACCACCCGGCTCGGCGGAAGATCTTCCCTATTCATGGGGAACATTCCAATCCCCATAACTCTTTCGTGCTTTTGACGCTTAAAATATTGAAAAAAAAAATCGGTGACAGATAAGGTTCAGAATCTGGGATTCTTCAGTCTAGTTGATGGAGGGTCAATGTAATTTTTTTATATTTCCTCTTTTAGGTAGCACATAAGCAAGTCCCTACGAACCAAGACAGCGACGGCAACCCCAAGGAAAGGATAACGATGCATGTCCAGGGCATATCGCACTGGGCGCCAGCCAACATTGGACCTTACAGCCAAGCTATCAAGGTACGTTTTAAATATCATAATGGCTTTCACTATTTGCGACTGAATCTAGTTAGCATCGCTTCAAAAATATGTAAAGTGTAAAGTTCCCTTTCAGCTACAAAATTCTAAAGTAATTAAGCATTTTATGAGACAACGACAGGCGCTTATCATTGGCGCTCGCACTCGCTGGTTTACTGTCTTTTGTCTGTACTTCGATTGGCGTGCTTACACACGAGCAGCACATTGACGACAACAAAGGCGACAGTCGCCTTTACTTGTCGGTAGCTAGCTGTCGACGTGCCCGCAGCAAGCTATCGGCGTGTGTAAATGATTTATTTTCCTTTCACAAGGTTACACAATTATTATTAAAATATAGTACATTGCTTACTTTATTAAGAACATGTGTGCATGTAGTGGTTGACCTTGTGAAGGACTGGTGCCTGAATTAGATTTAATTAAATCTGTGACACAGGTCACCAGGCCCTCCGCAGCCATAGTTGAAGTAGAAGAAACACTGTTGTTGCTTTTACTTCGTCGCCTTGCGGTCGCCTTTGCTGTCGTGTGTAAGCACGCTGCGTCGGTGCGGACAGTGAACCAGCGACTGCGAGCGCCAATGATAAGGGCCTGTCGTTGTCTCATAAAATGCTTAATTACTTTAGAATTTTGTGGATTAAAGGTAACTTAGGGACACTTTACATTACGATTTACGAGCACGCTAACGGACATAGCCCAAAGAATTGCGTGGCTGAAGTGGCAATGGGCAGGTCATATTGCGAGGAGAACAGACGGCCGTTGGGGTGGAAAGGTCCTTGAGTGGAGGCCACGCACAGGAGGTCGCAGCCGTGGCAGGCCTCCCACCAGGTGGACCGACGATCTGGTGAAGGTCGCGGGAGTCCATTGGATGCGGGTGGCACAGGACCGATCTGTGTGGAGAACTTTGGGGGAGGCCTATGTCCAGCAGTGGACGTCTATTGGCTGAAATGATGATGATGATGATGCACGCTAGCTGTTTGGTTGTATGTTTGTCGTAGGTGGGCGAGGTGATCGGAACATGCGGCCAGATCGCTCTGGTCCCCGGCAGCATGCAGCTGGTGGGCGGAGGCGCGCGCCGCCAGTGCGCCCTCGCGCTGCGCCACCTCACGCGGGTCATCCGCGCCGTGCACCCGCGCGCACACATCCGCAGCGTCGTGCAGGTAGCCACACACACACACACACGCGCCGCCACCTCACGCGGGTCATCCGCGCCGTGCACCCGCGCGCACACATCCGCAGCGTCGTGCAGGTAGCCACACACACACACACACGCGCCGCCACCTCACGCGGGTCATCCGCGCCGTGCACCCGCGCGCACACATCCGCAGCGTCGTGCAGGTAGCCACACACACACACACACGCGCCGCCACCTCACGCGGGTCATCCGCGCCGTGCACCCGCGCGCACACATCCGCAGCGTCGTGCAGGTAGCCACACACACACACACACGCGCCGCCACCTCACGCGGGTCATCCGCGCCGTGCACCCGCGCGCACACATCCGCAGCGTCGTGCAGGTAGCCACACACACACACACACGCGCCGCCACCTCACGCGGGTCATCCGCGCCGTGCACCCGCGCGCACACATCCGCAGCGTCGTGCAGGTAGCCACACACACACACACACGCGCCGCCACCTCACGCGGGTCATCCGCGCCGTGCACCCGCGCGCACACATCCGCAGCGTCGTGCAGGTAGCCACACACACACACACACGCGCCGCCACCTCACGCGGGTCATCCGCGCCGTGCACCCGCGCGCACACATCCGCAGCGTCGTGCAGGTAGCCACACACACACACACACGCGCCGCCACCTCACGCGGGTCATCCGCGCCGTGCACCCGCGCGCACACATCCGCAGCGTCGTGCAGGTAGCCACACACACACACACACGCGCCGCCACCTCACGCGGGTCATCCGCGCCGTGCACCCGCGCGCACACATCCGCAGCGTCGTGCAGGTAGCCACACACACACACACACGCGCCGCCACCTCACGCGGGTCATCCGCGCCGTGCACCCGCGCGCACACATCCGCAGCGTCGTGCAGGTAGCCACACACACACACACACGCGCCGCCACCTCACGCGGGTCATCCGCGCCGTGCACCCGCGCGCACACATCCGCAGCGTCGTGCAGGTAGCCACACACACACACACACGCGCCGCCACCTCACGCGGGTCATCCGCGCCGTGCACCCGCGCGCACACATCCGCAGCGTCGTGCAGGTAGCCACACACACACACACACGCGCCGCCACCTCACGCGGGTCATCCGCGCCGTGCACCCGCGCGCACACATCCGCAGCGTCGTGCAGGTAGCCACACACACACACACACGCGCCGCCACCTCACGCGGGTCATCCGCGCCGTGCACCCGCGCGCACACATCCGCAGCGTCGTGCAGGTAGCCACACACACACACACACGCGCCGCCACCTCACGCGGGTCATCCGCGCCGTGCACCCGCGCGCACACATCCGCAGCGTCGTGCAGGTAGCCACACACACACACACACGCGCCGCCACCTCACGCGGGTCATCCGCGCCGTGCACCCGCGCGCACACATCCGCAGCGTCGTGCAGGTAGCCACACACACACACACACCGCGCCGCCACCTCACGCGGGTCATCCGCGCCGTGCACCCGCGCGCACACATCCGCAGCGTCGTGCAGGTAGCCACACACACACACACACGCGCCGCCACCTCACGCGGGTCATCCGCGCCGTGCACCCGCGCGCACACATCCGCAGCGTCGTGCAGGTAGCCACACACACACACACACGCGCCGCCCACCTCACGCGGGTCATCCGCGCCGTGCACCCGCGCGCACACATCCGCAGCGTCGTGCAGGTAGCCACACACACACACACACGCGCCGCCACCTCACGCGGGTCATCCGCGCCGTGCACCCGCGCGCACACATCCGCAGCGTCGTGCAGGTAGCCACACAAACACGCGCCACCCATGTATATAAAGGGACAAAGTTGGTCACGGGACTCGGTCATTTTGTATGAGGATTTGAAAAACGAAAATTGACGAATTTCAAAAAGTCCTTGAACAAATATCGTTCAGAATCCTCGGTAGAACACGTTATCAAAGTTATGCAAATGTTCACAGATACACCCTTAGGCGCAAGACAAATACAAGAGGCGCGGGCGCGTCGCCGGTGCAGTTACAACGGGCACCCCGCTTCCTCAGTATGGCGCAGCCACGCCCGCGCTTCTACGCCTCTTGTATTTGTCCTGCGCCTAAGGTTATGTTAAGTTGTAGATGATGACGCTCGTGTATCTGTTGCAGAGCGTGTGCTACGTGAGCGCACTAGGCGCGTGGGGCTGGGGCTGGGCGGCCGGCGAGGCGCGGCGGCAGCTGGAGCGCCGCACGGCCGGGGCCATCGCGCAGGTGGCCGTGGTGGCCGCCCTGCCGCGCGCCGCCGCGCTCGAGTGGCACGCCTGGGCGCACACCGACAACAACCGCTTCGACTGTACGTACCCTGCCACCACCCACACCCACACGACCACCGTCGCGCAGGGGGTAAGGGTCCCCCCTTAGCCCCTAGTCGAGAGTCGAAGCAAAGAAGGTATCATCAACACCTCTAATTTACTTCATTGATGTAGGGGGGAGGAGGGGAGGGGCTTAGTTTAGGGGTCGGCAAAATCTAGGCTTCATCTTGGGAAGACTACTAATAAAACTAAAACATTTAAGGCCTCGTTCACCATCTCTGAGTAAAGTTTCAAGTAATTTACTCCTCAATTTAAGTGGGTTTGGGGGAAACTGGCCCCAGATCCCACTTTAATTGACAAGAGAATTACTTGGAACTTTACTCAGAGATGGTGAACGACGCCCTTATTCTCGCTCTCATTTCATCTTAAAGTTTTAAAATGAGTAAATTTGCTTTCCCCAGACGAAGAGACTGGCTGCAGCGTAGGCGAATACAAAGTTGCGATCACCAGGAGGTGGAACTACGAGAATACTGTTGCAGCGTTCGTGTGTTACGTCGCCACTGGTCAGTATAAAGAATTTTATAAACTCAGGAGAATGTTGTGCATTATCTCCTTTGCACACATTATGTTTTGATTACTGAACATAAAGACATGTAGTCTTTATTAATCAATCAAAAACCCTTGATGCTTTGCTTGCCAATATTAGATTTTTTTAAAAACTATTTTGATGATTCATTGTGGTAATCATCACTCATCGCAGTATTATTTGTTGACAATATTAAATGATGGAGTGTGCAATTCAATGATACAAACGTATTTGTTTTGATATATTGTGTGCCAAAAACTGAAACGATGCGTCTTCATTATTTCTTCTGCATTGCAAACTTTGTGTTTTTCACTGAAAATATGTGATTTGTTCACGTTGCATGGGAGAGTCGAAAATGTTTTTTAAAGTTGTAGAACAAACGTTGTAGAACAAACGTCCCGTTCGTCTAATGGTTTAAGAACCGGGCCGTAATTTTGGGGTCCTGTAAAGCTAGTGTTGAATATAGCAATATACAAGGTTATTTTTTATTCCCCGGCATCCGTCAATCCACCCTTTCTACTAACTATCCTGAACAACATTTCTTCTACGACTTTTGGAAATTCGTTGAAGAAGCGCCATACAAAATGACCAGTCACGTGACCGATTTTGTATGAAAACTTGATTTTTTTTTCAGAATGGCCAATATACAAGGTGGTTTGAAGGATGCCGGTGTTTAAAAAATAACCCTGTATATATTGTAATTCCTCGGCAGGTTCGTCCCCCTCCACGTGCCAGCTGTCGTTTCCCAGCGAGGAGGCGTGCCAGTCGCACCGCGCGCGCGCCTCGCAGATGCGCCAGGAGGACTTCGAGGAGGTGCTGGAGTACGCGCTCGGGAAGCTGCTCAACGACGCCAGGGACAAGGGCGCCTGCCCCGCCGTCAAGATGAGGATATTCTACCAGGTATGTTGACTTGACGGTGGCATGGGTGGCTGTCTGTGGGCTGGATGAGAGTGGCCGAAAATCGGGTGCATTGGGGGAAACCTATGTTCAGCAGTGGGCGAGTGTGGGTTGCTGATGATGATGTTGGTGACTTGCGGGAAACCTTTTAGTTATGCTTCGGCTCGACTGGAGTTTCACAGGTTTCGAAACGTGACGAAGTAATTTTGTAAAAGCGTAATACAGAGAGGAAAATGTTTTCTTTTTAATCTTAAATTAATTTAAGTAAGAAGTCAAATAATGGGGGATATCTCAGTTACTTCTGACATCCTTCATCTATACTCTGATTCATAATCATGTAAACTGACAGATGAAAATGACAAGTTTCTATGCATTTTGACATTTTCCATTTGTCAAATTGAGTGATAATGTATGGGGATGACACATTGACATCTATCAGTTTACATGATTATGAATCAGAATATAGTACCGAACGTTACATTGTTTGGGTCGGTGCAGGCACAAAATAATTACACACAGAAGTTAGACTTTGACCTGATTATGAATTTAGAAGAGTTCGTCGACATATGCTGGGTTTGTTGCCCGGCATAAGTACGGTGGCCTGCACATCAAGTTACTACAATCTGTCAAATTTCTTCAATCGAACCTCACTTTTATGTCAAACGTGTTTGGTTCAATATCAACTAAGGAAATTTGACAGATTGTAGTAACTTTATGTGCTGGCCACTGTACATAAGCGTGCGGCCTCTACCATAGACCTCGACAGTTTGACAATCTTATGTCATAAGTTAGGATTAATGTGGTCGAAAAGGCGTTTTTGCGCCTTGGTGCGCATGCGTGAGTATAGCTGGAGGCACGAAAGTATAGCGATGACCGTTATTTTGCGCACTTGTAAAAAAAGAAGACTTTCTATCAAAATTGGTTTCTGCGCACTCAAGGTCATAACTACACTTTCTTGACTCGGACTATACATGACATATTTTTAGCTCTTAGTGGGCGTCAGCCTTGTGTCAATATGTATATTGTGGTGCAGGTGTGGAGCGCGCCGGGCGTGGAACTGCTACTGGCGGGCGTGCGGGCCGTGAGAGCGCGCGCGGGCGCGGCGGCGTGCGTGACGTGCGTGCCGGTGCTGGCGCTGCACAACGCCTTCACCTTCCTCTCCGTCAGCGGCCTGCGCCTCGACGAGTGACCGCGTCGCACAGGTGACAACACCCCCGACTACAACTAAACTATCCCCCCGTTGTAAACGTAGTGTTGGACGCCCTGCTACAAGATGGGATGACGACATTCGAAGGCTGGCTGGAGTGAGCTGAATGAGAGTGGCCGAAAATCGGGAGCGGTGGCGTGCATTAGGAGAGACCTATGTCCAGCAGTGGACGACCGTGGGTTGCTGATGATGATGATGATCCCCCCGTTGGACGAATTTTTTCTTCAAATTCTGACTTCAAGAAACGAGCCTATACCTTCCTAAAGGGCCGGCGACGCATCCGCACTCCTTCTGTAGGCCTAACATGCACACCGCGACAAAATTTTGTCGACTCTCGTTCGCGAGAGCGCATCCTTCTATCCCGCTCATCGCTAAGTCAGGTGAGCGAGACGCAACTTGCGCCGACAAAATACGAGTGTCGACAAATTATCTCGTGGTGCGCATGTTAGCCCGGCTGGTGTGATGTCCATGGGCGGCGGTGTTCACTTACCATCAGGTGACCCGCTTGCTCGTTTGCCTTCCTATACTATTAAAAAAAAAGTTAGCCTATAAAGTCCCACTACTGGGCGAAGGCCTCCCCCGAGTTCCTATAGCAGTGACATGTTGTATTGTTCGAGGTGACGACACGAGAGCGATTCTGCTGCCCCACTGGTAAAGGGGTTAAGGATTGGCAGAGCGCTTGTGATTCTACTGGTGTGTTGGTGCAGGTGTCTATGGGCGGCGACGATCGCTTACCATCGGGTGATCCGTTTGCTCGTCTGCCACCTATCAAAGAACTACTATGATGGGATTAGGTTTAATCATCGTGCTTGCCTAATGCGGATTAAAAAAATTTGAAACGTACTTTTTGCTCGACCCAGAATCGAACCCGAAAAGAGACCTCGAGATGACCCGGTACTTAAATCACAAGACAATACAGGGCGTCACATACCCGCTTTAAACTGCTCCCAACCGTAACAACAGCAAGAAACAACACAAAACATTGAAAAATTATATTATTCTTGATAATAAGTTAGAACCCGTGAACCCACAACGCGCCAGTCGATGGGGTCACCAAATCTAAACTATTTTCGAATTAACAAAACCATTTGAAAGTTATCAATCAACATATGGTTCAGACTGGATGATTACCCAAGAAAGCACCCAGCAAACCCAGACCTCTGGTCTTTTTAGATATTATTTTATTTTTTAGAATTTCAAATAAAATTCGTTCGAGGTTCGGCCTCTGGCCCATCGATGCGACTTACGTCAAATATAGTACATATTCTTTATGTCACAAGTTCAATACAATATTCATATTACTGTTGTTAATTATTATTTATTATACAACTGAATTTTAAGGGACTAAATGAATATTGTATTGTGGATATGACTAACCGCAAGTTGTTGTTTGTCCGCAGGTTCCGTTCTCGAGAAATAAGAATACAGATGCTTTATTGCCAGTTTATAAAATATATTTGCTGAATATTTTCAGTGTTTATATAATTTTGTTAATTATGCTACCGAGTTTACCATACTGTAAGTCAAATTATATAAATTATTTTTTATTGCAAATTTGTGTTTCATTTATAAACAAACTTAGAATAAAAAACAAAATTCAAATTAAATTTATTTTATTTTTTTACAAAATTGACCGAACAGTGCGAGATTTCTAGAACGTTTACACTTGCATTAAGTAGACATAAAGTTATCATTATTCTCTTACAAGTAAGTCTTAATATTCACCTGTGTCAATGAAGCAATCGAGCTCGGTGTGAGACACACCCAGACCAGTTGTGTACATGTATCGTATAAAAGTTATAACATGATTTAATGAATTTATCTGTGGACATAAAAATTTACCTTATAAATTGTCACTAAGTAAATTATGATTAATAATAACCAAAGCATAATTATAAACTAAACATGATACATTACAAGTAATCAGTATTCGATGCAGTTACCGATCCACACTTGCACTTACGCTTCTACAATGTATAATACACAACATTGTTGGGATCATTGCACACAGCAGTGGTTCATGAAGATAGCGCAGAGTGACCTACCCACGACTCGGCCGATGCGGACGTCGCTCTGGAAATTAATACCACCCAAGTCGGCTATATTTTATTTAATACTATCTTCGTAACACCATAGCGTAAATAAATAATTTTATCATCATGAAATAAACATAATATACTCTGTGTTAAATAATTTGATCTTTTCTATATAAATCTACTATATTCATTGGGCCATATGTTTTCCAGAACGAGAGTGAGTAAATTAGCATTTATAAAGGTAGCCTATTTACTTTGTACTTTGAAATTAAGTAAGAAAAATCACTTGACAGAAGAGCTGCTGAATTTCATTCATACAATTAAACTACAAAAACGAAAAGTCCTTAACGTAATCTAAATAGCGTAATTATTCAACAATTTTAATAAATTGTGTATTAGGGGGAAACTTCACGATAAAATTATATCCAAATCATAAGTAAATTCATTTCAGGCTTTCATCAGATACACCCGGGCGAGGCGCCGCCTCACGGGCGCCCGCTTGTATACTGTTGTATCCATATAAAAGTACAACTAAAATAAATACCTTAGTAAGCAAACATTAACAATATTCTAATATTTAATCTATATCGAGAAACAAAATGCGCACTGTCTTAAACGAATGCTACTTGCCAATTTTCGAGTATGAGTAACAAAACATAGAAAACATAATTTCGAAACAAAAATCAAATGCATTGAAAGGCAGATATTTTCTTTGTTTATACATTTTTTATTTTCCAGTTTCGAGTGGTCTCGATCGGCATAGTGGTATAACTGTACATACACAAAATATAATATAGAGCACTTGCACAATGTCCACACATGATGTCCGGACGGGTCCGGCGTGTCCACCACATCGCACACTCCAACATAAATAACGAATGTCTGACGCCCAACTCAATACAACCATCTCGCAGGATACTTAGAAAAACAATAATATTAATATTAAACAGTGAATTGCCCAGCTACCCATATAGTGAAGTTAGTATTAAGTTACTGTACAGTTTATTAGTGACCTGCGTTCTACAGCTATCTATCTAACCACTTCATGACGTTCATCCGTTAGGTAAACCCGCTACTCCCGCTACGGGCGCAAATATACAGCGGCGAGCGCTCGTCGCACCGAAACGAAACGCGGCGGAAAAGAAACAATACAGCTAGGATCTCCTCACTATCCGACAACTTACATACACATAGCCTACCGGTTAATCGTTATATTAATCAGATTTCTGCAACAGTTTACCTTACAACCGTATTACCGAAGCGAATAAGAGTTACATATGTATAAACTAACAACGGCTAGATATATTACACGGTCCGATTCTATACAGGGGGGGCGCACTCGCGGGCCGCGCGTCAGTCCGCGTCGGCGTCGAGGTCGCGCGCGTCGGCGTCGGGCACGTCGGCCGTGTCGGCGTCCGTGACGTCGGCGATGTCGGCGTCGGGCACGTCGGCGGTGTCGGCGTCGGTGACGTCGGCGGTGTCGGCGTCGGCGTCGTCGTCGGCGGCGGCGGCGCGCGCGCGGCTCTGCAGGTACTGGCGGTGCGCGTACTTGTTGAAGCGGCGCTTGGCCATGAACAGCGTGGCGATGGTGCGCGGCGCCAGGCGCACGGCGGCGGCGCGCGACGTGATGCCGCCGCGCCGGCACTCGCCGCACGTGTAGTCCAGCACGTTCAGCGACACCACCACTTGCCTAACGCATTCTGCAGACAACCGACCACACGTCTTAGAAACAAAGACGCTATCACGCTTTTGCGTGCCCTGACCTTGGATCGGTTTGTTTAATTGCCTTTACATGTGATGTAAACCGTTAAATTTTAGACGTTTAATCCCGAAACACGCAATAGAGCCGCTTTAGCATGATAGATCATCAAAATAAGCAAAACAGCTGATTTCTATATTACTTATTTTGATGATCTAACATGCCAAAGAGGCTTTATTCGTATTACCTAATATTAGGGCTACGGGATTACAAGGACTAAAATTTGACAGTGTATATTTTATCATCATTCTAAGCCACTTTTGTAACATGTCTTCTAAATAAAAGTATTGACACAAACTAATTTATTTCACTTACCCAGCAATGGAAATTAATAGACCGATCCAAGTCGGTCAAACAAAAGTCTGTTCATGTGCATCATTCTTTTACCATACCTCAATTATAGCTTTGCAATAAGTCAACACATTCAGTACACAGCCGACAACATTGCAAATCCTACTAAATTTTCTTTAAAAGTCCATATTAATTTGTTGGCATACTAATGTCGTGACTTTCAATGTGTTAACTTCACAAGTAATACATTACGATGAACACGCAACCAAAACCATTGAAACCTTCAACTTGTTATCTGTGTCATCTACATGTTCATCGATATCAAACTCTTATGTAATAAAACTACAGTACGCGAGCTCTAGCAAAAGATGTCATAAATAATGACGTCACTGTTATTTACTTCTCGCTTCCAAAACATGATATTGAAACGAGATGTAAATAGTGAAGCATTTCAAATTGAATTCCTCAAAGAACTCGCATATTGTACTTGGATCTTATTACTAACACACACGAGTATAGGCGCGGAAACAGTGCACGACTAGGTAATATGCAACAGCAGTATTTGTAGAGTATGAAACTAGACGGTGATTACTACATTTTCTACGATCCGCATTCACCTTTCATACAGTTTCATACAATACAACAGCCGCCTTTTTGTCACGCACCCTCCTATCCGCGCCCGGACATGCTTGTCATTAACATAAAAATCTAAGAATGTATAACGTCTGTAGATTAGTTATTGACTGTTCGGTTTTTTCCTCAAGACCTGTCAAAAAAGGGTCAAGAAAAAACAAAACAAGTCAACAACTGTACAGGCGTTATCAAACGTTGATGATTTTTATGTAGGGTTATAGAATGGGAAATCCTTTTGCGATGCGTAAGACAGGTTCTGATAATAATTATAATCAACAGATGAAACATTGGCAGCAGAACTGTTTGTCGATATGCCATAGATTCACCATAGGTAACCAGTGCTTTAAAAATGCGTTTCACTATATAAGATGCTTGGTAAGTTTTATAACAATCCGAAAGGAAGCTCTTTCAATAAGTAAAACGAATGTATGAAACAGTGACCTGTTGTTTCGTAATCTCGATATTTTTGACGATGCTATCGTGTTACATGCATAACTGTTAGCTCGATACGTTTCGGCTTGTTATTTAACTTTGTAAACACATAGTAAAATATATCAAACTTCTCATTTCAGCTAGTGAGATGTAGACAATAATAAATACAAGCTCTTTATTCCTGTACATTAAAAAAATACGATTTATATTTACGCACCGCAATGAGGTTCCACGAATATTCTATGCCTAACACAAAACGCATGGCACACACAACCCGCCCCGCGGCGCCGCTCGCCCGCGTCGCTGTCGAGCGGCCACGTCGTACGCGCATGCTACACGGACCATCTAACACATCTAACATATCTAACATAAAGCTGCCTAACAAACACCTAGTTCACTTATCATCTCGCAATCAGGAACCAACATTCATGAAATATGCTGTAAATAGAATGATCAGTGACGGAAAGCAAGCGAAACCAACTTTGATTGCTACATGGCACACAAAGGAGTAAATGTATGTAGAATGAAAAAGATGAGGGTATGCGAACATGCTGAAGAATGGAACGGGCAAAGCAGAACGTGAGGATAACATTTTTATAGCTCTGACATTCACTGTAGACGAGACAAGTAGATCGGTAGATTTAAATCGAATCTTTGATTAAGTCGATAAACGTAAAAAAAAGTTAATAGATTTAACTTGTCGTGTCTGCAGTAAAGTTCAGCCTGTTTATATATTACTGGTTATATTGTTATAATGGTAGGAATTAAATAAAAATAATATCCCCACTGTGGGAACTACGAGCATAGTGTAGGAGGAGCGAGACAGAACGGCATAAGGAGACCTTTTAATGAGTTAGTGTTATTAATTTTTTGCAGTGCAATGCAATATTAGATACATCAAAAATCGTTTTACTCACAGGCTTACGTTAACAGGCGCTCACTTGTTTTATTACGTAACACTTCAGAATATAGTTGTCAATATTCGAGTTTTCAGATTACAACAGGAATTTTGAAAGTTTTAAGCAGATAAATAATTGACACTTGTTTTTTAAAGCATAGAGGCTCTAAAAATGTTGTAACATAATCGTGTTAGTAAATTTTGTTTGTTTGTTACCAACTCGGTGCCACTTATTCGAATAATTCAAACGCCCGATCTATTAGAATCCCAACAAACACATGCGCGGAGATGAACGCAACAGGGTTAATTGTGATCTGTCTTAGTATTAAACCAATTAGATGAACAAAAAATGAGTGCAAGCGATGATGATGAACCTAAATTGTATCGCTACAAGATATCCGTACGCCGTTCACAGCCCGCCCGTGTTACCGAAGCGTTGCGTTATCGTGACGTACCTTGATGCAGTTGCCTATCGCAGAGCTTACATATGACGAGCTGCATTGTCCCCTTGGGGCCGATGAAGGAGCGGTCGCACAGCGGGCAGTAGCGACCGATGCGATACGCCCTACGCACGCACACACACATACCGCACGCGCACAAGCACCGGAACACAGAAACACGGCATTAGTATCGACGCGAGACCCGACGGACGCTACTGGCGTGACCGGAGGGGGCCCGACCCCTGACTATAGTACAACCGCGAAACCGTCTTTTCGAGCTGGCATTTTACCGGATTTTGGGATGGGAATACAAGCATCTGGGAACGACCGGAGTGGGGCCTATCATGTGTGAAAAATCTGCAAGATGGCGTCATGTACAACTAAGGTCCAACTACGCTATTATTGGTTATTTACGATGTGGAATGTCAAAATGTCACTAACCAATGACGTTGAAGTTGGCCCTCAGTCTAACCGTATTCCATCTAGCGGATTTATCACACGCGATATTTGCCAAAACAATAATGAATCACAGATTTAACCCGGGAAGGTATATCTGGGACAGATTCTATAGCGATTTCGGATCTTCACAAATGCATTTATCCCCACCCTTTACGTTTAAATGCAATATAAAGTGTAATCTATTTTATTAGTACAAAAATAAATAAAAACAGCAAAATATCGATCCGACAATATACCACAAGATTTTACTTTTACGAGATTTAGCTACGATGTGAATACAGAATGTAAGATAAGCTGAATCCAGAGACAAAAAAAAAAACATAAAACTTTTGATCTAAGATTTGAAAAATACAAAATCAAAACAAGTCTTCCGAAATAAAGAGCGATTTACACTTCAATAAGTACAGTAGCGAGTTAAGTTGCTTCATAAGCGAGTTAAGTCATTTTTGCTGTGTGAACGGCAAAAATTACTTACCATGAACCAACTTAACTCGCTACTGTACTTATTGAAGTGTAAATCGCTCTTAATGAAAAAAAAAACTTGATCAAGTCGTATAAAAATATTTTAATGCAAACTCTAAAAGAAGTTAAACTTTTCTCTGAATAATGAATAGTGCAATGTTTGTGATCTCCACATTCTGTATAATAAAAATCTTTTACAGTGGTACAGAGGACGGCCCTACCCTCGCCAGTTACGCCAGTAAACATGAGAAGTGGGTGTGATGGGGTCTCGCGCGACTGTTTACTACTTATCTCCTATTGGCTCTAGGGCAGCGCCTTGCCGCATACCCTTTCTGATTGGTGGTTAGATGCGACAAAGCCCTGGTCAGTTTTGGAAAAAGTGCTCACAGTCGTAACTGTGTTGGTGTAATGTAATAATAGGGTTACACGATTAATTTTGTGACTGTTCAACTGAGTATTCACTTAATAAACAGCATTAGTAAATAAAATTTAAAGTCCAATTTTCAATAAATAGTGTAACCTTTTGAAAAAGGATATATAGTGTGAATAAAGAGTGTGTATTAAAATATAAAAATAAATGAATACTAAATATGTTACAGTTGTAATGAATAAATATGTATGTGACTTATTACTTGGATGGAATACAAATAAAAAATATTTTTGGTAGAATACATAACAGATTACGTATGTATGTTTTATAAGTATGATATGTATAAATACTAAACTTACATTTAATTATAGCGTAAATATAATTAATTAAATACATAACTACGTTTAATTCTAATATAAAATAACATGTTTATTTACTTAAATATTGTACCTATTGATCTTAGTAATAACGTGTAGAGCCAGAAGACAAGTAATAAAATAACTGTAGTTAGTGAACGCAATGGAAATATTGTTCTATGCCCCTGTTAGTCAATACAAATGGTGTGATGAGTTAGTCGGATTACGGAGCCGCAGCGATGACTCTCGCCGGCGCCATTGACGCAATACTTCAATATTAAATGTAAAAGAGAAGCGAGTATCAAAAATACCTAACTAAGTATTGCATCAATTTCAGTTAAGAGATACCAATAACAGTAAAGATAAAGAAGGAACAGTAAAGTAGGTGTACATATATTCCAGTGCATTAGACAGTGCTATAATTTATCGAGAAAAGTGCAATATCAGCTTTTTAGCGATATTAACCACACCCCAAAGTTTTATAATAACAATACCACTTTTCTGTTCATTACCTTACATGTAACTGCTTGCTCTAAAATGTTTATAAAAATATTACGACATGAAAATCAGTAAATTATGAAATAGATAAAAATATATTAGAGCAACCAATTTCATAAACGGACTAATAAAAACTTATATTAGAATGTAGCATGCAACTTATCAAATAAAGGTAGGGGGATGTGCTGAGTAAGAACGCTGGGGCATAGAGAAACATTCTGCGGGGTCAAAACTCTACGAGGACCAGAGACAAAGCGGATGTCGAGAGAGTGAAGGCGGACGTCGAGACACAGAATGGATCAGCCCGTGTTAGTTCACATCGAACACGCAATGAGATGACGTGAGTACAACTACCAAGACCAGTCAAGTATACAAATGACACATATATCATTGAAAGACTTTGTAAAATGTGTGTACTTTTCGTGAGCGTCCCTCGCTATAAACTCTTCTTGATAAGGAACTAAACGGGTTCACGTTTTCATGTTGGCCCTCTTGGTTTTACTTGAAAAACAACACCGGAACAATTTAGTTTCGTTAAGCTCACAGTCACATGTCACGCTGTTTTTGAAACAGAACATTTTGACGACAGACACATTCATTTATACAACAGTTGATTCTTCACGGCACATGTTGTGTGTCATTTAATTTTTTTGTAAGTTACTTATTAGTCAAAAAAGAAACAAAAACCAATAGTTATATTTTAGTGAAGAACCCAAAGTGACAGGTATACATTTACATACAAAGTTCATTGGTCAATTCAAAATCTCAGCAACAAAAATTTGGGAATTCAATGTTTTAAAAATATATAAATGTACTACAGACTTCAACCATTTTTAGACGACTTAAAAATTGTGTGATGTTTATTAAATCAATAAATAATCAATATAGAGGAAAGTGTATGGCAAGTCTGTAATAGTAAAAATAAAATTGATTCTAAACTAATAGTTGACCTGCGTGAGGTGATCAAAAAAGGAAATATATCAAACAAGTGTTATGCTCTAATGTATAAAAATGGTATGTATGCAGTCAATATTGTTTCGAGATTTTATAACATTAAACATGGTCTTTACTAAGTCCTTCCTGGAATCACAGGAATCGAACCTGTGGTCTATTTTTATCCAAAATACAATAATCATATAGATGTTGTCTTGTTGATCACTCTCACAAGAATTCCCGAATAAATATAGTATTTGGTTTATCATAACAATGAAGCTGATTTAAACAAAAATAATGAAAACTATCCTAAGAATCTTATTTCTTTATTTCTTATTATGAAGGGTCTATTATTATCATCGGTCTATTTATTATTGGAAAGATAAATAAATATAAATTAAATCAGCTTCATTAATATTTTAAGAGGACTAACAAATTAGAGCGAATGGCTAATAGGAGATACGGAAGGAAACTATACATGCTATGTTTAATACAATATTTAGATAAAGTTGCCGTCAGATATATTGAAGCAGACAAAGATACCAAATACCTCTGAGCTAAAATAAAGGAATGTTACCTTAACTCATTTAAGGAATAAAGGTAGTTTTCAATAGGACCCAATGTTTTTTTCGTAAAGTAAATAGGAAGCAAGCATTTTTTAATTTTTTTCTTGAAGTGCTCACATAACTAAGACCTTCTGCGCAGATAAATTTGACGTTATGCGTGTTCAGATATTATTGGTTAGTTGCATGTAATGAAGTTATTGACTAGCATCTGATCAGATTTCAATGAAGTAATTAAAATTCTAATGGAACCTACTGTCATCATCATTGGAACAGCTCAGAAGTATTTAGTTACTTTGTCTGACAATATATCTGACGGCGACTATACTATTGACTAGGAAAAGGTTTTCGTAATTAGTTAACTTAAATAATCTTCACTATTTTCCAAATATTTCTATGTCCGCACGTATCACCTGTTTCGAATAGCCAAACACTCAAAACTGACATATTGAATAGCAAACTTCATAAAGTAGAAGTAAATTATAGTATAGTTTAATTATATATAATATTGATATGTATAATTGAGCATTAATTCAATATGTCAGCATAATGTTGGTTATGTTATCTTTACGTATGTCAATAAGTTGTGATTTATTGGTATCTTACATCACCTAAGATATTATGCAATAATGTTTATTGGTGGCAGATAACATATCAAACATCTGTGATTGGTAACACAAGTGTATCATGATATTGCTCGTGAGATACTTGTGCTTTTATTACATTATTTCATAGCCTACATATTATATTATTTGGATCTGACAAAAATGGAACGATTTCTTTGCTTATCTTTTATTCAACAATATGGAGTTAAATTTACAATTTTTTGCCAGTGAAAAATGTATCATTACGGGTCTCGAGATCAACTCAAAATACGAGTGAATAATACTAGTTTAGACTCGAGCGCTACAATCGATTTCAAATAATCGAACTAAAATCGTAATTCGTAGTAATATTATATTACGGTTTATGTTATGCAGGGTGTATTTGTTGACATTTACGTCCCGTTCACCCATGTTCTGCCAATCAGTTTGAACAACATTTATTCTATGATTTTTTAAATTCCATATAAAGTATACAAAGTCTACAAAAAAATATGAATTTGCAAAAGTCGTAGAACAAAATTTTATATTGTTCAGAGTCGTTTTTAGAAGACGTGCTTAAAACGTGATCGAACGAAACGACGCGGTCTCTAAGTGTTATCTCAGGTTAAATTACATTACGTGCGGTAAATAACATTATTTGACATTCATAAACGTCCTGTTCGGTCTTAAATTCAATAAAAAAAATTTTTTTGATTCTTGATTTTGATGGCATACTTTATCCTACTACTATTATAAAGGCGAAAGTTTGTAAGGATGTATGGATGTTTGTTACTCTTTCACGTAAAAACTACTGAATGGATTTGAATGAAACTTTACCACAATATAGCTTATACATCAGAATAACACATAGGCTACAATTTATACAAATATATTGTGTGGATTGTCCAAAATATGACGGTAAGTGTCAATAATTAACTCCACGCGTACGAAGTCGCGGGCGGCCGCTAGTGTAAAATAAAAGAAAAGCATGAAAACCGGTCAAATTTCTGTCAGTTACGTCACACGGGCGCTCTCGCTAGCTACCGGGTAGTACTGACCTGGCGCAGGGCGTGCAGAGCGAGTGCGAGTAGACCTTGTGTCCGCCGGGCCCGCGCTTGGTGTGGTGGTGCCACTCGGGCGCGGGGCCGTCGGCGCCGGGGGCCGGCCCGCCGGGGGAGCGAGACCCGCACGACTTGCAGATCGCGCAGTCTATGCAGTGCCATCGCCCTGGAATATACGACGTCCAGTGTGACTACAGGCTTATTTATGGCACTTATTTAAAGGATCTGTTCTAAAAAGGCCCGATCGAGGGCGGCTTGTCGAGCGCGAGGCAGGGCGCGTGGTAGGCGCGGTCGCACAGGTCGCAGCGCAGCAGCGCCGCGACAGACAGACAGACAGACAGAGTGCGAGTGTTACCCGAGGGCGGCTTGTCGAGCGCGAGGCAGGGCGCGTGGTAGGCGCGGTCGCACAGGTCGCAGCGCAGCAGCGCCGCGACAGACAGACAGACAGACAGAGTGCGAGTGTTACCCGAGGGCGGCTTGTCGAGCGCGAGGCAGGGCGCGTGGTAGGCGCGGTCGCACAGGTCGCAGCGCAGCAGCGCCGCGACAGACAGACAGACAGACAGAGTGCGAGTGTTACCCGAGGGCGGCTTGTCGAGCGCGAGGCAGGGCGCGTGGTAGGCGCGGTCGCACAGGTCGCAGCGCAGCAGCGCCGCGACAGACAGACAGACAGACAGAGTGCGAGTGTTACCCGAGGGCGGCTTGTCGAGCGCGAGGCAGGGCGCGTGGTAGGCGCGGTCGCACAGGTCGCAGCGCAGCAGCGCCGCGACAGACAGACAGACAGACAGAGTGCGAGTGTTACCCGAGGGCGGCTTGTCGAGCGCGAGGCAGGGCGCGTGGTAGGCGCGGTCGCACAGGTCGCAGCGCAGCAGCGCCGCGACAGACAGACAGACAGACAGAGTGCGAGTGTTACCCGAGGGCGGCTTGTCGAGCGCGAGGCAGGGCGCGTGGTAGGCGCGGTCGCACAGGTCGCAGCGCAGCAGCGCCGCGACAGACAGACAGACAGACAGAGTGCGAGTGTTACCCGAGGGCGGCTTGTCGAGCGCGAGGCAGGGCGCGTGGTAGGCGCGGTTCGCACAGGTCGCAGCGCAGCAGCGCCGCGACAGACAGACAGACAGACAGAGTGCGAGTGTTACCCGAGGGCGGCTTGTCGAGCGCGAGGCAGGGCGCGTGGTAGGCGCGGTCGCACAGGTCGCAGCGCAGCAGCGCCGCGACAGACAGACAGACAGACAGAGTGCGAGTGTTACCCGAGGGCGGCTTGTCGAGCGCGAGGCAGGGCGCGTGGTAGGCGCGGTCGCACAGGTCGCAGCGCAGCAGCGCCGCGACAGACAGACAGACAGACAGAGTGCGAGTGTTACCCGAGGGCGGCTTGTCGAGCGCGAGGCAGGGCGCGTGGTAGGCGCGGTCGCACAGGTCGCAGCGCAGCAGCGCCGCGACAGACAGACAGACAGACAGAGTGCGAGTGTTACCCGAGGGCGGCTTGTCGAGCGCGAGGCAGGGCGCGTGGTAGGCGCGGTCGCACAGGTCGCAGCGCAGCAGCGCCGCGACAGACAGACAGACAGACAGAGTGCGAGTGTTACCCGAGGGCGGCTTGTCGAGCGCGAGGCAGGGCGCGTGGTAGGCGCGGTCGCACAGGTCGCAGCGCAGCAGCGCCGCGACAGACAGACAGACAGACAGAGTGCGAGTGTTACCCGAGGGCGGCTTGTCGAGCGCGAGGCAGGGCGCGTGGTAGGCGCGGTCGCACAGGTCGCAGCGCAGCAGCGCCGCGACAGACAGACAGACAGACAGAGTGCGAGTGTTACCCGAGGGCGGCTTGTCGAGCGCGAGGCAGGGCGCGTGGTAGGCGCGGTCGCACAGGTCGCAGCGCAGCAGCGCCGCGACAGACAGACAGACAGACAGAGTGCGAGTGTTACCCGAGGGCGGCTTGTCGAGCGCGAGGCAGGGCGCGTGGTAGGCGCGGTCGCACAGGTCGCAGCGCAGCAGCGCGGGCGGCGCGGGGCGCTGGCACACGCCGCACAGCTTGCAGGCGGCGCAGGCCCACGCGTACTCGCGGCACTTGCGGATCGTGTCCGCGCTCAGCTCCGTGCAGATCGGGTGCACTGAGGATCGAGAGCATACCACACGATTAACATAAACAAAAGAATGACTTCACCTCGAAACTTCTAGAGAAAGTTTCTAAACATTTGGCATAGGGACCGTTCAATTATTACGTAAGCATCGAAGGGGTGGGAGGGGGTCTTGACACCTGCTTACTTTTGATGAATTCATGAAGAAAAAGTATATTTTATCGACCATCTTTGCTGACAAGGGGGGGAGGGGGTCAAATTTCCCAAAAAATCTTCTAGAGAAAGTTTCTTAACATTTGGCTTCGAGAGACTTCCACACAATTCTAGATGTTTCTAGAAAGTTCGATAGCTTTCCATTCTCAACGCGTAGGATTGTGCGTATGTGACGTTATGCACAACGGAATAAAAGACCTTACCCGTTTGAAATAAGCTGTGTTTCACGACCTCGAGTTGTCTAACTTAAATTTCAGACTAACAGTGTAAAATAAAATGTCGATTGGCTCGCGGTTGTGAGCTACGGGCGCGTATACTCACGGTGTAACACCTTCATCGTAGTCATAGTCTAGTTTAAGTTATCTGTGATTTGTCTATGAACTGTACTCGATTGTTTAAAAAAATAAAATTAGATTATTCATTCTGCTACACCGATCGATACTCGCTGTTGCCTTGCTTCACTATTATACTCACGGCTGCACTTGCAGACGCCGCAGACGAGGAAGCGCTCGTGCGTGTGCTTGCGGTTGGCCTCCAGGCGCAGCCGGCACACGCGGCACAGCTCGGCGGGCGACGCGTCGCGGCTGTCCGAGCCCCGGCCTGCTTCGCTGTTGCTGCGCTTCACTTTTATTAGCTTTCTCCGCTGGAAACGAAAAAGAAATCTTTACATCGCATCGTAATTGAGGCTATCAAAGTGGGTCACGCGACTTGGTCATTTTGTATGTGTACGTGACACATACAACTCCCCGAAATACAAGTAAATTTCGTCAAAAAAACAAAGTGAAAAAGTATCTTGAGCCCTGAAAGTCACGCTTAGGGTTGCTTTTACCGTGCTATCTGAAAGTACAATTCAAGGTGGAAGAGGAGTTTAAAGCTTAACCAATGGAGTTTTGTGACTCCACTCCAGTGTTTAGGTTAATAAATAACTTTTTTTTTTAAAAAGACTTACTTCACGGCGGGTAACAGAACGATTGCCGCCATCTTCTCGTCTGCATCTAACACATCATCATCATCATGTTTGCCTATTGAGGACCCATTCTTGGATGTAGGCCTCTCTTTTCTTTCACTCCTGGCGATCCCAAGCCTGACTCATCCAGTCCCGACCTCCGTGTCCTCGGATGTCGTCCAGCGCTGCGATGGTCTGCCGCGCCCTCTGGTGTCCTGGGTGACTTGAGGACTCGCCTTGTCCATCGGCTTTCGTTCATCCTCGCAATGTGTCCCGCCCATGTCCACTTCTTCTTTGCTATGACGTAGCTATACATACATAAAAAAACGAATAATCCCCAAACCTTGGCAGCCGGTCGTTCGGAGTCCGCGCTGCAGTCGCTGCGGTCGGAAGTCGGTGCGGTCGAGTCCGAGCTGGTGTCCGCGGGCCGCGGCGCGGGGCGGCGCCTCCAGCGCCGTGTTCAGCGGGGAAGTACCTGCCGACCACGGTTTACAGGTTAAACAACAGTCATACTACCTCTTATTCATTGACCTGACTCCGTACTAAGTAGCTTAAGCACTTGTGTTACAGATATCAGACAACAGATGATTAATATATACTTAAAATACATATATTACAACCAGACACTGAACAAACACAAGGGTTTATCACTCGAA